>CM019826.1:2400000-3000000 GCA_009763385.1 Coix lacryma-jobi var. lacryma-jobi
GTAGCCGTGTCCGATGAAGAGGACACATACAGACAGAGATATTGGATGTGTTCTAATTTCGCTTTCGAGCCACCACTTCGTGCGCGTCGCATTAATATGTTGGTGAGGAATTGATTTTCTTTTATGCAGTAACTATGCTGTTCCATATGATCTTGCATCATTTATTTATTTACTTTGTTTCTTTTTGTTACAGACCCCTCCACCGCTTTGTGATTTTGAGGAGTGGATCGACACCGAGATCAAGCCTGAAGATAAGGAACGGATGGAGAGTCTAAAGCGTTGGGATGCGGAGCACAAGGAGAGGATGGAGAAGAGACGTAGAGAGGAGGCTGCAGAAAAGGAGCACAAGGAAGAGGAACAAAGGAGACGTGCTGCTGCGTATAGAGAGGAGAGGGAGAGGAAGCTTGAGCGTGTGCGTCGAGCTAAAGCAGCGATGGAGGAGAATCCTGATGCGCAAAGGAAGGGAAAGTGGCCTCGTTGCACTCAGTAGTCCAGTTGATTTACTAGTTGTATGGTTCATTCAAGAACAATGTTGTTTAGTCTTTACCTTTCTATTTAGTTGTTATGTAATGAACTTTAAAAATCGACTTCTGCAGGTTATTTGGTCATTAGGTTAAAAATGCAAGCACTGTCTCCTGAAGTTGTTCATTAGTTTGTTTTTCTACTTTGTTACTTTAAAAATGCAATACACAGATTCCTGTTGCCACGCTACATATCTCAAAGATACTACTTCCACTCTGCACCACAGCTAGCAGTAGTTTACGCATGCATGATTTGTAATGAGATGAAGTGTGATTGAAACAAAAAACTTAATCGATGAAATAGACCACCCCATACATATGACATCCTCCTTTTGCAATGACAAGTGATGCCATAATAAGGGGTTCAATAAAACATGTACATAATGATATATATAGAATCCATAATAACCAAAATGTGTCTTAAAGTTTTCGGCAGAGTTTCCCCTGATTTTGTTTACATCCTTACACAAACATTTCAATATATGAGTTCAATACAACATACATAATGACATATAAGTATTCCATAAGTTTCCATTCTGTCCATAGAGTCCATGAATAATTCTTCGTATAGTCCATAAGGATAGTTCACAAAGTTCATAATAGTTCATACAGTCCATACATGTAAAAGAAACTCTCACTGCCGCCTAGTCTTGCCCCTACCCTTTCGTCCAAGAGCATCGGTTCCTGGAGTGTAAGGGTCAGGTGGACGACGGCGCCTAGTGCCAGCTGGCTGTGTAAGCTGTGTGGACGGTGTGTCCTGTAGCTGAGACGGTCCAAGCTCCTCCTCCTCGTCCTCCTCGTCCTCCTCGTCTCCTTCGAGCCCCTGAAAAGTATCAACAGTGGCGTGGGACGACGTCGCGCCTCCTGAAGCAGTACCTGGAGCGTGTACGTCGACGCTAGTGGTGCAACCACAACGAGCAGCAGCACGACGTAGGCGACGTGCCATCCTCTGTAGTACAAAATGAATTAGTTGAAAGCAGCCGTAATATGATTCACATTACAAATTTCACTGGACGATGGAATGAACTTACAGAAAGAAAGTTCTGAGTCATTGTTCTGTCGTGTGTGCCAGTTCTTGAAAAATTTTCGATGTCAATCACAGACTGATTCAAAGTGTTGCCCTGTAACAGTAATATTTCAATATAGCATTCATGAACACATTAGTAAAATTTAGGTAGAGTTTCCCCTATTTTAGTGAAATCCTTTGACAACCAACATTTTAATATACAAATGAATAGGTTCTAAGTCTCTAGAATGTTGTAACTATATGGCACCACCTATGTCGCTAAAATGTATATTCTATAATTGATAAGGATAGAGGAGACATTACCACTCGGTGCAAGATTGGCGCCGACTCCACCTGCGTCCCTGTTCTTGTTGCAAGGTCATAAGCTGTTTGTTCATCATCTGAGGACTCAATGTCGGCGTAGTCTGCTGCGGTCCATTGTACCTTCAACTTTGTCCTCGTTGCCCCTCTGTACCAACTTAGGTACGCTCTGAAGTTCTCGTTCGTGTGGGGCTCATCATTTGTGTACAAGTTGTCGTGGAAGTTATCCCACTGGTCGATGTAGTCACGGTGCAAGGTCGCAAAGTCAGTCTCTTTCTTTTGCTTCTGACGATCGATCCTGTAAGTTAGCAAAAGAACAGTGAGATTATGCAACAATAATGATAACAACAGAACAAATGGAAGGGACGTAAGACGCTTACTTGTATAAATCTACTGACGTCGAGAACGGCTCTACGGGCCACTGCTGCCTCAACCCAAACTGACGAGCAACCCGGTGTGGCAGGTGGTACTCGACTGCGTAAAAACAGATCAACGGGCACCTCATGAGGTACAGGTCTTCGTCCATCTTGCACATGACGCTAAATCCAACGTCCTGGTCCTCGTCATCGGCCTCGTCGTACGGCTGCCAAGTAACCTATAAGTCATTCATCTAACTTTCATTAGTAATACATCTAACTTGCACCGGAGAACCATGCAAGCAACTAAAAAGCATAAATAGAAAAAGAGAAGAACTCACAATCCCTGGGGTAAGGCTGTCGAGCTCGTTGGCGAACTCGATGTAGGCCCGTTTGCTTCGGGCAAAAGGACCCTGAACCTGGTCCCAAAGGTAGGCGTAGGTCGGCCGTAGTCGAAGGCCAGGCACCTCAAACCAAGACCGAGGAGGAAGAACGGTGGGCCTCCCAACCGGTAGACGAGACCACATCCAAAGCTGAAGCAGGTACAGACAACCTCCCAAAGATGGGTTCTGGGAAGTCCGTCGGCATGCCTCGCAAAGTTGCCGGTACAAGAAACCCAACACTCCTGAACCCCAACTGTAGCCTCCCGCTGTGTGCCAGTCAGTGAGACATGTGAGATACATCCACGACGCAGAGTCTCCCGTCGCATCAGGGAATAGAACACAACCGAAAAGGTGCATGATCCAAGCCCTGCAGTAGTAAGTTACTGTCTGGTCAACTGCTTGCGCAGGACAGTTCCCAAAGTTCTGCCTCAACCAACTCAAGGGTACTCCCGAGGTGCGGGAACTCGGTGTCTCTGGAGGAAGGTCCCTTCCAAGGAAGAGCTCCACTCTAGCTCTCCAACCTGAAGCAACGCACTGGCCAACAACTGGGCGGCCACTGATACGGAGGCCAAGGAGCTTCTGCGTGTTGTGGTCAAAACACTCGACGTCATGTGTGACAGCCTTTTCCTTTGCCTTCTCAAGATGCATCTTAGGTTTAGGGGCCCATTTCTGATTATTACTATTTAGTGCCATTGCGTTCGCGTGTCTATCGTTGAACCATGCAACTAACGTGTAAAAGGTGAATGATACAATGGCATTGACAGGCATGGCACGTATACCCTTCAAGACACTATTAAATGACTCGGCCATGTTGCTGGTCTAAAACTCATACCTCCAACCACCATCATCATGGGCTCTTGTCCATTTTTGAGGTTCTCTCATCAGTCCCATGATCCACTGCCTACCTTCGGCGTTTGTTGCCGTTTTGAGCTGCTCCAACTTCTCCTCAAAGAACTGCACCTCGAGCTTGTGAGCAACCTCCTCAAATAGAGGAAAGTTGTCCTTCGTACCATCCTTCCGAAGTAAATTCTCGGCAAGGTGCCGAGTGCACCAACGATGGTGCATAGGTGCATAGCCCGGAATCTGCTCCTGAACGGCACTAAGTATGCCCTGGTGTCTATCAGAAATGACACCCACCTCCCTGTCAGGGCCAATGACATGTATACGAACTAGACGCATGAACCATCCCCAGCTGTCTTTGTTCTCCCTCTCCACCAATGCAAAAGCCAATGGAACCAATGAATTATCCGCGTCACATGAAATGGCTACCAAAAGGGTTCCCATGTACTTGCCCAGCAAAAACGTACCATCAATGGATAAAACTGGACGACAGTGCCTAAAGGCCTCAACACACTGGGGAAAACACCAGAACGCCCGGAAGAAGATTTCCCTACCGGCCAACCATTCATTCGGCTTTGGGACATACTCGTATTGCATGCCTGGATTTGCTGCTTTCATTGCATTGAACATTGCAGGCAACTGCTCGTACCCCTCCTCCTAGTCCCCATATATCATCTTCCAAGCCCGTTGTTTTGTCCGCCATGCTTTCCCATACTTTATGTCATACTTAAATATCTCCTTGGCTAGCTCCATAATTGTCCTAACCTTTAAGTTGGGCTGACCCTTCAATGTTGTGTACAACCTACTAGCAATGAGGGTAGAGGTCAATTGTCGATGCTTCTGTTTTATATCTGTCTGGGCACAAGTGTGTGGACCTACAATTTTGGTTATCTTGAAGTTCCCTGTGGCTTTTTGCTTCCGAGCACAGACCCTCCAGTTGCAATCTGCCATCTGACACACCACCGTGTAACGGCGCTCCACATAGGAGTGAGTCACCTTGAATGGTCTTTTGCGTTTCATAGAATACTCTTGTAACCACCTTCTTAAGGTGGGCAAGTCCTTGAATACCATGCCCATCTGGATCTCCACGCTAGCACCGAACATAGGAGCCTCTAGCAGCTCGTCATCTCTTCCTTCTCCATAAGCATGCTGAGAATGACTGAGGTCACTGAATTCATGAACTAGTGGATCATGATCGGGACAGAAACGTCTAATGAGCTCCATGTCTTCTTCACTCAAAGCTGCAACTGGCCGATCATCATCTGAATCAATGGCCCTTGCAGTGCAATAAGGCTCCTCATCATCGACAATGTCAACATCCACACCGTTAGAGGCTATAAACCCTGGGTCCACGAAAGTTGAAGGATGAACAGGACCACAACCATCATTGTTAGGATTGTCTCCTGCATTTAAAGCATAGATAGGGATACCACTTAGACAAATGAATAAAATGTAGAAAGAAGATAAGGAAAGCAAGAGTGTTACTAAGTCGCTTACTAGGATGATTCTGGGTCAAAGGGATCTCCTGAGGACAGTCTGCACGGACACCAGGACATACACCAAATTCATTTGGGGCGGATTGAGCATCAGGAACCACAACCACATCTTCTACATCCACAGACCGGTTCGGTAACTGAGCGTCCGAGGGTGCCAGATTCTCTTGCGCTGGGGACAAGCCATGAGGGGGTGACTGTCCATTAAGGGCTGGATCTCCATGAGGGATGGGATTATTCGACAACTTCCGCACAACCAAATCCAAACATTAAAATTCATTCTTCATTACGGTGTTGACATATTTCTCCCATTGAGATTCTGATGTGATTGGGACTAACCGTCTGAAAATACGGCCTGATTTACCAAAGTGAAGTACCCCCCTCAACTGAGATGTCATTGTCATTTGCGTTGCAGTGAATCTCATCACGAGCACTACCAAGCAAATCATTAAATAATGGTCGATCATTGAATATGAGAGGCGTCCTTTGCATTTCAACAAAACTAATATTTCCAAACTCATCTTCCTCCGCACTTCCGCCATGATAAATGGTTACTACGTTGTCCATCTAGTTATATGCACAACACCAAAATTATCATAAGTTCAACTAAAACGGTTATGACTCAACTACAAATATAACCTTATATCTAAATTGATATCAGCTATATGTATCGATTTGACAAAACTAACTAACTAAGTATATCTAACCCACTATCTAACCACATTAACTAACTAACTATATCTAACTACATTGCCTAAGTATATCTAACTATATTGACTAACTAACTAAAATGTGTGAAATTATCTAACTATCTAACTACATTGCCTAACTAATTTATCTAACTACATTATCTAAACTAATTGAATTTACAAGAGAAATGTTTTAAAAAGTTACCTGGATTGCAGGGGAAGCCGACCAAGGGAGGTAGCCTCCGGCGGCCCGCCGGCCGCTGACTGCCGGAGAGACGGGAGCCGCAGAGGTCGGCCTGGGGCCGCCCTCGGCCGCCGACTGCCGGAGAGAAGGGAGCCGCGGAGGCCGGCCTGGGGCCGCCCTCGTCGCCCGGTGCCGGGTGCGGATGATAGAGAGCGACGAGGGCGGCCACGGGGAGGGACGGGCTGCGGGCGGCGGCCACCGGAGGGAAGGGGCAGGGCGGTGGTCGGCAGCGACCTGACCAGCGAGCAGGCTACGCCGGCGAGCCACCCAGGAGATCTACGGCGGTGGCGGCCGAGCAATGAAGAGAAGAACACGAGCGATAGAGAGAGGAAGGGGAAGCCACGGCCGGCTGTGTTATTGCCGAGCTCGGCGCCGACATCCGTGGCGCCGAGCTCGGCGCCGAGGTACCTGCCACGCTGGCTGCCATGCGGTAGCTCGGCGCCAAAGGTGGTGGCGCCGAGACGTGTTACCTCGGCGCCGGAGGTGATGGCGCCGAGGTACAGGGTGTAAAGTCCGATTTACGTCGCTGAGGGGGTTAAATGTAATTTTTTTTCAAAAAAAGGGCCAAATTGTAAAAAAATCGGGTCGAACGAACGTCCAAGACGACGTCGTTTTCGCATGTCAAGGTCGCTGTTCGCACCCGTATATTGAACTCTCGGATACACACGTCGCCCTCTCATGCCTCAGCGATCTCAGACGAAACAAAACTGCGTAGCCCGCTCGAGCTATAAGCTGAGACGTGCGCTGTGTGGAGCCGTGGAGTGGAGAATCTCTCGATCCCCCTGCAAGGCGCGATCTAGAAGCCAGCCATGCATGGTCCATGGACTGGCCTGATTCGGCGCAGCTTCCTGCGCAGTGGGTGAATTTATTCGCGGCCGGCCGATGCGTCCCAATTGCCGAACGAATCTGTGGTGACGTCCGTCGCCGCCTCGCCCTCGCCGGCGGCCGAATCCGAGCCCAGCTGAGGATCGGGCGCGCACGGGCACGGCTGACTTTTTGGCCTTTTGCTGCTGGGACGACTGTTAGGACGTACTACTCCGAGCCCCTGATCCAGCTCGCGACGCCTTGCGGTTACTTTCTACGTGACCTCACTCGATCGGGTCGGTTGCCGCCTTGCCGGGCATCGGTGCAGTGCAGGTCCTGAGATGCATGAGTCGGCGTCGTCGCTCGCTGCCGTCGCGGTACCAGACGTGACACGTCGTCGATCAGTGATCGCCGTCTCTGCCCACCCAGCCCAGGTAATGAGTAAGATTGATGATGACCGTCGAAGCTAAGCTAGCCCTTCGTTTAAAAGCGGGCTGCGAGGCGGCAGACGCAACTGAACTGCTCGACCTGATTGGTGGACCCCACCGGGCGTACCGGGGCGGTGCACCCGTGCGAGTGAGACAAAAAAGAAGCACGCGACCTCTGGAGACCGAAACAAACTAGCTACTCCCTCCCTCCATCCCAAATTATAAGACATTCCAAAAATGTTGGAGAGTCAAAGTTTTTCAACTTTGACCAAATATATTTAATAAGATAATAATATTTATGATTCCAACTAAGTGCAATTAGATTCTTTATTAGTTATATTTTCATAATATACATACTTGATGTTATAAATCTTTGTATTTCTCTCTATAATTTTGGTCAAAGTCGAAAAACTTTGACTCTCCAAGATTCTTGGAATGCCTTATAATTTGGGATGGAGGGAGTATATAGCTAGTGGCAATGGCAATCAAGCCGGGTCGTCGTTTTCTCTTTTATCTTTTGAAAACTGAACCTAATTATTTTGGTGTGTTTGTACGCTGTGACGGATCTAAAAAAAAGTAAGTTAGAAGAGGTTTATTCCATGATCTTTCATCTCTAGCTTCTCCTTCTTCTCTATCTCTATCTCTACAACTAAAACATACGTAGCGTCAACGTCTACCCGGCAACACTAAACTGACCCTGCGATCCTGGACTACCCGGAGTATATAAAAAGGAAATTTCTTGCGACCCCTCTTCCACAGAGAAAAAATCACGTGAAAAAAATTCTCCCCTGCCGAAAAATCTTGTGCACGCATGGAAGGTAATAGCCAATCAAGATCAATTCGGAAGGAGAGAAAATAATAATTGCGGCCATTATGGAAGGAGAGGGAAAAAATAATCTATATCTCTACAACTAAAACATATGTAGCGTCAACGTCTACCCGGCAGCACCAAACTGACCCTGCGATCCTGGACTACCCGGAGTATATAAAAAGGAAATTTCTTGCGACCCCTCTTCCACAGAGAAAAAATCACGTGAAAAAAATTCTCCCCTGCCGAAAAATCTTGTGCACGCATGGAAGGTAATAGCCAATCAAGATCAATTCGGAAGGAGAGAAAATAATAATTGCGGCCATTATGGAAGGAGAGGGAAAAAATAATCTCTATCTCTACAACTAAAACATATGTAGCGTCAACGTCTACCCGGCAGCACCAAACTGACCCTGCGATCCTGGACTACCCGGAGTATATAAAAAGGAAATTTCTTGCGACCCCTCTTCCACAGAAAAAATCACGTGAAAAAAATTCTCCCCTGCCGAAAAATCTTGTGCACGCATGGAAGGTAATAGCCAATCAAGATCAATTCGGAAGGAGAGAAAATAATAATTGCGGCCATTATGGAAGAAGAGGGAAAAAATAATAAGAAAAGAAAAGAAAGGCCACCAATCAAGTACGTCGACACCTCCTTCATCGGCAATCAAGTACGTCGATACCTGTCTACCAGTAGCACTACCCTGCGATCTATAATTACTTGGCACAAAAAAAGAAAATTCTTGCAGACAAAAATTACGTCCAGACAAAATCTCCTGCAAAAAAAATCGAGAAGACCGCCGATTGCCAATCACGCACATGCAATGTCATCTCTTGCGATTTTCCTTTTCTGACCCCACGTCTTGCTATTCTACCTCTCTCTCTTTGATTTTCTTCTTTCCAAAAAAAAAATCTTCAAAAATTAGAAACAACACATTATCACATGGGCTTTTCATCTATACTCATATGTGATTATCTTCTTTCCTTGTAGCCAACAACACAGAAAAGCGAGGCTCAGGGTCCCATTTAAAAATACATAGAGAAAATCAAATACAACATCAGCGTGTGTGAAGGTGGCATTAAGCCTGCCATGGGATTATGAGGGCATATCGCACCCAAGCTCTGTTAATAAGAATTTTTTATTCTGTGTACATTTTCATGTGGACTCGACCGTTTAGGCATTTTTTTGCTCCGGTAATTCAAGCTCTGATGATATATTAATTCTCAAGCACAAGCTACATCCTTACAAAATCCGATGCTCACCTTACACTTTAGAGGGAGGTTTCTATATATTTTCGACTGTTCAGTTTAGAGGGGCAGGTTACACTGTCCAACACAAAATCGGGTTATATATTATGAAAAACTTAAAGTAACAACGTCAATATCTCGGTCTAGATTCCACAAAAAATTATTGTGTATAATACATGTACGATCCATTTGTTTTGTTTGTTGTTAATAAATAACTAATGTACATCGTCGAGCTCGTACAATATTGATATTCTGAATATCATGTTCGCAATATCTTTTTTTGAGTAATCTCTATCTATACAACTAAAAAAATACAGAATGGTATCGTCTGCCCGGCTGATTTGGATTCACCCGTGCGTTTTGACCTCCCCCGGCGATTCACGGCGGCAACCGCGTCTCCTGGTTTCTTGCCTCCACGTAGTGCCTCCCCCAACGTACTGCCTTCCCAACCTTTTTTCTCTCCGTAATAAAAAAGGAAGGCGTGATTTACCGTCTTCTCTCCGTAACAAAAAAAAGGAAGCCGGTATTTCCTCCCTTTCTATAGAACTGCTCTCACCACTTCATCCCAATGCTTTGGCATCTCGAGGGAGCACCCAAGGAAGCCGGCGAAAGGATGGCTCCCGTTGCTGCTGGTCGTGCAGCTTGCACCGGAGGATGGCCACGCTCGCCGCCGCTATCGCCAGGGACCGGCTACAACGTGTGCCCCGCTGCGCCGTGGAGCCGCCTCTACCCCACGCCCAGATCTGCCTCTACCCTACGCCCAGGTCTCGCCGGTGGACGACCACGCCCAGATCTCTGCCGCCGCTATCGCCGACGACCGGACACAGCGCGTGTCCCGCTGCGTCGCGGATGCTGCATCCCGCCGCCGCTACCCCACGCCCAGGTCTGCATCGCGGTGTCATTGACGAAGCCGAACACAACGACGCCACCCCGCAAACGCCACCGGACCACCCAGCAAACGTCACCGGACCACCCCGTGATCTGTCACACCAGGCTCTTAGGTCTCTCCACCGCACGCCAGGCGCTCCTTCGTCAGATCTGCGTCGGGCACCCAGTAGGTATGCCCACCCCTTCTCTTTCCTTTACTCAGCTCTGTGTGCATACTTTGATAGGAGATGTCCCGATGAATTTTCTTAGTTGGTATCTAAATTCCTGTCCATAAACAATATTACTTTGGTCTGTACCACGATAAACAATTTAATGAGTTCCATCAACCAATGGTCCAATGAAATTCAGTGGCATCGATAAACCAGATTAAAATATAAAATAAATTGTGCCCTATTTTATAGGAAATCATGGAAAATATCTTGTAAATTTTGATCAATCCCAGATTGCTACCGGAGGGATGCAGAGTTATCAGACTGCATTTTCCAATAGGAATCAGAAAGTTCACATAACCAATCTAACGCCATTGCATGTATGGCTATGTACATGCCAAGTCAAAATGTACATGCCACAAAAGAGATATGTACACGCTTTATTGATTTGTTTGGTGGGTTAGATCCTGATTTGTGCAATCAGAGAGCACACTGCAAAGCGACAGCTAATTGAGGTCATTAACCAAACATGGATCAAACTATGGGGGGGAGGTGAAAGGAAACAAATAAGAAGAGCATTTGTATGGAGAGGTCGAAAGGAAACAAATGGAGGACACTGGGGGACTGGGAATTATGGACCTGAAATACATATCTCTGTCTTGTTGGTGTAGGTGCGTAATGTTAAACTCCAGAAGAAATTGACTGGTGAAGACTATGGGAATTGTGATGTAGATACAGTAAAGTGTTTGGAGTATACCAGTGGCCATAAGAGAGGAGGTAAGGTGTAAACATGATCCCTATTTTTGATGAATCTCTTAGTTGCAGAAGTATAAAATCTATAGATATCAGGATGATTTTGATTGATCTTCATTTGTTTTTGTCAAAATGCTCAAGCCACGCAACATTCTAGAAGGCCTCTTAAATCAATTTGCAGCAGACTAAAAGAAAAAGAAGGCTGGATTAAAGGAGTGAGCGTGTTGATTTTCTCAGCCTGTGCTATAGTCACAACTGATCCCAACATAAACATGATAAATCGGGAGTAGTACCATGCAGTATTGCTTATTTGGACCTGATATATCCTAAAAATATTACTCCATATATATAATATTATTGGCTATTGAGAGGTGAACCAGTGTTATTTAACTAAGTATTCACCCATGAAGTTGCTATAGGGCATAGTAATTCATCATGGCACCCCAGGCATGCCGCCAAGGGCCAGATGAGTTATGATCTGGCCAGCAAGCTTATCTTCCAATGATCTGGAATGCAAAATCTGAATTGTACCGTGTGTTGTTCATTAGGTGTCAAGATCATCAACAATGACGCCGAGCATGTAGTCCTTGTCACTATCATCATCGCCTGCAAGCTACCAACCTTGCGGTTTTTAGAGTAAGAAGATCAGTTATCTCATAAGTTCAGTCTCATCCGCCTCATTACTCTTATGGATTATTTGAATTCACTAGGTACTTTTCCCAGTCAATGATCAGGATTCTTGTAGACTTGATAGCAAACTGTTGATGCAAAAAAAAAAAAAAAAAACAATACAGTCCTATCCTAGCTTTAAAGTGATTCCTAGAATCATATATATCATATGAAATCTTTAGTTTTCCCCCTCAGTACTGTTCTTATTACTGTTTTACTATTCTGCCCCTTCGCGTTTGCTTCAACGTGCCGAGTAATGTCTAATCATTCTAATCAACAAATGTGCCGGTTAGGATCTGTGTTAGGGAGGGTCACCAACTCACTAGGGGATTGTTTGGTAACTAACAAAACATTGCTTCGACAGGTTTAGAAAATTTCCATATTTCTGAATAATTGTGGTTGATAAAGTCTTGTGATTGTATTAAAAATCAAGGAAAAATCCTTGATTAGAATGATTACATTAGCTACAGCAAGTGAACTCTTTGTATACTTGACTTGTGGAATCACTTTGGCTGATAATTGATGTGCTCCCCACTCATGTTATTCTAGGCCTTTTATCATGAGTACTTTTGTCCTAATAAGTAGCTATGGACTTCACAGGTGGTATTGAAAAACTAAGATGAAAACATGGATATAGAGCATGACAGCCTATGATAGTGTCATTCCATTATGTCATGGTAAGTTAAAAGGTAAATAGCTCTAATCCATGCTTATATAGACAACTGATACATCAATACTTTATCAAGGTTAAGTTGCTTGTCTTCCTCAAGCTTTGGCTACTTTGTTTTTCTAGGATGACCCTTTGGATCAATAGGCCTCCCTTGAACGGTGAATAACTCCAAGTGTAATATCAATTCTTGGACTCAAGCATATGTGAATTTAGTTTTTTGGTTGGATTCAGGATGAGGCGAAGGGCATGGGTCATTGTGGCACCAGATAATCAATAGCTGATTGTTACAGTTTACAAACTTGCAATGCCCACTCATTGCTAAGTTCATGCTCAAAGACATTAGCAAATATCAACTTATTAATAGGATTTGGTACCACCAACCCATTTGAAGACTGATGGCAATGAATGGTCGGAAGCTATGAACAAGGACCAAAAGTAACCATAACACCGTGCTAGGATGAAAATTCAAAATAGTTCTAGAGTTGGACATTTTTAGTTAGTTAATTGAAAGTTTCAAATTACCTTTGTATCACTGAACTTTAGATTCTCCAATGCACTCTTAGTTCAGAGAATGTCAGTGCCATTTTTTCTCATTGTTATGAGCAAATTGATATGTTCACTGTCATATGAGAAAACTCGCAAGAATGTGTGTCATGTATAGTTACATTTATTTTAGTAAATATTCACATTGAATATGTATGATGCTTTAGCAAAAGAACAACTCAAGTTGAATGGAGTTTTTTTGGTTGATTGTATTCTTGATGGCGCTAATTGAATATTGCTCATACATATAAATTGTTCTCCCGTTGCAACGCACGGGCACTCACCTAGTAAACTTAAATTGTTCTCCCGTTGCAACGCACGGGCACTCACCTAGTAAACTTAAATATGTGTAAATTTCAAAAAAAGGGTTAGAAGGGGCTCCATGGTCCAAGCTGCGGTAGCCGAGGCTTGAGCCCACCTCGCCTCGGTGCTGGATCCACCTCTGCTCGTACGTATTGTATGCTTATGTTTATCGCAATCTGTGCAACAGCCGGTGGTGCTATAGCAATTCTCTTTGAGGGTTTACACTCTATCTTTTTCGCTTCTGCGGTTGCTACATCAGAGTATCTCCAAAGAGTTTTCAATAAGTTTTTTTCTTAAAACCATGGTTTTAAATAGCGAGCTAAAGCTAAAGTGTTTAGCGTTTTATAAACTGTAATTAGCGGACTTTAGCGGTAAAATAGCGGCAGAATTGTGCATGAACGCAAATAGCGGCACAATTTTTTTCAAGCTATTTCGGGCTATAGCGGCAAAAATAGCAGGCTATTTAATTCCATGCTTAAAACTATAGAGTTTTAACTTATTAATAAAAAATATTGAAAGAAAGAAATAAAACCATCTCCAAAAAATCAATAATTCACTTCTAAAATATAGAAAATAATTTTAAATCAAGAATCATATACTATTTCTAAATTATTATAACCACTTTTATATATTCTTTTTTGTACATTTATATTAAAAACTTTTTTCTACTCTTTATTCTTTTTCTCGTCTTTTTTACTTTTTTAGATTAACCAATGGATACGTGCGTGGAAGACACACAGATATATCTCCACGATTGGTCTATTTTTCTAAGTGCAAAATGATTGGAAGGTCAGATTGAGAACCGTGCGAGATAACTTTTTTCATTCGTGCTCAAAATCCTAAATTAGGAGACTTTATTGAAAACTCTTGAAGATGCTCTTGTACTCATAAAATTACTCGTCTATATGCACATCGAAGTATCTTTTTTTTTGTTAGAAGAGAATACACTTAATATAAAAAAACTGAAGGTAAGTATGAGAATCATAACTAATTAAGGCTCTAGGCTGGCGCCCGTGTCGTTGTTTTGGGCCGACTTAGGACGGACTCTCAAGCCCTAGACCACCCCATTCTTCCGCTTAGCCACCATTCAAGCAGTCCAATGGAAGCTTTGTAAGTGCAAGGACGACGATCGTGTTACTATTCTTGTGTGCGGCGGCTAGATGGGTTAGAAAGCCATAAGTGAAAGTGTTATTCATTTATTTGTTTGAACTGAAGGCAACAACATTTCTTGGAGCCAAGATCTCCCCTGGGAGAGGGGTTGTCAGTGTGTCTTCCACCATCTCTCGGCCGATTGTTTGATTGAAAACCTTGTCCAATGGGCGATGATGACAGTATTATCGTTGTCGTTTTCTTCCATGGAGGTGTCGTTTTGAACGATTCACATTAGTCGTTGTTGCTTACTACTCAATTCATCCCAAATTATTAGACGTTTGATTTTTTTAACACTTAGTTTGACCACTCGTCTTATTCAAAATTTTATGCAAAATATCACTTCTTTTGTCATGGCTTTGTTTATTAATAAATTTTTTCAAGAATAAGTAAAATTTGACTTTGTTTGCGTAAATTTTTTGAATAAGATGAGTGGTCATACTTGATGATAAAAAAATCAAACGTCTTATAATTTGGGATGGAGTGAGGAGAAGTTTGTCCTTGCTGGCCATGATGCTTTTTGGCTAGTGAGATGGCGAAATGCGAGCGTGGCTTTCTCATCGTTGTGAAGATGATTGATTACTCATCGTAGTGGTGACCATCAGTTCGGTGCTCCACTTTTACAACTTCATCACCATTACAATATATGCTTCCCTCATTTAGATTAACATCTTGTTCACTTATGTTTTTTTGCTACGCCTACAATTGCTTCATATATGCTTCCCTCATATATTCTTTGCAGACACAGCTACAGCTACCGATAAGAGAAGTTGCAGCTGCAGCTGCAGCTGCAGCCAAGAGAAGCTGCAGCAATCACATCCAAAGCAATTAGTTTTAAAAACATAATTAGCTTATCAAGAACATCACGTATTTAAAGATGCAGAGAGCAGAGAGCGAGTATCTAACAAGTACGAGGGCAACTTTAAGAAGAAGAAAAAAAAAAGTTGATTCCCCATATGCTTCTCTTGCTTGCTGGTTGCACATGTTTGCATTGCACTTGTATAAAGCGGTCTATGATGAAAAGTATGATTACATCTATACATTCCCAAATCAACGTCGTCTTTCTTATGTCATACTCTCTTCATCCTAGAATAGAAGTCATTCTCGCTTCCTAAGAAATCAAACGTTTTTAACTTTAACCAAATATATAAAAAAATATTAATATTTATAGCACATAATTAGCATCATTATATAAATTATGGAGTCTCAAATTATGAAGATACAAATGTTACTGATACTTTCTAGAAATCTAGTCAAATTTGAGAAAGTTTGACCGGGACGAATTCCATAGCATCATCTATTATGTTACGGAGGGAGTATAGCAGTAAATCCTGCTACTGGTACTACTATGCTCCAGAAAGCATACTACTACAGACAAAATACCGCGATCCTCCATTAATTAGCCGATAACCCAAGCGACAGAGAGCAAAAAAACCCAAATACTATTGCTGCAGCCGACGACAGCCCACTCGCCACCGTTTCCTGATTTCAGAAGCTTCCACCCAGGCCGCTCGCTCTCTCTCGCGCCACCCGAATTTAACCCAGAGGTTAGCCGACGCCGACGGCCGTGTGTGCCCTGCGATTCGGCACGAGCACGATCCGATCGCCGCGCCGTCGTCGCCGTTTCCTCTCCATCTCTTCTTGGAAGCCTCCCCCCTGCCGAATCGCCGATGGAGCCGCGCGCGCAGAGCCACGGACGCTGCTGGACGCAGCACGAGCACCAGCGAGTCCAGAACACGCGCCCGCCTCTCGTTAGCCGGGCCGGCCGCCCCGCCCCGCGCCCGTCGGCCTCAGTGTTCCTTTCCGGCCCCGCTCTTTTGGCGCGATTCGAGGGAACGGCGGCGGCGGCGGCGGCGCAGCGCTCGCTTTCGATCGCGGCGTTGTCCGTGGCGTTACGGAATACGGATGGGGCTGTGGTGCGTGGCGCAAACCATCCGTGTCCACCCACCTCCCACGTGTGCGCGATTGCTCTCGAGCGGAACCTGCCACGAACGCGGGCCCGATTGCATTGTCAGCGCCGCGAGGGGTGAGAGCACGTCATCAGGTTCACGTATACTGCTGCTTTGTTTTGTTCCCGTGTGTCCAATCAATCAGCGAGAGAGATAAAGAAAGCGACGGGAAATAGTGACGTTATTTGGTTGGTTGGGTATCAGTTCAGCTGGGCAGGGATAATAACAAATTTAAAATTAAAGTTAAAAATATAGTGGTACTCTCTCCGTATTGATAAAACAAGGTCGTTTCAGCCAATGACACGGTCTCCAAAGCATAACTTTGACCACTTATTTTTTTAAAAAAATATTTGTTGTAAAGTGGTACTATATGTATATTTTTATAAAAATATTTTTCAAGACAAATTTATTTATATAATTTTTATATCTCTAAACTTAACAATTTAAAAGTTATTCATAATTTATATTCTCAACTCAAATCTTGTTCAAAACTATTTCTTTTACCAATACGGAGGGAGTAGATTTGGATCGGAAGGGATATATACATAGATACTGATGCAAAAGTGACTTTTTCCAACGTTTGGAAATGCTCGTCAGGATTTAGCAAAGTGGCTATAAATTATAGCAAGCATTGCACGTAATAATCTTCTAGTCCATATTGTGGCTAAGGGCGTCCCCAACGATACACAAAACGCTAGCTCCGCAGGATTTCTATTGGCAGCTGAAGACGGAGAGGAACGAGCTAACGATTTCTTCGTCGCTAGTCTCGCATGTATTTCGAGTAAACTTCCTCTCTCAGCTGCGTTCATCTGTGGTTTATCTATGTGTCTACGCTCTCCTCTTCTTCCTTTCTTTGTTGTTTCAGCTTTCAAATCGACTGCCGATTTGTTTTCCCCGTTGGGACGCTTTAAGACACACACACACCAGCACGATTAGCATTTAACGTAGGGTTTGTATGCTCACAAATGATAAGTTATTAATAAATAATACTCTCTCAGTCTTATAATTATTAGATTCTTCATTAGTTATATTTTCAAAGTATACCTATTTGATGTTATAAACTTTTGTGTTTTTCTCTATAAATTTTGATCAAACTTGAGATGCTCTGACTCTCCAAGATTCTTGGAATGACTTATAATTTTGAACATAGAGAGTACATTCTAAAAGTTTTAAGTTAACTCAAGAAAGCACTCAAATGACACGTGTACCTTTGTATTATTTCAATTTAGGAATTTCTCCCCAAATCATGATTTTTTTACAAGCTTTGCTAAATCTTCCTCTAGTTTGCCACGTCTGTGGTGTGTTGTCGTAACTTTCACTATTTATCTATCCTAAAACAAAAGATGTACAAACCTTTTACGTATTTAAGAAAAAACAAACTTTGCTAAATCTAGGCCTAATCTTTACATAGAATGCATTATATTTCAGTATAAATTTTAGACGTCCTAATACACTGTATTTTAGAATGGAGTGAGTAACATTTAGCAAATTACCAATTCAATATTTAGCACATAAAACTACAACGTCACAAAATGAAATTAAGGGGTTGTTTGCTTACAAGTCAGAGCCTTGCTATGCCCCATGTGTGGCGGTCACACTGTGGCGTCCAAAACCACCGCCACACTTTGTGATGAGTTTCTTCTTTATCTTTTCGGTGGCTGCCTCGGTCTTTCCTCCAACCAAACAACAATTTTTATCTTGTGGCCACCACTGGTTGTGGCGTGGCAATCCGAGACGTGCAACCAAACAGCCCCTAAGTTCTCAACAAATATGCCTCTTTACCCTTTATTCTCAAGTTTCTTGTTCCAAGAAGAGAAACTATCTAGATCCATTGGACAATTCACATAGTATCTACGATAATCTATATCCATCAAATTTTGCCAGTCCCAAACACCATAACCACTTATTGCCAAATTTGAAGTATCCATATCCGAATAGATAGATTTATAAAACTTGTTCCTATATCCTTACAAGTGTGGCTATACCAATTCATTCGGAATATGGAAGGTTGAAACGTTTTTTATTCCTTAATCTAAAAAATATACTCCCTCCGTCTCAGGATACAAGGCATGCACGTATTTCAAAATTCAAATTTTATTAACTTTGACCAATAATAAGTCTAATAAAATAAAAAATATATAGTACAATAATAGTACCATTAGATTTATCTTTACAAATACTTTCTAATGATATTTTTGTTGTTTTCATTAGTTATATAAAATAATATAAATTAATGGTTAAACTATAATCTTGAAGACCGCACCAAGTCAAATCGCGCCTTATATCCTGAGACGGAGGGAGTATCTTACCAGTAAGATCAGGATCAGAATCAGATACGAGAGAATTGTACATGCCACTTACACCTATCACTAGGTTAGCTACGTGTTATAGCAGGTGTTATACAAACTTCTATTTCCAAATGATACTCATACTTTTGCTCCTTTTATTTGTTTCAATGTACTTCACGTTTATTTCTCGAAACGACATGTCCTGTCATATCATTTTGCCATATAAAAATAGTACATGTATCTCCTACAAACACTAAGAGGGTGTTTGGATCCAGAGGCAAACTAGACAAAAAGTCCCGGAAATCAAACAGAGTCGAAAATAAATACTTTATCCTAGATACTTAGTGTCATTTTGCCCATATAAAAATAGTACATGTATCTCCTAGAAACACTAAGAGGATGTTTGTAATTAGTCTATTTTAATAGACTAAATTAGGACTGCAACATCTAATGTGACAGACTAAATTTTAGTCCTAGGAACCCAAAAAGATCTAAAATAAATTCACAACGGTCTTTTATTTTGGACATTTTGTAACCGAGGATAGCAAATGTGTTGATGTAAACACATACTCCCTCCGTATCATAAATAGAGTTCGTTTTGGACAGCAACACGGTCTCCAAAGCATAACTTTGACCACTTATTTTTTTAAAAATATTTGTTATAAAGTTGTATATATATACTTTTATGAAAGTACTTTTCAAGATAAATTTATTTATATGATTTTTACATTTCTAAACTCAATAATTTAAAAGTTATTCATGATTTATATTCCCAATGTTTGACCGAAACCTTTTCCAAAACGAACTCTATTTGTGATACGGAGGGAGTAAGATTCGTGATGTACCGTCCTATATGTCACTAGATCAGCAAATGGATGAAATAAGGCAATAGATGAATTGGCAAGCTGTCTGTTCATCTAACACCCGTATATTATTTGATCTCGGCGGTCGCCTGCTATCAGCAAGATAGTTTGATTAAATTAGGTAGATTAGGTTCAATTATGCTGCGTCTTCTGTAAAGCGAACAGAAGTGAAAAAGGAACGTACAAGTGTGGCACGTCTGGATTTGAAAGGTCCACCGAGCCACCATGAGCCCAACTTTTGGTCATTCTGAATGACCCTCTATCTTGCTTAAATTGTTAACTTATTAATTTAATGAAGGGGCAGGTGAAGCTTTTACATTACAGATCGTGTTCGTTGCTTCATCAGTGGACGATGCATGTAGTGATGTAGATGTAGTGCAACTTTTCTTATTAGTCGGTTCAATAAATTTTCAGTCCATTGTTCCCTAAAAAAAAAACTTTTTCTTATTAGTCGGGCCGTGCAACTTCTCATGCTGTATGTATTTGCGTTTGCCGGGGCTCTCACAATGCAGACTCTACTTAGAGTCTAAGTCTATTTATTACCTCGAAGTTATTATAGACTTGGAGTCTAAATAAGACTTGGAGTCTTGTTTTTTTACCCTCTCTCTTCAATAACTATACTGCCACATCAGTAAAATACAATAAATAGGAGTGTAATAAATATGTTTAGACTCTATGATAGAGTCTGCATTGTGAGCGCCTTTAGTGGTTGTCCACAATATGTGATCACCAATTGTCCAATTAAGTAGTGCCACTTTTTGTCCCTATCTAGCTACAATCTGTTTGTTTGGGATACTAATTAACCAAACACGTGCCGCGTTATATTAAGAAGGGACCGCGAAACTCTTTTAACGTAGGATAACGTGATTATCACATCTTACTTTGTTTCGTACATTCTGATAACGAAGTCAGCAGTTCATTATCAGTATATATAACATATGTGTCTCTCTCAGCCTTTTTTTTTTTCTTCTTATATGCATGCATGTATGTAATTTATAAAGTCCATATATGAGGCCGCGAAGGCGTGAACCCAACGTTTGTTCGGCTGGTGATATTCCTTATGAGTCTTGGTATCAGTGGCGGAGTCTGAACCAAAATATAGAAGGAGTAATTTATCAAATGAGCTATAGAAATATTAGTCTTAGGCTCTGTTTGGCACCGCTCCACTTCACTAGTGAAGCCAATTTTTTTGCTTTTCGGCTCCATGAACAGCTCTACCTGTAAGTTGGAGCCGTTTTGATAAATCGTTTGACAAAACAGCTCCACATGTAAAGCTCCTTAAAACATGCTCTCACAGAACGTCACGTAGGATGACGTGAAGCCGGGTGAAGCCACTATTTTTGGCTTCATCCCCAGCTCAAAGCACTGTGAGAGCACGATTTAAGGGGCTTCTTGCATGAAACCATTTTATTTTACCCCGTTTGGCACAAAACGGCTCCTGAAGCCGGTGTAATTAGCTAGATGAACAGTACCACAGTCACAAAAGTTACCGTAACGTAGGTACAAGGAACACGGTACGTGAGACGTGAAACATCCCACTGTTGGGACGAAAAATGTTCTACGAACATCGTTCTCGGGACGTGGAACGTTGCACCGTACCACGTTCCGAGTGACTGTGATATGAACCTTACAAAATTCCTAGAGCCGAAGAGAGAGGATATAATGCTGGCGAGCTAGTCACTCCCACTCCTGGCTCGTCAGGAAGCTGAATCAGTTGTGGTGCGTCGCGAGGGCTGACTCCGGCGAGCGGACGGCATGCGGCGGGGACGGCGACAGCGACAAGGCAGCGTCACACTCGCAGGGTTTGACCTCCCCGTGGCCCGTGGGCCTTTTTCCGCGCCTTCTCGCCGGCAACTCGGCAGGATCCCAGAAGGCGGTCAGCAGGGTCCAGGAAGCCGGGGCCGGGGTCAAGCCTTTTCTCCCTGCCCAACCCGACGACCAGGGTATCTGGGTATGTGGAAACCTCCCTCCGTAGGTGTGTGGCAGCTGCCAGTGCACTCACTTCACTCGATCTTCACTCACTGCCCGCACCACCAGTGTTGTTAGAAGAGACCGACCGACTGGACTGGCTGAGGCCGAGGCGCCGGCAGAAGCCACGCGAACGGCGTCGTGGGCAAACTCCTGCCGCGTGGTTTCCCAACCAAGAACCAACCACGCCGTCGGCGTCAGGTTCTCACCGCTTTCAAAGATTGCAGTTGCAGCATGGTGTGCTTTGTGGCCACATGGACCAGGCAGTTTCATGCAGCGATCCATGCTCTGAATAGTCTGCAGAACTCTGAACCATGCATGACATGTAGTAGGACCGAGTACCATCGTCTGCCGCCAAGGTGCACACTCTGACAGTACAGCCAAGAGATGAATTCAACAAATCCCGCTAATTTGTCCTTTTCGGATACTTGACAACTTGGGCGTTACTATTTTCGACGTTTGGCCATTTGTCTTTTTTCGAAAATGTGTATACGGATAACCAGAAGTATATAAGTATATGACATGTGTAGAGTAGTAGTACTTTCGACAACGAATCCGGCGATATCTTTCTCCCGTTAACTGAATGTTTGAGCAAGCATTCTTTAGTAAAAGTTTGACTAGCAAAACCCGAAACTGTCAATTATTGCCAAACTGATTTCGGGCTGGGAGCAGTTTAATGTAGCTCAGCAAATTCTGCAATAAAATCCTAACGCCATAGCTGAATGGTGGGACCATCAAAAAACACATTTTTTCAATGTAGTAGTAGAGCGTGAAAGAGCAACATGCCACTACTAAAGCCCGGGAGAATTTAGAGTTGTCTTTTTGCTCTTGGGCTCTCTGTGCTTTGCTGTCATGCGCCATTTTTAACACTCATGTAACACTCATGTAATCCTACCACAGTTGTCTTTTCTTTTTAACTCTATTTGTTTTCGTCTTAACTGAAAAGAAAAGCTTCTGCCATCGCATTTCAGCTCGTATTGCAGCAGCATAGTTGCATCAGGAATCAGCGGGTAGAAAAGCCACACAGATCACAACTGACATGGAGTTCCATCGCTACACATGTCTTTCTTTACCCAGAACCAGAAGTATGTTCTGCAAGGGTGTGTTTTTTATTGTCCTGCTAGGAGAGCAGGCGCAAGCAGAGCTTGCAAACACCCTTATCTGTGTTCTAGGCATCGGACCAATAACACAGCCACTGATGCTCTAAATAAATACAATTAAGAATGGTTACATAAGCTTGTTAAACAGCTTCCAGGTATGTGAGCTTATTGTATACAGTAACAGTCACAGAGTTCCAGGAAATGGCTAACTCCTAGCAAGCACATCCGCTTGTCTGTTCTGTATCCGGGACTTGTTCTGCGACTGTCTTGAAGTAACTGGGGGGCACAAAATGAACAGATAACAAACGCATATATGATTAGAACTGCAAATCAATCTGGGAGTTGCCAGAATTTGGCAACCTGCACGGACAGAGGATGACCTGAACCCTCCTAGCATCTTTGCAATTTCTTTTTTTTTTGCTCTCTTTAAAAAAAAGGTTCTTTTTTTGTTTGTTTTTTTCGATGAAATAAAATACTAAATGCATTTTGGTAGAACTTCAGCAAGACCATAAGCCAGAAAAAAAGAACATGGATTGAACTTTGTGTCCGAGCAAGAAACTGAAGACGCTTTTACTTACATGTCTTGATCGTGCTCATGCTCCAAAGCGAGCCTGGCAATGCATAGAAAAGCAGTGTCGACATTGTGGTCCTCCTTTGCAGAGGTTTCGAAGTATGGAATATCGCCCTTGGAGGCACACCACTCCCTCGCTTTCTTCTCAGGGACCTGTGGGAAGGCCACAAAAAAGACTACAGGGTATTTCGAAACTATATATAAGAAAGTATGCACATTCAAGAAAAAAGAAACTAACCATCCGTTTGCTTCCGGCATCTAAATCAATCTTGTTCCCGACCAAAATGAATGGAAAATGTTGAGGATCTGATGGGCTAGCCTGAAGGGGAGAAAATGGCGAATCCTTCAGTTAGAGTACTCAGAGTTTATATACTGCACCAGACAACGCCAGACAAGTAGATTGGTGGCATAAATGTTTTAACAGGTTTAGTTTTTTTTTCTTTTGATTTTGGAGGTAGAAAATGAAGCCTATACAAACTATAATGAACTTGCTGCAGATTACTATACCAGTCATCTGAACATTATCTGTTTGCATAGCAAAGGACCAGCTTTACATTTTTCATTCATATACTAAAGCAGTCAAGCTCATAAGTACTAGATGCTACTGTGAACAGAAATACAGTACTTGGGAGATGTGATCACAATTCACAACGCATCAAAGTAATGATTAATGCTATTTTTTTTTTATATCTGCTATCTGAATCTGGATATCTGAGACGAAGAAGGCAGCACACAAGATACACAACTCTCCTACATGTTCAAGTGGGGAAAAAAGGAAGAAGACAATGCCAGATAAAACTGACTTACTTGATTGAGGAACTCATCATGCCATGTATTGAGTGTATTAAAGCTTCTCTTAGCATTGACATCATAAACCAGCACGCAGCAATCGGCACCCCTGTAGAACGCTACGCCAAGACTCTGGAACCTCTCCTGCCCCGCCGTGTCCCATATCTGCATACATACATAATAAGGGCACAACACAATTGAGACGCCTCATGGTCCGTTTCCTCTTGATGTCCGGTGTCCGGTGCAAGAATTAACCGAAACCAGATCACCTGCAAGGTGACAAGCCTGTCGCCAATGAGGACCTCCTTGGTGAGGAAATCGGCACCGATCGTCGCCTTGTACTGCTGGCTGAACTTCTTGCTCACGTATCTAGTCATTGTCAAGCAAATCTAAGCATCTCCCGAGTCCCAATACGGCGAATACCTCGAAGGCATAATTAGTATCATGACTGAAGCATAAATATCATACATACTACGCAACTATCCAGAAAAAGCAATGGACATTTCACTGTATGATTCATGTCCAGGTACATGTTTCCATCTCTGAACGGGATGAAGTGAACTGAACGGATGAAGCAAAGGGAAAATAAATAAACAGCAGTTAACTGAAATAATCATTTACGTGAGCGAAGATGAAGGATACTGGTTCATCAGCGACGTCTTGCCGACCCTGCACTCGCCAAGCCAATCCACCAATCCATGCGAAGCGGACGTTAAGCAAACCGGAACCGAGAGCGCCGGGAACAGACAGAAGAAAAATGGAAGGGCTAGAATTATGCGAGGGACGGTGAAGCGTGCTGACCCGCTGTCGCCGAGGACGATGACCTTGAGGAGCGTCCGCCTCCGCCACGACTCCATGGGGGTGGGCCGCGGCCGCGGGCGAGGCGATGGGGTGCGGCGGCGAGTCGGCGATCACCCCCTCCTTACCTTGTACTTGTATATCACGAGGCGCACGGGAAGCGAGGGGAAGAAAGGAAGGAGAGCGTTGGAAAGAAACCTGTGAGACTGAGAGCGCGAGCGACATTTGATCTGGGGTTCTTCCTTCTCCCGTCTCCTCCTGCACGTCGGCAGCTGATGCACGGGCGTGACCGAGACGCGCGCCACGTTCATTTCCGAGCCTTTTGGAGAAAGAAAGAAAATGGAAGGAAATGCATACTCGAAGTTCGATTAAAAAAAAAAGTCCACTGCCTTAGTTTGCAGCCGTAGGCCAAATTTGGCTGAGTATCTAGGCGTAGGCCGAAACCATTTGAACTGAGCGCAAGGCCCAAATAGGATTACAGGCCGCGCGACAGAAGAAGCCGGCAGAAGAAAAAGTCTCTTTTGTCTCAACTAGTATAATGTCCGTGCTAACGCTACGGTTTAATTAAGTAATGCAAATGAAATAACCAAAAGTTAATTAGCAGGTGACCTGAATTTCATGTACCACTTTTCACACAAATATAATTTCAATGTCTAGTACACTACATCACAATTGAATGTACTCTACAATGCAGAGGTGCATATTGGATATACATATATAGATCTTTCTTTCTCATGTGAACACATCATTTACAAATAAGAACCATATTGAAAAATTCTGATGTGGCTATCTAAAGAATCATAGTGCAATCAATATAGCTTTCAGTCAGCTCTCAATTAAAAAAATATACAAGGAGCTTAATTACGGTGTCTATGTTTATTACTGGCCCAATCATGTATTTAGCAATACTATATCTAAGCTTGTGATCCAAGATAACTTACCTATAAAGCAATAAAAAGTCAGTCTTAGAATAATTATATTGTCGATGGAGCTACAAGTGCTGCATCAAGCTATCAAACATGTGGAAACTAAAATAAATCAACTGATGAAAGTAACACAAATTCACTATCTTGCAGATATTGATCATTCCTCACTTAGAAAAAATAAACAAGTCCACACAACGCTACTAAGAAGGATCTTAAGTTCATAAACCAGTCAGTCTATATGTGTTATTCTACAAGCTAAGGACGCATTTGTCCTTTAAATAGGAACCAAAATAGGAACCAAACACATCAGCCCCTGCAAAAATGTAAATAGACAAAAGGTTGTGAGAGACAAACGTGACTACTTGTTCCACAAATGTTCTTAATCACAACAAGAACACAAACAAAGAGCACAAGCACATCCAAATTTAGTTGAAGCAGGGTGATTGTTAGAAACATGTTGAATATAAAAATATATACATATATGAAACTACATATTCTATATAAAAGGGTTGTTAAGTTAACCGAGGCTGCACACAATCACATGCAGTCAAACCAGAATGCCAACAATTTTTCATATATCTTACACCTAAAAAGATACCTTACACCTAAAAAGAGCCGGATGTCATCGTCGCCGGAAAAAAAATCGGACCCTCCGGCTCCTCCTCGCCTCGCCCTCTCCTCACGCGACACCGGCTCCCGCGAAACCGTCGCGACTTCCACCACGCGCCCGGTCTTCACGCGACGCCCGTCGCGAGCTCCACCCCGCGCGCCTCCACTTCCCTCCGCCCGCGCCCGGTCGCCGCCACCGCCTTGCCGCCCTCTCCCGCTCTGCCACCCTCCAACCCACACGAATTCCCCTCCCCCGGCCGACCGAGCGCCGCTCCCCTCCCCCAGCCGACCGGGCGACGTCTCTTCACCCTGCCACGAATTCTCCTTTCCCGGCCGACCGAGCGGCGGCCCCCTCCCCCAGTCGACCGGGCGACGTCTCCCCGCCCCCGGCCGACCGGGTGCCGCCCCAACGAACACCGCCGCCGTGGCCAGGACGCCGCGGCCCTTCCCCGCCGCGGCTGGAACCCTAGCCCCACCCTCCCGCCCGCACCAATGGACGACCAACAAACCCAGGATCTTGTCAAGGAGCTCGCCCACCGCCTCCTCTCCGCTGCCGAATCCGGCGGCGGCGGCGGCGGCGGGCGAGACATGGGCGGCGCGCTGCGGTTCGCGCACCGGCTCCTCTCCAGCCGCCTCCCGCCCGCACCAATGGACGACCAACAAACCCAGGATCTCGTCAAGGAGCTCGCCCACCGCCTCCTCTCCGCTGCCGAATCCGGCGGCGGCGGCGGCGGCGGCGGGCGAGACATGGGCGGCGCGCTGCGGTTCGCGCACCGGCTCCTCTCCAGCCGCCTCGCCCCCGCGGTCCTGCCCGATGAGCACGCGCTCGCGGAGTCCATCAAGCGCTGCCCCTCAGACCGCCTCGACGATGCGCTCGCATTCGCCGACCTCCACTCCAAGCTCTCCGTCCGTGCCCGCCCGGCGTCGCTGTGGCCGCTCCTCTACCTGGCACCTGCTCGACTCGCTCTCCTCGCAGCGCCGCGCCGCCGCGGCGGCTTCGTGCCTCCCGAACCTCCCCAGTGCCGCGCCTCCGCGGAACGCCACCTCGGGGACGGCGTCGGGCGCCGGTGGCAGGCCGGGCTCGCGGGCGCACGGGGCACCGCCGGGCGGCGTGGTTCTGGTCTCCAAGGATCCGGACAACATCCGCGAGATCTTCATGGAGAATAGGTTGCTTGAGAAAAACTACTCTGCATGATAAGTTCATAAAAAAAAGGCATAACTACATTCTCTTAGATAAGTTCACAGAAAATGCTGATGGTGCCATCGTGTGTTAGGGTTGGATCTCCCAGGCTTCCCGCGTTTTAGTTTTGGTCTTCCTTCGTCGCGTTTAGATGCTGCGACATAAATTGCTTTTTGTAAGAAGAATCGACACAGAGAGGTTACACGAAAAATGACAGAGTCTAATGTTTTTGGTTTCTTTTTTTATGCCTGCAAGATTGGCCTCTGTTCTTTGCTGCAAGAGTCTCTGAGCTCATTTGGGAAGAAGGGGAATGCTGGGTCGAGGCTGGACTCACGGCGTCAGCTGCATTGTTGGCCTTTAGTTCCGACTAAGGCCCATCGACGCTTACAAGTCGCAAAACAATGACTTATGTAATAGCCCGATAAGCTAGCTACAGTTTGGTGTGTTCCTGTTGGAACCTTGAGCTGGGTATCTCACACAGCAAAAGGGAAAACCATGTAACCTTTCTACCCTCTTTATGAAACGTGTGCTAAGCACGTATGCAAAAAAAAGTTCTTTGCTAATCATGCTTAGTTTAATGGCCTATGTATGTAGTATGCAATTTCACACCCAATGATTTAAAGTAATTATTTGGTTTCCTCATGTAGGTCGATTTATCATGATTCATTTGTTTCTCAGTTCAATGACAGATTCCGTGGGAGCACATTGGCGGATGACATGGAGTGACTGCACATGGTCAGTATATTTAAATAACTTATTGTTTCAATCATTTCCTGTATCAGATTATTTAACTTTGTCCAACAGAGAATATCTATGTACAAGCAGATGGTATTTACCTTATCTATGCCATTTTTAGGAGAGAGGAATCTTATTCACAAGATTTTAGCTGGTTAAGCTTTACAACCATATGCTCTTTTCTGCATGTATCTATTGGATGCCACCTAGAGATCACTTCTGTAATGCTCTGTTCTGAAACTTAACATTTTATCTATGCCATTTTTAGAAGATTTGGTTGAGCTTTAGAACCATATGCTTTTTTCTGCATATCTCTATTGAATGTCACCTTGAGATTACTTTTGTAGTACCTACTTCTGAAACTTAACAATTTTTTACTAAAAACAAGAGCAACTTAAAATGATCAATTTAAGTCGGTGGTTGTCATTTAGTAACTCCCGAGGTATCTTTCTTTGACTTTGAGCCAGTGAGCTCAAACTACTTGCAAAAAAGAACTACAATATGAAACTGCTGTCAATTGTAGCTTATCAGTATTACTATACTATTAATTATGGGAGATGTATTGCTGGATCAAGGATTCTTGGCAATGAAGCTTGAGGATCAAAGTGGAAAAAGTATGTTTATTTTAGCTTTGGATTATAAAAGCATGCCCTAACTATTGTTGGTTGTGCACCTCACTTCTCTGGGAGTATGACAATCGGAATGGGTAGTGCATCACATACATTGTTATTGTGTCCTTGGCAGGGCTCTGTCCCAATGGCTCCGGCTCCAGATGTTACTGTCCTGCACTGTAGCGCCAAGAAAATGCCTCTGGCTTCTCGTGATTTTTTGTCTATCGAGCAGATGGAGTCCACAAGTTGTCTCCTTCTAGCTCCGACACAGTGTGCTACAAGGCTAGACAGAGTCGGCTCCTTCTAGCACCGACGTAATGTGCTACAGGGCCGGACAGAGTCCGAAGGAGCTTGGCCAAACACGCCCTGAGTTCAGTTGTACCGGTGATGTAGAGTCGATAGTCATTGTGAACATGTACAATTATTATGATCCGAACTTAATTAATTTGATTTCAAATACAGATTTGTATTATGTATTGTAAAAGTGATTAGCTATAAATAACACATTGTCAAATTCAAAAATTTGTATTTTGTCATTTCATGGTGCAACAAACGTGCAAAATTAAATTGCCATGGTCTTTATTTTTGGCTTGGAAACTAAAAAAAAGGACTATGAATTTTTATGTTGCTTCCGTTGCAACGCACGGGTACTTAACTAGTCCCATAAAAAAAACCAGGTTCCATTTCCTAAAAACTAACATTAAGATGCATGTAATGATGTCTAGATCAAGAAATTTTGCAGTGTGACTTGTATGCATTTTTAATCATTTTAATCATTCTAGGAAAAAAAATAAATCAGAGAAAGCTGAGGATGGTGATCTTGTTGCACATCCATGAAGAATGCTTGGTAGCCCAGAGCGCAACGACAAGGATGGCGAGGGAACCCCAACAAGCATGGAGACGATTGCCTATTTGCCTAATTGGTTGCTAATTAGAAGAACATATTTATTTCTTTTACATGCTTATTTTATACTCTCTCTTTTTTTTTGCGCTACCTGCGCTGGGCATATGAGGTACTCCCTCCATCCCTAAGACCACCCGCAGCGGCGACCGGTAAAGCTTCCTGCAGTAAGCTTTTACGGAAAAAAGCTGCAGTGGGAACGCTACATCCATCCGGTATCGAAGACGAGAGTCGCGCGTCCGGTATTGCGAGAGCACTTTCCGTCCCTTCGGTATCATGCCACGTCGGACGAGCGGCCAACCACCCTGTGCATCCTGCCCGGGAGAGAGAAGGGAACACTGCTGGAGGAGAGGGCGAGGCCGCCCGCACGCCGTCCGCCGGCTGGAGAGGGAGGAAGGGCCGCCGGAGGAGGGCGATGCCGCCCGTCGCTCGCGCCCTCCTCTAGCCTCCATCCACCACGGCGGCGTGGCGGCGGCCCTCCCCACCCACCCCTACAGCACTGCCATGGATCCCGGGACCTGGAGGGCAGAGGAGCAGGGGAGAAGCCGGTGCTCGCCGGCCGCCCGAGCAGATCCGCCGCCGGAGAGCCCCACCACGCCGTGCGCCGCTTCCCCTCGTTGGCGCTTCCACGAGACCGGCAGCTCGCGCCGGAGGCCACCCTCGCGCCGAAGGCCTGGCCGCCGCTGCCCTCCTCCTCGCCGGCATGCGCAGGGGAGAGACACTACTACAGAAATGACATTCAGTGCCGGTACATCACTGGCGGTTTCTATTCAACCGCCACTGATGCTTCTTCACTGGCGGTTTGAAGATTAAAAACCAGACAATGATTGAGGGGTGTCACAAACCACCAGTGAAGATAGCTAACAGTGGCGGTTGGTGGCTCAACCCGCCAGTGAAGCTTCACTGGCGGTTCGTAGCTCAAACCGCCAGTGAAGATAGCTAACAGTGGCGGTTCGTAGCTCCAACCGCCAGTGATGAATCGTGTATAAAAGGTCATTCCCTTCCCCCTGCTCTCTCCCAGCTCGAGCTCCACAAGCAGATGAGCGTTTTTCCCCACCCTCACTCCATTGTTGCGGCCATTTTTTCACCAAAATGCTTAATGTGGATCTTGTTTTTCCAAGCATGGGCATGATCTTCTTGCTTTAAGGTTAGTAATAAAAAGCCTCAACTCCTTCGATTTTATAGCTTTAGAGTGTTTTGCATGGCTACATTGTCATTGTAATTGTTTCTCCATTTTAGAGAGCACTTTTCAATTGGATTTTGAGGAAGGCATCCAAGTTGTGGTGAATCCATCTTGCAAAAGGTTGGTGTTTATGAGTCCATCATATTTACTAGCTAATTGCATGGTTGTTTGGATAATTGCTACTATGTCATGCTTTAATTAGCTCATGGATTATTTATTTTGATGAGCAAAATCTATGTGCTACCAAGCCATTTGTGTTTAGCTAAATTGTTTTTTTGATTAAGTTTATAAATTTAACCTTTTATATTTAGTGACTCCATTTGTTCTCAATTTTAAATTTACCATGCTAAGCTAAATGTAGATTATTGTTTCCAAAAACAATGACCAATTTAAATAAGTGGAATATATACTACTGTAGGCATGGAGTTAGAAGCGCAAATTCTCGATAATGAAAGGACTATTTTTTATTTCACTGTAATTACTCTCTTAATTTTTATTTTGAAGAGAAAAATCTATGTGACACCTACCGACCCATTGTTTGGAGCTACATTGTGTTGTTGATTAAGAGTCCATCCAAATTTAACTTTTTATAATTAGGGACTCTATTTGGTCTCAAATTTAAATTGGTCATGATAAGCTAGGTGTAGAATTAATTTTGTTCAAAAAATAAGTGAAATATACTGTGGACATGGAATTAGGAGCTGAAATCTTTATCATGAAAGGACCATTTTTTATTTCACTATAATTACTCCCTCAATTTTCCCGTGTAGAGATGGATTGAGAGTGGATGTACGGTCTGGCACCGACGGACGAGCGGTACTTGATGGGCATCAGCACATTCATCACTGAAGCCGTAGCCAACGCTAGGGATGAAAAGCTTGTATTTTGCCCATGCAGAGATTGCAAAAATAGAAAGAAATGGGGAAACATAGAGTCTATACGATGCCACCTAATTACTAGGGGTTCATGAGGGACTACAAAATATGGCGTATGCATGGTGAGGGTGGTGCTAATGTTTCACAAGAAAACAATGATGATGTAACCATGCCCGACATAGCACTTAATGAGTATGCAACTCATCAGCAAACTGGTGTTCACACGCAACCCATGGCTACCAATGACAATGTGTTTACGAATACATTAGCTGATGACACAGAGGATGAAGATGGCCTTCCTAAGATGCTACGTGATGTGGAGGGAGGATGTCTTAATGATCGACAGTTGAAAAAGCTAGAGATAATGAGAAAGGATGCCAAAACACCATTGTATCACAGTTGTTCGGTGAGCAAACTGGAAGCCAACATCATGCTATTAGAGTTCAAATCTACGCATGGATTGAGCGATAAAGGTTTCGATGACTTGTTAGGCATAGTGGGGAAACTTCTACCAGAACATAATGAGTTGCCAGAGAAGACATACTTGGCCAAGCAAATGATCTGCCCAATTGGCCTTGAGGTAGAAAAAATTCACGCTTGTTCTAATGATTGCATATTGTACCGTGGAGACAAATACAAAGACTTGGATACTTGTCCCAGGTGTAAAGCTCCTAGGTACAAGCAAGGGCCGTCAAAAGAGGGTACCAAGACTAGAGGAGGGCCCGTAAAGGTGGTTTGGTATTTCCCCATAGCTCCTCGGGTGCGTAGGTTGTTTGCAAATGCAAAGTCGGCTAAGCTATTGCGTTGGCATGGTGAAGAGCGTAAGAAAGATACAATGATGAGACACCCCGCAGATGGGTCAGATTGGAGAACTATTAATACTATGTTCTATAAGAACATCGGTGGAGAGGTAAGACACCTCTGGTTTGGTTTGAGCACAGATGGGATGAATCCGTTTGACCAGGTTAGAAGCAATCATAGCACATGGCCAGTGACGCTTTGTATATACAACCTTTCACCTTGGGTTTGTATGAAGCGGTCGTACATCCAGATGCCACTACTAATCCAAGGACCAAAACAACCTGGGAATGATATCGATGTGTTTCTGGAACCAGTCATTGATGAACTTGTAGATATGTGGCAAAATGGGGTGAAGGATGTTTGGGACGAGTACAAAAAAGAACATGTCACGATCAAGGCGGTACTTATCGCGACAATCACAGACCTGCCTGGGCGAGGTTGCTTGTCTGGAGAGAAGACAAAGGGATATACTGGTTGTGTCGAGTGCTTGGACGATATTGATGTCGTACATCTACCAAAAAACAAGAAGATGGCTTATATGGGACACCGTAGGTACCTTGATAAGGGTCATCCTTACCGTAGAAACAAAAAAGATTTTAATGCGACTATTGAAACACGTGGGCCTCCAGATTATCGAGATGGGAAATAGATACTAAAAGAAGTAAGCAAACTCAATGTTGTCCATGGGAAGGGGGGAAGGGGCAGTACATGCGCCTGCTGGTTCTATATGGAAGAAAAAATCGATTTTTTGGAAACTACCTTATTGGCCTCTTTTGAGTGTACGGCACTGTCTTGATCCAATGCACATAACTAAAAACGTTTGCGGTAACACACTCAACACCTTGATGGACACTGGGGGCACAACGAAGGATTCACTCGCAACACGCATGGACATGAAACACTTGGGACTCATGAAGGAGCTGCATCCAAAACTGCCTGAGGATGGTCAGTTTGAACTTCCGGTTGCATCATGGACACTGAAAAAGGCAGAAAAAGAAATGCTCATTGCTTTCTTCAATGAACTCAAAGTCCTGATAGGCTACTGTGCGAACACAAAGAGGCTAGTGAGCATGAGAGAATTGAAGTTTAACTATGGTTGTATGAAGGCCCATGACTGTCATGTTATCATGACTCAACTGCTCCCTGTTGCCCTGCGTGGTATCCTACCAGATAAGGTCTGAGCCCCAATCATAAAGTTGTGCTCATTCTTCAATGCGATCTCACAAAAGGTCATTGATATGTCCCAGCTAGATCAACTACAACGGGACATAGCTGAAACTCTATGCAGGCTTGAGATGCATTTTCCACCGACTTACTTTGATATGTCAGTGCATCTGCTTGTTCATCTTGTTGACCAAATTAGAGCCCTTGGCCCAATGCACCTGCATCAGATGTTCCCTTTCGAAAGATTGATGAAAGTTTTTAGGAAGTATGTTAGGAACAGATTCAGACCAGAAGGTAGCATGGTAGAAGGATGGACAACAGAGGAGGCAATTGAGTTCTGCACATATTATCTGGACATCAATAGAGTTGGACTTCCACAATCTCGTTACGAGGGAAGACTAGGTGGGATAGGAACGATCGGTGAGAAATCTATCAGAGTAGACGATCCTGTTTCTTTTAGGCAGGCACAATTTGCCGTTCTCCAACAAGCTAAGGATGTGATGCCATACATTGGGGAACACATACAGTCATTGCAGACTTCTTATCCGACCAGGTCACAGGCTTGGCTTGATAAAAACACAGGGCTGAATTCGTTGACTGGTTAAAACGCCTTATGATCGGAACAATTACAGGTTCTCAGCTGGATGTATTGTCTAGGGGAGCTTCGAGTACATTGCTTAAGTACCAAGGGTATGACATCAATGGTTTTACATTCTACACCAAAAAACAAGATGACAAGAGCACAAACCAAAATAGTGGTGTTCGTTTTGATGCCCACGATGAAGACGACAATGTGCTTGCAACCTACTATGGTTTCATAGAGGAGATATGAGAGTTGGACTATGGCCGACAATTGAAGGCCGCTCTTTTTCGCTGCCAGTGGGTTCGGCTTGATGCAGTGAACATAGACAATGAAAGGTTCACTACCGTTGATCTCATGAAAACCGTTGATCTCATGAAAACTGCATACACAGATGACCCTTTTGTCCTCGCAAAAGATGTCTCACAAATTTTCTATGCCAAGGACAATAAGACAAAAGGAAAGCTAAAAGTAGTCATGGAAGGGAAAAGGAAGATCATTGGTGTCCAAGGAGTCACAGAAGACGAAGAAGACTACAGGGGTTATCAGAAAATGCCTTCATTCGGGACGAACGTAACCTTACCATCCTTGAAGAAGAAGACGAACCTGCTTATGTACGACGTGATCACGATGAGGCCACCATTGTATCTGCACCATAAATAGTTAGACTATTATTAACTATATGTAATCTTTATGAAGATTGGTTATCAGAAATTTATGCTTTAATTAAATTCTATATTTTGTGTAACCATCTATAATATTAAATTTTATTATGTACCCATTGATATTTTTCATGTTTTTTAAAATTCAAAGAATCTATAGACCTACTAAATCTCTATCTCTACAACTATTTAAATTTGTGAGATCTACAGCAATCAATCAACGCTCCTGCCTTTCTCTCACTACAAATTCATTCTAGCAAAGGAGAGGAGTTTATTATTTTTCATATTTTTATTTATTTTAAAAAACTATATTCTGTTATGTAACTTGAATAAACAGCTCTCACGAAAATTTTACCTCTTTATTACAAAGATAGAAGAAAAAAATTATAGATATAGGTAGCTAATTTAAATTTATAGATTATAAAAAATAAAAAATAGCCATTAGAAAGGGAGTGCGGTACAGTATTTTTTGTAGCTAATTTAAATCTATGTATAATGAAAAAAAAAACAACACCAAGAATCGAGTGCAGGCTTTGAGAACCCAGGACCTCACGGTCAAGAACAGAGGGCACCAACCAACTGGACTAAGTGAAGGCACTAATAATTTAGGGGATTTGGTCTTATATTAAAATATAAACAATCACTGGCGGTTTCGGCTTTAGAGCCGCCAGTGATGTTCGTTTCGCCGTATTAGGCAGGGGCGCGGCCGCCGCCGCGAGTTTCATTCGCTCGCTCACCTCTGGCGCAGCTCACCTGCTTCTCCGCCCCTTCTTCGCAGCTCACTTGCTTCTCGTAGGGGAAGGGCCGTTCCCCGGACAGCTCGTCGGCGGCTGGCGGCTCGTGCGCCTCCTCCGGCACAGCTTCCCTTCGGCGGAGCTGCAGTAGGAGCGCCGCCGCCTCGAGCGCGGATGGCGACTGGCGGCTCGTGCGCCTCCTCCGACACCGCTTCCCTGCGGCGGAGCAGCAGTTGGAGCGCCGCCACCTCGAGCGCGGCCAGCGCCAGGGCGCCGAGGAGGAAACCTAGCGTCCGCGTCCGCGAGAAGACACTGCCACCCCGGCCTGGACTGAACCGCGCGCGACGCCGCCACTCTTGCCTCCATCGAGCTGCACACGACGCTGCCGTCCCTGCTGCACCTGAGGCCACGGTCGCCCCTGCCCCCTGGGTGTTTGGTTAAATGTCAACTTAGAATATGCCATGATTGAACACTGTATAGCTTGAGTTTCGTGACGTAATTTAGAATGCTTTCCAAGATTTATGATTGATTGTTCGAATTTTGATGTTAAAATTGAGTGATTTTCGTGACTGTACAGGCTGAACCTTGATATATTTGTCTTACACATAAGTTAGCTGAATTGCATTACTGAGTTGTCTATCAACTAGTTCCCACCAAAGTGACTATTGATTGGATAAGTGAATCAAGCAAATGGTAATTAGAACATTTAAGCATCAGTTTGAATTCGCATTATGTACAGAATTAATTGTTATGTCCAAACTGGAGGGAATTCTTACAGGAAGGTGAGCTGGCTTAGGTTTCCTAGCTCTTTTGGAATAGTACTAGTGAAGCTACGTCCTTGCAGATTCCTTGCAGATCCCTGCATGTATTTTATACGAGTAGGTTAACATATGTTTTTTCCCCTGCTTGTGATCTCTACTTTTTACCATCTCTGTTATTTTGTTGAGAAAATACTGAAGTTTCAAACTGAGGAGTAAAGTACTCACAGATATGTCAAGTCAGTGAGTTGGTCTATGGCATTGCTTAATATACCATGCAGATTCCTGCTTGGTAATTTCCTGCAAACATGAAATTTCACCACAACTGTAGAATTCATTAATCTAACATTAGCTGGGCACTTTTGTATCAACAGCTACATCTATCTTGGATCATAGTATCAACAAAACTTATAAGTATGAGAAGTATATCTGTGGTCATTTTACAGGTTTTAAAAATAAAACTCAGTCAAAGAAACGAAGGGTAACTTTTGTTGCACTCTCAACTTTAGCAACAAGAAGTTTAATCGAGTAATTTGTGGATGTCCACAGTCATGACTCGTCGTCGCCAGTTTACCCATCGACGAACCGATAGGCAGCAGGACGAAGCGGCTAGGGTGGAACAACCGCAAGGTGTAGATAACAATGGCGAAGGTGACAACGCGGAAGCATGGAGCCCTAGCTCTTGTCTACAGCTAGATCAAGCGGACGAGGTAACATAGGGCAAAAATAACTCTGTAGCCACACACACGCGCGTGCTAATACTGGTCTGAGTATATTTTTGTTTCTCTAGCAGGTTAATCCGGATGCTGCAACTGGTTCGGGTAGTACCAAGACCAAGCGTGGGCACACAAAGCTTCCTAGTGGTACTAAACACTATCACATCTTCGAGTTTGACCAAGTAGGTGAGCCGATAGAACCGGTTGATTCATTGGGCCCATACAAGAGTATCATCGGGGTACTTGTAAGGGAGTACATCCCTTTGAAGTACAGAAGGTGGAACGGGAAAGAGACTAACCCGTGGAGGGTTCCTGAAAGTGAGAAGGATGTAGTTTGGAATGCATTGAAACAGTATTTCACATTCCCACCTGGCTATGATGAAAACTTAGTGAAGAAACACGCCAAATAGACCATGGGTACAGCATTTAGGACTTTTAGGGGATTAATGTACAAGTTACTCAAGGAGGGTAAACAGCCAGAAGCAGTATTGGGATGAATTCAAGTCATACAAGGATACCCCTGAGTCACAGGCACTGAGCGAGAAGAATAAATTGAACTCAATGAAGTCAACCAATCCTCATCACCTAGGCTCGCGTGGGTATGCACGAAAGATTCCTGAATGGGACATGGAAGTTGAAAAACTCGAACAACGTGGTGTACTGCCTCAAACTGTCAATTGGAATCTTAGGTCTGTACGTTATCTTCTCGCGAGGGGTGCACGCTACAAGGAGGATGGGTCCCTTTCGTCCACCAGTCAACCCTTGAACGAGGTGATCCAGAGGGTGTCGTCAATAACTGAGGAGGTGAATCAAGGCACTCGCAAGGTCGATAGGGAAAATGACGAGCTCACCCTCACACTTGGAAACAAGGAGCACCCTGGTCGCACAAGAGGTGCATGTGTTATTCCTTGGAAAGTGGCATTTGATGGTGAATCTTCATCGTATCGTAGCCGATCGAGGGCTACAGCTCGAAGAGAAGAAGAGTTTGAACGACGCTTGAACGAAATGGAAGCACGAGTAACTCAAGTTATACAAAGCATTGGAACTGCACCACCAGAAGTCCCTGTTCTGCCAAGCATGAGTCCAGTGCCGAAGGGTCGCAGTAACTGTGGGTCAACCCCATTCGTTGTAGATGAAGAAGAGGCACATGCACCTCATCCGTTGGATGACATAACCGAACCCGTTAATGTCAAGTTCTACACATCCGCCAGCAATGGACCACTTACAAGGTGGCAACAGGACAGGCCTTTCCACGAGGAAACGGTGAGGTTCATGGGAACCCAATTCCATCGGGGTATGCTAGGGTTAGCATTGATTCGATCTTGGATAAGAAGTACAACAAGATACACATTGATTGCCCTGTAGAGGCGGACAGACCGCGTCTTGTTCAGAACAAGGGCACTCTTGTCGCTTGGCGAAAACGCTTGATTAAGCTTGATTCGCAGGCGTCTTCGGATGATGAGGACGATGAGGGATCATCACCTCATAGGGCAATAACCCCACCTAGAGATCAGCTGCCTCCATCTCCACCTCTATGTTCATTGAACCATACAAAAGAAAGGTCTCCATCTCCACCTCCACCTCCACCTCCACCTCTATCGACCCATACAAGAGAAAGGTCTCCACCTCTATTGACCCATACAAGAGAAAGGTCTCGACCTCCACCTCCACCACCCTCGAGAAAAGAAAAAAGTGCTACTCCACTTCCTCCCCATCCAAGTCCCGAAAAAGTGTGTCGTTGAAATAGAAGATCAGGGCCATCCTCGCAGAAAAGGTCATCAGAGTCAGTAGATAATCTTCCCAAAACAGATAAAAAGAAGAAGTCGGTAGACGGGAGCATTACGGGGTTGATGCCAGAGAAGATAGAGTACGATATTCCCATCGAAAAGCTTAAAGCCTTCTATAAACGAATCGCCTCGTACCCTAGATGGATGCTAGACACCGAATACGACAGGCAAGCTAAGAAACCGGAAATGGAAATAAATGAAAGAGAAATAGCCACTACAGAGATGCTTGAGATACAGAGTATGTCTGAGAGGATGAACATAGCCATGGATGCTGCTGAAGGCATATATTTGAAGTGCCATCAGTTAGAGTTAGAATTTGAGACAGCACCATTAGCATACAAATTCCGGTTAGGCCACCACTTGGTCTCAGACGAGGATTACCCTCATTTGACAACATATATGCGGGAGCTACATGATTATTATGTTTTTGATAGTCATGGGGGGTATGATGGCTTCGAAGTGCTTATCCCCACTGGGTATGTTTTTTTCATGCTGAGGAAACTATACACCATGTGGAGTATGAATGCTTGTTTCAGTTGTACCAAAGGCGCGCGCTCGATACACAAATACTGATGATATGGACTCTGTAAGTTATTTAACATATACTGATGAAATGGTACTTTAGTAAACTATGTCTTCTATATTTTAACATATGTCATGCTTATGCAGGTACATCGCAAGAGGTTTCTTAAAATTGAAGCAGTATAATATAGCCTTCTTTGACCCCGTCTTTGTTAACGAGAAAACCTGCACAGGTGACGTGACATATTTGAAAAGTGCTTGGAAGGGGGAGATCCGAACGATGTTACAAAAGGGAAAAACGAACGCACTCCTAGCCTACAACTGCAAGTATGTATTCTCATAACTTATTTCTTTGACTCTGATATAGGCTGCTTATAGTTTTCCATCTAAGTGTGCTACCACTACGAAAGGAACACCCCTTTTGCAACGCATATATGTGTTGCTAGAAGTTAAATTAAGTGTTGACAAGGTATTTGAACCATATTTCCTGCATGATCTGAACCATCCTACATCCCAAAGATGCATGCAGGGAACCAGTTAGCCAGATAATTAAAGAATACCAGCGTTTGCTGCTTCTTGGCGAGCAAAAGGGCATTCTGAATAGTCGTTGAGACTGTTTTTTTCAGGAAAAAATTAAACTTGAGAATATACACAGGTCAGTCAGATGTCATATAGGTTATTGACATAGGTGAGGTTCTGTAACTCGGCTGGTATCTGACCGACACATTCAAGGCAATCCCTCCAGTTTATTGTGCACAAACAAGACTAGAACCTAAACAATTCAGTGAGTTCAGACAAATAGAAAATGCAAATAAATTTCTTCTATCTGTTTTTTTTTCTTAGCTTCCCTAATAACCTGATATGCTGATCAGCTACAGCTGGAGCGCAGAGATCTGCTGTGAATCGTGATCACACACATGATTCCAACTCACTTGTTGTTTAGCGGAGACGTTCAAAATCTCCTCCAGTGGTCTACTTCATTCTAAAATCTAAACATTATCATATTCTCTGTTCAGTCTTTCTGTGCCTGACTAATGGCCCTGTTGCAGTCAGCGTCAGGCAATCCTTAATTGGTCCCCCTCCCTGACTCTGGTTTTATAAAGTTTATTATTGATTAACAAGGACTTTGTGCTTGCAGGCATCATTTCGTACTCGTAGATGTCATATTTGGAGAAGATTGCATAGAGGTGTGGGACTCGAAGAAGAAACCACTTTCGCAGATTGATCCCCTAGTCAGGTTGCTGAATGAGTAAGTGATCCCATTATCATCAGATTATTGAATTAATATAACACATTTTAGGCCTTTTACACCCTATAAATTGGCGTAGTATCAAGGCGGAGTTGGACGGGCACAAGAACCGACTTTTCAAGGTTCATCGTTCGGAGTTGAAGTCCCTAGACCAGCCGGCGGGGAACAATCATTGTAGCTTTTACGTAATGTGGGCAATGTACGTCATGCTGGGCTCCAACACTTCCATTGGAGATGATATGGTATGTATGCTTCGCACCAGATAAAAGAATCCACTATTTTGTCCTTAATTGATGCAATTTAATATCTTTATTACAGCACAAGAAGTTAGGCCACAATAAGTTGTTATACTTCGAGATTAAAGGACTAAGTGAGGACCTAGCAAAATTCTTAAATGAAGAGGTATTAAGTAAGGAAGGATCATTCTCAGTCGCTAAGACCAAGAAGTTCAAGGCTCAATATGGTCAAGAGCACATGGATAGGCTCTACTGTAATTCTGTCTTTAATTTCTAGACTCTCAATGTAACATTTGTGATATTTGTTTTAATAGGATTCTATATGGATTGTGATACTTTAATTAGAACAATTTCGATGTAATTGTAATCTCGATGCATTTAAGGTTTCATATCTATGATATCGTATCTAGCAATGTGGCAAATAAAAAACAAACAAAAATAATAGAAACTAATACAATTCGGAATTTGTCAGATCACTACCAGTTTATTTTGAACCGCTAGTGATTTGGATGAAACACTGGCGGTTTGTATCATAAACCGCTAGTGTTAACGTTGCCAACACTGGCGGTTCGTGATATGAACCGCTAGTGAAAGTTTTGGATCACTGGCGGTTTTAAATAACCGCTAGTAATGGAAGACCCCCTTCACAGTCGCTTTGGTTGTGGCGGTTCAAAATCCGCCAGTGAAGGGGGGGTTTGAACCGCCAGTGATTCCCTGTCCTGGAGTAGTGAGAGCGGGGAAGGGGCGCACACAGGGGAGAGAGCGGGGAAGAGGCAGCGCGCACAGGGGAGAGAGGGGCCGAGAGGAGAGACGGTCGACACCGAGACGAGAGAGAGACGGGTGAACTCGGTGGAGAGAGAATGAGGGAGAGAGGGGTACGAGTGGATAAGGAAAGGGTGAGGCTGACGTGTGGGACCCGCGTGTGGTAGTTGGTATAGAAGATGAAATATAGAGTATGAATGAGTGCAGGAGAAAACGATATAGAGGAGAGAATCTCAATGACCAGGATGAAATATTCTATTTAGAGGATGGATTTAGAGTACCACGAGTGCGGGTAGTCTAAATAAGTTATAAATGAGGAAACCAAAACAGTGGATCTATCTAATAGAAAAAAATATTGGTGAAGTAACAACTCTAGTATGCTGCGAGATCGAACTTTCAAAACACATGGATACAAGATGCAAAGAATGTATAGTGAAACTATCGTATTATTAAAGGAAATCAGATTTAAATAACCTGTGATCGTCACGTGGGAACCGGTGCTTTAGGCACACCTTGAGGCCGCATCCCTTGCATTGGTTGGTGTAGCTACACGTGAGCGCCTCATTGCAGCGCCGCACAAGGCACTGCGGCTTGCGCTTCCTCGTCGGGTCGCAGCGGCGTGACCGCGTGTGCGTATCCAGGATCTCTCGGATGAACTGCCCTGACACCGTCCGCTCGATGGCATCGCCGCAGTTTGGGCACACCACAGCGGTGCGGCACTGCGGCTCTGGTCGGCGTCCTTTGCGCAACCATGATCCCAGTACACGTGATGTGCCGATCCGAAGAACCTTCCGTAGACGTCGCACTTGAAGGGGAGGAAGTCGAGCTAGTTGAACTCCGTCTCGTCAGTGCACGCCTAGGTCCGGGAACGCCTCCGTGCCCGACGCACCATCGATCTCTGTCCGCCTGCAGTTCAGGGGCCGCGGGTAGGGCCTGGGGAGTCCGTGCCCTCCTTGATCCAGCTGATCGCCGACTCGTCGAGGCCCTCCGTGAACATCTCCCCGGTCTCCCTCCCAAGTCCCGTTTATCTCGTAAAAATAATATAATGGGGTGCCGGGCGAGAATCGAACATGGCTCGAGTGCACCACGGTGCGAAGGCAGAAGCGTCGTTGCGTGATGGAGGGCGTGGAGGAGAGGAGGGTGAGAAGCCTGACACAAACTTTTCATATCGGTCATCGGATCTGATTTGGTTGATTTATTAGCCATTGATTTTAATGGAGACGAAATTCTGTGTACATTTTACTAGGTGCACACTGATTAGGACTCTCAGCGGGGGACGTTTTCGTGAGTGGATCTAAAATAATTTAAGTGTTCCATTATAGTAGGGCGAGAATCGAACATGGCTCGAGTGCACCACGGTGCGAAGGCAGAAGCGTCGTTGCGTGATGGAGGGCGTGGAGGTGAGGAGGGTGAGAAGCCTGACACAAACTTTTCATATCGGTCATCGGATCTGATTTGGTTGATTTATTAGCCATTGATTTTAATGGAGACGAAATTCTGTGTACGCTTTACTAGGTGCACACTGATTAGGACTCTCAGCGGGGGACGTTTTTGTGAGTGGATCTAAAATAATTTAAGTGTTCCATTATAGTATAGATAGATGGATAAAAAGAGAAGTAAAAGAAACATTGAAAAAACTATTGAAAATGACAAAAATTTAAAAATATAAAGAATACTAAAAACAAAATTAATAAATAAAAATTAAAAAAAATTGCCGCAAAAACGAAAAGAACCAAAAGAACCACGATAGGCCAACCGGAGCGTAGCTAGGCTGCGGATCGCTCGCTCCTACTGGGCCAGGCCGCATGGGCATTCCCGGTCGCGTGTGAGCGGGTCGCTCGCTCTGCGTGTGCCTGTATTTCCATTTGAAGAAGTTAGAAGAGTGTGATCGTCTAATTTTTGCAGTTTAGAAAGGAAATGATTTCAGATGACAATTCGGTGAGTCAAAAGGATGACTTTTTCAGGACAGTAAGTAGTAAGGATAATATAAAGGGGGTGTTTAATTGAGAGGTGAAAAGTTTTGGGTGTCACATCAAGTATCGCAACACTAATTTAGTCTATTAAAAATTAACTAATTAAAAAACAAATTTCATATTCCGCCAGAAAGCCGTGAGATAGAATTTATTAAGACTAATTAATCCGTCATTAGCACATGTTACTGCAGCACGACATTGTCAAATTATGGACTAATTAGACTTAAAAATCGTTTTATAAAGTTATCGTAATATGTGTAATTAATTATTTTTAGTCCAAATTTAATATTCCATGTGTTTAAACATTCGATATGATAGGTGAAAAGTTTTGGATGGGGAACTAAACACCCCCTAAATTAGGCCTTGTTTAGTTAGTACGTGAAAAAAATTTGTGTGTCAAATCGGATGTTCCAACACTCATTTAGTCTATTAAAAATAAACTAAAAAAATAAATTACATATTTGATCTGGAAATCGTGAGACGAATTTATTAAGACTAATTAATCCGTTATTAGCATATGTTTATTGTAGCACAATATTATTAAAACATAAATTTATTAGGCTTAAAAAAATTATCTCATAAATTATACATAATCTGTGTAATTAGTTATTTTTAGTCTATATTTAGTATTTTATATATGTGTTTAAATATTCGATGTGATGTATAAAAAGTTTTTACAGTGGGCTAACAAGCGCTTAGATAAATTTGTTTTTTAGGCCAATCTCAATGGGAGTTTCATTTGAGTTTCATTTACATTAAATAGGTTGTCACATAGGCATTGTTGATGACATGACGGTGTATTTAAGAAGTGAGAGCTCTTGGCACGAATACCAACTCTCTATGAGTCATGAAATTTAATGCCTATAAAACTTTACCATGAAACTTTCACTCTCAATAGGGAGTTTCATTCAAGTTTCATTTTATTTCATATGACATGGCAGTCTTGGAAACAACAAAATAAAACTCACAATTTAGACTGGTCTTAGGTCAATCTCAATGGGGATTTTATTTGAGTTTCATTTGCATTAAATATGCTGCCACATAAGCACTTTTGATGACATGACATGGTATTTAAGAAAAGAGAGAAGAAATGAGTTTTATCTAGATGAAACTCTCTTGGCACGAATACCAACTCTATATTAGTCATGAAATTTAATGCTTATGAAACTTTAGAATGAAACTCTCACTTTCAATGGAGAGTTTCATTCAAGTTTCATTTTGTTGCATATGACATGACGCGTTGGAAACAACAAAATTAAACTCACCGTTGAGATTGACGTTAGCGGGTGAATAACAGCGAAATGGGACAGACAGACACACGGCCAGGCGTGCACATGGAAGGATAAGGTGAGCTGTCGATCCATCCTGGGGCAAGATCGTTCGGGATCCGCGCGCAACCCAATCACACTGCACACCCCACGCGGCACCTCGATGCCGATGGCTTGGCCCCACACCGCAGGGCGCAGCTGCCGTGGAAAGTTTAAAAGCGCCCGCGGGGGATACACGACGACAGCACGAGAGACTGCGGCGGAGCGCAGAGAGCGGACGGCGGACGCAACAGCCCACTCTGCAGCGATCGAAGTGGAGGAAGCGCAGTGAAGACAGCTGCCCTCGCCGCCGATGAGTCGCCTCCTCTCCCGGCGGCACCTTGCCGCCGTCCGTCGATCCGCACCTCTCGCGTGCGTGTCCAGGTGATCCACCTCTCGCCCCGCCCCTTTTTTTTCTTTTCCCCCGCGATCTGTTGCGCGTGCAAATGGAGGTGCCGTTGCGACGCTGCGTGATCTGATGCGAGTTGGGGGGGATCGCGCTGGTGGCCAGTGCGTACCGTGTGGTGGCGATTGGGTTCCCTGCCGTGCCCTGCCAGGGCTGTTGGTTGTTGGGGCAATCGGGGGAGCCGTGCGTGTGTGGATGATAAGTTCACTTGGGCCTGCGGCTGAATGGCTGACTGTTCGGGTGATCTGCAGGTGGCTGCACACGCCGTCATTTGCGACCGTGTCTCCGCAAGAGGTTTCAGGTTCCAGCCCCGCGGAAGTGCAGAATTTTGGTAAGGACCCTGCTTGTGATTTTTTTTTTCCGTCTTCGAAACCAATGCTTATGTTCTCTTCCTAATGACCATGGAAATGGAACCATACGACTGTTCACCAGGCTACATGCGTGTGTTCCCACTTCTGACTGAAGAAGATATGTTGTTTTATCTCTCCGTTTAGATGTACAGCAATGCAAATCTAGCCTTCAGCTGTTTCTGTCTCAACCACAGTGGTTCAGTGCAGGGCAGCTGGACAGCATCTGCTAACTGGAACTGGATAGTTGATCCCTTGAACGGTGACAAATTCATCAAAGTTGCTGAGGTTCAGGGAACAGAAATAAAGGTACGCTTAGGGATAATTCTCTTATATGGCCCATTTTGTGTTAATGTAAAAGTTGAAAACATAAGTAAACTACATTTAATTTTTTCAACTTTCCTCTACTTTACCAAAAAAGAGGTTAGTCTTTATATCTATCATGATTTTGCACCTGTCTCTTATTTTGGTAAGGATATGTATCATACCACTATGAAACTGCTAATGCTCCCTTCGTTTTAGCTGGAAGAGGGCCGGAACGATTCCAGATGACAGAAGGTTCTACAAATTAAATAACTAATCCAGCCTGAATATTTTCAGGGAGCCGTTCCGGGATAACCGAACGTGTCCTAAGATAGACCACTTATCCATTGAGAAGTTGTATTAACTTGTCTGGTATTTTAATATTGCTAGGATAGAGATTTTTTTTGTTAGAGATCTCGTGTCAAGTATGTTCTCATGTTTTTTTCTTCTCTTTTTTCTCTTGTGTAGCCATTTGTGGAGAGTTTATCTAAATGCGCAAAGCATGGACTTCACAACCCACTTAAATCTCCAGAGAGGTGTGTTTGGCTATCTTATGTTTTGAACTGAGGGCTAACTTATTTTGGCTTGCCAAAAAGGAGCAATCTAACATGACAGTTTACTAAGCCTGAACCACTTATATGCCCTCTGTCCTCTGAATCTCTCATTAATATTACCATTTCCAAAGTTGATTGTTACTCTTTACTTGATCATTGAAGTTTATGCTATGCTACAAATAATCTCTTGACATGATGTCCCTAGATATCTAACGTGTATTCCAACATCCTAAATTCCTAATAGAAAAAGGATACTGGCACATAGTTTTATACATCATAAAGTCACAATCCTGGTAGATTTTACTTTTCACGTCTCCAAGTTTTAAAGTATTATTTACCATAACATTATTGCTCTTTTCTTTAAAAAGCTCTAATGTGCAGGTACCTCATGTATGGAGATATATCTGCAAAAGCTGCGCATATGTTGGGCCAACCTGCAGTATGCCATCTTGTCCTATTGATACTAAAATTATTTATCTCCTTTTATCCTTATAAATATTATGCAAATGATACTAGTATGCTTAGATTGATCTTCCTTGTGAAATACTTTACGCTGCAAAATGAGTCACGTTGAGAAGAGACACAGTAATTTAGTTTTATGGCTCATTGTTGTCAAAATGCTCAATGCAGGTCTCAGATTTCTTTGCTAAACTTATCCAGAGGGTATCTCCAAAGAGCTACCAACAAGCTCTTGCGGAAGTTCAAGTTTCTCAAAAGTTTTTAGAGAACTTTTGTGGAGATCAGGTATTTCTTCAGCCTCTGTTTGCTTCTTTTTTATATATATAAGATTTCTTCATTTGAATGATGACAAAAGCTGTCATGTGTAATAATGTATCCGTTAGTGTTGTTCTCATAGTTGTGATGTGTTGAGAGCATGAAAGAGCTCTCAAAATGGTCTGGTCTGAACTGTGCAGATTGGAAGAAAATACTCCAGTTTGTAGATTGATAGAATTTCACCCATCGTCTCATCACTCAATATTCTCTTTGTTTGGTGTAACAGGTACGCTTTCTGGCAAGGTCATTTGCTGTACCTGGCAACCATCTTGGACAAAGAAGTAATGGCTACCGTTGGCCCTATGGCCCAGTAAGTGTTCTTAACAGCCTCTTCTGGCAAAACAAAGTTTTTGAAATTTCTTGGACTCCTTTTTGTCTCTAGTCTTTAGAGCACATAAAAAAGTCATTATTCCTTTTGAGCTGTATTTCAGTTTAAGTTTCAAGATATACCATTTCCTCTTGGGGTGGCATGGCTTTCAACAAAATTTGCAGTATTTGTTAGCTGGAATTGAAGAAAACTTTTACTATGCTAGTCAAATTGGCTGTTTCCATGTCTGTATTTCTGAGTGTCGAAACATTTGAGTGAAGTCTGTATGCAAGCTGCCACATGTTAGCTGACAATGTAGTTCTATCTTATGCTGTATAACACGGAGATTTGTATTTCTTTTATTCAAATTTATGACATGTTAGAGCTAATAGATCTAGAATTTGTGCAGGTTGCAATTATCACACCATTCAATTTTCCATTGGAGATTCCCTTATTACAAGTAATGGGAGCACTATACATGGGAAATAAACCAGTACTCAAGGTTGACAGCAAGGTTAGCATTGTGATGGAACAAATGATTAGGTTGCTTCATGAGTGTGGATTGCCAGCAGAGGATATGGATTTCATAAATTCTGATGGTGTCACAATGAACAAGCTTCTATTAGAGGTATGAATGGTTATTCTGTAATTTGATGGTACAAGTTATAACAAGATAGAGTAACGACATAAGGCAACACATTTTTCACTGGGGTCAAGGAAGTTACTCTGGGATCTCAGACTTGACTGTTTGAAATTCTGAACATTTGTTTTTGGTTTGTTTACTTACTGCTATGTTCTTTGTTCTGTGAATATGCTATCTGCTGGTTTATATTCATTCAGTGCTGAAAGTCCTTGTCGACCAAGTGAAATGAAACTCTGCTTTTATGTGGAAGTTCTCATACTATAATTTTTTGTGATCTCATGTAGGCTAATCCGAAAATGACCCTTTTCACTGGGAGCTCACGAGTAGCAGAGAAATTGGCTGCTGATTTGAAAGGTCGAGTCAAATTGGAGGATGCTGGTTTTGATTGGAAAATTCTTGGTCCAGATGTTCAAGAGGTCTTAGCCATATTTCTATTCAATGTCTAAAAATCATATTTTCACAATCAGAATTATGACTTGACTGGATTTTTGTGATTTGTGACCAAACAGGTTGATTATGTCGCATGGGTTTGCGATCAGGATGCTTATGCTTGTAGTGGTCAGAAATGCTCTGCCCAGTCTGTTCTATTCATGCACAAGGTAAAGACTGCCAAATGTGCCTTACTGATGAAGCATATAATGTTATTGGTTGGTAGATCTATGACTTGTTGATCCTTTTGTGCTATATTGTCTGGTAACTTGGTCAATGCTAGGGTTATACCACCTCTCTAATCATATTGGTCTAAAAGATTTGGGTCATTATGTATTGCTCATGAGGATTAAAAAAAAGGAAGTCAATAGCTGTGACTGGGAGAGGGTGCCAATTATTGTGGATGCGTGTGCTAGTGTAGGTAGCTATTTGATATCTTACAGTGCCCTTTGGCATATTTTAAATTGCTATCAAAGTACTCTGCTTCTTTGTTCTTTATTTGTTGCAGAATTGGTCTTCTAGTGGTCTGCTTGAGAAAATGAAGAAACTTTCTGAAAGAAGGAAGCTTGAAGATTTAACAATTGGTCCAGTCCTTACAGTAAGTGGACAATTCTGGACAGTACTCGCAAATTGTTCTTTGTAACTAAAATGGTATGGTGTCATTTTGGGGACAAATAGTAGTTAAAAACTTAATCAAGCAATAGATTTAATCAGGTAATGATATTTGTTTCCTGTTATTTTAATAGAATGTGAGGGTCCAGACATCACGTAGTGTGTAAGGAGAGAAGACAAAGGAAATTGTCTTTGCACAGTACAGGTTTTCATCTAAAAGGTCAATATGTATGGAGAAAAAAAAACATGTAGCTATTCATCACTATTATTTCTTTATCGACTGTTTATATGGTTGCATAACTGGGTTAGTGGTATAAACAGTTTTTCTGTTTCATAGAATTAATTAATATCATGGATCTTTTCTGATCCAGGTTACTACCGAAGCCATGATAGAGCACATGAACAACCTTCTTAAAATACCAGGATCGAAGGTTCTGTTTGGTGGGGAACCGTTGGCGAATCATTCAATTCCCAAAATTTATGGTGCCATGAAGCCTACTGCTGTATTTGTTCCTTTGGAAGAAATTCTAAAAAGTGGGAACTTCGAGCTTGTGACAAAGGAGATATTTGGTCCATTCCAGGTAATAGACCCTGGGTGTAATTATGTTACCGTACCGTAATGAAAAATAAATGCTTGATAATCCTGGCATTCTGACACTAACCTCTTCCAAAAACATACTCCCTCCATTCCAAACTATAAATCATAAATATTAGTATCTTATTATATAAATAGGTTTTGGACCGCAACATCTACCTGTAGGTTTTGTCTACATTCATTCGAAGCTGCATGAACCAGTCTTTGTTCTTGTCCTTATCACCTATACCGGCAGATGCTTTGTCAGGAGTTAACTACATGTTTCCTATGGTGTTGATTTATTCTATTAGGGTCGCTTATTAATTTTAATGGTTATATGTTAATGAACTGACCTAACCCACTCTGATTTCATAATCCAGGTGGTTACAGAATACTCTGAGGATCAGTTTGAATTGGTCTTAGAAGCCTGTGAAAGGATGAATGCGCATCTGACAGCTGCAGTAGTCTCAAACGACCCGTTGTTCCTGCAGGCAAGTTGGTTTAAGCCCGCATTTCTCAAATGGAACTAGTTCGATAAAGTTAGGATTTCTTCAGCATACTCTCAGAATCCTCCAAAAGCATCGCTGTCAGTAACCAAACACTTGAATGACTTCAGAACGTTATCCTTATGTTGGTTTATTTTCAGGATGTACTTGGGAGATCTGTCAATGGGACAACGTATGCCGGAATTCGAGCGAGGACCACTGGCGCTCCACAGAACCACTGGTAAGCCAAGACCCAAAACCAACTTGACCTGCACGGTCAGTAAGATTATACAAGTATAAACATGAATTATGGCAACGTAACACGTCCATCGCACCTGAAATCCAGGTTTGGCCCGGCTGGTGATCCACGAGGAGCAGGGATCGGGACTCCGGAAGCCATCACACTTGTCTGGTCCTGCCACAGGGAGATCATATATGACATCGGCCCCGTGCCCAAGAGCTGGGCGCTTCCTTCCGCAACTTGATTAACTAGACGAGGACAAACCATTTCACTTTATATTTGGGTAATGAAAGGGGGAGATAAGAGGAGAGAAGAGAAGGCAGGCCCGGAGTAGTCAGGAACCGAGAAACAGTGTCCTTTTGAATGAATAATATAACCTGCATTTCTAGGCAGTCTTGTAGCCTGATGTACCAATGTTCGTTCCCCGTGGTTGGATCGGATAAAAAGTTTCAAACAATATGCATGCACTGGTGGACTTCCGCGAAAGTGCTCTGATTGCATCATCACTTCAGCAGCGAACTATCCGTCCGTTCGCAGTTGTACTGGGTCCTCGCGCGCTTCTGAAGCACATCTATAGAGAACTCTAGTTTCGGTGATTGCCCCTGTAGATCAGCATTGCCTAGCTTCCTGCCTCTCACACTCGGTTCACTATTCATTCCACTTTAACCTGTTCCTGGCCGTTTTATCCCGTATGCTCGAGGTACAAGAGCTACAAGCTAGCTTTAATTTATATAAATTAGTTGTATTTTTTTCTTATAATAAATTAGCCGTTTTAGCTTATCAGCCTGTTCATTCCTACCAAGGAGAGCGTTAGGTGCGCGGCTCTATACAAGAAAGACTTCGCACGGAGTGATGAAGACAGAAATGTGGAAGATGCTATTGGCGTGGCGATGGATAAGGGTGATCTTGTAGAATTCTAGCAGATGGAGGAAAAAAAATGTATTAGAACTCCAAATCGATGGACGCCATCCACCGGTCTCCATATCGATCGGTACGGTGCGGTGTTGGCTAGCTATATAGTTCTCGATATATATAGTGACCAGTTAGTGTTGGGCCCTGTTTTCACGTACAGGATTTATACATGGATTTAAAAAGAAGGGACGAGAGAAAAATCTCGTGTTTCAAACAGGCCCTAGCTGATGTGGAGGCAAAAAATCGGAGAGATCTAGCTAGCTTCACGGTTGCTATTCTGAGCGGGCGGACGCTCATCCGCTACTTGCCCACGCATGGCCCCCTTCTGCTGCTGTTTGCACAAGATGCGTGGGCCCACTGCTACTAATTAAAAAATGTTATATCTCGTAAACCGAAAACTCAAATTAAATTCCGATTGCATCATTAAATTTGTTGCAATTATTTTTTAAAAACTAGATTTCTGATAGATATATTTAGATAAAGTGACAAGTGAGCCCACAGTGGATAGAAGATGATATAGATAATGAATGGATGCGGGAGAAATAAGTATAGATGAGAGAATCTTGATGACCAGACTTTTTTTTGTGGATAAAAATATAGTAACCTGAGTGCGGATAGTCTAACAGTTATTGTATGCATGCATGCACTGGTTGTTGCCTTCCTCGAAGATGGATGCTCCAATCTAGCTCTTCATACGTCCGTCGATCTGTTCGTGCCAAATTATATACATTGGCACTAGCTGGTAGCTGCTCGAAGATGCATGCACTAGCTAGCTGCTCGTGCCAAATTATATACACATTGGCTTATATATATGATTGTATATATCATCAGCGAACGATCCGTCTGTTCGCTGCACTGGGTCCTCGCTCCTCGCTTCTTGTCGTTATTCGTTCTCCAAGTGGAACACACACTCTATCCCAAGTTACCAATTCTCATTTCTGGATGAGCTTAATAGCAGTGAAAGATCAATTTTTTAACATGGTGACGTTCAACTTAAGGGATGGTTCTCAAATCAGGTTCTGGGAAGATATCTGGTTAGGGAACCAACCCTTAAGTTTTAGATTCCCAAACTTGTTTAACATAGCTCGCAAAAAACATGCAACGGTAGCTGAAGTTTTCAGCACTATTCCTCTTAATGTCTTTTTTAGGAGGGCACTAATTGGGAATAAATTGCTAGAATGGAATAATCTAATTGCAACCATTGTGAATGTTAACCTTCAAGCAGTGAAGGATACTATCACATGGACCTTAAGTAAAAGTGGTAACTTCACGGTTAGGTCGATGTATAGATACCTAATCACTAATGATATCAAGGTAACACAGGAACTTTGGCGTGCAAAACTGTCACTAAAGATAACCTAGCTAAAAGAAATTGGCAAGGAAGCAAATATTGCTGCTTTTGCAGCAATTTTGAGACTATTCAACATCTGTTTTTTGAGTGTAAATATGCTAAATTTTTATGGCGTGCATTGCATATAGTGTTTGGTATTACCCCACCAAGTAGTACAGACCCTGGAGACATCGGCTTTAGCCTTTTTTTTTCCTCTTATGGATGGCCCAATGTGTCTAGAATTGCGAATTGATTTTCTATCTTTTTTGTGAGTCTGCTTTGAACATAAGCTTGAACTTCGATTTGTAATAATGTGGTCTGATTCCTCACTTTTTGTGAGGATGAAGCCGGATGTTTATTCCATTATCTAAAAAAAAAAGTGGAACACATTATTCTCGTCGAGTGGTGTGTTTTTTTTACTATAGTACGTAGTGGTGGATTTATATAGGGGCTGTTTGATACAGCTCACAACAGCTTCATGAGCTGTTGTGAGCTGTTTTTTTTGCCAAACACCATTTTGTAAAACAGCTTCACGGCTTCACCCATGAAGCTGTTTTATTCCCCCTCTCACAAAAACAGCTTCACCCCACCCATGAAGCTGAAAAAAGTAGCTTTTCATAGCTTACACCTTCATTTCTCTCTCTCAACCATGCATGAAGTTGTTGGTGAAGCTGTTTTGTCAAACACTTTTTTCAAAACAGCTCAGCTTCACTTAGTAAGTTGTTCATGAAGCTATTTTCTAAAAAAACAGCTTCACTACTGAAGCTGAGCTGTACCAAACGGGGCCATAGTTGGGCCATAGTTAGTTCTCAGTTATAGCCGCCGGGGCAAATAAAGAACACGTACGTCAACACGCCACAACCTCCTCCTATCCTATCTATATATATATACACCAAACATGCATCGCCAGAGCCACGCATCCAAACATTCAGCTTGTTGATCTAGCTAGCTCCAGCAGACTAGCAGTCTACTAGCTCCAACAAAGACACGCATACATAAATCTATCTACTCTTGCTTCTTGCAACGTAACCAACCATGGCCAACAAGAAGGCCGAGCTCCTGCTCCTCGCCGTCGTGTCCGTGATGCTGCCCTTCTCCTCCCTCGCCGTGTACCAGGACTTCTGCATCGCCGACCTATCCGCGGCCGCCACGCCGAGCGGGTACCCGTGCAAGCCGGCCAAGGACGTGACCGCCGACGACTTCCACTACAGCGGGCTGGCCAGCCCCGGCGCGGCGCTGAAGCCCTTCAAGATCTCCCTGGGCTCCGCCGTGGTCACCACGTTCCCGGGCCTCAACGGGCAGGGCATCTCCGCCGCGCGGATGGTGATGGTCCCGGGCGGCGCCACGCCGCTGCACTCGCACCCGGGCGGCGCCGAGCTCATCTTCGTCGTCGAGGGCAGCGTCGTGTCCGGCTTCATCGGCGCCACGCTCAACAGGGTGTACTCCAAGACGCTGCACGCCGGTGATCTCATGGTGCTCCCGCGGGGGCAGCTCCACTTCCAGTACAGCAGCGGCAACGCCACCGCCGTGACGCTGTCGTCGTTCGCCAGCGACAACCCCGGCCTGCAGATCCTCGACTTCGCGCTCTTCGCCAACGACCTGCCCACCGAGGTCATCAACATGGTGACCAACCTGGACGAACTGCAGATCATCAAGCTCAAGGCGCTCTTCGGCGGGAGGGGCTAGCGAGGCCCCCATGCACGCATGCACTATATACATCAGTGTTTGTGTTTTGCGCACACGCTTTTAATTTAACTTGTGACTTTGTGAGTGTATGCTAGTGTATGTTCGTCATTCTTCTGTAAAATAAATTGTGACGCAGGAGGCGTGATCGAGAGTGAAAATATTTGTCACGGTTCATGTACTACTAGCAGTATTATTTATATCTGGATTTTTAATAATACAGTATTAAAGTTCATTTCTTAGCGTAATAAGAATTCCATATCTTCATCAACATAACACCATCTCACTTAGCTTGGAGAAGAATACCAATGACCGTCGCATGCATCCACAAATTATCTACGTACTCCTCTGTTGCATCAAGAATTTAAGATCTTTCTAGAAACTTTATAAGCAATCCAACTAGCTAGCGGATCCGATCCCTCCCGCTGCTAGCTAGTATGTCTTGCCTCTACGGGCCGGGGCTTTGGAAGCTAAGAAATAGCTTGTGTTTTCAGAGTTCTTTAATTTGAAGAGACGAGAGAATTATGTTACAGAAGGTAGCAGGTATATATATCCTCTAAACATTGGGTCTCCTACGCTCGAAAGAAAGAATGCTAGGTAGTGATTAGTTGGGAGTCAAGTTGGAGTGGGACAATCCCGTCTCTGATTTCTGGAACGGAACGGGGACGTGACGGTTCCATTTTCTGTTTGGTTGAGAAAGGACGGACCGGTCTATTTTTTGTTTGGTTAAAGGGATAAATATATGAATGAGATGGATGGTGGATAACTGGATATGACGTCGTCATCTCACCTCATGCATACTCAGTCTTATTATCAACCGATCATGCATGTGTGATCCACTCGGCTCCTATGACATCCATGACCATTATTGAGTACTATACACATGTTCTCCGAGCAACTAGGCATATCTCCTCGTTGGGTCGCAGGTCGCATGTCGCAGCAGCACTGCCCCTGTGTCTCCTCACTATTGCATCTACATATCGTCGTTCAGTGTGCATCGACAACTATGCTATGCAATCTTTTGTGTGTCGTCATATGTCTGCACCTGGTCGTAGTCATGTTGATTGGGTCCACATTGCATTAGGATTATTGCTCCTAGTTGACTATCATTACACAATACACATCATAAGATTTAATTGTTAACTCTCACATAAAAATGACAAAGGTTTGATTATCAACTTAGTGATAGAGCTTATTTATTGTAACAATTTGAGAATCACTACCAAAATGGATTATCATCCTTGGCGCCCAATAATTTTCTTGCGGGGCGAAATTTCATCCCAAGGTATCATTACCTCAAGGGTTGTAAAAAACCTCTAAGGAAATACATTCTTAAGTACCAACCCAAACTGACAAGGTAATTTCACATTTCTTCGAGTGTTATTCCTAACCGCCAAGGTAATTCCACATTTTCTTAAATGTTGTTGCATACCGCGCGCCAAGGTAATTCCACATTACTTTGGGTGCTATTTAAATCCTCCAATGTATGTAATTTGTTTTTTTAGTAATTTAACATTTTCTTGGATGTTATTTTAGGTCACAAAGGAAAATTCACATTATCTTGGGTACGGTGTAATTGTATACCACCAAGGAAGTACTAGTTTACAAACCCTAAAGTAAATTTTCATAGCAATCAAGAAAAAAATTATTCATTTCTAGTCCTTCCTCTTAACCACCAACATAATGGATCCATTGCAGGTCTGTTACTTAGATATTGCATTTTATAGACACAAATACTTTCTTGACATGTTTGTAGAATGAAATACATATGTATTTTTTTTTGGTAAATTAATCTAACGAAAGGTATAGTTTTAAATTGTTATGCATTAGGGAATTCATATTAGCACTGAACTTGAGATATCTGGTTAGTTTTGAAACTAGCATGCAATATTCCAATATTGGATGAAAACAAAGTTTATATCAAAGTTGCATGGCTCTAAGAAACCTACAACTTATTAGTTGGTGACATTTTTATTAAAAATCATTTAGAGCCAAAAAAATATATGTTTTAAGTTCGAACTTAAAACATATATTCTCAGAGTTTTGAAATTCAATATATTTGAATTTTTCAAATGACCTTGAATGAAGATACGACCTAAACCGAAGTTATAGCACTTGATGAGATCTAAAACTTTTCTGTTCATACCCTTTTTCAGTTGAAATTGTTTAGAATCTTAAATACTCATTACAAGATTTCACTAGAGTCAGTGCAAAAGAAACTAATCATTCACTTACATGTTACTTGAAGATGTAGTGGCAAGGCAAGTGCGCTTCACGTGACGTGAAGCGCGCCTTATTATGTCACAAGTTTGATTCCAAGTCCCAGGTACATAGCTTGCTCTATATATCTTGGGAGTCATCAGAATATATCCTTGGAGGCAATCATTAGCCCTCAAGAAAATGCATATATCCTTAGGGGTTCAATCCAAGGATCATGCATGGTGGACCTAATAGAAGCACATGGATTCATAGGTCTACTAATCAAAGTTTTAAATAGTGGGCTATAGTTGTCGGAGAGAGGCTCGATGCTAATCTATTTTATATCTGCCGCTATGACAATTTTTACCACTATTTACCGCTATAGCGTTGCGTTGTTATGACATTCTTCACTGCTATCTACAAATTAGTATTTCCTACTTAATTTGGTATTTTGGATAATTAAATAAATTTTCGTGAACCATATCGTAATGTCATATTGGTATTTGGTAATGTTATCTATATTTATAGGACCTAAGAAACATATTTGTGATCATCAAATTTTATATTGATCATGTTTTTGGCATCAATTACTGATATTTTTCATGATTATTTTAATAAAAACTACTATCTATCGTAGTGTTGCTATAGCTGTATAGTCGCTGAACAAAAGTTGACATTATTTTCAATAGCCCGCTATTTAAATTTTTACTACTGATCGAAGCAAATGTACTCGAATGCATTACTGTACCCATCTTGTACTCGCTAATCACGTCACGTACGCGGCGGACCGTACCTGCCCTGTCCTGCCCTAGCCCTTAGCTGTAACGTCCGGCGGAGTTGCCGAGTTGGCTGCTGGGTCTCTGCAGCTCGTTCTCGTCGTCAGTAGTAGCAAATGATAAGAGCAGTTGATGCTGTTAAGCTCAACAAACATATTCTTCTAATCAAGGACGACGTGTGCGCACAGCGCACCCACTGCTCAATGCTCACCCACCGTACAAGAGCGGCCTGCCTGGGCAGTGGGCACTCGTGGCGCGGACAATCTTTAGCCCAGCCAGCCAAAATCGGTTGAGCACAACCGCAACCCCCTATCTCCCACCGTTCACGAGGCTTAACGATTCATGCTAGTCAATACTTCTGATTTTCTCTCTCTTCACTGTTGCTTTGCGATCCGTGCTATGTAACTAAAGACGTTTGCAAGCCGTTGGATAACAGTGGCGGCCGCACCCGGGTGTGGTAAAACCGGGTCGCAGCCAAAAATCCCAGCACAGGTTTCTCAGATGGGTTGCCGCTATCTTGTCGTCGCCGTGGACGCGGCGCCAAAACCATTCCCGCCCGGGGAAACCGAATGATACTTGCCTCCTTGTTGCCGCATGTTGGAAACGCAAATATGCTGTCAGGGACACCGTAAAGAAACACACAGACAAGCACGCCTGGATCGAGCGCGCGCACGCACGCATTCCGTCTCGCGGCCGCCACCTGACAAAGGACCGCAGCAGCTGAGCTCGATGTTTCCAAACGCGCGCGAGGCACCGAGGACAAACCGGCATAGTGGAGACAGACGGGGCGTGGCCCGTGGCGGCGTGGGAACCATCAACGCCTTGTCGCGCGCTCGCCTCCGGACAAAGCCCGCCCGCCTGTCAGTCACCGGGAGTATATAAGGCGCGCCGCACCGGCGGGTTCTGGCGTGTGGCGTCTCACCTTCTCGATCGAGTTCGTTCGTTCTGTCAGTGCGCTAGCTGCGGCTAGTGCTGCATGCATTGGAAGCTGCTGCCGCGTATAGTACGTCGTCGTCGTGTTGAGCAGGATAGGACGTACGATCGATCGACGAGCGCGGAGTGCGTGGCGGCGCAGAAGATCGAATTAGTTATGGAGAGCAGCGGCATGATGCTGGTGAAGAGCGAGATCGAGAGCTGCTGCTACCCGGGGCCGCCGCCGTCGTCGTCGGTGCCGGCACCAGCAGGCGTGGTCGTCATCGGCGGCGGCGCGCCGGAACGCGGCGAGGGGGCGGCGCATCGTCATCATCAGGATCAGGTGGTGGTGAGGAGAAGGAGGAGGGAGCCGCCGCTGCTCGCGCCCATCGCCAGCGGCGGCGGCGGCGGCGGCGGCGGCGGCATTGGCAAGCCGCTGCCGAGCATCACCGTCAAGAGGAGCTCCAGGTTCCGTGGGGTCAGCAGGTAGCTATTATAGCTCACCGAAGCAAACTAGCTAGCACGAGTTCCTTGGAGTCTTCACTCTTCACAAGTTTGGAAGCTTGCAGCTGACCTGCAGATCGATGTTTGCTGCAGGCATCGATGGACAGGTCGTTTCGAGGCGCATCTGTGGGACAAGAACTCGTGGAATCCGACGCAGCGGAAGAAGGGCAAACAGGGTACGTAGGTGATCTCGCTCTGGAACATCCATCAGGAGTTCCGTTCAGTTTCAGTCAGGAACCAAAAAAAGAATGACAGCAGATGATCTGATCAAATGCTGGATATACAGTATAGGAGGAGTACTTATGTTGCTTGATGATCACGAACAGTGTATCTGGGAGCTTACGATGAGGAGGAGGCTGCTGCCAGGGCCTACGACCTTGCTGCTCTCAAGTACTGGGGGCCCACCACCTACACAAACTTCCAGGTATAACAACCGTTGGAATATCTTCTTCACTGTCCTGTAAAGCAAGATTCAGCCTGCAACCACTAGTGAACCACACTGGACAAGCTAGTGAAGTTTTTTTTTTTACTTACACTGGATTAGTGAAGTTTGGCATTTGCATATGACTGTGCTAGTGACTTGGTTGAGTTTGTATGTATCTCACACTCAGGTCATGGACTACGAGAAGGAGCTCAAGATAATGGAGAACCTCACAAAGGAAGAGTACCTTGCATCACTGAGGAGGTACATATTGTGTCCCCTGGGGTGGGGAAAAAATCATTTTTCAGAGGACTGAAATAATCATCACAGTTCAAATCCTGAAACAAGTTTATCGATCTTGACCACAGGAAGAGCAGTGGCTTTTCAAGAGGAGTGTCCAAGTACAGAGGCGTTGCCAGGTGTATATATATTTTTTTGACAACAACAAAACAAAATAAAATGATTCAATGTCTCCATAACTTAGTAGCAGCCCCAGAGCTGCATCTATCTATACTTGAATGAAATGAATGCTCAAGACGATGCACACATGTTTCATTCAGACATCATCAGAACGGGAGATGGGAGGCAAGAATCGGGCGCGTTTTCGGGAACAAGTACCTCTACCTGGGAACTTACAGTGAGCACATATAAACACAGTCCAAACACAACATCACCTTCAATTTTCGTCTCTAATCTACCCCCCCCCCCCCCCCCCCCCCCCCCCCCCCCCCCCCCCCCCCCCAAAAAACACACACACACACACAAAACTTGTCATCCAGACACCACCATCACTCATCGCTGACAGTAGATTAACAAAAAAAAATTAAACCTGCTCCGATCCAGGCACTCAAGAAGAAGCCGCCCGCGCATACGACATCGCGGCGATCGAGTACAAGGGCGTGAACGCGGTGACCAACTTCGACCTGAGGTCCTACATCACATGGCTGAAACCGAGCGCAGCTCCGGCGGCGGCGGCGGCGCTCGTGATGCAGGCGGCTCCAGCCGCGGTCGAGCAGCAGCTCCTCCACCCGGCGGAGACGGCCCAGATGCTCCCGCGAGGCAACCCGTTCCTGCACCTGGACCACGGCGCCGCGCATGCGCATGCGCCGCCGGGCAGTAGCGGCGGCGGCGGCCAGGACGGCTCCATGGCGTCTCCCGGCGGCGGCGGCGGCATGACGAGGCGAGGCTCCTCCACCGCGCTCAGCCTCCTGCTCAAGTCGTCCATGTTCAGGCAGCTGGTTGAGAAGAACTCCGACGCCGAGGAGGGCGTCAGGGACAGGGAGGATGCCGATGCCGCCGCCGCCGCCGCCGCGCATCCGGGGCCAGGAGACGCCGCCTATGAGTACCACAACTTCTTCCAGGGAGAGGCGCCTCCGGACATGTGCGACCTCTTCTCGTCAGGCGGTGGCGGCGGCGTCGGCCACGCGCGGAATGCTGGGTTCCACGGAGAGATCGCCGCATGCTACGACGACGTCGACGGCGAGGGATTGGATGGCTGGAATGGGTTTGGCAACATGTCGTCTCTGCAATAGTTGCTGTTTTATTATGTAATGTAAATTTCAGAATTTTGCGACTGCTAGTTTCCCTTCTTTCACACGCACACGCTCCACCTGATCGGCAAACGTTAATCCATGGAAAATCCCAGCTGCGTTTTCTGTTTGTTCCAAATCCAGACTGTTTGTTCGGTACCAAATCAGACTCAACAGGCTCTTTTTCAAAAGAAAAAAAAAAGGCAACACACGATTTTCTTAAAAGAGCTTGAAAACGACATCAAGATTGATCAATCAATATGCAGCTAGAGTTTCAGAAACACATGCGTGAGAGAATTGCGATTTGTATGAATAGAGAAGCGATCAAATAGTTAAAATCTGAGAAATGGTGGTGACTGGTGAGCCATACTGAACTTTCTCCAAATTTAAGGGGTGAGCCAAACAACATCACCCAATAGTAGACAAATTGCATAGTTTTCCACCAAGAGAAGAGCCCACGAATGCCGAAAGTAGTCTGGAAGCACAGACACAACTTGTAACAGAAAGCTCTCAAGTAGTTTAGGGCAGGAAACAGGCAACGAATTGGGTTTGTGGGATCGGCACCAAAGTTTACAAAGTTTAGCCCGATCTTGTTTGCTGGACTTCAGCTGCTGATAAAAAAAATAAACCTAACACCCCAAAACAAGAAGCTGGGGACCTCAGGGCTTCAGGACCAGGGAGAGCCCGACCTTGGAGCTCTTCTCGATGGCCTTGGTGTCCACCTCCGTGGAGATGGTGACCAATGACTTGGGCCTCCACTCGTGTTGGATAAGTGCACTTGCCTTGCCGTGGTTGTTGAAGCGTGCCTTCACAGTGGTCAGGGGGTCCAGGGCATACTGTGTCCCAAAGATGAGGGTGTTCCCGTTGGTCAAGAAGCTGTGTCTCATCTCTCCTCCAACAGCTGTGGTTGGACTCACCAAGTGGTAGTAGGAAGCGGCAATGGTGTCTCCGTTGTCGTTCCTGAAATACAAAATCAGCTTCGTGTCGTAACCAAAATTATTTATGCTGGTCACACATTTGTCACGATGTGTGCTACTAAAAGATACATCACGCTGAGGACAGTACAAGAAGCAGAAACAAGGTATGCACTTTGACACTATAAAGTCCCTAGAGATATCATTGGTGCTAAGGGCAAATGGGATCCCTAGGACACAAATAACAGTTACAAACAGAAAATGTTAAGCATTACTTACACAGTCGCTGCAGCAGCAAAGTCAGACGTAGTGTAGCTCAGTCCAGCGTTGTATTTGGTTAAGTCCCCAGATGAAGTATCAAATGCAGCATCAGCGCCAACAGCAATAGTTTTAGTTCCAAATACACCAGATAGGTTAACAACAGGGTTTGCATTTAGGCCGACACTTGCAGCAACACCAGCATGGTGGTGCAAGTACTGGAGTTCAGCCTAAAATCACAAAAGAGAAAAGAGATTGAATTACAGTGTGAATCCTGTACAGAAGTTGCTTGACCTAGAAAACAAAGGAATATATACCTTTGCAGATTTCTGGTATGGGAAAGGAATGCATAAAATTGCCTTTAGGCCTGGTGTGCCCAGCTCGTGAACTGTGATTGTCGTTGTCACCTGGTGAACAAGGAAAACTGTATTATTTTACAAGAAAACAGCACAACTGTTACAGGAATATTGAAATTAGTGAATGGCATTGTAATAGACAAGCAATAACAGATATTTCCATTTACATTTGATTCTGAAGTTGCTTTCACATCCACAGTCACGTTGTTGTGCTTCAGCTGGCTCTGGATTTCACTAAAGATAGCTTCATCTTTCCTCGTGCTTGCAGCAGTAATGGCCTACCACAGCATAAGTAACCAAAATTAACACCGCTTTGCGGGGAAAATATCAGATTGTACAGAAATCACTATCCAAAAGAATTAGATTGACAAAGAAACATCCAAACAAAGACAAAGACCTATATGAATTAGGACATAAATGCAGTTGCAGGCTTGCAGCATGACAACTGCATGCAAAACTACCTGAAGCACACACCAGTATATAAGATAAAAATAATTAACAGTTATCTGACACCAAGCATACCAGAATGCTAGTGAGGTGGCATATTATATAAGGAACTGGAGAGTGGACATGAAACTGAATAGCTAGTCTATAACTCATTAAAAGACATAGGAGTAGTTAGCAAAGGCAGTCCACAATTTGTTCAAGTTCCCTAATAACCAGCAGTAAGCAAGTCAATTAAACAAGTCAACAGCCAATCGACATGTCACAACTCAAGGTCCCTAATAAACAGCGGTAAGTAAATCGAACGAGTCAATGGCCAGTGGACATGTCACAGCTCAAGCTCCTTAACAAACAGCAGTAAGTAAATCAGGCAAGTCAGTGGCCAAAGGACATGTCACGGCTCAAGTGAATTTTCATCCCCACAGGGCATAGGCCCACATATATAAGCTAATTTAAAGGTTGTCCAGGCAAATTTTCAAGCTCGCATTGCAACCACACCACAATATCTTGTTCTAGAAGTTGTACTATATGTTACAAATCTTGTTCTAAAAGTTTGTACTTTATGTTACCACATATAGAGTTGTACTCTACATGCACAACATGCCCACTGAGTCATGAGGAAATCCACAACGAATTCATTGAACACTGGAAAGCAGAAGTAGCTTTCAAACTGCACACCAGCTGCCGTATCTATTGCATCACTGGCACACATACTGAGCAAGCATTGCACTTGCATGGACTACAATCTACAGAAAAATCCACCCAAGAGTAAATGTGGCAAACATACTCAATATTAGCCATCCAAAGATTAAACCGTCCACTAGTTGTCGCATGAGCTAACAGCCTGTTACTACATTCTCTACATCCAAATCTCAGGTTACTCAAGCCAGTCCACCCTAAATCTAAGGCAGAAGCCACCGGACCGGACAATGCGCCTCCCCGGCCAGATCACGCCTAATACTTAAGCAAATATCCACGCCGAAACAAGGCGAAAAAAATATATAACTGCAGCATCAACATCAGACGCAGTACATCTAAAGTGTGCCTCAAGTTCCCAACTACACGCACAAGGAAATCTTGCCACTAAAATCCACCCACGACAAAAGTCGCTAAGTATCTAAACTCCACCGCCACCAAGCAAAGCCTGCCTACTAGCATCATGCCAAATCGAGGCCAAAAAGTAACAAGGCGACATCACGAAAACAAGCACCGGAGAGTAGAAGCATCGAGTGGGAAACTCACAGCTCCGTTGGCGGCGTAGGTGGTGAGCGTGAACTTCTGGTCCGTGTGGTAGTCCTTGTACAGGAGATCTGCGGACCCACGAGGAAAAGCGCCGCGACAACAACCAAACAATATATTAGCAACCCACGAGCTGAAACAGGCGCAAATGACAGAAGCGGCGGAAGCCCCCCCAAATCGAAGAGAACGCGGCAGCTCGAACCTCTGGCCTTCTTCCCGATCTCGGAGTAGAGCCCGGGACCCGCGGCGGCCATGGCTGGCGGAGGGGGAGGCGGAGACGGCGCCGGCGGCGAGGAAAAGGAAGGGGGAATTTGGGCTGGGAGGCGGCGAAACGGGGGTGTGGAAGAGGGCCGAGCTGATGGAGGCCCGCCGCTATTTATTAGAGGGAAGAGCTGTGTGTTGTGTTCCTGACGTTTTCTTGAAGAGAAAGAAGCAGCTGGAAGGACTCTCTTGTGTTGTTGTTGTCTTGAGCAAAAAGATGGTGCTCCCGTCTTTCCTTGGGTTTTGCTAGTTTTTTTTTCGCGAACAGGTTTGTTTGCTAGTTATAGGTTGTCGTGTTTATCGGATTCCAGCATTTTTTTTAAAAAAAGCCATACTTAGGTCCTATTTAGATGCTTTGAGTAATATAATATACTTCAACTAATATATGGTCCAGCTAAATAGCTTAGCTTCATAGTCCAACTAATAATTCAAAATAAACTATTTAGCTAGTAAAAAGCTATTAGTTAGCTCTTGCTCCGTACTAGTTAAGCACTACTACTAATGACCAGCTAATAGTCCTATTCGGTTAGCAGCTACTCCCTCAGTCCCTAAATAAGTGTCGTCGTTGGTGTGCGTGCCACATGTTTGACTCAATTTGTAGAAAATATGTGCAATATTTATATCTCCAAATAATTTTGTTAAAAAACTAGATGTAAAGATCTTTCGGATGATACTAATTACTTAGCATAAATATTAATATATTTTAATATATAATTACCGGCAACTTTTTCTCGGGAAGCGAGAACGACACTTATTTAGTGACGGAGGGAGTACATAAATAAGGTTTGTGCCATGAAAATTTAGCGCGGCTGAAAAAGCTCGGAATTTATTTTTAGGAGACTCATGACGTAGAAGCATTTATTGACTATACATGGATAAACCAATATAGATGTGCTTGGTTGCCGGATGGAGGTCGTATCGTATACTCATATAATAGAATAAGTACATGCTAAGTAAAATCGTATTTTAAAAAATGATTGTTTGATGAGTTTGCGTGAGTGGGTGCAAAAAATTGAGATATCGATTGGTTACATACATAAGCAAATGCAAATATAACACCCTCATATGACTGGTATGTGGATCCCGCACCACATTCATATATCCACCGAGTCTAGTTAGCTTGTGAGCCTACATTAAACATATGAACAAATATAGCACCTACACACGTAAAAGCATAGGTGGACGCAGCCTGCTATAATGGAAGCAACTAAAGCTCCTTTGAGAGTTGATGTATACAGGTTGTAGATACAAACCGGGAGGGAAAAAACCATACAAACGTTATGCATTACCTCTCCAACTAAACCATACAAACGTTATGCATTACCTCTCCAACTAAACGCTCGCCACGTGTCTACCCCTAACCAGACAAGAGACTTGATGAGCTCTCTCCGCGAAATGGTTGTTTGGCTCCAAGGACTATACGTTGTGCGGAGGAACAAACAGGCTAAAATATCAAGTAGAGGTGAAATAGGAACATCAAGACACGTGTATGATATCTAGTCCGCTATATGGCGGGCACTTTACATCATACTTGTATAAAACTTTTTTCGGGCTAGGTTAAGCGGAGTAAACGGATACACTCTATGCCGAAAATGCTATGCTTACCTTCTGCAATAGGAAAATCTATTTGACATTCTCATGGGTTGCCCAATGTATCTACTAGTTTTATGATCCGGTTATCATAAACTATATATGATATTTTAGCTTTTCTAGATAATAAAAATAATAGTAATATATTAGAAAAATCAAAATGACCTAAGCCTACTAACCATATTCGAGGAGAGGAATAATTTGTCTTTACCTGAATTTTCTCCAGCATGACTGCGTTGCGAATATGCTATGAGAATCTGAATATCCAATGGGACTTATGCGCGAGGGTCCATCCGCCCAGGAGCACATGCATGTTGTCGTCGTTCCAGCTCGCACAGTCACACTATGACAGTCAGCAGCCCAGTTTAAAAAAAAAAACAGTTAACAGCCCATCTAAAAACTACGGGTTGGGCACTACATGGGATTTAAATCTCCGAATTTTAACGTAGTCTGATTTATTTTCTCATAGCTGACGTGGCACCACATGGGATACATAGGACGTTGGGCAAACCATTCGCCAAAACCGTAAGTGCAAAAGCAAAGAATTTTAAAAGTTAAAGAGGATAAAAAAGAGAGAATTGGTTCCTTGGCCCTAAAAAAAAGTTCGCTTTAGTTTCTTGGCCCTATTTTTGTCGAACTTAGTTATTTGGCCCTGAACCAAATTTCGTTTGGGAATTTGGCCCCTCCGTTAGTTTCATAGGTTGACGGTGTTAACAGCAACGCGAAATGACCATTTTACCCTCACAGTGAAATAAAAGCACACAAGCATGATGTACACGTACGAGGACCTAAACATTAGTTAAACTTGTTTAACATGACAATTATAATATTTATATGGACTAATATAATCAAAAACTTTGCAAACGTGCTGACATGGATATATCATGTGCATGGACTCATCAAATGTATCGTGTACATGTATCAGACCAAATATTATCATTAATAATCTTCCAAAATAAGTAAAACACAATACTTGAACAAGGTTCACACATACAGAGATGGTTCAGCCCTCTGAATAGGATCTAGGAATTGTGACTACAAAGTTACTTGTTCACTTGAGAAATAAAAGCATGCACATATGGATGGTGGTAACCTTTTGGAGTTCACAAATACATTCACAGTAACCAAGTGGAATAGAACGTACTTGAACAAGGTTCACACATACGAGAGATGTCTAACATAGTGTAGAAGGCATCAATCATGAGAAAATGCATATCAAAGGCTAAGTCTTCTCTTGCTTCGTGTACTCATTGCAGGGCTTGATGGTTGTATCTTTTTGCTTCTAGTACCCATGGATGGGCTGTCAAGTGGCACTAATGAAGTGTTAACATCCTTAGTATTTGACACTTTCTTCTTCTTTATGGATTTGAACTTCTTTGTAACCGTAGCCTTTACAGGTTGTTCCATGTGTGATTGATCTTCGATGGAAAGTATTTCCGGCTGATTTGAGCCACTTCTAGACCTTCAAATGTTCATTTTCAGCAACAAATATTGTTAGTTTAATACAATAGTTGGTTGAAAAAAAAATCAGATTTAGGGGAAAAATACCTTTTTGATAGCCCAGAGCTAGTTTTATTTTGTTTTCCCTTAGTCTTACTTGAAATCTCCAAGCTTTGGCTGTGATAATAGAGAACATATATTTAGTTTTGTATCCAAGTGGTCGTTAATATTAACACAAAATTTCAGCACTAGTGTGAATTACCTTCTAGATGCTTCGGGAGTACAATCATCACTATTTCTCTTTTTGCTGGTTGTTGTTTCAAAGTTTTGACTAGAAGGGCCAAGTTAGTATTTAAAATTTATGACAGGTTTCAATGAACAATTAGAGGAAGTAAAATATTACAAACCTTGGTGGAAAAGACATGGATGTAGCCGGTGCATCATCCTCCAAAGGAACAATAGAACTGTGGGCAGATTTGGCCCTCTTCTTTGGTGGACCTCTACAAGAATAAACCATCAATCACTATGTCTTTTAGAAAGGAAAAACATAAATTATAGTAAGAATAGACATATTATCACCTGATTGCTTTTACAGCTTCAATGTCTTCAGGTTTGCCCCTCTTGCAGTTATGCCAATGGTGTCCATAGTCCCCACAAATAGGACACTTGTGCTGTCCTTTCCTTTTTTTCTTGTCACCATTGCCTTTATGTCTTTCAGTTTTAGGCCTACCCGCTACCGGTTTCAGTAAAGGTGGATGCATGAAAAAATCATGGGTGGATTTAGGCCATTGTGATTTGTCAGGCATAGCAGGAATAAGCTGATTGTATGCAACTCTAAATTTATCAACTGAGTAATACAAGTCAACATATTGCTCAATTGGTGCATCACTAAGCGATGTGATGAATGCTAGTGCATGCTTGCAAGGTATCCCAGAAACCTGCCATTTCCTACAGGTGCAGGTCCTCTCCATTAAGTTCACAACAAACCGAAATCCACTACCTCCCATTGCGGTCACTTCAGCAACATCTTCCGAACATTCTTCCACTTCCAAGTTGCACTCTCTACTCTTCTCATTCAAATCCTTTATTACGTGAGGTAGAATCAAACCATCAAATTTCTTTGATATTTTCCTTCTTTGGTTCCACTTGCTCATAACCATTTGTCTAATCTTATCCATCAAATCATCTAAATTCATGGACTTATGATGTTTGATCCAATTGTTCAAGCATTCTGCAAGGTTGTTGGTCACGTAGTCCACCTTGCAAATAGTAGAGAATTGGCTCCTTGTCCATAATTTTTGGTGGCACTTCCTTATATAGTCTGTTGCAGCAGGCTTTTCTTTCTCCATGGCAACCCAATTTTTTTCAAACAAATATAGATTCCATGAGTAAGCAGCTGCCCACAAGTGGTCATCAAATACTTTTCCATGATACCTCTTCTTAAAGTTGCTCACCAAATGGAACATACATTCCCTATGTTCAGCCCTAGGAAATACTTCACCCACCCCTGCCATCACAGCCTGTCCTGCATCAGTACATATGGCTAAGCCCCTAGGTGACCCAATAGCCTCTCTAAGGTGACTGAGAAACCAAATCCAATTTTCATTAGTTTCTGAATCGAAAACTCCAAAACAAACCGGGTACAACCAATTGTGACCATCAACAGCAGAAGCACTAGCCAATTGGCCCTTAAACTTTCCTGTCAAGAATGTGCTATCTATTGCAAGGTACGGTCTACAACCATTAAGGAACCCATCTATGCAAGGCTTCAATGCAAAGAAGAATCTTCTAAATCTGATTTTGTCATTAATGGTGTGATGGTCAATAATGACTAAGCTACCAGGGCAACAACTTTCAATTTGTGCTTTGAACCTATAAAGGTTGTCAAAACTACTATCCCAATCTCCGTAAAGGTGTTTCAATGCTAGCTCCTTACCATCATACACTCTATGGTAGGGGATTTGTACCTTATGGTGTTCTTTTAGCTTCTTCTGCAATTCTTTTGCACCCAAAGTTGCATCGGTTATGAGAAAGTCCTTCACCTTTTCACAAATCCAATGTTTGGTTGCATTCTTCATCTTCTTTTTCCTTCTCGAACTAGCACAGTTGTGATTAGAAGGGTTTTTTTTTACCTACAAACCATAATTAGTAATAAAAAAATTAGTAATAACTACTAAAATGGCACAAGGGATAGAAAATAATTACTAAGGTGAAGTAATTACCGTCACAGTGGTACTACCCTTACTGGTAGATGCGTATAACCACCATGGACACTTGTTCAAGTCTCTCCTTGAACAATATGCCCTGAACCTTTGAGGTCCACTTTTAACAATATTGAACTCAAATTGATGTCTGATTGCATGCTGAGATATAGCCAATCTGAAAGTAGCCATGTTAGAATAAGTGGAGCCTTCTACCATTGGGGGGTCTTCTGTGTCATACTCTACATTTGTAGCATTATTTCTTTCAATACATGGCACCTCATCTTCCTCTACTTCATCATCTTCCTCTACTTCATCATCCTCACCATCATCCTCGGATTCAACATCATCCTCACTGACATCAACATAATCCGGGTCCTTTTGTATTTCAATTGGATAATTCACAATTTGTAGTGTTTTTTGTGGTTGGGTCTCTAAGTACATTGCCTCTTCATCTACACCTACATGTTCATTTTGTGGTGCAGGGTTTCTAAGGTAATCATCCTCATGAAGCTCTATGTTGTTCGTGGGTTGGCTATCAACATCAAAATCCCACTTTGTTACTGGCTCATATGGATCAGAAGGGCCTCGATATACAATGAACATGATGATAGCTTTGTTCTTGCGGTGCTTACTAAACATAGACATCAAATCTTGATCGGATTTTATTTCAGGAAATGTTTTTAGAGCTTCATCATAGTATTGAATATGAGCTATTTCCATATACCCCGGAGGATATTTCTCTACTACTGATTCTACCAAATCTTTATAATTTGTTCTATCAGAATCCACAGCCATCTCAAAACTAAAACATTTAACATCCTTTCTACGAGTCCTGTTGTTGCCCAACAATTTCATTTCCAACTTGAAATTAGAACCAAACCTGTTAAAATAAGGAGTTCACTGTGTTCATAGGCATGCAAAATTGTAGGACATGCAAAATGAACGCAACGATGGTAGACTCACCCTCCGAGCAAGTCACTGTCGGCGGCTGCGGCGTCTTCCTCGTTGCCCTGGTTCACGGTGTTCTGCTGGGCGAGCACTGCAGCGCCCTCCTCAGCCAGCCCCGCAGCACCCTGGGTCACGCAGCTGGCGCCTGCGGCCGTACCCGCGACACCCTGGGTCGCGCGTCCGGTGCCCCCACCCAGCCCCGTGGCTGTGCCCGCGGCGCCAGCGCCCAGCCCCGCGGCCGCGCCCGGGGCCGTTGAAAGCCCAAGTTTGGTTTTGGATAATTGATGAAACCCATTGGACTAACCTTTGTCATTAAGTGCTTGATTAGCAAAAGGTGGTCCATGGCTCAAGTGAAGCATGATGATGGACATGTGATGCAATGATCAAGTGATTGGTCGTAAGATGGTCCATATCTTCACTAGAAGAAAAGAAGAAAGAGGAAAATAAAAGAGCTCAAGGCAAAGGTATAACCAATAGGCTCTTTTGTTTTTGGCACTCAAGACACCATAGAGGGTGTGAGTGTATTTAGGGTAGATAGCCGTACTATCAAGAGGAGAAATTCATAGTATATGGTTATCAAGTTGCCTCTAGTTGCATTTGCATATGACATAACTAAAATGAGGCGATAAATCCTTTGAAAAATGTTTTGAAAATGCTAACACACTTGCACAAGGTGGCGTACACTTGTTTGTGTTAGCACATTTGCAAAGGAGAAGTTGTTGGAGTTGTTTTGGATCAACACAGGGAAGAAAATGAAGTTTTCTGTGTGTTGTCGGTGGTACCGACCCTGGGTTGTCGGTGGTACCGCCCAAGGATGCAGCGTGCGGACCTCTCTGTTCCGAGGCGTTTTTGGCCTGGCGGTGGTACCGCTATTACCTCGGTACCACCGCCGGCGGTGGTACCGACCGGATGGTCGGTGGTACCGTGGCCATGGGGCGTTTTGCAGTGCTCTCTGTAGGTTTTGAAAATGGCCTAGCGGTAGTACCGCCATTACCTCGGTACTACCGCCCGCGGTGGTACCGATGCAAGGTCGGTAGTAGCTTGTTTTCCGCAGAACTCTCTGGAAGCGGCCAGTTTTGGCCTGGCGGTAGTACCGCCATTATGTCGGTACTACCGCCCTCGGAAGTACCGAGGTCAGAAAGTTGTCTGGGAAATCTCTGTGCAGACCCCAGTTTAGCCTGTCGGTGGTACCGCCATAGGGCCGGTACTACCGACCTCGGAGGTACCGACCAAGAGTCGGTGCTTCGCTTTTTCCAGCGGGTTGTGAGTAAACGGCTAGTTTGACCAAGCCGGTAGTACCGCCCAGGAGGTGTCGGTACTACCGACCAAGCGCAGAAAGGTGGGGGTCGAGCCGCCGTCCTCCCCTCTCTATATATAGGTCGTGGCCGGCTAGTGGGGACTCCCTCTTGACTTTCTAACCTCTTGAACATCCTCTTGAGCAAGATCTAATCCCTCCCTCTGATCTCTTTGATTGTTAGTACTAATCCAAGTGAGATCGAGTGAAACCAAGAGCTTGCATTGTGTTCTTGCATTCTAGAGGCATCTTGGTGATTGTTGCTGCGGATTTCTTTTTACTCTTGGCACTTGCCGGTGCCTAGACGGCTTGGTGGCAGCGGAGGAGGATTGGCACGAGTTGGTGATTGTTCGTGGCCATCCCAACGACTTTGTGAGGGGCTTGTACCTCCCCGGCGAAGAGCCAAAGGTAACTCCTAGTAAATTGCGCGTGTCATTGAGTTACCATTGCTTGGGGTAGGTTCTTGTGGCGCTCTTGTGGAGAGCTCGGTGTGTGATACCGATTAGCCACCGAACCACGAAGCCTTGGTCGACACAACGAGGACGTAGCGTGCCGGCAAGCACGTGAACCTCGGGGATAAATCTCGTGTTCATATTGTGTCCCTTGGTGATTGGCATTCCATTGTGATATCAATTATCTTCACTTGCCCGGTTCGGTAAAATCACACTACCACTACTCTCTCTTGTATTCCTTTGTTCATACTTGTTATAGAGTAACTTGTTTCCCTTGTTAATAATAGTAGTAGCTTTGCTAGTATAGCTTGTTTAGTTTGCTAGCTCTCTTGTGTAGCTCACTAGTTTAGTAAAGTAGTGACTTAGTCTTGTGTGCCCTAGAGATCATAATTAACTAGACTTGCAAATAGGTGGCTTGCATTTGACATAGAGCTAGAGCAACCGCATTTATCGCTTTGTTATTGTCTAACAAATTGCTCTAGTGCTTTGTAGAATTTTAAATTAGGCTATTCACCCCCCCTCTAGCCAATTAGGACCTTTCAAGTGGTATCGGAGCCAAACACCGTTTGATTCAAAGGCTTAACAACCTACGGTGCAAATATGGCTCAAATTGTGTTCAACCATGTTGGGGGCAAACCACCGTACTTTGATGGGTCATCTTTTGATTATTGGAAGAGAAAGATGAAGATGTACCTTGGCTCCATCAATGATAGGGTGTGGGAGGTCACACAAGATGGTTATGTTATTGTCAATGAAGAGACCCACCCCTAGAGAGAGAAAGCAATGCAACAATGCAACTAGTACACAATGCCGCTCAACACTATATACAATGGCATTGATCCAAAAGTGTTTGAGCAAATCAAAGATCTTGAGAAGGCAAGTGAAGTATGGGCAAGACTAGAAGAAACATATGAGGGCACTTCAACGGTAAAAAGTGCCAAATTGTACATGCTCAAAGATAAGCTCACAAGCTTCAAGATGAAAGAGGATGAAACAATCCCGGAGATGTTCTATAGACTCCAATGCATCATAAATGATCTCAAGAGTTTGGGAGAGAAAGTGAAGGATGAAGACTTCACCCACCGGTTCTTGAGTTGCTTGCCCAAGCGATTCAAGACATTGAGGACCATCATCATGAGAGGAGGATTGCAAAATGTGACCCCAAATGAAGTCCTTGGTGATGTAATGACCGAAGATCAATACAATGATGGTGGTGACGTTGAGGAGGTGAAGGAAGAGGAGAAGAAGAAGAGCTTGGCATTCAAAGCCACTTCTTCATCCAAGAGCAAGAGCAAGGGCAAGGCAAAGCTAGAATCAAGTGATAGTGAAGATGAAGATTCTAGTGATGATGATGAGGCCATGGCACTTCTAGTAAGAAAGTTTGGAAGATTCATGAAGAAGAAAGGCTATGGTGCAAGAAAGAGAAGGGACAACAACAAGAACAAGGGCTATGTGAGAAGATGCTATAAGTGCAAGAGTGAAGATCACATGATAGCCGATTGTCCTCAAAATAGTGACAATGATGATGAAGCAAAGAAGAAGAAGGACAAGAAGGAAAAGAAGGAGAAGAAGCTCTCTTTCACCAAGAAAAGAAAGGTGGATCCTATGTTGTGACATGGGATAGTGATGCATCATCCGATAGTGATGATGAAGAGCACAACAAGATGAAGAAGAAGGCACTTGCAAGTATTGCTATCAACAAAAAGCCTTCTATCTTTGACACTCCATCTACATGCTTGATGGCAAGGCCATCCAAGGTACCTTCCTATGATGAGAGTGATGATGATGATAATGAAAAAGAATACACTAATGAAGAACTTATGGACATGTTTGAGCAAGCTCATGTTTGCTTTGAGAAGAAGAGGAAGGAGTGCAAGGAATTGCGCATGAAGGTTAGCCTTCTTGAGCAATCTCTTGATGAGCTCAAGCTAACTCATGAGAGGCTAGAGGTAGCCCATGAGAAGCTTGATAAAGCTCACACTAGGCTTGAAGAAGCCCACTCCTCTCTCCTCACTCAAACCAAGATTGAGGACTTTGCTCAAACATGTGACATAGGTATAACATGTGACTTAATCAATGAAACATCTTACACACCTATTGTCATTGCACCTCCCAATGCTTCATCTAGTTCATGCTCCACCGATGCATCTAACTCAAACATAAAAGATGGTTTTACTTGTGATGCATCATTAATAGTGGAAAATGAAACCTTAAAGAAAGAGGTGAATAAGCTCACTTGTGCCTTAGGCAAAGCCTATGGTGGAGATGCCCGCTTGCTTAAGTGCTTGGGTGGCCAAATTTTCCCATGAGAAAGAAGGAATTGGCTATACCCCCAAGAAGGGCAAGGCGGCCTTTGCTCCTCACAAGACTAGTTTTGTGAAGGGCAATGGACGCTATTGCATAAATTGCAAGCAATCCGGGCATACCGAGCATAATTGCTATAAAAAGAACCTAAACAAGAACAAACCAACCAACCTTGGTAAATCAATTAAGTTTGATTCTTGTTATGTGCTTTACAAGGGTGTTAATAGTGTAAGAGCTAAGTTTGTTGGTACACCTAAGGAGGGCTCAAAGAAGAAAGCCATTTGGGTACCTAAGAGCTTAGTCACTAACCTTGGAGGACCCAACAAGATTTGGGTACCTAAGCATTGAATCTTCTTGTAGGTCAATTACAAAGCCGGAGGAAGGCATTGGGTGCTTGATAGTGGGTGTACCCAACATATGACCGGGGATTCTAGAATGTTCAACTCAATCAACACAAATGAAGAAGACTTCAAAGTGGATAGCATCACATTTGGGGACAATAGTGAAGGCAAGGTCAAGGGACTTGGTAAGATTGCAATATCCAATGACTTGAGCATCTCAAATGTCTTGCTAGTAGAGAGCTTGAACTTCAACTTGCTATCGGTAGCTCAAATATGTGATCTTGGTTTCAATTGCAACTTTGGTGTTGATAATGTGATGATCACTAGTAATGATGGAACCAACCTAGCATTCAAAGGATTTAGATATGGAAACCTATACTTAGTTGATTTTGATGCAAAGGAAACTCAATTGACAACATGCTTGATCACTAAGTCTAGTATGGGTTGGCTATGGCATAGAAGGCTTGGTCATGTTGGGATGAAGCAACTAAATAGATTGATCAAATATGACTTAGTTAAGGGCTTGAGAGATGTTGTGTTTTGAGAAGGATAAACTTTGTAGCTCTTGTCAAGCCGGCAAACAAGTTGGAAATACTCACCCTATGAAAAGTGAAATGAGCACTACTAAAGCATTTGAGCTATTGCATATGGATTTATTTGGGCCAACTACATACACTAGCATTGGTGGCAATAAATATGGTTATGTGATTGTGGATGACTTCACTAGATACACATGGGTATTCTTTCTTGGTGACAAAAGTGAAACATTTGCTACATTCAAATCTTTTGTCAAGAGAAGTCAAAATGAGTTTGAGACAACTATCAAGAAAGTGAGAAGTGACAATGGAAGTGAGTTCAAGAACACAAGAATTGAAGAGCTATGTGATGATTTTGGCATTAGCATCAATTCTCGGCAAAGTACACTCCTCAATCAAATGGGATAGTTGAAAGAAAGAATAGAACCTTGATTGATATGGCAAGATCCATGCTTAGTGAATACAATGTGAGTCAATCCTTTTGGGCCGAAGCTATCAACACGGCTTGCTACTCTAGCAACCGACTATATTGCCATCCTATGTTGGAAATGACACCATATGAGCTATTGAATGGAAGAAAGCCCCAAAAGCCAATATTGCAATACTTTAGAGTATTTGGTTGAAGTGCTATATATTGAAGAAGGGCACAAGATTGAGCAAGTTTGACAAGAAATGTGATGAAGGTTCCTACTTGGATATTCAACTACAAGCAAAGCATATAGAGTATGGAACTTGGCTAGTGGAACACTTGAAGAAGTTCATGATGTAGAATTTGATGAAACCAATGGATCTCAAGATGAAAATGAGAACTTAGATGATGTGAGAGGCACTCATTTGGTGAATGCAATGAAGAACATGGATGTTGGTGATATTAGGCCAAGAGAAGTGATTGATGTTGAAGATGACAAAGAGCAAGTGGTCACCATCCCAAATGAGCAAGATAGTGATTCTCAAGTACAAAATCAACAAGTGGCTAGTTCATCATCTCCCAATGTGCAACAAGCGGATCAACTGAGTACAAGCAATGCGAATCAAGTGCTTCAACCTTCAAGTATAGCAAGAGATCATCCCTTAGATTTGGTTATTGGTGGCATTCAAAGTGGTGTTCAAACAAGATCAAGATTGGCAATGTTTTGTGGGAACTATTCATTTGTGTCAACTATTGAACCAACCAAGATTGAAGAAGCTTTGAAGGATGTTGATTGGGTTAATGCCATGCATGAAGAGCTAAACAACTTCACAAGAAATGAAGTTTGGGAATTGGTTGAGAGGCCTAAGAGCTATAATGTTATTGGTACTAGATGGGTATTCCGCAACAAGCAAGATCAAGATGGCCTAGTGGTGAGAAACAAAGCAAGATTGGTAGCACAAGGTTACACTCAAATTGAAGGGCTTGACTTTGGAGAAACATATGCACCGTTGCAAGATTGGAAGCAATTAGAATCCTATTAGCTTATGCTTGTGCTCATAACATCAAGCTATATCAAATGGATGTAAAGAGTGCATTTCTCAATGGCTACATCAATGAGTTGGTATATGTTGAGCAACCTCCCGGTTTTGAAGATGAAAAGAAGCCCAACCATGTCTACAAATTGAGAAAAGCATTGTATGGCTTAAAGCAAGCTCCAAGGGCATGGTATGAAAGATTGAGGAACTTCCTTCTATCCAAAGGGTTCAAAATGGGAAAGGTTGACACCACTCTCTTCACCAAGAAGATAGGGAATGACTTGTTTGTGTTGCAAATCTATGTTGATGATATCATATTTGGCTCAACCAACCAAGATTTTTGTGAAGAGTTTGGAAATATGATGGCAAAAGAGTTTGAAATGTCCATGATTGGAGAGCTTAGTTACTTCCTTGGTCTTCAAATCAAGCAAATGAAGAATGGTACTTTTGTGAGTCAAGGCAAGTACATCAAAGATATGCTCAAAAAGTTTGGTCTTTTGATGCAAAAGCTATTAGTACACCAATGGGAACAAATGGACACTTGGATGGTGATGCTAGTGGCAACATGGTGGATCAAAAGTTGTATCGGTCTATGATTGGAAGCTTACTCTATGTGACCGCTTCAAGGCCGGATGTCATGTTTAGTGTGTGCATGTGTGCAAGATTCCAAGCTTCTCCAAGAGAGAGTCATTTGAAGGCAACAAAGAGAATCTTGAGGTACTTGAAGGCTACACAAAATGTTGGGTTGTGGTACCCCAAAGGAGCAAACTTTGAATTAATTGGGTACTCCGATTCCGATTATGCGGGTTGCAAGGTTGATAGAAAGAGCACATCGGGCACATGTCAATTATTGGGAAGGTCACTTGTATCTTGGTCTTCAAAGAAACAAAATAGTGTGGCACTCTCTACCGCCGAAGCCGAATATATTAGTGCCGGTAGTTGTTGTGCACAACTCCTATGGATGAGGGCAACCTTGAAGGACTTTGGAATAAAATTCAAACAAGTGCCATTGCTATGTGACAATGAAAGTGCGGTGAAGCTCACAAACAACCCGGTGCAACATTCAAGAACCAAGCACATTGACATTAGGCACCACTTCATTAGAGATCATCAACAAAAGGGAGATATATCTATTGAGAGTGTTGGGACCGATGATCAACTTGCGGATATATTCACTAAGCCACTTGATGAGAAGAGGTTTTGCAAGCTAAGGAATGAGTTGAACATACTAGATTTCTCAAATATGTGTTGATAATGCACCCCACTTATATGACTTGCCTCTCCTCCAAGCCAAAGCAAAGGTATTATTGTTTGACATTTGCATCTCATACCTTGCTAAGGACTTGTTTAGAGCATCTAGGCATATCTAGTAGGTTTTGGACCTCATTCATTGAAAATCAAATGACTTTGATGTTGGTATGGTACCACTATTGCTTCTATGATTGTTATGATCTAGTGGTGGCATATGACATGTTTATGGGCTTGCAATCCTAGTGTTTGACTATAAACATGAGCATTGAAGTATATAACCGACATGAGTAAGATAACCATTGCAAGATGTGTGAAGAAGCTTACTCTAGAGCAAACCGTGCTATATATGGTATGCAATTGTTTATAGTTGAACCACAATTTGATCAATTTCTACTCCCATGCTTTACAAATGAAAAACTCACCTTTTGTGGTCATTGATGACAAAGGGGGAGAAAAATGGCATAAAAGATATGCAAAAAGGGAGAAGAAGTTGCACAATGAGAAAGATTTATGAAAAGAAAGGGATAAATTTTTTTAAGCACACAAGTAGGGGGAGCAAGCCTATGAACTTGATTGAATGCATTTGCAATGTGCATCTTACATATGCTTGCTTGCATTGTCTTGCATTAGTTTGTGTTTTCAAGTAGTATCTCTCTTGTGTGTTGCTTGCTAGACTAGAACTTGAATGATGAAATGAAGTACTAGCATGCATAGGGTAGAACTAGACTTTTGAAATTTAACTTTTTTTGCCAATATATTTGCTTAAAAGTTGGCTTACAAGTTGTATCTAGTTCATTATGGTGCTAAGGATGATCATGAGTTTTGCACTCCGATTGGTATCGCGCTTCAAAGGTCCATTCTTTAAACCTTAGTATCACAAGTTAGTAATTGCTCACCCAAAATTTTATATCCATGCATATGTGCCGAACCTCGAACCAAACTCTATAGCACATATGTAGGGGGAGCAAATACTACCTTGGTGTCTCAAATCTTTATCATAATATCTTGTATGAGGGTTGTCATCAATTACCAAAAAGGGGGAGATTGAAAGCCCAAGTTTGGTTTTGGATAATTGATGAAACCCATTGGACTAACCTTTGTCATTAAGTGCTTGATTAGCAAAAGGTGGTCCATGGCTCAAGTGAAGCATGATGATGGACATGTGATGCAATGATCAAGTGATTGGTCGTAAGATGGTCCATATCTTCACTAGAAGAAAAGAAGAAAGAGGAAAATAAAAGAGCTCAAGGCAAAGGTATAACCAATAGGCTCTTTTGTTTTTGGCACTCAAGACACCATAGAGGGTGTGAGTGTATTTAGGGTAGATAGCCGTACTATCAAGAGGAGAAATTCATAGTATATGGTTATCAAGTTGCCTCTAGTTGCATTTGCATATGACATAACTAAAATGAGGCGATAAATCCTTTGAAAAATGTTTTGAAAATGCTAACACACTTGCACAAGTACCACTGTGTTAGCACATTTGCAAAGGAGAAGTTGTTGGAGTTGTTTTGGATCAACACAGGGAAGAAAAATGAAGTTTTCTGTGTGTTGTCGGTACCGACCCTGGGTTGTCGGTGGTACCGCCCAAGGATGCAGCGTGCGGACCTCTCTGTTCCGAGGCGTTTTTGGCCTGGCGGTGGTACCGCTATTACCTCGGTACCACCGCCGGCGGTGGTACCGACCGGATGGTCGGTGGTACCGGCCATGGGGCGTTTTGCAGTGCTCTCTGTAGGTTTTGAAAATGGCCTAGCGGTAGTACCGCCATTACCTCGGTACTACCGCCCGCGGTGGTACCGATGCAAGGTCGGTAGTAGCTTGTTTTCCGCAGAACTCTCTGGAAGCGGCCAGTTTTGGCCTGGCGGTAGTACCGCCATTATGTCGGTACTACCGCCCTCGGAAGTACCGAGGTCAGAAAGTTGTCTGGGAAATCTCTGTGCAGACCCCAGTTTAGCCTGTCGGTGGTACCGCCATAGGGCCGGTACTACCGACCTCGGAGGTACCGACCAAGAGTCGGTGCTTCGCTTTTTCCAGCGGGTTGTGAGTAAACGGCTAGTTTGACCAAGCCGGTAGTACCGCCCAGGAGGTGTCGGTACTACCGACCAAGCGCAGAAAGGTGGGGGTCGAGCCGCCGTCCTCCCCTCTATATATATCGTGGCCGGCTAGTGGGGACTCCTCTTGACTTTCTAACCTCTTGAACATCCTCTTGAGCAAGATCTAATCCCTCCCTCTGATCTCTTTGATTGTTAGTACTAATCCAAGTGAGATCGAGTGAAACCAAGAGCTTGCATTGTGTTCTTGCATTCTAGAGGCATCTTGGTGATTGTTGCTGCGGATTTCTTTTTACTCTTGGCACTTGCCGGTGCCTAGACGGCTTGGTGGCAGCGGAGGAGGATTGGCACGAGTTGGTGATTGTTCGTGGCCATCCAACGACTTTGTGAGGGCTTGTACCTCCCCGGCGAAGAGCCAAAGGTAACTCCTAGTAAATTGCGCGTGTCATTGAGTTACCATTGCTTGGGGTAGGTTCTTGTGGCGCTCTTGTGGAGAGCTCGGTGTGTGATACCGATTAGCCACCGAACCACGAAGCCTTGGTCGACACAACGAGGACGTAGCGTGCCGGCAAGCACGTGAACCTCGGGGATAAATCTCGTGTTCATATTGTGTCCCTTGGTGATTGGCATTCCATTGTGATATCAATTATCTTCACTTGCCCGGTTCGGTAAAATCACACTACCACTCTCTTGTATTCCTTTGTTCATACTTGTTATAGAGTAACTTGTTTCCCTTGTTAATAATAGTAGTATGCTAGTATAGCTGTTTAGTTTTGCTAGCTCTCTTGTGTAGCTCACTAGTTTAGTAAAGTAGTGACTTAGTCTTTGTGTGCCCTAGAGATCATAATTAACTAGACTTGCAAATAGGTGGCTTGCATTTAACATAGAGCTAGAGCAACCGCATTTATCGCTTTGTTATTGTCTAACAAATTGCTCTAGTGCTTTGTAGAATTTTAAATTAGGCTATTCACCCCCCCTCTAGCCAATTAGGACCTTTCAGCCGTGCGACCATCGCCCAGCTTCGCGCCTGCACACGCACAGGAGGTCGAGCGCTCGGCGCTCGCGCCCCGCCTGGGGTCGCGCGGCCGGCGTCCGTGTCCCCGCCCGGGGTCGCGCGGCGGCGGCGGCGGCCGCGCCCGGCCCCGGGTGGCGCTGCGGCGTCCGCGCCCGCGCCCGGGTCGCCCAGCCCCGCGCCCGCGCCCAGGGTCGCGCGGCCGGTGCCTCGCCCAGCGGCGCCCAGGGTCGCGCGGTCGGCGCCCAGACCGGCGACGCCCTGCTTCGCGCGAGGGGCGAACAGCCCCGACACCAGGCGAGCCGCCCTGCTGTGCCGCGGAGGAGGTGGATCCGGGGTCGCTGTAGTTGGATCCGTCGACGGAAGCTCGTCTAAGTCGTCCATCTCCAGTGTTGGTTCTAGGTTTGGGTGGTGGCTGCCTGTGACCGCTGGAAGGCTCGGGACGAGGAAGAAAACCTCCGTGTTTTTTTTTACGAGAAGTGGTGTGCGGTTCTGGGTGATGAAGGGGTACGGGGTATTTTGGTCTTTTCTCGGACGATTCCTATACTAGTTCACGGTACAGATCGACGGAATGAACAGAAGGGCCAAATCCCAAACGAAATTTGATTTAGGGCCAAATATCTAAGTTCGATGGAAATAGGGCAAGAAACTAAAACGAATTTTTTTCAGGGCCAAGGAACCAATTCTCTCTAAAAAAAATACGTTTTCAGATATGAGAAGAGAAAATTAGCCGATGAAAAGCAGTCCGCACGGGCTATGACTTTTCGGTCCATATACCACTGCCTTGCAGGCAGCCCATCTTCTATTTGGGCTTCAATCTTCGGCCCCGTAGACAAAGAGATACGCGACGCGAAACGGGGTGGGCGTCCAGATCCAGCGGCCTCCCCACCATCCCGTCACCACTACCCGCACCACACCACACGACACGAGCACACGCGACGACTGACAAGGCGAGGCGAGCAGTCGGCGGCGATGGGCGGCGGCGGCGGCGCACATGGCGGCACCACCTACAAGGGCTACACCATCCCGCACAACAAGCGCTGGCACACCGTCGCCGGCAAGGGCCTCTGCGCCGTGATGTGGTACGCATGCGCGCCCCCCTTGCCCCCCTTCCCATTCCACTACCCCGATCCGTCCATTTCCTCCGAATCCGGTAGCTTCTCTCCGGTTCAAGGCTGCCTGCCTGGACGCCTCCCTGCCTTCCTCAAACTGAAAGCCGCGGCGCGTGGGATTCGCCCTTGCCGGTGGGCTTCCGCACGGGTAGATCAGGAAATGCTGGGAACAATTGTTTTAATGGATTGTTCCTCATAAATTGTGCGATTGGGTTGGGGTTAGACGCGGCCGTTCTGTTTGCGCCCAACGTTGTAAAGTATAGGCACAATCTGCATAGCGAAAATCCGATTTGGGGATGTGGAAATGGAGCTGGGTCACTGGCTCACTGCCGTTCAACTTAAACCACTTTTGGTAGGATTGTCGACTGGCTGCTGCGTCCGGGAGCGGCAAGCGCTGCAGTGATGATCGTCGCTGCAACCGTGCTTACCTAAACCAACTCTGCGACACTAGGAAGGTTGAATTGGACTCTCTTTGACGCAATCATGCTTCAGGACTTCACGTCTTTGGGTAAATCTTATGGGAACTTCTAACATCTCTGGATGGTTCTATGTCCCTGTGTCTAGGTACAACATTTTTAGCAACGACCTTCAATTCTTGTTTCATCTTCAGGTCAAATGAGTTCATTCGATTCATTTCAATGTTTTTGCAACCCTAGCTAGTTCAGCAAAACATATTCCCAGGTTCAGGAATTGGGACCGTCTACCTTTAGGAAAAATTTGATCTATAAGTGTGTCAGCAGTTAGTAACTTTGAAAAGGCTACTGCGGTTTGCGCGGTTGACATTTTATCTTGTCCATGATTGCATCTTCATTGGCCCAAGTTATGAGAAACCATAGAAAAAAGGCTCTGAAAATTTCTTTAACATGATAACTGCCCAATCATGCTCTAGAAGTCTTCTGTTGAGCCCCACCCCCTTTCTGTGAGATACAAGTCATCTGGACAGCCCTTAACTCTTGTCAAGCTTCTGTTACCGTGTGAGCATAGATATATTAAAAAAAAAAAACTTTAAGCTGCCTTTGTTTTGAAGCTGGACCTCAGTCACTGCTGCTACCATGGATGCTGAAACCATCTTTGCGACATTAGAAAATGCTGAATCTGGTTTTATTCTTGACTAGCTTGAGGCTCTTTGGCAATTCCATAGGAACTTCTATGTCTTTAGCTCCCTGTTCTACCTACAACATGTATAGGAACCACCTTTAACTCTCGTTTCATCTTCACATCAAACGAGTTTGATTCAAGTCATTTTGTTCCTTTCGCAACTCTAGCCATTTGAACTAAATGTGTTCCGAGGTTCGGGACTATGTCTACCGTATGAAAAATTGATCTCTGAGAAAATGAGCTGTTAACTTTGAAAAGGAGTTTGCAGTTGATGTTTATCTTGACCACCTTTGTGTCTCCATTGACCGGTTATGAGAAACCAAATAGAAAAAACTTTTTTCTGACATAGAAAGTTGGAAACTACCTCATGAAGCACTGTTTTCACAAAGCATGGTCTGCAGAAAGCCAGAAACACATGTTGCATGACATTGAAGTCTTTATTTGAGCTTCCCCATTCTGTGAGCTGCAAGTCATCTGGACAGTTACTAACTCTTGTTAAGCTTCTAACTTGATCATGTGAGAATAGATGCATTAACCTGATTAGAAAAAAGTTTAGCTAACTTGGTTTTCAGCTGGAGCTCAGGATTCTTAATGCCCTTTAGATTTCAGAGTTTGGACCTGCAGTTGTGATTGTGGTATGTTTTCACAAGCATAACCATTGTGCTGCCTGCAGGTTCTGGGTCTTCTACAGGGCTAAGCAGGACGGTGCTACGCTCTTGGTAATATTCTGTTTTGTTCTGACCAACCCTGATGCTACGCTTAATCTTTGTTTAGTAGAATACAAGTTAAACAAGTGAAATGGTTTCAGGGTTTGCGTCATCCTTGGGATGGGCATGATGACCACTCTCATGGTCATGGACATGGGCATGAGGTAGTACCATCTGACCCTTCTATTTACTTAGCATTACAGAATGTGTTCTTTTAGCTTGTTTCGTTAACAATTTGCTGCTTCACTCCTGTCAATTTGCAATCTTATTTTCATGTTACATTTGATGGTTTTGATCTCCTTGCACCAATTTTTCTAGTATTTTTTCATGTGTTATACTTATGAAAAATTGCTAACATGGTAGGAAGAAATTATGCCTGGTGACCAAATATCTGTTTCTGCAAATCTCACTTTGTAGCTGGTGGTGAGAAAAAAACTTGCGCTTCAAAGTTACGGGTGTCGCATAATCATTTAATGTATTATAATATGGTGCTTTAATTGATAAGTTTTAACACCTCACAAACTAGTTGATCAGCTTAGTTTTTTATCCACTGTGTAAACATGTTTTCGCTTTTGTTTGCATTGGGGGCATCTGACTGATAATTCCTAAGTCTCTTTATTTGCTGTGTTTGCTTATATCGTGCATGTTTGAGGATTTATACTTTCTAGCAGTAAACTGTGTATACTGTTCTGACTGGCAATTAATCCATTAATCCAAAACTGAGGAAACAAAGAATCCTTTACTTACATTGATCCACTATATTATTCTGGTCTTATTTAAAATAAATAAAGCCGCAAACAGAGAATTGGAAGCCTTTTCGTTCAATGGGAACTCATGGATTTCTTTTTATTTCATGTAGGCATCGTCATCGTCGTCTACACATTAAGTTCCCTACTCACGGCTTGATGACAGTGTTCGATGCTTGGCATGTCTTCCCTACTCATTTCGGGCATGATCGACAAGTGTGCGATGCTTTGGCATGCATATTCCAACAACTAAAGATTGAGTTAATAAATTCTACCATCTTGCATGGGACTCATGTTGTTTGCAAATGGTTTTGTTACGATTATGCTTGTGTATTTGATTTGAAGTTTCAGTTAATAGGTGTGGAAAGAATCTGGTGTATGTTGAATTGTTGATGTTCCTTGTGATCTGTAGTTTCAGTACATTGCTCTGCTTCGAATCGCCCTTCAGAAAATATATATACTATCATCAGAATTCAGAAACAACACGTATGCTGTTGTCTTTCGGTTGCTGCGTGTGTACTCCTTTGCTTCAGGCATGGCATCATATGTGAAGAAGCTACTGGTACAGTACTTCCTTGTAGACATATAGCGTTAGCAAGAATCGACTAACCTGGATATTCTGACCCGGCACCAACACTGTCGAGTCCACTAACCCGGAAATTCTGATCCGGCACGAACACTGTCGAGGTCGACCTCATCTGGGCCTAAGCTTCAGGACAGTCACAATAAAAGAAATGTATTGTAAGCCCTGTCGATCTTCCTGCAACCTCTAATCTGCATCCATGGGATGATCCAGCTCCCCTACCATTATCCTCATTCATTGAGCTGGTAGGCTCAGACAGCCAAGCACTGCAGATAGACATGGGGATCCAAATTGATGTCCCCAAGGTTAGTTGGAGACCTAGGTTAGTTTGGATGAACACTGTCACTGCATATGTAATACTCCCACTGTTCTAAATTAAAAGTCATGCAAATGTAATACTTCCTCTGTTCCAAATTATAAGTCGTTTTGGAACAGAGGGGAGAGGATGGCATGGCCATTGATATGTGTTTGATCTCGAGTGTTACTTGGAGCAACAGCTGGGCCAGCCTTAACTGTATACAGTGGCCCTGCAGTCCAAACTTTCAAGCGACGGCTCTCGATCGGTTGCCATACATTTGAATTTTGAAGAAACCCGAGGCTTCCACTTTGATAGATCACAATACACACGGTTCCTTTCGCAAGCCAGAGTTGCATTGCATGACACCCAGATCAAGAAACATGGAAAAGAATACTACAAGCTTCAAGGACAATAATCATGAATGGCACACAACCATCAGTCAAAACGCAGACGCGATTGCCCAAACAGGACTAAGATTGTTCAACTCAATCCATACAGGTTCTCGTTCTCTCTAACATCAGCAGCTCTCTCAACAGGCAGGAGGGGTAAAGTCTGGGGGTCTGTGAACCAAAACAAACCAGGAAAACACTTCAGCTATACATCACAAAAGGCATGACGGAAAACCCTATAAATAAGTTGAGTCCCAGCAGATTCATCACAATAAATCTGGTTCGTCCATCGTCGCGGATGATGATGATGATAACATCTTTTTTAACATCACAAGCAAAACAATCCCGAGCAAACTGCAGCCGCCATCCATCCACCCAAACGGTTGCGCTAATCAAATGGAGGATTTGGGTTGGATTCGCCACCTCAACGTCTCCACTCAGCTTTCAGTGGTCTCTCTGCAGATATTCAGGTATTTAGAAGTGAAGACAGATTAGGGTCAGGTACACATGGGGAATTTCTACTTGATAATTTTTTCATAGGATCACTGTATTTTCTACGGGACAGAATATGATAGAAGCATGCATTTCAAGATAATAACAAGCAAAGAAGACAGGTGAGCATGGAAATATAATAGAATCTGCAATTCAAGGAACACAGTCTCATTTGTCCAGGTATCTAAATAGATAGTTGACATTTCACAGCCCAACTGTTGAAAAGGATAAAAGTGGGTATGGTGTAATCTGATATTCTAAAGCAAACCAATGTGACAGAATATATGTTAGTACAAAACAACAAAATGACCTTTTTCCATTAGCTTCCAAATATCATGTCTTAAAACCTGATGTTACAACTTACCAGTTCAAGCAATTAGCTTAAAAACAAGGTCAAGTGCAAATTATGACAATGCATGCAGTAGACACACGAACTTAATAAGTTTCTCTTTTCTACATACCACTTGCATCTCTTGATGACAGCATAGCCTTGTCGCCCTTCGCTCCATCCTTGCTACCAGCATGGGTTGGCCTTTGTGTACGTGGAGAATGTGAAATCATCTTACCATTGTTAGAGGACGGAAGGGAGTGACGACGTGTGAATCCGTTTTTCTCTGCTGAATCAGAGCTAAGTCTTGGCGAACTATTTCCCCGCAGTTTCGCCTTTGCAGATTGTGTGGCAGCCATGTAGCTTGGCAGAGCAGGAGAATTTTTGGAGCCATTTTCTGGATATTCAGGCTTAGTTGAGAATGAAGACCTTCTCTTGCTGCCTTTCAGGCTCTCAGTAGAAGGATGTTCTTCTTTGGATCCCTCTTCCACATCATTCACCAAGGTATTTTCTTCACTGTTAATGTCTTGTAGCGGCATAATTTCAGCCACTGGAGCAACAACAGACGGTGGTCCATCAACTTTTTCTTCATTTTTATTGTGACTGGATCTGAAGCAACCCACATCAGGCTGGATATCAGGTACCAGAATGTCCATCTTTGCATTGTCCAATAGATAACATTCTGAGGCTCTTGATTCTCAAGATGAATGGAACTTGCTTTGCACTTCTTAGTGGCTCTCACATTGGACCTCTTGATGGTCAGGAATCTCAGTTGTTGGACTAGGTGCCTTTGAGTTTTCAGCCATGGAATTAGTAACCTTCCTAAGGCTACGTTTAACCTTCTCAAGTTATGTTAACTGGCCATCAGGAACTGACTCAGCAGGAGTGCTACTTAACTTCCTTGGATTCCGCCTTGTCTTCTCAATTTCATGGTTGGTGGTTGAGAAGGTTCTAATGGCACTGCAGAGCTCTTCCGTGCATTACGCTTTAATTTTGCTGACTCTGTTTCCATTGCATAACTAGCCTTCCTTGTCTGTGGCTTAGCATCAGCACCAACTTTCTTTGGTTGGAAATGGGCTTCCAAAACATGACTTATTGTCCATCTCTCTAACCAATTGAAGGATGAATTGGGGTCCATCTCATCATACTGGAAGTGAAGAGCCTCAACCACAATTGGTGAAGATAGAAGCTACACACAGAAAAAGATAATTAAGTTAGCATGAAACACCTCAAAGTAGTAAGTATTTCTGATTTGTACATTCATATGGCCCTCTAAAACTGTATTTTGAGATTACCTTGCGAGCAAATGCATTCGAAGACAACTTCTCCTTCCAGGAACCAGGTTTAGCACCCTGCAAAGGTACATATCATATAATTACCATTTTTGGGTCCCACCTTAATGAGTATGAAAGTGAGCGTCACATGGGCAAATCATGCCATTTTGATCACCAAAGTCAACAACAGAGGAGGGAGGAAAAGAAAGGAGAGCATAAAAGATGGAGAGTCCTGCACAAGATCATATTCTCCAATGTAATAGTATCATTGCTTTTGGGTTAAATAATCAAGGTAGAATACAAACATGCAGATATACAGCCATCTCTGTTTGCCATTTGCATTGCCACATTGGTAGGTAGGAATAGGAATAACATTGGATCAGATCCACAGTGGCCATAAAAGTGTGATTAAGTCAGTACAAAATGCTGTTTTAAATTTGACACAAAGCAGTAATGATTCTTTAGTCAAGCAGTGGAGCAAAGAAAATTCTGATACATGTTGCGTAAGGCGTGTATGTAGCACAAGAATATTTCCAATGAAGCATGTAGAATTAGCAATTCGATAATACTAGGAGATAAACTAGTATAGACAGCTTTATTAATTAATAAATGGCTTAGCTAATTGAATGTTACTTCCTCCATCCCAAATAATAAGACATTCCAAGAATCTTGGAGAGTCAAAGTTTTTCAACTTTGACCAAATTTATATAATAAGATAATAATATTTATTATATCAACTAAGTGCAATTAGATTCTTCATTAGTTATATTTCCATAATATATATATTTGATGTATAAATGTTTATATTTCTCTCTATAATTTTAGTCAAAGTTGACAAACTTTGACTCTCCAAGATTCTTGGAACGTCTTATAATTTAGGATGGAGGGAGTACTCAGCAATTTTGGCATCCAGAAAGGAGCTAGCTAATGAATGTTGCTCAAGGCTTTTTTATTGGTTCCACACTAATATGCACAACAATATAACTCTTGTAATCATCCGCATCGAAAACAGTCCAATGGAAGAACCTTATATAAAAAATGAAGAATTCTGACAGATTATACATTTCAGCATAGATGTTCAACCAAATATCCATAGAAAATCTCAAATATCTATCAAAGGAGAATAATGGCAAGTACCCATGTCACCTTAATTAGTTTGACACAAGACTCAACAGGAACGAACCTATACAATGACTCAGTATTTACTATTCAGATTTTAACATGGCTTCAGTCAAAATTATCAGAATAAGCACACTGAAACAGATGGGAGTAGTAGGTGTTTCTATTCAATGAGATCACAAAATTTATCAAAAAAGAGAAATTATCATGATAAATATATTAGGCATAGTATCGAAAATGAACTGTAAGGAAATTACCCCGAAGTTCTGTTGGGAAAGTTCCCTAGTTGCTTGAATGGTAGCTTGAGAAAGTCTAACGTTCCTTCCACGGACCAGGGCTTGAAACTTCACAATCAACCATGTTGCACGGAGAGTTGAAACAGCTTGCCTCCTTACAAGATGTCCCCGAATCAGAGCCTGTAGTCTTATGATCCCTTTCAGGGCACGGAATGCTCGGCGTGCCTGGACCAATACCACAACACAATTAGAAACATGGTAAGCCAAGTATCTATGGCAGTAATATTTGTGAATTGCTTTATCACAACAATGAACGGGGGATATGATTCTGCATTACTAGAGCTGAACAAAAACAGGCAAAAGGCTCGAAGGTATGAATGACACAGTAGTGCGGTCAGCATTTTTCATTTGCCTTAACGTTTTTATATAAATGACTCTAAGAGACTTGGAACAGTGCTATATAACATTGGAACATGGCGTGACCAGATAGCATAAGTAGTTAAGGTAGATGAAACAGATAATTTAAGAAAAAAAACATATATTTTTAGAGTTTAGAAAATATATATATATTACCAGATAACCGCGGAAGGCAGCTTGTGCCTTCACAGCCGCTTGTTCTTCCATCAACCTCTCAGCATCATTGGACGTATCAGACCCCACAGTGCCCTGCTTCTCCAAGTCTTGACTGACATCAATCACTGGCACTTCTTGCACGCTGGAATTCTCACCCTTGGCCGCCACCTCCCGTGCGGTCTCATTGTTGTGGACGCTAACAAGCACAGGCTCCGAGATCACCGGAGAGCTCTCGGAGAACGCGGGCTCCTTCCCGGCAGCAGCATAGCCTTTGTTACTCGCACCCTTCTGCACATGGAAAACAAAGGCATGAGTCGCTAGTACAGATCCCTACTCCTTGTCTGGAGCTGCATATCTCGAGGCACATTCACAAGTCAGAAATCGAAATCGTAACAGCATTCTGAAACTACGGAGGAAGAAGAAGATGAACGACGCACCGATAAATCCTTGGCCTTGGTGGAGCCGGACCTCGACGACGACTTCTTCCCGAAGAGCACGGACTTGATCCACTTCGCCGGAGACTTCCCCATTGCAGCCTAATCCGCGGCGGCGCACCGGACCGGAGGGGTTCAGAGCCTGCAACAGAACCGCATATCAGCGCACAGATCTACTCCACGACCACAATTATCCACAGGGATAAGACGGAAGCAGGCAAACGCCCGGATTCTTACTTACACCAACCCCCCAGCGAAAGCAACCCTTGCGGAGGGCGAAAAAGAATCAAAATCAGAAATATATAAAAAAAGAAACACCGACACTTGAAAGGAGCGCGCGGCGAACTCCCACAAATGCAGCACGAAGAACCCCGAATCCACGCTCCAACGCACCCAAACCGTCACGGAGGCGCGCGAAACAGCGCCCCCTACGGCCCCAAACGGCACAGATCTAGACGGCGGCGGCGGCGGCGGCGGCGACGGGGAGGATGCGCGCCCGGATCTACGGGAGTGTCGCTCACCTGAGGGTGGTAGAAGGCGGCGGCGCAAAACCCTAGCGCCCCTCTCTCTCCTCCCTCCCTCCCTCCCTGCGCCCGCCTACACAACCATTCTCGAGAGAGAGGGAGCGCGGAAGTGTGGGAACTGGGAAGAGGTTCCTCGTGCTGCGGCTAGCTCGTACTACTGCGCAGCGCAGGCAGCGCCGAGAAGGCGAGAGCGAAGAAAAGAAATCAGCTGCGCCGAAAAGAAAAGAAAATAAAACTGAAAAAAAAATAGAGAGACCGAGCCACTGGAGAGTGTGGCTGTGCCGAGCTAGTGTGCGGGCCCCACCGTGTGCAACGGAACCGCTTCGCTTCGTCCTGGTGGGACGGGACGGGACGGGACGGGTTCGGTGACACAGACGTCTGGGCCCCACGTCCGCACGCCGCCGGGCTTATTACGGATGATGATGATGGCACGTGGGCCCCACCGCAGGTGGTGGATGGGGATGGTTTTACTGCTACGTTTCCGACGAGGGGTAAAAGCCGAAAAGGTGTGGCTGGGAGGTGAGGGGGGAATAATCATGGTAAATACAAGGGCCTACATGTCAGTCACACGAGATATTTCGCGTCGGGTCCCTGCCTAGCTGTGGCCTGTGGCCGTGAAACTTTTTTTTTTTCCCAGTGCCAGGGGAGGGAGAAAGGAGCTGGCAGGGCCTCGTCTTTTCTTACCGGTTAGCTGTCAACACGTCCCCACGGGTAGGCCCGTGGTGGGGCCATTGACCGGTTCTCGGGGCGAGACGGGCCACGCTGTCAGTGCCCGTTCCCATCTCCTGTGGGCTGTGGCCACGTACCGTTGCCTGCGTTCGGGCCCACCTAAACTGGTGCGCCGTGCACGAGACGAGAGATCGGCGGGGGTCGTGGAGAGCCGGGCCCACGCATGTGCGGTAATTGACGTTTTTTTTAAAGAAACTGCGGTAATTAACGTCTTGATAAACCGCTTGAGTGTTGACAGAGAAAACGGAATCGCGGTCATCTCTGATCATGACCATTTTGCCCCTGGATGCCTGCATGCCGTGAATCCGTGATGCCCAGGGTAGTTCCTCGACGACAGACACGGTTCGAAAAATGTGCCCCGGGATTCTACCGTAGCCCGTAGGTTCTCTAGAGCTTCCTGTGTGCAGTGTAATTGTGATCTATTGTCTCGAGATTGAGTGAATTGGAAGCTACTGTGCCCTCGGGCATGGGGTGTGGATTAACTTTGGAAGTACTCCTCTGTTTTAAATTATGCTCTCTCCAGTTTCGTAAAAGAAGTCGTTTTGGACAAAGTTTGGGTCAAACATTGGAAATATAAATTATAAATAATTTTTCAATTATTGAGTTTAGAGATGTAAAAATCATATAATACATTTATCTTGAAAAGTACTTTTATAAAATATATACATATACCACTTTCCAGTAAATATTTTTTTAAAAACAAGTGGTCAAAGTTACGTTTTAGAGGTCGTGTCGTTGTCCAAAACGACTCTTTTACCATACTGGAGTAGTATAACGTTTTAGCTTTTCTATATATTTTTTATTTATATTATAAAAATTATATGTCTAGAAAAGTCAAAACTGTTGGAATATTATGAAATATTCTATCAAATATTAAATTAGGCATATTTCATTAATAAAAAATATTACTATAATAAATAAATAACCAAAATGTATAGTTTCATATCGAAATATGGTGAAAGACGTAGCCTATAGATATAGCTTGCAGATATATAGGAAAATATAGTTGCACTCTTTCTTATTTATGAATTTACGAAATTACGCTCTGTCCTCATGTAGATTTGATGTAGTGGCAGCACGAAACATAGACGATCAGCTTCGAGCGGTCGCACAATTGTGCTGCCCAAAAACCTTATCATCGCCCCTCGTGCAGGCTTCACGACGGCAAGGGCTCGGAGATACCATTCACTCTCCTACTCGGTGCACATTGAGAGAAGAGCCGGTGAGATCCGGCAGCTCAAAATCACAACACAAATCACCAAACGAAAGAAGAAGTAGAGAATGTGTCGTAAGTTTTTTTCCCTCTGTATCTATCATGAACGTCTCTAGGACTTCTTGGATAGCAGATTTAGCCCTAGTCACAAGTCACACATTTCGTCTCACAAAAATAAACGCGAATACGCGGGACATGCATTGTGTAAACTGCCCCCTATTCTCTTATTTGTTGCACCATTCATGGTCTTATGATTACGGTGTTACCTCACCCCCAATTCGATTTAATTAGAATCTACGATTTTGACAGCCTCTCCCAAAGCGAGCAAAGCAGCAATTAGCAAGATCCTAATCAAAATCAAACCAAGCAGCAAGCCAGCGGCTCTCATCTCCCGCACATTAATCTAATTGATTAGCACAACTAGACCAAGCGGTTGGACATGAAGCAGGCAATCAAAAAGCAGAGGCGCCAAAGACCCGCCAACCACCGGCATCTCTCCAAGCTAGGCTAAAGCTAAACCACCTTTCAGAGTGTTTGGACTTTGGGACCAGGCCGGGCCACATGGCCCACGTGTCTGCGGCGGGATCACGTCCATCTACCAGCAGCCCAGGCCCGGCCACCGACGCAGCGTCGATCGGTTCAGTCGTCTAACTGCTGACTGATGATGATTTAGCGCTAACAATCGTAACAGACAGAGAGATTAGATAATTGACGCGCTAATTATTATCATTACACTTGACGAGTGACGAGTGAGGTTAGCTAGCTGCCTGATCTGACGCATACTAGCTAGCTGACAGGTGATGTGTATCAATCGTATGATCGAGGAGAGGTAGCGTAATGGCTAGCTCGTGTAGAATAATAAGTTCGATGAAATTAGATTAATTGTTTTTACGGCTGGTAAACCGATATATAACTAATAAATTAGACTGATACGTCACAGGTGCTAGTGGCCGCTTGCTGTTTCTCTCGAGAATCGATGGTGTGGGCAGTCGGGACGTTAGATTCCAGTAGTACTCCCTGCTGGCTTTGTGTCTAAATAAATAGATTTTTAGAGTTATTTTAAGTTAAATTTTTAATTTTAACCAAATTTTTAGAATAATACGTTAAGATTTTATGATATTAAATTAGTATTATTAGATACATCATATAATATATTTTTATAATATGCTCATTTTATATCATAAATATTTTTACTTTTTTTTTTATAAAGTTGGTTAAACTTTTAAAAAAATTACCGGCACGGATTCTAGAAATCAATTTATTTAGAGATAGATGGAGTAATAAAAAGCTCTAACGCCCCTTTCGTCGTTTAGGTACGGAGCTCGGCATCATCGCATCCTCTAAGTGGTGGTTTTCTGTGGGTTACGTAAGGTGCAACCTGGACATTTTTTTTAGTATACATGATGAGGTTCGTTGTTGCAGGCTAGTCAGGTATTTTATGATTCATAACAATGCGCGCAAGAGCGAAGAGAAGGATAAGTAAAAGTAATTGTCAAAGGTTGTGTTTACTCACTCATCGTCATTCCATCCCTAGATGATGCATACTCCCTCAGTCTCATACTTGTCTAGATTTATAACTAAAATGACATCTTTTAGGATGACAAAGGGTGCATATATATGGATCTTGTCGGGGAACACCAAAGGGCTACCCCAATCAACGCAAAATCAATAGGTTAAACCTAGAACACCAATTAATAGCAAAACCTAGCAAGTATAACCTTCTAAAAAGCCAACTCCTCGAGCCCCGGTACATAGGCCTCGAGCCCTCCGCAGCCATACATCGCTCCTCGAGACCCCACGCGGGGACCTCGAGCCTCTCTGGCGCGACAGCCTATCCCTCGAGACGCTCCACGCCTCCCTCGAGCGGCACGGGCACCGGATACCAACACCATACTGTGTATTCAATGCGTTCACCTACTCCGGTCACGTCTTCTGGTGCACGGCGACATGCGCCACAGTAAAACGGAGCCACAGTCAAATCTCGCTTTCACCTCAAGCATGGGCAAAAAGGCGCAAGTACAGCACTGTTGGGCCGTGCTCTGCACTGTAGCACACTCGAGCCTCATCCCGAGGCCGGGGATCCCGCTGTACGCCCGGGCGTTCCGGGACTTGCCCGTACCTGCGGGGGCTCGAGCCCTCCGTAGGCGCCACCTCGAGGCCGGCTCCGCGCCCCTCGAGCCCTAACTGCTTTCACGCTATTGGAGGGCAGGTACCCCAAGACCCGGAGGGACCCCGCCGTGTCCTGTACGTACCGGGATGGGTGTTGTACGACTTCCACATCGCCACGCCTCCACGTCCGCGCCCGGGATGGAGGCCACGTATCAAGGACGCCTCAACAGCAACACCCACGTTGGCTACAGTGACTTCGACGAGACAGAGTTACTACCCTTCGCCATACCGAACGTTGTATATGTCAATCCTATGTAAACTCTGGCCTCCTCTTGTTCTATAAAAGGGGACGTCAGGGCCCTTCGCGCGCGGGGGAAGACACACGAGTCCACACACAAAACACGAGTCCGGACTCCGGTCCACGCTCATTGAGCTTGTATTGCCCCTGTACAAGCACTTAGGTGCAAGTAATACGAGAACCTCCTCCCCCGCTGGACGTAGGGCCTTCTTTGCCCGAACCAGGATAAATCCTTGTGTCATCTTGCATCACCATCCAGGAAGAGAACACGCGATCATATTACTAGTTGGTGTCATACCCCCGGGGTCGAAACACGACAGTTGGCGCGTCAGGTAGGGGCCTTCGCGTGTCCGAGCCGATTTCTCGTTGTTTTCTGGATGGCTTCATCCCCTCCTTCGTTCTCGGCTGGTGCCGTCGTCTCGTTCGGGAGCCTCGAGTTCCTGGCCACCGGCAACGGCAACGAGCTGACGCTGCTCTCCACGGAGAGCCTGAGCGGAGGGCGTGTCGCGCCACCCCGCGCGGGGGGGCTGGCGCGTCGCCCACACCACCACGCGTCGCCACCTCGTGAGCGGCGCCGTCGTCACCATCGACGCCGGGCACGGGCGGTGCCCGCGGCGCACGCCCATTCTCCGCGGCCGAGGCAGAGTCCCCGAGCGGAAACCTGCCGGCGCACGGCCGGAGACTTCTAGGGCGCGCGCGCAGTCCCCCAGCGAGTTCGCGTTCGTCACGCGCACAGAGGGAGCCTGGCCAGAGGCCCGAGCCGTGCTCCGTCGACACCACAGGCCTCCTCCCGCACGGGCTGTACCGCGCCCGACGCCAGCGGTTCCCGTTTGGCCTCAACAACCCCGCGGCAGTTCACGCCCACCGCCTCGGCGAGCTTCATCAGGACCGGGCGGCCGCAGAGCGGGTGAAAGGTCCTAGTTTGGTTTTGGTAATTGAGTGACAACTTTAGGTGGACTAATGGTGTTTGAAGTGAATTACACAGGTGATTAGTCCATAGGTGATCATGTGTGAGCAACATATGCCATAGAGGTGAAATGGCTTGGAAGATGTTGCAAGGCTCACACATGTGAAGAAGGAGCTTAATGCACATGAAACATGACATGGAGTCATGTGGCTAAGATGGTGAAGATCAAGGCAAGACTTGGCTTGATGGACCGGTTGCGAAGGTGAAGGGCAAGTTGAGGCTTTGAAGCCGTTGGTACCGAGTGTCGGGAGGCTTAAGCGAGACTTGGCGCCGAAGGACCGAAGCGATGGTGAAGAGCAAGTGATGTCAAGATCGATGGACCATGGAGGCCATGTGATGATATGAAGTGGATCATATCATTTGATGAAGAGGTTGGTGCATGTGTTGCATCAACACCGGAGGAGATGGAATGGAATGCGCAAGGCAAAGGTATATTTGTAGGGCATTTCATTTCACCGGTCATAGGTGTGTAGAGAAGATTATGACCGGGTTTAGGATAGATGGCCGTACTATTAAGAGGAGCAAACTTGTTTGCATATCGGTCATCTAGTGCCACTTGAGCGATCTAACTTTGCGATGTTACTAAGATCGAGTGGCGTGGTGAGAGCAAGTGAAAATCCTTTGAAAAATTGTTTGTGAAAATGCTAACACACATGCACATGATGGTGTACACTTGGTGGTGTTGGCACATTTGCAAAGGAGAAGGTGGGAGTTGATTTGGATCAACTCGGAGGAGTTCGGAGAAAGCTTTGGTTGAAAAAGAGAAGCGATGGATCTTGGATTGGATTTCTGTTCTAAATCCTTTGTGATTTGGATCTTGAATTCATGTGCGATGTGTAGCCCTCTGAATAAGCTTTCCAAAATGTCAAGATCATCGAAATCGAAGTTTGGAGTGAAGAGTTATGTCCGTTTTAGCGCGGGGGAGTGCAGGCTGGTGTAGTCGGTAGTACCGACCCTGGTGGTCGGTTGTACCGACCCAAGAGGGCTGTTTGCAGCCTCTCTGGATGTGGCTTGGTTTGGCCTGGCGGTACTACCGCCATAACCTCGGTACTACCGCCGGCGGTGGACGGTACGACGAGATGGCGGTTGTGGTACCGTGGCCTGAGGGGTTGCGAGGCTCTCTGTAGTTTTGAAAATGGCTTGCCGGTAGTACCGCCATTACCTCGGTACTGCCGCCCACGGTGGTACCGACGCAAGGTCGGTAGTGGCTGGTGCACTCCAAAGCCTTGGTGGCTTGTGTGGATGTGCTTGTGAGCCCTCTAACACACATATGCTTTAGTGCTCATCCGATTGTGTGAGAGAGTGATCCTAGTGCGTTGCTTTGAGAGATAGCATCGAGTGGCACTAGGTGTTCGAGTTGCAAGCCGGTGGTGCTTATTACTCTTGGAGGTTGCCACCTCCTAGACGGCTTGGTGATCGAGTCTCCGTCGTGAAGCCCGCGTGAAGATTGTGCGTGGCTCCGGAGAAGGATTGTGAGGGGCATTGTGCTCGCCCCGCGGGGATCGCGAAGAGCAACTCTAGTGGATTGCGCGTGTCATTGAGTTACCCTCACTTGTGGGTGAGTTCTTGCGGTGCTCGAGTGTCGAGCTAGGTGTGGTGCCTATTAGCCGCCGAACTACCAAAGTGTGTGGTCGACACAACGGGGACTAGCTTGGTAGCAACCAAGTGAACCTCGGGAGAAAAATCACCGTGTCAACTTCGTGTTCATCTTCTCGGTGGTTTGCATACTCCTTTCACTAGCTTGTATTTACTTATTCATATACATGTGCTAGTTGCTCTTATGATTAGTTAGCTTGTGTAGCTTGCTAGTTACATTCTTTGCTTGTGTAGCATAGAGTTGATCCCATGAGTGACTAGTTGACTTGTAGTCTTGCTAGTCACATTGCTTAGTTTGTGTAGCTAAGTTGAGCTCTCTAATTTGGCTTGTGTAGCCCTGTTATTGAGCATTGCTAGTGAGCTTAGGCTTTTGCGCTTTTGCTTAGTGGCATGTGTAGGAGCTCCCCGGTGTTTGAAGTACTAGTTGCTTAGGTTTGTGTAACCTTGCAAGCTAGAATTGTTTAGGTGAGCCCTAGCTAGCCCGACACCTTATTTGCATTGTTTAGGATCTTTTGTAAGGTGTCATAGAATATAGTAGAGGGGTGTAGTCTTGGCTAGACCGATAGTTTTAATTCCGCATTTGTTTCGGTTAGCTGCTCCGATTAAGTTTAAGTTTTAAAAAGGACTATTCACCCCCCCTCTAGTCCGCCACCTCGACCCTTCAATTGGTATCAGAGCGAGGTCTCTCATTTGTGGTCTTCACCGACCCGAGAGGATGGCGTCTAGTGGGCTAGATGATGTGTGTGATACACATATTTTTGATGGCACACACTTTGCACAATGGAAACACCATATGCTTGATCATTTTCGTGCAAAGGGGCCAAAGTTTTGGTGGATTGTCACTAGTAGTCTCACTCATGTTTTGGACCATAGAAATCTCACCAAAGCTCAAAAGGATCTCTTTGAACTTGATGCAAATGCTTTTTGTTATCTAATCGATGCATTGAGTTTTGAGTTGTTTTATAAGATAAACTCCAAAGGGACCGCCCATGAGATGTGGGAATCCATCAAGCACACCTTCGGTGACTCATCTACATGGCATGATGGCAAGTTCAAGGAGGATGAGACCAAGGTGGTGGCACATGAGGATGTTGAGCACGACCACAACTTGGTAGTTGTGGAAGATTGCTCCACCTCATGGTCAAGTGATGATGATGATGATCGATCTACAACAAGCTCACTTGACAAGGTTGATGGTGATGATTCAAGTGTTGCAAGTAATGATTCTACTCAAGCACACTTGATGATGTTGATGGCTCATGCTCGGGCGATGATTGTGATACTACTACAAGCCCATCACCACATTGCTTCATGTCACAAGGTGACACCAAGGTATTAATGCAAATGTGGTTGATCATGTTGATTCATATGATGAGCTTGTTAGTAGACTTGCTAGCATGACCATGTCTTTAGAAAATGAGAAAAATAAAACAATGAAATTAGCAAATGAAAACTCATTTCTAAAGAACTCATGTGAAGAACATAAGCGCTTACTTGATGTTCTTAAAGCTTCACATGATGATTTAATTGAAAAGTATGGCTCTCTCATTAAGGAGCTTTCAAAGAAAATTAAAAATAATGAGAGCTCATCACATGGATCAAATGATCAATTGCAAAATGTTGCTAACCCATGTGATGTAGGCAAGAAGAATGTATCCACCTCTTGTGATGATTTATTAGACATGCCATGTTCTTCACATTTAGATGCTTGTTCTACTTCTTGTCTGTGTGAGACTAACCTTTTGAAGGAAACAATGATCTCAAAGTGAAGTGAAGAACTTGAGCAACAAGTTAGAGAGGTGGTGTAGATCAAAGGTCACCCATGAGCACATGATGAAGAATCAAAGAAGCTATGGTGACAAGAGTGGCATTGGCTTTAACAAAAGCAATGTCAAAGGCAAGAGATGGGGCAAGAGAAGACATGAAAGAGAAATGAAGAAGCAAGAACAAGAAAAGTTATCTCATCTCATGTGCTATCAATGCCATGAGATGGGACATCTTGCAAAGCTTGCCCCAACAAGAAGAAGCCCCAAGTTCAAATCAAGAACAACCATCATGATGGTGACTTGATGAAGAAGAAGAAAACAAGAAGGGGCGGAAGAGCAAGGCATCCAACTCATATCCATGACCAAGATGATGATGAGCAAGAATGAAGAAAAGAAGAAAGATTTGGCTCACATCAAGTGCTACAATGTGGTGACATGGGACACTTTGCCTCGGAGTGTCCTACCAAGCTTGAGAAGAAGATTCAAGCAAAAGAGAAGAGGCAAGGCAATGAGGAGCAACACATGAGCAAGTAAGAAAAGGCTCAATCAAAGAGATTTGCTACTCATGTCGGAAAAGGGGACACATGGCAAATTCATGTCCCCTAGGTAAAACTTCTAAGCCTATTTCAATTGATGATAATATTGTGCTTAGAAAGGATGAAAATGGTACCTCTAAGGATACTATTGCAACTCATCCCGCTACTCATACTAAGGCTATGCCTAAGTATGTTGCTCCTAACTTGAGAGGACCCAAACTAGTTTGGGTACCATCAAAAAGTGGATGATTGTGTAGGTACCATGACATTGGAGGCTTGATTCAATTGTTCCATGTTGATCATATATGATTGAGTCAAGTAATGAAGCTTAGTGCTATCCAAACCCAATGCCAAGACAAAAGAGTGAAGTCCAAGTGCTACAACGAACAAGTGCAAAAGATCAAGTTGTGGTGGTAGATTGGAATATTCGAAGGCTTGCAATCAATTGAGTTAAAGCTTGCTTTTGGATGATCATGGCTACTAAGGTATATCTTAGTTGATCATATTCATTTGGATGCATATGAGTTGATTGAATTGGATATATATATGCATATGTTGCTTGCTATAAGATGATTGAATGGATTTGATGCTTAGTGATCAAAATTGAGTTAGTTTGAATGGATATGTTCATGAGACTTCTTTTAGTAAGTGATTTGAATGGATATATGTCTTGTGAGAATACTCAAACAAGTTAGCTCAAGTTTGATTCAAATTGGTAGAGTATAGCTCAATTGCTTAAAGTTGTTCAATATTGCAAAATCTGAGTGAGCTGAGAAGATAGCCATGTTTGGATGATCAAATCTTTTGGATTGGCTTGAAATTTGGTACACATGCTCTACACTTATGATATTAGTTGCTGTGCAAAATTCATGATTATTGGATAAGATGTATTTTGGTTTGGAGTAGATCTTGTCAACTATAGTGCAGCAGTTTTCAGCATGTAGTACTATAGAAAGAATTGAAATCTGGTAGCAATCTAGAAAGCCAATGAAGCTCAAATTTTTATGGCTGCTAGAACACTTAGAGAGGCACATCTCCACCAAATTTCATAGTCATTAGACTTATATTTTGGGAGATATGCATGTTTCTTTGAGAAGAACAGAATCTGCCAGAAAAGTGACAATTATTGGATTAATCTAGAGTCACTTTGATTGAAAGGCCCTCAAGTTGGAATCATGTTTATAAAGTGGTTGAGGGACCTATGTTTGGTTTTGAGATGAGCTAGAAGTATGGCAAATATGAGTACAAGTTCATGTGATTGGGAAGTGTATTTGGCACACATTTGGTACTCAAATTGAAGATCAAGACCAACATCAAGATGAAGATAAAGATCAAGCTCTAGTATCAAATTGAAGATCATTTGGAAGAAAGAAAAGGACTCAAAGGAATTCAAAGTCACATTTCAATAAGAGTTCAAATGGATCAATCAAGCAAAGTCAATTCAAGTGAGTATCAAGGATGATTCTTTGGAGAGAGATCACTTCTCTTTTTGTAGGGGCTTGCCGCCTTTTGTAGGTTAACCGAGCATGATGCTTGGAAGGCTAACATGGAAGTGGTGATCTAGAGTATCATTGGAGATGCTTGGTTGGGAAATCAAGAGATTGATCAAGAAAGAAAGCAAGCAACACCAAGATAGAAAAGCAAATCATGACAATTCAAGTGGTATTCATATGCAAGCTATGTTCAAATGAAGAAGCAAGCCAACCACAACAAGATAATGCACTTAATCATATGAGTGAAGATTTGTTCTATCAATTGGTATATATTGGTCTTCACCATGGACTTCACATTGCTATTTGAAGCTTAATTGGAATCAAATGACTATCCTCTACTCCAAGATAGCAAAGGTATCATTGTAATGTGTATGATCATATTCATCCCTTACTAGTATGCGGTTAGTGCATATAGTACATGTTCAATAGGATCATGCATAACAAGTGGTTAGTATATGAGTTTGTTCATGAGCTAGTGAACCCAAGTACTTGATCTAGAAGATGAACTTTCAAGTGTCTAATTCAACATGAGTAAGATAACCATTGAAAAATGTGTGAAGAAGCTTACTCTAGAGCAAACCGAGTTAGATATCTTGTGCAATATTGCCTAGTTCAAGTCACAAATGAGAAGCTCATGAAGATGACAAGAGTTCAAGAAGAAGATAATAATGCAAATGGATATCAAGTTAAACTTTTTATTCAAGTGGTATCCTACAAGACTTCAAGTGATCCTCAACTTTAAGTGATCAAATCAAGCAAAGATCCATCACCAACAAGAGCTCAAGCTTATCAAGTGGATGACCCATGCTATGACATAGGGAAGGTGCCCCACCAATTGGTATCAAGGTCAAAGATCCTACACATGGTGTCATTCCAACACATATGGTGGTGTCCATCAAAAATACAAGTCTCAAGTGTCAACCATCTACCCTAATGTCAACTCTTTGTATCAAGAGAAGCATACCTTTTGTGGTCATTGATGACAAAGGGGGAGAAATTGTGGCAAAGATATGTCATTTATGATATGTCAAGGACAAAGGGGAGAAGTCAAGAAAAGAAGATGGACATGGATCAAAAAGGGAGCAAGATTGAACAATGGAAAAGGATCAAAATTCTTGGACAATGAAAGCACACAAGTAGGGGGAGCAAGCTCATGAATACATGTTTGATGCATTTGGTTGTGCATTACATTTGCTTGCTCACATTGCATATGTTTTTACTTTCCTACATGCTTGTGTGTAATATTTGCTAGAACTAAGACTTGGATGATGATTGCTTTCCTTCTTTTGGTATTTAGAGCATAGTCTTAGTGTAGCAAGTGGTAACTAGAACCTTGATTATAATGTTGATCTCATGTGGTATCTAGTTTCACTTGTTTCTAGCAAGGTCGATGCTAAGGATGAATCAAAATGTGGTATGCACGCTTCAAAGGTAAAATTTCATCATGTATACCTTAGCATCACTTAGTAGTGCTAACACTCCCACAAATTCATACTTATGCATGTGTGCAAGCTTGAAACCAAACCATTTGAGCACACATGTAGGGGGAGTTAACACTACCATGTCGGGTTGTATGGTGCTTATCCAAATCTTTCATATGGTCTTAATGTTGGATAAGTAACATAGAATCCAAAGAGCTTAATTTCCATATCTTTGTAGAGTTGTCATCAATTACCAAAAAGGGGAGATTGAAAGGTCCTAGTTTGGTTTTGGTAATTGAGTGACAACTTTAGGTGGACTAATGGTGTTTGAAGTGAATTACACAGGTGATTAGTCCATAGGTGATCATGTGTGAGCAACATATGCCATAGAGGTGAAATGGCTTGGAAGATGTTGCAAGGCTCACACATGTGAAGAAGGAGCTTAATGCACATGAAACATGACATGGAGTCATGTGGCTAAGATGGTGAAGATCAAGGCAAGACTTGGCTTGATGGACCGGTTGCGAAGGTGAAGGGCAAGTTGAGGCTTTGAAGCCGTTGGTACCGAGTGTCGGGAGGCTTAAGCGAGACTTGGCGCCGAAGGACCGAAGCGATGGTGAAGAGCAAGTGATGTCAAGATCGATGGACCATGGAGGCCATGTGATGATATGAAGTGGATCATATCATTTGATGAAGAGGTTGGTGCATGTGTTGCATCAACACCGGAGGAGATGGAATGGAATGCGCAAGGCAAAGGTATATTGTAGGGCATTTCATTTCACCGGTCATAGGTGTGTAGAGAAGATTATGACCGGGTTTAGGATAGATGGCCGTACTATTAAGAGGAGCAAACTTGTTTGCATATCGGTCATCTAGTGCCACTTGAGCGATCTAACTTTGCGATGTTACTAAGATCGAGTGGCGTGGTGAGAGCAAGTGAAAATCCTTTGAAAATTGTTTGTGAAAATGCTAACACACATGCACATGATGGTGTACACTTGGTGGTGTTGGCACATTTGCAAAGGAGAAGGTGTTGGAGTTGATTTGGATCAACTCGGAGAAGTTTCGGAGAAAGCTTTGGTTGAAAAAGAGAAGCGATGGATCTTGGATGGATTTCTGTTCTAAATCCTTTGTGATTTGGATCTTGAATTCATGTGCGATGTGTAGCCCTCTGATAAGCTTCCAAAATGTCCAAGATCATCGAAATCGAAGTTTGGAGTGAAGAGTTATGTCCGTTCTAGCGCGGGGAGTGCAGGCTGGTGTAGTCGGTAGTACCGCCTGGTGGTCGGTTGTACCGACCAAGAGGGCTGTTTGCAGCCTCTCTGGATGTGGCTTGGTTTGGCCTGGCGGTAGTACCGCCATAACCTCGGTACTACCGCCGGCGGTGGTACCGACGAGATTCGGTGGACCGTGGCCCGAGGGGTTTTCGCGAGGCTCTTGTAGTTTTGAAAATGGCTTGCCGGTAGTACCGCCATTACCTCGGTACTACCGCCCACGGTGGTACCGACGCAAGGTAGGGTAGTGGCTGGTGCACTCCAAAGCCTTGGTGGCTTGTGTGGATGTGCTTGTGAGCCCTCTAACACACATATGCTTTAGTGCTCATCCGATTGTGTGAGAGAGTGATCCTAGTGCGTTGCTTTGAGAGATAGCATCGAGTGGCACTAGGTGTTCGAGTTGCAAGCCGGTGGTGCTTATTACTCTTGGAGGTTGCCACCTCCTAGACGGCTTGGTGATCGAGTCTCCGTCGTGAAGCCCGCGTGAAGATTGTGCGTGGCTCCGGAGAAGGATTGTGAGGGGCATTGTGCTCGCCCCGCGGGGATCGCGAAGAGCAACTCTAGTGGATTGCGCGTGTCATTGAGTTACCCTCACTTGTGGGTGAGTTCTTGCGGTGCTCGAGTGTCGAGCTAGGTGTGGTGCCTATTAGCCGCCGAACTACCAAAGTGTGTGGTCGACACAACGGGGACTAGCTTGGTGGCAACCAAGTGAACCTCGGGAGAAAAATCACCGTGTCAACTTCGTGTTCATCTTCTCGGTGGTTTGCATACTCCTTTCACTAGCTTGTATTTACTTATTCATATACATGTGCTAGTTGCTCTTATGATTAGTTAGCTTGTGTAGCTTGCTAGTTACATTCTTGCTTGTGTAGCATAGAGTTGATCCCATGAGTGACTAGTTGACTTGTAGTCTTGCTAGTCACATTGCTTAGTTTGTGTAGCTAAGTTGAGCTCTCTAATTTGGCTTGTGTAGCCCTGTTATTGAGCATTGCTAGTGAGCTTAGGCTTTGCGCTTTTGCTTAGTGGCATGTGTAGGAGCTCCCCGGTTGTTTGAAGTACTAGTTGCTTAGGTTTGTGTAACCTTGCAAGCTAGAATTGTTTAGGTGAGCCCTAGCTAGCCCGACACCTTATTTGCATTGTTTAGGATCTTTTGTAAGGTGTCATAGAATATAGGTAGAGGTAGGGGTGTAGTCTTGGCTAGACCGATAGTTTAATTCCGCATTTGTTTCGGTTAGCCGCTCCGATTAAGTTTAAGTTTTAAAAAGGACTATTCACCCCCCCTCTAGTCCGCCATCTCGACCCTTCAGCGGGAGGAGCGTTCGGGCGTACTCCTACGAGCCGCCACCGACCTAGAGATCGTCTACCCCGTGCACATCGACCGCGGCCTCTCACGAGCCGTCGAGCCACCTCGCCGAGCCACCTTCGGGGAGTGGTACCGCGAGCTACAGTCCCGGCACGAGCCAGGGCGGCGCGGCATCAGCAGCTCCGACTCCGATGAGTACGACTACCACGACCCTGACCTCTGGGACCCCCACAGGGAGTGCTTCCAGCTCGAGGGGGTCGTGGACGACGCCGAGAGGACGACGGCGACAACGACGCCAGGCCGGAGCTCAACCTCGAAGAGCCCGGAAACGTGGCTGCGGCAGGAGGATCACGCGTTCAGGGGAGGGACGAACCCCCGGCACCCGCTCCGCCATCTCAGCACGGCGACGACCGGGCGGCGCAGCTCGTGCAGTGCGGGAGGCCATCGCCAAGGCTGAGGGGGAGCGACAGCGCCTGTTGCAACTCGAGAAAACTATAGCACAGGACCCGGCACAGCCTCGAGGCGCCGGTGTTCGTGGCCGCGCTCGAGATGTCCACCGGCAGATCCTCGAGGACGAGGCACCAGCATGCCCCGAGGTGCGTTTTCCGCGAGGCGGGCAGAATGTGGTGGCGGCGGCAATGTTGCTTCGTGATCTACCCGCCGTCTCCAACCCTGACGCCAGGCGCATGCTTGGGGAAATGAAGAACCTCCTTGAGACAGCCGCTGTGCAGCAGGCGGAGAGCTCAGCCTCGCGGCGGCGCGGGGCGGCCTCGGGGAAACCAGCAGACACGCCCCGCAACGAGCGCGAGATGTCCGTCCACCAGCCAGACGCCTCTCGAGCTAGGCCAGTCCAGGAACGGATCGTTGACAACCGGCCGCCTCGAGACGCCAACGACGCCCGCAACGACATCAACCGTCGGCGCAAGGACAAGGGGGCCAAGAGCGTGGCTATAGCGCCCATCGAGGGGGGCGCTACGACAGTGACGAGGACCGGCAAGTCCTCGAGCCCCCGGGCCCAGAGTCTTCAGCCGGGCCATCCGCAGCTCAACCCTCCCCGACCGCTTCCGACCACCGACCAACATCGTGAAGTATGACGGGGAGGTCGAGCCCAAGCTCTGGCTCTCGGACTTCCGCCTAGGCTGCCAACTGGGCGGAGCGAAGAACGACGACCGTGTGATCATACGCCAACCCGCTTTACCTCTCGGACACCGCCCGCCGGTGGCTCGAGGGGCTCCCGCCGGATCGGATCGACGACTGGGCCGACCTAGTCAAGTCTTCGACGGGAATTCAGGGGAACTTGCGTGCGCCCAGGCAACCCCTGGGATCTACGGCGTTGCAGGCAGGCGGAGGACGAGCCCTCCGCGACTTTGCTCGGCGGTTCTCGAAGCAGCGCCTCGAGCTCCCCCACGTGCCTGATGAGGACGTCATCTCAGCGTTCCTCACGGGCACGACGTGCCAAGAGCTAGTTCATGAGCTAGGACGCTACCGTCCCAGGACGGTAGAGGACCTGATGGATCGTGTCACCAGCTTTGCCTCAGGCGACGAGGCAGTGGGGGCCTCTTTGGCCGCTCCACGGACAAAGGTAAGGCGGTGACCGCGCCAGAGGGCTCGAACAAGGGCGACGACGCCAAGAACCGCAACAACAACAACAAAAAGAAGAACAAAAGCAAAGGTCAGAAGGCGAAGCGCGACGCCGACGACGACAATGATGAAGAAGTGCTCATGGGCGCCCTCGACCATAAGAAACCTCGAGGCCCCCCCGACGGGGCTGTTTTCGACCAGATGCTCGAGGACCCCTGCCCTTATCACAAGGGCCTCGTAAATCATAGTCTAAAAGACCGCCGACTGTTGAAGGGGTTCTACTCCAAGCTCGGCGACAAGAAGGAAGACGCGCCTAAGGGCAAGGACAACAATCGACGCGACGACGGGGACGCCCCCCGGTGCGTGACTGCTTCATGATCTATGGGGGCCCAACCGTCGGGCTCTCGGCTCAAGAGAGAAAGAAGGAGCGCGGAGATCTTTGCACTCCGCCACGAAGCACCCCGTACCTCGACTGGTCTGATGCGCCGATCACGTTCGACCGTGACGACCATCCGGATCATGTCGTAAATCCGGGAGTGTACCCTCTTGTCGTCGACCCCGTCATCATCGATGTACGGTTCTCCAAGGTGTTGATGGATGGGGGCTCGAGCCTCAACATCATATACCTCGAGACCCTCGACCTCCTGGGGATTTCGAGGGACCAGCTCCGACCCAGGTCGGGGGGTTCCACGGAGTCGTACCTGGGAAGAAGGCACACCCCCTCGGGTGCATCGACCTGCCTGTCTGCTTTGGCACGCGGCCAACTTCGCGGAGACGCTCACCTTCGAGGTGGTCGGGTTCCAAGGGACCTACCACGCAATCATCGGCAGGCCCGCTATGCCAAGTTCATGGCGGTCCCCAACTACACGTACTTGAAGCTCAAGATGCCGGGGCCAAAAGGGGCCATCACGCGACACCTCCTACGAGCACGCGTACCACTGTGACGTGGAGTGCGCGAGTGGGGGAGGCAAACGTCCAACTCGACTCGCTCGAGGCCCTAGCCGCCCTGGCCACCGAGGAGGCCCCTGAAGCAAAGTGCCACGCTGGCACCTTCGAGCCGGCGGAGCACACCAAGCAGATATACCCGTCGACCCGACCTCGACAATGGCAAAACGCTGACCATCAGTGCCAGCCTCGAGCCTAAATAGGAAGCAGTGCTCGTCGACTTTCTGCGCGAACATCGACATGTTTGCGTGGGGCCCCTCGGATGTCGGGCATACCGAGGGAAGTCGCGAGCACGCCTTGGAGATCCAGGCCGGGTCCAGACCGGTGAAGCAACGCCTGCCCGCTTCGACCGAGAAGCGCAGGATCATCGGCGAGGAGGGGCAAGCTTTTGCGGTCGGGTTCATCAAGGAGGTATTTCACCCAGAGTGGCTAGCTAACCCTGTACTAGTTAGGAAAAAGAATGGAAAAGTGCGGATGTGTGTAGATACACTGGTCTGAATAAAGCATGTCAAAAGTTCCATTTCCTTTACCTAGAATGATCAGATTGTCAATTCCACTGCGGGGTGTGAAGTACTTTCGTTTCTCGATGCGTATTCCGGCTACCACCAGATTAGGATGAAAGAATCCGACGAGCTCGCTACCTCTTTTGTTAGGCCTTTTGGTATGTATTGCTACGTTACAATGCCTTCGGCCTTCGAAACGCCGGGGCAACGTACCAACATTGCATGCAGCATATCTTGGCGAACACATAGGCAAAACCGTCGAGGCCTACGTCGATGACATCGTGGTTAAAACCAAGAAAGTCGGGAACCTCATCAGCGATCTCGAGACCACGTTCGAGTGCCTCCGGGCCAAGAATGTGAAGCTCAACCCGAGAATGTGTCTTTGGTGTGCCTCGGGTATGCTACTTGGCTACATTGTGTCCACGACGGGGGATCGAGGCCAACCCCGAAAAATCTCAGCAGTCACGAGGATAGGCCCAATTCGAGACCTCAGGGTGTACAGAAAGTGACAGGCTGCCTAGCGCTCTCAGCAGATTCATCTCGAGGCTAGGGGAAAAAAGCGCTACCCCTCTACCGCTGCTGAAGAAGACGGAACGCTTTGCGTGGACTGTCGAAGCCGAGGAGGCCTTAACCAGTTGAAGGGGTTGCTGACTTCGCGCCAATCTCGTGCCACAGCGACCGGCCCAGGGTGACGATCCCCCCGAGCCTCTCCTCCTCTATGTGGTCGCAACACTCAGTGGTCAGCGCGGTCATAGCTGTCGAGAGGCGCGAAGAAGGTCATGCGTTGCGGTCCAACGGCCGGTGTGTACTTCACCAGTGAGGTGCTCTCCGAGGCCAAGATCCGGTACCGCACATCCAGAAGCTGCCTACGGCATCATCATCATGAGACGCAAGCTCCAGCACTACTTCCTCGCTCATCCGTAACGGTGGTGTCATCTCCCCCTGCGAGATCATCAACAATCGGAGGCCACGGGGCGCATCGCCAGTGGTCCGCCGAGCTAATGGGGGAGGCCATCAACCTACGCCCCGCGAAAAGCATCAATCGCAAGCGTTGGCAGACTTCGTTGCTGAATGACGACACCCACTCTCGCCGGCACAAATCAAGCCGAGCTCTGGACCATGTACTTCGACGGATCCCTCATGAAGACGGGGGCAGGCGCAGGCCTGCTCTTCATCTCACCCCTCGGAGTCCACATGCGCTACCTGCTACGCTTACACTTCCCCGCCTCCAACAACGTCGCTGAGTACGAGGCCCTGGTTAATGGGCTGTGCATCGCCCTCGAGCTCGGGGTCCAACGCCTCGATGTTCGAGGGGACTCGCAGCTCGTCATCAACCAGGTTATGAAGGCTTCAAGCTGCATCGATCCCAAGATGGAGGCATACTGCGGGGAGGTGCGCAAGCTAGAAGATAAGTTCTACGGCCTCGAGCTCAACCACATAGCTCGAAAGTACAACGAGGCCGCAGACGAGCTGGCAAAGTTGGCGTCCACGCGCGGCACGGTTCCACCAGACGTCTTCTCGAGGGACGTTTTCGAGCCATCCATCAAAATCGGCCCGGGGGCTGGCCCCTCGACACCACACCTCGAGATAGACGCGGGGGCTCGACCGTTAACGCCACCCCTCGAGAACGACACCTCGACATCCGATGAGGCAATGCAGATTGACACGCCCGCCTCTTCTTCATCACGACCCCTCGACTGGCGGACGCCCTTCCTCGACTACCTGACGCAAGGCGTGCTACCAGAAGACAAGACGGAGGCCCGACGCATCGCTCAAAGGGCCAAGACCTACGTCATCTATGGCAACGAACGAGAGCTGTACCGTCGAAGCCCATCGGGAATCCTTCAACGCTGCATCCCCCTCGAGGAGGGACGCAGGCTCCTCGACGACATGCACTCGGGGGCTTGCGGCCATCACGCAGCGCCAAGGACCTTGGTAGGGAACGCCTTCCGACAAGGCTTCTACTGACCAACCGCCATCGGAGATGCCAAGCGTCTGGTCCAAGCTTGCCAAGGGTGTCAGTTTTACGCCAAGCAAACGCATCAACCCACGCACGCCCCTGCAGATGATCCCCATTACTTGGTTGTTTGCCGTCTGGGGGCTCGACCTCGTGGGTCCCCTCAAGATGACAACCGGAAAGTACACGCATGTGCTCGTGGCCATCGACAAATTCACCAAGTGGATCGAGGCCAAGCTCATAGGCGACCCCACCTCCGAGAAGGAGGTCGAGTTCATCGTCGACATCATGTACCGGTTCGGGGTGCCTAATGTCATCATCACCGACAATGGCACCCAATTCACGGGCAAAAAGTTCACCAACTTCTGCGACGACAACAACATTCGCGTGACCTGGGCCTCGGTCGCATACCCTCAATGCAACGGGCAGGTCGAGCGCGCCAACGACATGATACTCCATGGGCTGAAGCCGAGGCTGTTCAAGACCCTCAAAAATTTCGGAAAGGGGTGGGCCGCAGAGCTCCCCTCGGTGCTGTGGGGCCTCAGGACTACGCCGAGTCGAGCCACCGGGTTCACTCCGTTTTTCCTAACCTATGGCGCCGAGGCCGTCTTGCCTACGGACCTCGAGTACGGCTCACCTCGACTTCGAGCCTACAACGAGCAAACCAACGACGAAAAGCTCGCCAACGCCAAGGACCAGCTCGAGGAGGCCCGAGACGTGGCGCTCATCAACTCCGCGCGCTACCAGCAAACACTTCGACGCTACCACGACAATCACGTGCGCAAAAGGGACCTAGCAGTGGGGGACCTCGTGCTTCGACAACTGCAAGATAATCGAGGGCGCCACAAGCTCACCCCTCCATGGGAGGGCCCATACACCGTAGCTGAAGTGCTCAAGCCAGGAACGTACAAGCTCTACGACGGTCAAGGCAGGATCCTGGCGAACGCATGGAACATATCTCAGCTACGTCGCTTCTACCCTTAAGGGCCTCGAGGCCTTGTTCATTTTGTTGCTTTATACAAACACGTTGAGTATGAATGAGCCAACTCATGTGCCATCTTTCATATTACTTAGCAACTTAAGGCAGCCTCGACCCTGCTATGCTCAGGGTCGAGCCTCCCTCGGGGGCTGACAGGCCCCCCCCCAGACTCCAGAAAAAATGCGCGTTTTCTTTTCAAAAATTCGACCCTCGTCTCAATTCGCACCTCGATCATAATAGTAGCGTCTAAATCCGTAAGTACCCCGAGCCTCCAAGAGTCGGGAGGGCGTCGACGTAGACGGCCACCTACGCCCCCGGGCTACGGTACCCTACCTACGCCTCCCCTCGAGGTACTCGTGGCGCGTATCGAAGGAACACGGACCAAGCCGGTTGAAGCTCGAGCTAGAGACAAAGAGAATTGATCGAATAAATTTGAAAAGAAAACAGCTTCTTTAAATAAACAAGTCATATATACACATGATTGGCCTCGTCAGGCCACAAGTAATGACACAATTTTTTACAAAGGGCCTCGATGCCCAAATTTGACACACAGGTCTCAATCCTCGTCGGTCTGGTACTCCTCCCCGAGATCTTCCGTGGCGGGCTCGGCCTCGACGTCCGGGCCAGGAGAAGGGGGGCCACCTACACCGTTGTCCGCATCCGGAGGCAGCACATCCTCCTCGAAGAGCTTCGCGAGCGCCGCCCCCGGTTTGTCCACCTTCTCGAGGATCTTGTCGATGCGGCGATCGTTCCATTCCTCGTCCCTCCCCTCAATCTCAATGAAGCCCTTGGCGACGACATTGACCGGGAAGCGGAAGGCGGAACGGACGGCCGCGAGCGCCTGCTTGACGCCATGGTGGAGAGCGTGCCGGACTCGGTCCCGCGCGGCCGCGTCAAAATAGCATAAGGCGTCGACCAAAGCGTCGCCTCGAGCCACCGCGCCCTCTGCCGCGGCTACCGGAGCGACGCCCCACATAGAGTCAAGCCTGTCGAGGGTGGCGCACGCTCGTTCTGCCACCATGGTCTCGTCCTGGAGTTGCCCCAGGAGAGCCTGGTTCGTCCCGCGAAGCTCCTCGGCGGTCTTCTCAACCTCTGCGCAACAAACAAGAAGGAGTGAGATCGCGGCGTGACAAAAACCTCGAGATCAAAACAAGGCAAGGCATGAAAATTACCTTCGCAGTGAATGCCCAGAGCGGCGAGGTCGCTGGTAAGGCCCTCGACGCGCTGCTCAAGCCTGCGCTTCTCGGACAACACGTCGCGCTTTTCGGCCCTGAGGTCTTCTACCAGCTTGCCCGTCTCTGCGAGGACCAGAACCTTCCGGATCACCTCTCGCCGCGCCGCCTCCGCCGCGGATCGGGCGGTGGCGGCTTCGCTCTGGGCATCCTCGACCTCTTTCTTCGCCGCCTCCGCTGCGGATCGGGCGGTGGCGGCTCCGCTTTGGGCGTCAGCGGCTTCCTTCTTCGCCGCCTCCGCTTCAGACCGGGCGGTGGTGGCCTTGCTTCGGGCATCGGCGAACTCCTTCCTCGACGCTTCTAGAGCGGTGGCGGCCTCCTCCTTAGCTCGGGCGGCCTCCCCTCGAGCTGCCTGGGCCTCTACCTACACTTCGTTGAGCCGACTCGCCATTTGGGCATTCCGGCTCAGCTCAGCGCGGAGATCCTGGAGCTCCGCCTCCGCCCTAGCGAGGGCAGCCGTCGCCCGCGCGGACCTGTCCGTCTTCTCCGAGAAGGACCGCTCCGCCTCCGCCATGAGCTCGACCACCTCCCTGAAGATGGACCGCGCCTCCCGCGGGCCCCCTGTTGGGCCGATCGCTCGACGGGGACCATGGCTCGGGGCGAGCTCGGCGCGTAAGGAAACGGCCACACCGGTCGATCGACCTCGACGAGGGGCAGGCCCTCCTCCTCCGGCTCGAGCGGTGCCGGCTGCGGCCCACCAACCAGTGGCACAGGCTGCGGCTCCCTCCGCCCCTCCTCTGTCTCCGCCCGTTGCTCCGTCTCCTCCCGGGGCGACGGCGCGGCCTCGCGTGGAAACGGGGACCCGAGCGGTAGCGGATCACTCGAGGGGTGGCTCGCCCCCAAGCTCTCCTCCCTCGCCGAGTCCTCCGGCGTCTTGTCCTCCCCTGACCGGGGCCTCGAGCGCTTCTTCCAGCGTTGGGCCCTCGACCGGAGGTGGCACCCGCTCCAGCTCGTCCAAGAGCTCCTCCATCCTCGGCACCAACGCCTCTCCCTCCTGCCCCTCCTCCGTGGGCCGACTCTCGTCGACTGGGGTCTCGGGGGCCGCTGACCCTCCGGCCTCAGACACCGACGGAGCCGCGCCTATCTCCGGTGCTCCCCCCAAAATGGTTGTCATGGCGGAGGGAGAAGCGGCCCCCTCGGTAGGTACCACCGGAGCAGGAGGAGGTGGTGTCGCGACGGACGCGGTGACGGCAGGATCGATGCCAGGAGCTGCGGTCCCTACTGAAAAAGACAACAACGTCGTCAGAGTCAGGAAGATGCCTCGACCTCCGTGGTCGATGGCGGCGGCCTCATCAAGATCCACGGCGGCCATCTGACTTCCCCGAGCCATGGCCGCTCGGGCCTTTGCTAGCCAAGCGGCCTCCCCAGCAGAGGAAGAAGCCGTACCTCGAGGTGCCTGTTCCACAGCAGAGCTCGAGGTCTTAGTCCGCTTGGACGCTGCGAGGTCCACCTCCTGCCAGGAGCGCTTTCCCCTAAAAAACCATAGACGGCGCGCATCACAAAAGATAAAAGAAAGGGGGGGAGTAAAACCTCACTACCAGCAAAATTGAAAAACACTACTTACCCAAAGTGACGGCGGGCCTTCTTCCCCGAGCTGCCGGATTCACCCGGGGGCTTCGAGCCCGATCTATGGCTCGAGCCATGCTCCCGAGCCGTCTCTGTGTGGCTCGATCGGGGGGAAGGCTCCCGGTGCTTCCCGTGGCTCGACCTCGATGGGGAGCCCTCCTTCTGCCCCTTGTCTCTCGGGGGCGACCGCGCCTCCTTCGAGCGGTCATCTTGGCGCCTTTCCCGGCGCGGGCTCCGAGACCTACTCCGGCGCTCGGGCCGGCGGTCGTGCCTCCCCACATCTGCCTCCTTCTCCCGGCGGTGGTGCGGCGACGAACTCTGGGGTCGGTCGCAACTCTGGTCGCGAGACGGCCGGGGACTCCCCCCTCGACGGACGTGATGACGGGGGCTCGGCGCCCTCTCATGCTGCCCGCTCCTCCGCGGGCTCGACGTCGCCCTCGACGCCTCGTGGCGGTCGACCCCGGCATCCCCTCCGGCGTGATGATCGCTCCTCGAGGTCCGGCCCTTCTCGAGACTCTCCTCCTCCGAGCTCGAAGAGCTCAGCTCGGGGGACCCATCTCCAGGCTGCCGGTTGCGACGAGCCTTCGCCAGCCTCTGCTCCCGAGCCGAGCGACGCAAGTTTTTGTTTTTCTCTTTCTTCTTTCTGGCATCCTTGCTCTCCTTATCTTTCTGAGCAGAGAGGCGCCTCACCTGGGTATCCGCGGCGTCCTCCCTCACCGGGGGCCTCGACGCACGACAAGTAAACGCCCCCTGCAAAAAAGAAGAAGCGTGACGAGACAAACCACAAGAACAATGTACAAGGTTCGGAGAAAGAGAAAGGGGGAGGAGGCTCGGGACAGCTTAGCTCGAGGGGGGCTTACTAGGTCGAGACACCCCTCGTCGGGTGCCATGGCGACCAGATTGGTGTACTCAGGGACGAACGACCCCTGGATCGTGATCGACACCCGGGAGACGGCCTCGCTCCGAGGTAGCCTCTCCTCGGCCATCCTCGACCGATTTAGCGCCTCGAGCTGGGCCTTCGGCCCCATCTCGTGCATAAGTAGCGGGCGGTCCGCCAGCGGAAGAACCCTTCGCTGGTGGAACGCCCAGATGACCGCTTGAACGGTCAAATTCTTCTCGTCCACCAGCGTACTCATCATCTTCATCAGCGGTACCAGGTAGCGTTGCCTGTCCACCGCGACGCCCCAGGTCCACTTCTCTGGGCGTTGAGTGAGGACACTGCCGGTGTACTGCGGAAGAAGACCACCTTCATTCCGCAGATAGAACCAGTGGTCGTCCCACCCGGCCTGGTTGGTGGAAAGCTTGTACCGCAGGTATTCGCGGGGGATATTGGCCGACGAGGTCTCAGTCCTCGCAGTGACGGTGAGGGAGCCCATGCGCACGAGCCGCCTCCCGCTGGGCTTCAAGGCCTTGATGAAAAGCTCGCCCCGAAAGAGATGGACGAACATCTCCCAGTGCGGCTCGATCTTCAGGTACCCCTCGCACACCGCGGCGAAGATAGCAGCATGCGAGATTGAATTGGAGGAGAAGTGTTGCAGCTCCACCTCGTAGTGGTGGGTCAGCGCCCGCATGAAGCGGCTCGGCGGAACACCGAGCCCCATGCGGTGGTAGCGCGTGAAGCTCACCACGTACCCCTCCGGCGGGTGCGGCTCCCGGTGCTCCGCCGATGGGATAGCCCACCACGCGGGTCCCCCCTCCGGGTTGGGGCGGAGAAGCCCCTGGGCCACCAACGAGTCCATCTCGCGCTGCGTCACCTTCGTCGGGCTCCAGTCTTCGGCCGGCAGCGCTTGTGTCTGGGCAGCCATGACGATGGCGGCGCAGACCCGAGCAGCGGACGGACGGCCGGAAAATTCCCAATCGACTAGCTCGAGGGAGAGGGCGCGTGAAGGCTACGACGACGGTGAAGGCAAAGGCAAAGTAAAGGGTTCCTTTTCCCCTCTTTCGATATTTATAAGGGAAAACCCCAACGGGCGGGGTCTCCCACGACGTAAAAAGGTAACCGCATGCATTTAATGCGCCCACCTAACCACGTCTCGAGCCGGTTGACAGGTACACGTGGCAACATCCCATCCGCTCAACTACCGGGGCCCTCCGCGGCCGCCGCTCCAACTTCACGTCCGCTGCCCTGGCGCCATGATCTCCACTCCCTGACGGTTTTCGCCTAAAAAGGCGTGCCCAACGGGCAGAAGGATTCCAAGCGACGAAGGCTTCTTCAGGAAGGTAAAAACGGGCCCCGGCCCTAAGCCTCGAAGCAGCGAAGGTTGGCCCTCGAAGGGGGTTCGACAGCCGGCTTCGAGCACCCGAGTCAGGGACACCAAGGGGCGCCACTCGCAGCATCGCTCGAGGGCCAAGCCCTCGAGGCCCCTCACGTGTATCCAAGGCGGGGCGCGCGACGTGCAATGAGATCCCCTCGGAGGGAGGCATCGAGCCACCGGGTCCTATCGAATGGACCCGACACTCCTGCAGACTGAGCGCCCATGCTTTATAAGATCGCCTCCTGGCTACAGTCGACCCCATCGAACGGGGCACGAGGTCTCACTTGGATTTCCCTGTTACCAGCTCACCGGGAACCTCGATACTCGCCCACTCGTGGTAGTACGAGGCATCCCCCCTCGCATCCGATCGAAAGGACTTGCGGGATGACAAGCCAGGGCAATTGGCGTGTCGGACAGCTCGAAGAGCCGGCCGGTTAGTTCAGCCTGGCACCCCTCGACGAAAGAGGGTTAAAAAACTCGGGGGCTCGACACTCCCGAACCTAAAAAACGTAAAAAACTCGGGGGCTCGACACTCCCGAACCTAAAAAATGTAACTAACACTCGCAAAACGACTCACGAGGGAGCCCTAACCACTCCCCCGTGGCCTCGGGGGCTACACCCGCGGGTGTCGCTCGCACGACACCCACGGAATCAAAACGGCCAAACCCTCGAGACCGGTTAGCTAACCCTCGAGATCCCAGTCGGGAGCCCCTGCTCGAGTGCCAGCACTGGAACAAGGGCTCGGGGGCTACTGTCGAGGGAACACCAAAGGGGTACCCCCAATCAACGCAAAACCAATAGGTTAAACCTAGAACACCAATTAATAGCAAAACCTAGCAAGTATAACCTTCTAAAAAGCCAACTCCTCGAGCCCCGGTACATAGGCCTCGAGCCCTCCGCAGCCATACATCGCTCCTCGAGACCCCACGCGGGGACCTCGAGCCTCTCTGGCGCGACAGCCTATCCCTCGAGACGCTCCACGCCTCCCTCGAGCGGCACGGGCACCGGATACCAACCCCATACTGCGTATTCAATGCGTTCACCTACTCCGGTCACGTCTTCTAGTGCACGGCGACATGCGCCATAGTAAACCGGAGCCACAGTCAAATCTCGCTTTCACCTCAAGCATGGGCAAAAAGGCGCAAGTACAGCGCTGTTGGGTCGTGCCCTGCACTGTAGCACACTCGAGCCTCATCCCGAGGCCGGGGATCCCGCTGTACGCCCGGGCGTTCCGGGACTTGCCCGTACCTGCGGGGGCTCGAGCCCTCCGTAGGCGCCACCTCGAGGCCGGCTCCGCGCCCCTCGAGCCCTAACTGCTTTCACGCTATTGGAGGGCAGGTACCCCAAGACCCGGAGGGACCCCGCCGTGTCCTGTACGTACCGGGATGGGTGCTGTACGACTTCCACATCGTCACGCCTCCACGTCCGCGCCCGGGATGGAGGCCACGTATCAAGGACGCCTCAACAGCAACACCCACGTTGGCTACAGTGACTTCGACGAGACAGAGTTCCTACCCTTCGCCATACCGAACACTGTACATGTCAATCCTATGTAAACTCTGGCCTCCTCTTGTTCTATAAAAGGGGACGCCAGGGCCCTTCGCGCGCGGGGGAAGACACACGAGTCCACACACAAAAACACGAGTCCGGACTCTGGTCCACGCTCATTGAGCTTGTATTGCCCCTGTACAAGCACTTAGGTGCAAGTAATACGAGAACCTCCTCCCCCGCTGGACGTAGGGCCTTCTTTGCCCGAACCAGGATAAATCCTTGTGTCATCTTGCATCACCATCCAGGAAGAGAACACGCGATCATATTACTAGTTGGTGTCATACCCCGGGGTCGAAACACCGACAGATCTCATTTGACACAACTTTGTTTTTTTTTGAAAAAAATAGTTTCATAAGTAACTTTCTAGGTGAAATTAAACTGCTTTGGAAAACTGTTTCATCAATAACTTCGTACAGGGTAGAGAGAAGGAAATGAGAAAAAAACTGTGAAGAGCTATTTTTTTTTAAGTTTCGTCTTAACATATATTTTCGTGAGAGGAGAAAAAAAACAGTTCCTCCACTTGTGAAGTCGTTTTTAAAAAGAATATTTGGCAAAAAAAAACTTAAACTGTACCAAACAGGACATTTGTTCTCTGTAGTCGATCCGTACCATGGGTAGTGGTACGTTAACGTTGAACACCACACACCAGAACGAGTACTGTATACTCGAGCACGTACTACTAGCGCTTTTGGGCGGGCGGGATCGTGATGTTGATGCGTACGTGACGCAGACGGGCCGACGGAAACTGCTAGTAGTACGTATATGCAGGGAGAGAGTGAAGAGCATCTAGCTTAGGGCCTTGTTTAGATGCCTCCATTTTGCAAAATGAAATATTGTAGCACTTTCGTTGTTATTTGACAAACTTTGTTCAAACATTGACCAACTAGACTCAAAAGATTCGTCTCGACATGTACATACTAAAAGTATAATTAATTATTTTTTTCACCTACATTTAATGCTCCATGCATGCGTCCAAACATTAATGTGATGGTTGATGTGATGGAAAATTTTGCAAAATAGAGGCATCTAAGACTGTCCGCACTCATCTTCCTCTATTTTCATCCTCTAAAAGGAATATTCTAGCCTAGTCATCGAGATTCTTTCCGCTATACTATTTTCTCCCGCACTCATTCATCCTCTATATTTTTACTCTATACCACTTTGGACCCACTTGTCAATTTTTTTATAATATCCTCTCCTCCTCCCTCCCTCCCTCCCCCGTCCCATTCTCTCTCTTTCCCCCCGCACTCCCGCACCAATCGCCGCCTGCACTCCCGACGCCGCGAGCTAGGCCATGGGCGCCGCCGACGAGCTCGAGCGCAGCAACGCGAGGGGTGGGGGCGCAGATCTGGTCCTCGTGCTCCGACGGGTCGAGCTCCGGCGGCTCCTCGCGCGGCGGCCATGGAGATCCGGCGGGACGGGCTCGCGTGGGGCGGCCTCCTTCTCCCTCGTCGCCGCCGCGCGGCGGCCCTCCTTCTACCTCCCCGGCGCGGCGCGGCAGCCCTCCTCCCCGGCCCGGCGCGGCGCGGCGGCCCTCCTTCTCTCCCCCCTGGTCACGGCGGCTCTGCATCTGCTGCTGCGGCGGCCATGGAGGACCGGAGGACGCGCGCAACGGCCCCGGCGAGGGCGTGCGCGACAGCCCCGGCGAGGGCGCGCGCGGCGGCCCCGGCACCGACGACCTTGCGAGCGGCGGCGAGCAGGCACCGGCGACCCTCCTTCTCTCTCCCCATCCTCGCTCTACGCACCGGCCACGTTGGCACGTAGCGGATGTCCGCTACGCCCGCCTCATTTGGCGGACGAGCGGCCGCTCTCGACGATGGCGGAAGTGTTTCTCGTACCCGCTGCGAAGATTTTTTCGGCTAAACACGTTTGGCGTAAGGGATAGCGGACTCCGCTGCGGTCAGTCTAAACAAGGCCTAGATCGCGTTCGCTCGCCTGGAGCTTTCTCCATCGATCGACCAGGCCAGGACGTTCACCATTCGATCGATCAGCAGCCATTGTGTGCACCCGGCCCGGCCGGAGAATCATGTTGCAGCAGGCCGGAGCACAGAAGAAGGTCAATAACAATTAACGAAAGGTAAGTAAAAGACGTACCCAGCTGGCCCAGCGTGGAAGGAAAGCCGGACGTACGCCAAGGCGACCTAAACAAAAGCGGTAAACAAAAAACAAAAAAGTAGTACCATTCACCTAAGCGAAAGCAAACTGTTTCTGCATTCTCTGTCTGCACTAGTGCTACCACCCGAGTGCACAAAGCAAGCCAGCTGGTATCGTCCTACAACAACCCACGAGTTAGGGCCTCGCTTTCGGCTTTTCACAAAGAATTGAGTGGTTGCATGATTGCTTGTCGACTCGATCGATCTCGGCGTGTATGAAGCGAAGCGGTTGGGCCAATTTATTAGGGTTTCCCGATGAAGAATCCACACTTATCCAATCAATCCACGTATCTTCTTCTCCTCTTAAACACCAGCTAGCCATCCATTGAGAATTCGTTTTGAGATAGAGATATGGTGATGTAATAATTAAAGTAGTTTCTGATACTTGTCTTGTCGGGCACATGTGCTTTCCTCCTGTCCTAGGAGTTGAGCCGTCATTTTCGCCTACGGCCGACCGTCCAATAGAGCCAGGGGGTGGAAGTGGAACGATGCGATGCGATGCAGACGCCAGTTTTTATCGACACGATGGCCTGGGGGTGGTTGTGTTGTGCACTGTACGTTAGCAATATGGCACGTACGTTCGTTCCTAAACCTGAAACGTACGTATGACGAGACCCGGCAAACACCTCTGCAAATCTGGACAGCTCCGCTGTTTGTTCTTAACCGTTCGGAAGTCATCTGAACGTGTGCTGTGCTGGTGTGGTGGGTGACAACTGACAATCTATCTATCTAGACTCAAAATGGCTACAGTAAAGCACAGCAAGTCCACCACGTATGGGTGGAGCAAAGAAAAATGCCAAGAGAAGGTGAGCAGTGCGCGTCGGACGCTTGGACACACGGTGCATTCCAAATCCGAGGTCGCGTTCGTCCTCATCTACTGGAGACCTGGACAGTGAGCACAGTGCATTCCAAGGTCCGCGGCAGCTGCTCACCGTGTGAAAACAGTGTGGCCCAAGGGCGGGAAACATGCAAAGAAACAGGCAAACAGCATGGGTGACCTCCTTTTCTTTTCTTTTTAGAACTAGAAGAAACAAAAATAGTGTGGGTTACTACTGTAGAGCATTGCTGCGAACCACAGGTGGGTGGGCCTAATTAGCTCGGAACAGCCGCGTGTCTGGACCGAAACGAAAACTGGGGCCCAAGTCCCCCCTCGCACTCTCGCAAACCACCCGGGCGCAGGCGGCGCCAAGGTACGCAACTGTAAGCACGGAAACGAATATTGAATGAATTGACTACAGAGTTCCTGTACGACGATCACGATTCGGCGCCAGATTTGGGGTTTGGTACGGCGTCGGACTTGCTGAATTTGAGCCACTTCCAGTTAGCATAGGACCGGGCTTCGTCGTCGAAGGGGACAGCATCAGCATCGTCGCAGGACTCTTCCGCGGCAATGGATCCAGGTCCCTCTGCAATCTGTTCCCGGTACCTTTGGGCCATCTCTTCAGCCTCTGAAAACACCTTCTGTAGCCAGAAACAATGGAAAACGCGACAAAATCCTGAGCACTGAAATGAGCATATATACGACTGGAACCGGTGTGTATGTATTTTTTTTTCCAGCGCAAGATAAAATGGTAGTGAGTTTTTGGACACCCAAAGTTTTCTCACCTCTTTGTTAGTGATAAGCAAGCCTGGTTCGCTCTCGAGTTCCTTTGTGCTGCACAAAGCCAAAATGATGTTATCAAGTACACCACAAAATCATCGAACAGCAGATGACCTTTTCCAGAACAAATCTTATGGGCTATAGCCACCGAGCTATACTTATTGCAAGTTTGCTCTGTTATACCTGAGGGCAATTCTGTCTGGAGTTGATTTTATGACAATAGCTTTCACCGTCTCGCCGACTTTCAGCACATCAGCCACAGATTTCAGCTCACCATGTGTCATGTTCGAGATATGCAGTAAACCGCTGCAAAGCATTACATCCTCGTAAAATTTCAGATACAAACGGCGTCATGCGCAGGACACAACAAAAACAAGCAAAATAGCTCATGATCCAGGTACCGGAAGAAGTTTATTAAAAGAATTGGCAGTTTTAAGGTGTCAAACAAATAGACATGTTCAGGAGATCACAACTAAAAATAACTCAAATTAGTAAGTTTCACTTATTAACAGCATTAATGCATGGAAAGATGGCACCTGCATCAGCTCTTAGCTAAAGCAAAGGACAATTGCCCTGAACCTAAGCCAGGTGATCCACAAAGCAGAGATATTTGTTAACTTGTTGTATCATGATACTGTGTAATGAAAGGCATTAATTTCAAGATTGATTGGTAAATCTCATGTCAACTATTTTTTGTTGGCTTGTAAATAGTTTTGTATACCTGAAGGAGTAAAACATACGAAAACATGCGTGAGTAAGAATAATTTGGACATGAGGTGCATGCATAGATTGACCTAGACCATCCTGGCTAGCAGAATATGACCACAAAAGAAATTTCAGCATCACTGGTGATAAATATTGGAATTGTAAGGAAATGGGGTGCATTGGTGCAACAGTTCTGAAAGTACATTCAGGTTGTTCTGAACAAGAAGAAAAATGGCATCTGTAAAACACAGGCTAGGGTCTTCAGATGTTACCCTCTGTTAGTCTCGCCAATCCTAATCTGTGCACCATATGGAAACAACTTGCGTACTGTACCTTGCAAGAGAGTTCCTTCTCTAAGGTATGTGACCGCCTAAACAAGATTTTTTTCAAGGAAAACCTATCACTCATACAAGTTAAAGTTTGAAAAAAACGTATTGCAAAAGCTATACAGGGTGCAAGAAAAGCATAAAGTTATGTGACCAAATAACAGGTAGCAGAGGCCAATGTAGCTAACTCACCCATGCTTCTTTTTCACTAATTATCAATTCGTTAATCCCTTGATCAATCCTTGTAATACAGACATGCATTTCTTGACCAACCTGTGTGTGAAAAAAAAAGTTTCAGTTCATGAATCACATTCCTATACTTGCAAGTTCAAAAGGTGACTTTGAAACAATCAGTCTTTGGTGTACCAAGTATGGAACAGCATAAAGCCATACAAGCTTTACTTTATAGAATGCACATTATGCATAACTTACTTTATTCTTTAGGTCAGTGAAATTTCTTGGTCTAGTCATCATCTCAGGCTTGGGAAGGAATGCCCGAAGGCCCTGAGAAGGGAAATGCACTTCAGCCATAAAATTACAAAACTGAACCAAGTATTGTAGTACATATACTCGTACCTCAATTCTAGACAGCAAGCCACTAGCATTCCACTCATAAATTTTGACCTTGATGGGTACATTTAGCTGTTTTATCTGAACATTAGTGTGTATAGAAACAGTCAAATATATATGTGAAAATAATTAACATACAAAAGGCAGTCATTGATCTAAAAAAAATGAGACCAAACTTTCGTATAGAGCAGTAGAAATGCAGAGTTAATAACAATCATGTCTATTATTGTCATAAAAGTGAAAGCAAATTGTTTGCATACAAAACGTTTAGCAGTTACTCATTACTTTTTATACACAATTCAACACCCCATACATTTGATCAATACCATCCTCAGATTTGTCTAAGATATATCAACAACCCACCATGCTTTAACAGCTTGAGCTTTAAGCCTTTGAGAACAGGGAAATTAGTACATTAGAGTTCTACTATCTGGCAACAACAAGATGGCCAACTGGTCATGAACTAGTAGTAGTTTCTAATAATCCAGCTCTACTCGTTCCTCGAATATGGCAGTTGGTTTGAACTAGTAGTTTCTAATAGCCTAGCTCTACTTGGGCAGTGCGTCAAATTATTGATAAGAGCTCGTTCCAAGGATTTCCAACAACAAAAGAAAGGAGTGGCATAGAGGACCTGCCTCGCTCTGTGCCACGCGACGCGCCGGAACAGCCTGCGCGCGGACAGCAGCGGCCGCCCGCCAAGTGTTCGACCGAGGACCTCTGCGAACACGATCGTACCGGCGCGCAGCACCCGCGCACCTTTCTCCTTCCCATTCCTCCCAGGCGCCGTCGCCTCCTCGTCCCCCTCTCCTCCGCCGACCTGCCTGACCACGACGCCGACCCGCCCTTCCGCCGCGAACTCCGCCGCACGCTCGGACGCGACGTCGCACGCCACGTACGCGAACTCCTCCCCGGGCACCGGCGCCGACTCCTTGGCCAGCATCAGCGCCGGTTCGCCACCGGAGCCGATGTCGACGTCGAGCGTCCTCCCGTCGCTCCGGACCACAACGCCGGCGACGAGGTCCCCGGGCTTGGGGTCGTAGTAACTAACCCCACGCCCGCCAGCGGCGGACAGTACATCTCTCCTCGACGCCTCCTCCGGCACCTCGCCATCCGCGCGTGCCTCTCCCGCGTCGGGGTCGGTGCTCTTCACCTGGAAGAACTTGAGGAAAGGCGCGAGCGCTTCTTCTGTTGATAGCACCGGAGCAGGCTCGGGCTCCTCCTCGGCCTCGTCATCCTCTACGACGGAGGGTAAAGGCTTCTCGAGGAGGTGGAGCTCGTCGCTCCCGCTCCCGCTCCCGCCGGCGGCAGCGGGGGAGGGCGAGGCGTGGAGCGGCGTCTGGGATACAACTCTTCGGGGGAAGAGGGAGTGGCTCGCGGTGGGAGCGTTGTGGTGCTTTGCTTGGCGTCTTCGTGGTGAGATGGACGCGGCGAAGAGGGAGACGAGGGAGGGCGGCGGCATGGCGAGCTGCGAGCAGACCAGCGAACTCGTGAACGGACGACCGTCGCGCGATTATCTCATCCCCTCGCGTGCGCGGCCATGACGGACATGATATTTCCGTTGGCCACGTGCTCCCCGGAGGTCCCACGCAAAAGTCGCTTCCTCAAAAATCAAATATTAGTTTTTGTTGATTCATTGAATATTTTTATAATAAATTTATTATATATATAATAAATATTAGAACAAAATTTATAGCAACACTATTTTAAAAAAGATGGAGAGAGTATTTACATGGTTTCAACTTTCAACAAAGACTACATGCTCGTCCCCTCCCTCTCAAAATAAGTAGAGATGAAAACGGTCGGAAACAGTTAAAAAAACTCCTCTCTCATTTTCATTTCTATATTTTTAGCGGAAACGGAACGGAATCGGGATAAAATGGGATAGAGATATACAAAAATACTGAAACGGACAAATACGAACAAAGAGTCAGAAAATTAAGTTAGAATAGTATGATCAAATTTGCTCGGGTATATCAGAATAAAGTCACAAAATAGTATACCCGTACGAAGTTAGAGGTCTAATATTCACTAACATGAGTTGTGTTAACATATTAACATACATAATTGATGATTAGAATGTCTATGAACATATAAATTTCTAGATATATATCTAACATAGATTGAAAACGGGATCAAAACAGAATAAATACGGATCAATTTCGGTTATAAACGGAATTTTTCGAAAACGGACGGGAAAACCCTTCTACCATTTTCGTAAATAAGAAAACGGGATTCCACAAATACGGAAACGGACGAAATAAAATAGAAAACGAAACCGGACGAAACGAGATTTTTCCCGTCCGTTTTCAACCTTAAAAATAAGGGCATATTTCATTTATCGAGGAGACACACCTTTAAACTTGACTAAGAACATGTTTGGATCCAAGAGCTTAAAATTAGCCCATCTTATAAAGATAGATTAAACATGAGCTAATCATAGACTAATAAGGGTTAATGAACTCTAACTATATTAGCTCTCATTAGCTTTTATTGGCTTATAATTAGCTCACATTTAGATGTTCTAGTTGGTATAAAAAACATAGGCTAATTATTAGTTGTGGGATCCAAACACCACCTAAGTATATGGATGATAACATCGATAATAATATTTCTAAGAAAGTTTATTATAAAAGTATATTCTATAAATTATCTAATGATATTTGTTGTGCATCATATGCCAAATGTCTTTACAAATACAACATATCAGCTATATTTAGAGTTTTTATTATCCCTTTGTTCCTTTTGCTAGTCTTTATTGCTCTTAGTAGTTTTGATCAATATTTAGTGTTTGTTTGTTCTGTGCTTTACTTCGTGTTGATTACACGAATCGTGGAATGTTTTGAGCCCATTTGTCCTTGTTGGGAACAAATTAATGGTCAAATGACCAAAGTAAAGTAAAAACATTAGTCATGCATATACCTAAGTTCTATATGTGGTAGAGCACAACATTTTGCGAGGTTGGTGTCGTTTTTTAGATCTTGTGTACTCGGATTCCATTGGAACATTTTGATTGAGCTTTTAGCGCATTTGAGAGGTTGGTGTCATTTTTATCTTGCGTGTCCTTAAAATCCATTGGAACATTTTGATTGAACTTCTAGTCTGATAATTAATAAATATTTAATGGTGCAAATAATGAAACACTGAAAAATAGAACTGAAAGATATCCAAATAATGTTAAATAGAGCGCTAATAGATTAAGTGTTTTAGAAAAGTTTTTTTAATTTTTCATTCAAAATAAATTATCTATAAAATTTTAGAAATCTAATCATATTTATATTATTTTTTAAAACCATATATAAGCAAAATCACCTTTAGGATTAGTCTTATATCTCAAATTATTCAGGTTTGATTGTTCAGTGACAAAAAAAAACAGTTTGTAATTGATGACCTAACGATCCCCTTTCAGTTGATGGTCAAAAATAGATTCTCTCTCTCCTTTGGCAAATGGTTTGTCTGAATTTCTTGGGCGAACGCAACTGGTTTTTTTTGCCCCTCGAGACGACGTGCTGATCTCAATCAAGTCTGTTGGGTTTTGCCCCAAGAAACACACTACTGCACAGAAACGCCACTGACATAAGGGACCCAGCCGCAGCGCCGCTCCTAAAGACTTGCTTGCGTCTAGGTCGAGGCGAACGAAGCCCCCGTAGGCCGCAGCAGACACAAACAAGCACGAATCCTTCGCATTCGCATCCCCCACATCGGTGGTGGGAAGGGAGCCGAGCGAGCAAGCAACCAGCGAGGAGGCGGGGGAGGCTGCTACGGCCGGAGCCGGATGGGGTTCATGCTGCGGGTGAGGCTGGCCTCCTTCTTCGCCGGCGCGGCGGCCGCCGGCGCGGGCGGGGCCTACTTCCTCTACAAGGACTACAAGCTCGCCAACGACTCCATGGCCCTCAAGGTACGCACTCCGCCCCTCTCCCTCCTTGCTTCGCATCAGATCTTAGATTACCGCGCGCATATCGCTATTGGTGCCCTCGGTGATGGTGGTTCTCGAGCAGAGTAATGCGTGAGGCGCATCGGCATGTTGCGTGTGGGGTGGGGGGATCGGGGGGTAATTGGGTAAACCCTCGACGTGACGGCCCTGCCTTCGAGCTTTAGTCCAGGCCGTCATGCCACTGGCGTCTTGTTTGATGATCTGTCGACGGTCCTATGGTTTGGTTTTGCTAAGAATGCCAGTGTTGATAGATTGATGCCTACATCATTGGGGTAGCATTTCTGTCTAGATCGTGTGCTTGAAATATCATTGGAAGGGGATTGGCATAATTGTTTTGTTGAGATGTTGGATGCTTGCATGTAGGGACTGAGCGGTATTGTTTTCTGGCTATTTGGGGATATATGAGTTTTCCACATGGACCTTTCGGTTTCAATTCAATTCATGCCTATATTTATTTGTTTGATTTTTGTTCTGTACAATATCTACCAAATTGAACTGGCATTCCTTTTAAGATCAACAGTTGCAGTTCCAGCGCCACGTCATATGATGTGGCATGTCAAAGTCAAATTGAACTTTTTTTCTTATCAGTTCCTTACCCAATTACTCAATCATTTTCATATGTACCATTCTGGACAACTGGCATACATTTCTCACATCGTTAACTCTGCAATTGGCTTCTAAATTGCCTACAAACAGAGCCAACAAACTATTCTTGATCAAATTTCCAAGTAGTATAGATATGTGGCTCTGGCTGTTTACCAGTGGTTTGCTGCAACTTGAGATTCTGCTAAACAGAAATGACTGAGCATGTTTTCTGCAGAACTATTTACAACCCACAGCTGTTATTGAATTGTACGTTCACTTTGTGACTGGAAGCAGTGTGTTTGCAGTCCTTTGCAGACACATGATGGTCATGCACTAGTGTTTTAAACAAGTGGAACTGTTGAAGTGATTCTGAATTTTAAGATGGTATTCAATATTAATTAAAACTCAAACAGTGTTACTGGATCATAGCTGAATTAAAACGGGTTTTCTACATGTGACTTGAGCATAGGCATTGGTATTCATCAGTGCAACACAGGTATTGTGTTCAGTTTCATCCATCTTACCCTGCTTCTAATGCTGAAAACTTGATATATTCAGTAAGCATTCATGGTAATGTGAATATATGATAACTCATAGAAACGAGTGGTGTCATGTTGAGAAAACCTGGGAGCTTTTTTTTGGACTTTCTGTTTTTTAGGTTCAATACCAGATACATTCAGTAAGAATCAACAAAGAAATGTGATACCTCAAAATTTAGTGAAGTTGTGTAGAGAAGACCTGGGAAATTGTTCAATTTTGTGCAAATAAAGGATTGATGCATGGCTATATTTTTGCAGTCATTTTCTCTTTGACAGTTATGTTTTCATGTTGCATGAATCTCTCTAGAAGAAAATTCTTGCTTTGAGGTTTATGATTTGGGTTTCTATATATGTAGCTCAAATCTTGATCCAGTTGCCAAAGAAAAGGGCATCTTGTTCCTCTTGGTTTAAGGCTTCCAAAGAGGAACTTACGTTTCAAGGGAAGCTATTGTTACCTTTTTCAAATTATGCAAATCTCTCAAGGCACCAAGGTGTTGTTTGGTTGGTTTACAGTAACGCAAACGTAATTGAACTTTAGTTCAAATAGTTACTCCCGCCGTAACGTCTGCAAGCTTATTTTGTTTACGATTGCGATACTGACCAGATAACCAAACAGCTCGCAAATTCTTGTCTTAGCTGCGATTGTTTTCTATATCTATATTTCATATACTGTTCACGCAGAAAAAACTTTCAGCCTTTGTTAGATTCCTCTCTTCACTGCATGATTCTGGCTGTGGTGAAGGAAAAGCATCTGACCTTTACAATGCATATCCTCAGGTTAAAGGTCTCCAAGACTCTACCGAGACTCGCTACAAGGCCCTTGAAAAGCGACTCGCCGCACTGGAAGGTCAGACAAGCACTGGGGCTGCACCTGATGTGGATACACCATCTGATTAGTCAGTTCATCACGAGGCTTGGACACCTGTGATTTACGTTACCATCAGTTGTCTTCTCCTTTGAAAGCAAGAGACCTGACTGACAACAAAATAATCTAGGATGCTTTTTGTGTATTGCAAATGTCTGAGGCTGAGATTCTCCCCTACATTCTGTTTGTGTTTCATGCCAGAAAAACACATGAACATCAGAACTCTGATTGCTCAGGCATACTGAGCGTGGACAGATGGGCGTGAATCCAAACCCAATTTGAGACATGTTGCAATGGTTTTTGCCGCGCGGTCCCTGTCTCAGTTTTAGTGCTTTACCGACTTGTCCTTGCTGTATTTGTATGACAATGGCCCGAATGGACAAACATACTACGTGTTCTTTATGCGGTGGGTATGCTACAACCTCCACCTTTAAATATAAAATGTTTAGGGAAGCTAATTAATTCAAAGTAAATCAATTAGTTGCCTTAAACTTCGAAAGAGGCTGCTAGTTTAAGAAATAGGCCATGGATGGTTCAGGTGCAGGTCTGTCAGTCCATGATAAAAATGTGGTTTGCATGAGGCAGGCTATCTTCTCTTCAGGTTCTCAGATTATCCTAGTTTATACCATCTTAAAACAGCATAGTGTCATTACCGGAATATCGGTTCTACAAGCAAGAAAGCCTTTGTTATAGCTACTTTCAGGACGATCACATGAACCTACATATCCACAAAAGAATGTCTCAGTTGCATCTATGCATTTTGTTCGAAAAAAACACATATAACCTGCTCCCTATATTCCTTATTAAAGTTAGTTCGTATAGAATTCATAGCTCAGCCAAACATAGTCCACTGTTCCTCGTGATCAAAAGCAGGGCAATTAGCATCTCCAATAGTTTAGAAAAATAACTTGCTATCCTTGTTTTATTGTTAAAGAAAAAAACGTTCTCTAACAGATTGGTATATGAGTTGCTAATTTTTTCCAAGTTGGAATCGGAGGCAATCTACTTGCTATATTTACCAAGTCAACTTCACTTGCTATCTGGTGTTTCTACGTTATTTTTACCAAGTTGCTAAATGATAACTTTTCCTAAGTCAATTTTTCCAAACAATTGGAGATGCGGGAATTGTTATAGTGCAGAGTGTTTTTTTTGGCCACACAAGAGTCTTGTGACAAGACAATTTGATTTTGATCGGGCCTCTCGTGTTCATCTTTTACAAGTTAGTAGAATAAAAGGAGTATTATTCATTCCCAAAATGACTCATTTAGTATAGTTCTAGTTATAGCCAAAACAACTTTAGTTGTGCTTTGTTTTGGTGATTTTTTTTAGCTTCAACTTCACTAGTTAGAAAAACACTTGCTAAAACAACTTCCTCTAGTCGGTGAAAAAAGGCAGAAATATCCATAATATCCTTTTATTTTTAATTTTTATCGTTTTCTTCCTTTTTATTTTCTCTCTTATTTCTGTTATTTCTCCTTTCCTCTCCACCTTATCCCATCGCCTCCCCACGCCTCCTCCACCCATCCACCGCACGTGTGGATCTGCTCGTTCTCACTCACTCTCGCCTCCTCTGCGCGCTCTGCTGACCTGTGTCCATCATGCCCTTCGCCGGCCACCTCGGACACACTCACACACCCTCTCGTCGCGCCATCCAGTCTCCTCCATCGTGCCATCTCCTCCATGCGTCATTGCACAGGAGGAGCCGAGGAGCTCGCCAGCCAAGGAGCCAGTGCAGGTGCATCGACGTCCACCCTGCACGTTCCTAGGGAGCAGACGGCGTAGCTATTTCTTTTAGCTCGATCTCCCATCTACCTTCTGTAGTTCTGTGAGAGGAGAGCGCGTTTGTCACGGCTTCATGCGTGGAGCGGCGGTACTCCATCCTAAAAGGGAAGTCATTTAGGTTTTTGTACATGTCAAACATTTTTGAAAAACTTAACTATGTTATAGAATATAGAGACTTGCTAAATAACAGACGTCTGATTTTTCTGAATAAACTTATTATAAAATTATATCTGACGACTAAATAATATTTATTATACAAGTATAAATATGAACAATCTCTTTGTACATGAGAATGACACTCTACCCGGATCAGATGTAGTGTAGTACTCCTTACGTAGGTCGCATCGTGATCAACGACTGATCATGGATGAATGGATTGGATGCTCATGTCCCACTCCTAGACTGTCTCCGACGAATAGGACCCAAACACACGACCCATACCAGAGATTGGGTCGCCAATAGCAGAAGGGTGCCTGACCCAAAATATCCCGGCTCCAACAACAGACGCAATCAATCCCATGGAGCTCGCCCCCGTTCCAATCTCCGGCGAGTCCACCGCCATGGGCACCGCGCTCGTCTTCCACCCTTGACCCCGCGCCGGCCTCCACCCTCGCGCCCACCTCTGCTATTGCGCTGGCGAAGCGCCCGCGTCGGCCTCCACCCTCGACGAAGCACTCGATGTCGCCTCCAGCTCCGGCGGACAGTCGCACGGTCGTCCCCCCACGCTGGCTCGAGCTCCGGCGGCCGCATGGCCGTCCACTCCACCTCCGGCGCTGAGCAGATCCCGCCTCGCCCCCACCGGACGCACTCCGCCTGGCCCCGCGCGGACGCCGATGGTGCGGGTGGTGCCAGAGTTGCTACAACAGTGACTATAGGGGCCAGCCGCGACCGACTGGAGATGCGGCGGTCAACTGGCACGGCGGCGCCGCTGGCGTCCTCGCCATCTTCTCCTCGGCTCGACGAGCGGATCGATTTGGGTCGTGAGGTGAGAACGAGGCATTTTTGCGTTTTCTCTCTCCTCGTACGCAAAATAGGTAGCTGCTTTGCGTTATCTGTTGGAGCGGGTTTGAGAAGGCAAAACACTGTGACGACGTATTTTTAGGTTTGTGTCGCTATGCGTCCTCCGTTGGAGTTAGTCTAAAGGCTATCCACCACGCTGATAAAAGTGATACCCAGCACCATGGCCAACAAGCTAGCTGCTCCCCAATATGGCCGCCGCCGCTGCCGCCAAGCACGTCGTGCTGTTCCCGTTCCCGGGTCAGGGCCACCTCTCCGCATTCATGTCCCTCGCCGACCTCCTACACGGCGCTGTCCCCGACGCCGCCATCACACTCGTCTCCACCCCGCGCAACGTTGCCGCGCTCCGGACGACCACCGCATGGTCCAACTCGTCGTCGTTCCTCGGCTTCCACGCGCTGCCCTTCACCCCGGCGGACCACGGCCTGCCTCCGGACTGCGAGTCCACCGACGCCGTACAGCCCGGCGCCAGCGCGGGCCTCTTCGTGGCGTTCGAGTCGCTCGAGGCCGCGTTCGACGACTACCTCTCCGCCGTCGTCGCCGGCGCCGCCGGTGCCGGCGGTGGCCACGACGTCTGCGTCGTCTCCGACCCGTTCACGGCGTGGACGGTGACCGCGGCGCGGCGCCGCGGCTGCGCGCACGCCTTCTTCGCCTCCTGCGGCGCGTACGGCAGCGCCGTCATGCACTCGCTCTGGACCCACCTGCCCGTCCGCCCCGACCCGGCCACCGGCCGCGTCCACCTGCCCGAGTACCCCGAGGTCGTGATCCACCGCTCGCAGCTCTCCAAGAACGCGTCCGCCGCCGGCAACCGCTTCACGGAATTCTTCGGCCGGCAGATCCCTCTCGGCTACGAGACGGGCGCGGTGCTCATGAACACCGTGGAGGAGTTCGAGCCCACCGGTCTCGAAATGCTGCGGCGCACTCTCAAGATCCCGGTCTGGCCCATCGGCCCTCTCGTGCGCGCCACCAACCTTCCAGTCTCGCCGGAGGCCGAGGCCGCCATCGTGAGCTTCCTGGACTGCCACCCGCCGTCGTCGGTGCTGTACATCTCATTCGGCTCTCAGAACTGCATACGAGCAGAGCACATGGCGGAGCTGGCGCTGGCGTTAGAGTCGACCGGCCGGCCGTTCGTCTGGGCGGTCAGGCCGCCGGACGGGCACGACATCAAGGGCGAGTTCGGGGCCGACCAGTGGCTGCCGGACGGGTTCGAGGAGAGGGCGCGCACGAGCGGCAGAGGACTCCTGGTACGCGGGTGGGCGCCGCAGGTGAGGATCCTGGCGCACGCGTCGACAGGCGCCTTCCTGAGCCACTGCGGCTGGAACTCGGTGCTGGAGAGCGTGACGCACGGCGTGCCGATCATCGGCTGGCCGCTCGCCGGCGAGCAGTTCTACAATGCCAAGATGCTTAAAGAGCAGTGGGGCGTGTGCGTGGAAGTGGCGATGGGGAACATGGAGGACACTGTCGTGAACAGGGCTGCGGTCGCCGACGTGGTGGAGACGGTGATGGGTCAGACGGCGGAGGCCGCGGAGATGCGGCGGCGGGTGAGGGAGATCAAGGAGGTGGTGGAGGGGTCCTCGAAGGAGGGAGGCGGGCCGTCGAGGAAGGCGATGGAGGATTTCTTGCGGGCGGTGAATCTCCGGTGAAGTGAACAACTTCGTGTACTGCTAATCTTTACCTGAATCCATTGCAAATGGTGCTACGGTTAATTTCAACAATGCTATTATAAATATCATGGTTTGAAAATGATTGCCTTTTGGTCAAGTGATTTTGGAAGATTTTTCAGGAGCCCGGTTAAGCTTGTTAGAGCTAAATATATGGAGGGAGGAAGTTTTTTTTGACTCCAAAACTAGAGGTAGTTCTCAAATCTGGAAATGGTTACATAAGGTTAAACACCTTTTCAAATGGGGTGCTTTATTTCAGGTTCGAAATGGTCTTTTTTGCAAATTTTGGAAGGATTGCCGGGTAACAGATGCTCCTCTGTGTATTGTGTTTGAAAATATCTTCATTTTGGTTAGGGACCCTGATTGTTATGTTAGTGATTGCTGGGAAGATGGTGTTTGGGTCATGGACTTTAAGAGATTTTTATCCAGTGAGGAGTATAGTAGTTGGCTGAATCTGAGGGGTTTGTTGCAGGAAGTGTCCATGGTATCTGAAGATAATGATTCTATTAGATGGGCTTTGGAGAGGAAAGGGTGCTTTACTTCTAAATCTCTCTACAAGTTTCTTACTAACAAAGGGGTGCCTAGCAGGGTGGCTGGCTTTATTTGGAAATGTAAAATCCCCTTGAAAATCAAGTTTTTCCTTTGACAAATTTTTAATAATAAACTGCAGGTAGCTACAAGTTTAGTTGCAAGGGGTTGGAAAGGGGATATTAAATGTTGTCTATGCGGAGTAAATGAATCCATTGAGCATTTGTTGTTTGATTGTCATTTGGCTAAACTGGTTTGGGGTGTGATCAATGATATCTTTCAACTTAATTCTTGTCCTTCTTCTTTGGAGGATTTTAGTTGTTTCTGGTTACAAGGCAAGAGGCCTTTGCCGAGTCTTTCGTTGATGTTTTTGTTTGTAGGCTTTGCTTGGGCCATCAGGACCACAAGGAACAAGATGGCTATCGCTAAAGTGTTTCCTAAAGCTCCAACTGATGCTATCTATATTGCTGTGTCGCTGATGCAGGGGTGGAGTTTTCTGCTCAAGGAGAAGGATAAGGAGCTTATTGATCAGGTCCTGGGGAAATTGGTGGCGTGGCTGAACTCCTTCCGTCCTAGTGCTTATGCGCTTTTTGATGTAATGGAAATCTAAAGCTAGGCTCTAGAGTCGCGTGGATGCTCCTTTGCGGTTGGTCCTCCAGCGTACTTTGTATGGATCCTTGCTTTATAAAAGCAGTGTTTATCTCTTTTTAAAAAAAATCTACCATCTCAGAGTCTCTTTGGTAGAGCTCTCAACTATAGCTTGACTTTTCTTGTAAAAAAAACTATAGCTTGAATTTCATCTTCGGCAGTATTGCCAAGCTTTTAAAATAGAATTAGATTTTGATGGCGAGCAGATGAGAATCAAAATCGGTTTTTTATTTATACTACGAGCAAGGAGCTAAAAAAATCTTACTCTCTACTGTTTCTCATTCATTTGCTAGAGAAATCACTTTAGAATTGATTCACACATCCTCTTAACTAGAATCAATCCTTGAACAATGAAAGCTCAAAAATCGAAGTATAAATGTTTACCAAAATAGCCCTAGGTCATCTTTCCGTGTGTAAACAGGGTGGGGCTGGCTTCCTCTCCACCTCACGTACAAGAGGATCCCAGTACCAAATTGCAACAAGCCCAATGACGATGCGGGTGGGCTTCTGGCCCATTTAGACTATCATTCTCTATTCTTTCTGTTATAGAACTAAAACAAAGGAGCGGCCAGGATGGTGTGGAGTCTAGATCGGACGGCAAAGCCGTGCTCTCCGCCTTTTAAAAGGCTGTCCGGCTCGACTGTTCTCCTCTCCATCGCATTCCCGTCCTGTCCTTCCCTTACCCGGCGGCCAAAACCCTAGTTCCCACTTCCATCGACGCGTCAGCTCCGCCGCCGCCGATGGAGTTCTGGGGTGACCTCCCTTTCTCTATGTCTTGCAAACTCAATTCGCCGCAATACCAGCGCTTTTTGTTTGTTAGTTCGCCGCAATACGTGCGCTTTGTTTGTTTTGTTTTGCGATACTTTGTTTGATTTTCGGATGTTTTAGGGCCCTGGGATTGGAACCATGGGTAGGGTTTGATTCGCTACTGCTAGCACTCTGTTTGATTATTTTCGGATGTCTTAGGGCCCTGGGAATCATGGGTAGTGTTTGATTCGCTACTACTTCATACTGCCGTCTTAGGGCGTCGCTGTTCTAGTACTATTAGCAATCTGGCACTGCCTATTTGCCCAGTATGTTAGGAAAAAAAGTACTAGGAATCACACATGAACCGTGTTCTATTTGTTTAGGGTCTTATTATAGGTCATGATGCCACAGAATTCAGATCTTTGTTATTTTGCTACCCTTGATAAACATCAGATCATTCTTAATGTAACCTGAAGTTGCTTCTTTTGTTCTACAAGTAAAGTATGCCCAGCATAGCAGGGAAAAGTAGATTAAATGACTGAAATCATAAATGCACGTGTTGGTCTTATTACAAGACGTGTGGCTCTTAAATTTGTTGTTTTTGCACATTGCGGGATGTTTGTATTTTTGCTACCCTTGTTAAACAGCATCAGGTTTGTAATTTTAATGTAACATATCTCAGATTGCTCCGCGTTTTGCAGGTCTGGAGGTTAAGCCTGGAACCACTGTTAAGTGTGACCCTGAATATGGCTTTATCCTGCACCTTTCCCAGGTAAGTCCCGTTGATATTGTACCTACGTTCCTCTGTTGGATCTGCTCTGTATATTTACGATTTAATCTGGCAGGCTGCTCTTGGGGAATCGAAGAAAAGTGATAATGCCTTGATGTATGTCAAAGTTGATGATCAGAAACTTGCTCTTGGAACCCTCTCTATTGACAAGTTCCCCCAAATTCAATTCGACCTGGTTTTTGATAAGGAGTTTGAGCTGTCGCACACATCAAAGACTACCAGTGTTTTCTTCTCTGGTTACAAGGTCGAGCAGCCAACCGAGGAAGATGAATATCCTTTTTAGCATTGAATTAGTTTTATTTTTAGTAGAACTGATCAAAACATCTTTTTTTTGTGTGGAGTATTTGTTTCCTTGACCTTCTTTTTGCCTTCTTCCACAATGGATCTTGATTCTGAAGATGAAGAGGAGGAGCTGAATGCTCCAGTTATCAAGGAAAATGGTATATATACCTTATCTGTTTCTTTTTTTTTCTGGTGGTGTTTTTTATGTGTGTTAGTTTGATGGTTGTTTGTATTATGAATGCATCTACTTGTCTTACTTGTCCCAAGGCAAAGCTGATGCTAAGGAGCAGAAAGGTAAAGAGAAAGCAGTTGCTGCAGCTGCAAAGTCAAATCTTGCTTCCAAGAAAAGCAAGGATGATGGTGATTCTGATGAGGATGATACTGATGATTCTGATTCTGATGAGACCGATGATTCTGATGATGGTGAGGGATTATCTCCTAAAGAAGACGATGATGATGTGAGTTGAAGGATGGAGAATACAGAAACTGTTTGTCTTCATTTCAGGGTTTTCCATATTGATGAACTTTTTCTTTTTTGATTTTCCTGTTGTAGGATTCTAGTGATGAGGATGCTACCAGTGATGATGAGGAGGAAGAAACTCCCACTCCTAAGAAGGCATGTGTTTCATGAATTTACTATTGTTTTAAATTCAGTAATTTGTTGTTAGTAGATGATATTACTACTGTTTTAAATTAAGTGATTTTCCAACTCCTAAGAAGGTATGCGCTTAATGTATTTACTATTGTTTTAAATTCAGTAATTTGTTGTTATTAGATGATATTACTACTGTTTTAGATTCAGTAATTTGTTATTAGATGACATCAATGTGTTGATTTTTTCAGCCAGAGGCAGGCAAGAAGAGACCTGCGGAAAATTCACTGCTGAAAACTCCTCTTTCTGATAAGAAATCTAAGGTTGCCACACCGTCGGCCCAGAAGACAGGTGTGTAGTCAGAGTTAGGCTTTTCTGCTATGGAACTGGAACTGTTGCTATGGTAAAGTTTGGTCTTTCTGCCATGGACCTGTTACTATCAAAACATTGTTCCTTGTGCAGGTACCAAGAAGGGCGCCATCCATGTGGCAACTCCACACCCAGCGAAAGGCAAGACCCCTGCAAACAATGACAAATCAAAGGACAAGTCTCCAAAATCTGGTGGCTCGGTCTCTTGCAAGTCATGCAGCAAGTAAGTTGCAAGGTTTTATTTGGTGGTCCTATTTGGTTATTTGGTGAAAATCACTTTATTGATCCTTGGTCTCTGTTGGATGTTCTGTCCAGGACATTCAACAGTGAGATGGCTCTGCAGGCTCACTCAAAGGCAAAGCATGCGGCCAAGTGAGTCGCAGGTCCAAAATCGAGTTCAAGAAGGCAAAGCATGGGAGGTTCAAGTGAGTCGGGAAAGAATGTCGGTGGAAGTAGGCCTGGCCTTATTTTGTTTAGAGACTAGTGACTATTTGATAGATGCAGCAAAACAAGGCTGTGGTGTGTGAACTTCAATATTTTTGGTTGTCCAACTAGTAGTATTTGGATTTGTTGAACGTGCCTTCGGTTGTGCTTCGAATTGGTCGTTTTTTTTTCTCGCTATGGTGACAGTAGCACGGTTCTTTATCGCACTGGCTCCCGTCGTGTTTTTTTTTTTTTTGGATTGTGTTGATTTGCTTGCGTTTGACCCATAAAAACAAATCAAACACAGTGCTGGCTACTCAAAACCCATAATGTTTCTCTGGCGTGCAAACCAAACCTTCAAATGAAAAGCAACTTGACAGGTTCTCTTTGATTGTGCTCTTCAACCTGTTTCGTGTACTGGGGTCAACGTCTTGATGAGGTCCTTTCCAAAGTTGTGCGAGTGGCTGAATCCCCTTTCGGTGGCCTTGGCGTCTCTGCCGTTCCCCCAACTCTGACCCTTTGCTGCTCCAGATCTTCTAATCCTGCTTTTCCTTCGATCCTGCCTATCTCGTCCTTCCAGATCTGCTAATTCCCCTGCCTAATTCCTTCAATCTTGCCTTCCTCGTCCTTCTCCCCGCTTCAACCGCTGATCCAAGCAATAAAACCCCAATTGTTTATCTTCCTTCTTCTTTCCCCAAATCTTAATTCCTGTCCTAATCCGGTCGATTCCTCCCTCTCTCTCTCTGTGTTACTGCGTTTCCCTTCATTACGAATCCTACTTCACTTTTTCTCTAGTTTTCCAGAATCTCTCGCCGGTGGTAGCGAGCCTGCATCCCAGCTCATCCTTAGTGGCCGTCAGCTCCAAGGGCCCATCGCCGCTGCCAACCCTCTAGCTCAAGGTGTGGGTGATGGTGGAGCGAGGCCTGTGGATCACAGCGATCTCCATCAACAGTACGACGACCCTGCTGAAAAAGCTCTAGCGCCAGCTTCAAGGGCAACAGGACAGCCATGAGTTTCCTCGCTTGGAACTGCAGGGGTTCGGGAGGAATCCTAAGCAGTTCTAAGATGACTCATCTCGGCCGCCTCCTTTCATCTACCAAGGCACAGGTTTGCTTTATATCCGAAACAAGGAATGCTTCTATCTCTCGCACTGCTATAATTAATCGTTTCAATTATGTCGACGCCTTTGTCGTTCCAGCGCAGGGCCAATCAGGTGGTCTCTGGCTTCTCTGGAATCAAGATGTTAGTTTGACAGTAGTCGATCACTCCCCAAATTATATTTTTGCTCTGTGCTCTAGTAACTTAGGCTTGCAGAACTTTGGCTTACTTTGTCTCTATGGTGATCCCCATCACCAAAACAACTCTACTATTTGGGGGCAAGTGCTGAATTTTGTTACTATCAACACCAACTTACCTATGTTATGTATGGGTGACATGAACGAAATCATGCATGCCAATGAAAAACATGGTCCAGGAAGACCAGATATTCGGCGTATTAACAGTTTCTGTGATTATGTTAAGCAGTGTGGCTTCATTGATTTGGGATATAGTGGCCCGGCATACACTTGGACAAACAAACGCTTTTCCACCTCGCCTACCTTTGAACGTCTCGATCGATGTCTTGCCAATGCCGAGTGGTGCACGGCCTACCCCCGAGCCATAGTCTATCACCTCCCCATGCTTCGTAGCGACCATGCTCCCATCCTTATGATTCTCAGCTCTAATAGACTTAGCTCTAACAAACCTTTTCGCTTTGAAAATTGGTGGCTTTTAGAACAGGATTATGAGGATGTCGCAAAGACAAGCTGGCAACGCTCTGCTAACCGACTTTTCCATCAAAAGGCCACTTATCTAGCTTCTGATCTGAAGAAATGGCGTAGAGCCAAACCCAGGCTCTCTGATCAAATTGCAGCAATGGAGGACCAGCTTCTTCAAGAGCAATCCAAGTCGCCCAATCAGCAAGATTTTGTTCTCCAATCCCAACTCACAGATCAGCACCACCAACTCTTACTCAAAGACGAAGAATTCCATCACCAAAGAGCCAAGAAGAATTGGGCACTCCAAGGGGATCGCAATACTTCATATTTCCACCAAGCCATTGCCAAGAGAACCAGGAAGAATAGAATCACCTATCTCAAGAACTCTGATGGCTCCGAATCTACCACCAAGGACCAGCTAACTGCTACGCTCATTACTTACTTTCAACATATTTTCTCTACTTCCATTCCTAATAATCAAATACAAACTGCTCACTCAGCTCATCAATCTCATGCAAATAACCACTCATTGACTCTTTATCAACACTCCAATCGAGATACTGGACAGCAAAGCCACAACACAGATAATCAAGGCCGCGACCGCAACAACATGCTTCTCCATACTAACTCCACCCCGACTCTGCAGGAACTTCATGCAATAGTCAAAAATATGAGAAGCAATGCCTCTCCAGGGCCCGACGGTCTCAATGCAGCTTTCTACAAATCAGCATGGTCATGGATCTCACAGGATGTTCATGCGATGGTAACTGATTTCTATACTTCAGCTTTCATGAACACGGTTATAAATCAAACCTTTATTGCTCTTATTCCAAAAAAAATACAACCTATCACTCCTCAGGATTTTAGACCTATTAGTCTTTGCAATGTTATTTACAAGATTATAGCTAAATCTCTTGCTGACAGACTAAAACCCCATCTTCCTAACTTTATTGACCACTCTCAGGCTGCTTTTATTAAGACCAGGCATATTTCCTCCAATATTATCATTACCCAGGAAATCATCCACTCCTTTTCTTTGAAAACTTGGAAACAAAATGCTTTTATCTTAAAACTTGATCTTGCTAAGGCTTTTGACAGGTTGGAGTGGTCATTCATTTCTAGTGCCCTTCAACGTTTGGGCCTCAACGGCCATTTTACTAACCTAATTCATGCTTGCATTTCTTCTCCCACTTTTTCGATTCTTGTTAATGGAGAACCTACAAAGTACTTTCCCGCTCAGAGAGGTATTAGACAGGGTTGTCCCTTGTCACCCTACCTCTTTGTGGTGGCCATCAATGAACTCTCCATTGTTTTGCAACAGGAACTGTGTAACTCTAACTTATCTGGAGTCACCCTTGGGCCTGGCTGCCCCCCTATACACTCTTTGATTTTTGCAGATGATCTAATTCTTTGTGGTCAAGCCATAGAGCATGAAGCCAATACCATCAGTTCCACTCTCCATCAATTCTGCAAGAAGTCAGGTCAGCTTCCTAACCTACAAAAATCAGCTATCCTTTTTAGTAAGAATGTGAGTGATACTATGAAAGCCACTATAAAAAACATTTTTCCTGTTCCTGACCTCCTTCCCAATTCTATGCACCTTGGTCACCCAATTATTTTCAACCACAAAGACAGGAACAAAGCGTACGAATTTATAATCAACAAATTCAGAGGTAAGCTCACCTCTGTCAGAGCCAACAAACTTAATCATGCGGGTAGACTCACTTACATTCAATCTGTTCTATCCTCCATTCCAGTTTACTATATGTCTACTGTTCTTTTTTCAAAGACCTTTGTCGACAGAATTACTTCTATCATCAGAAGATTCTGGTGGACAGGTATCCAAGAAGACAATCCCTCATCTCCCATAGCCTTCAGATCATGGGATGACATGTGTCAAACAAAAGAAAATGGTGGCCTAGGTATTCGCGACCTATACACTGTTAACAGAAGTCTTCTCATTCATGCTGCTTTTAACATAGCTAATAATAAAAATCCTTTACTTACTGCTGTTCTTAAATCAAAGTATTTTCCTAACACATCTTTCTGGAGCACCAATCGCACAGGGACAAGATCTATTTTTTGGTCCTCAATTATGCAGATCAAAAAGGAACTTTCAGACAGCTCCGTCTACCAGATCCATGCAGGGAACACATCCGTCTGGTCAGCACCCTGGTGCCCGATTTGGAACTCCATCCACGACCACCTGCTTCTACCAATCACCACATCGCCGCTCCCTGCCACAGTCTCCGACTTGTGGAACCCCCACACACAGGAATGGAACATGCAACTCCTCACCAATGTCTTTGATCCTCAGGCTGTGAATATCATCTCTGCGACCCAGGCCATTCCCAATGATCAGGCTGATATCCTAAGATGGACACCCTCCAAGAATGGTATTTGTACTACCAAAGCCGTATACAAGCATCTTCAAAGCCAAAACACGATCCAACTCCCACAACAAGGTTCCAGAAGCATACTTCCTCAATCCAATGACATCTTGAAGAGGGCATGGAAAAGCAAGGATCTACCTCCCATCATCAAAACTTTTACGTGGAGATTGATTCGTCGTGCGCTTGCCACAGCACAAAGGGTCGCCAGGTATTGTATCCACATTGACAATCTTTGTTCGGCTTGTGGGGCAGTGGAAGATGATGCCCACCTGTTCTTTCACTGTAATCTTCCTAGACAGGTATGGACCATTTTCTCTCCACCTATAACAACTGACAACCTGCCTCAAGACCACGACGGAGTTCAGTTAATTTTGAATACCCTTATCTCTAACTCTACCTCTGATGGTCTTTTTCATAAAATGTTGTTTACCCTTTGGTACTTTTGGAAAGCCAGGAATGACCGCCACTTCAGGGGACAAACTTGGATTTCTGCACAGGTTAACCAAGCTGTTGCTGCCCATATCCAATCCAATGCGCAAGCTCATAGCATGCACACCATCACCCCTCAGTACACATCTCCATCAGGTACAACGACCAATCGGGCAAGGTCACACAGACTTGATGTACAGATGCAGCAACCTGAACAACCTGATGATACAGCCATATCATATCCTCCTTCACTCCCTTTGGAGGCCGAGGTATGACCCCTACTACACAACATACGTCTACAAATGTCACCTATATCATAGATGCTCCAGCGTTGCTTCAAGGTCCCAGGTGCTATGTGGATGCTTCTACAGATCCTGATCAAACTAATCCAACCCTCAAACCTGCTGGTTTGGGAGTTTTTATCCTCAATTTCCAGGATCAAAGAACTCAAGCTATTTACATAAAAGCTAAACTCCAGAACTGCTCTTCAGTCATAATGGCTGAAGCTGCTAGTTTAGCTCTAGGTTCTGCTATGTGTTATTTCCTCAATCTCTCAGGTGTCAATTTTTTGTCGGACTGTGAACAACTTGTTCACTTCTTCAATGGAGAGGACCCTGCCAATCCGCCGGATTGGAGAATCAAATATTACACTCAGAGCATTGTTAATTATAACTCTACAAGATCCTCCAATATCTACAAGATTCAACGTCGGCTTAATACCACAGCAGACTCCTTAGCTCGCCAGGCTAGGCAACTTCAGATTTCCCAGAACTCTAATCTAGATTTCTTATGTGCTTCAAAGGCTCATGTCTCCTCTTGTATGTTCAACAAGCTCTACATCTTGTAGGCCTAGCAGGTGTAACTATACTTGCAGCAAGCTGCTGCTAATAATAAAGTTGTTTCTTGTCAAAAAAAAAAAAAAAACTGTTTCGTGTACCCACTGCCAGTTGCTGGAAACTCTGGGCTTGTCCAAGAATCAACAATCCTTTTCCAGTCTGCATGCCAGCCAAGGGGGGTAAGGGAAACTAAACAGCAATGTCCCATGACCAATTACACCACAAACTGAACTCCCCTTCCCCTTCCTAATAAAAACTGCAAATAAAACGGCTAATACATCTGGAACACAAAATTGCTTATCGGTCACAAGCAATGAGCTCAAACATGAAAATTTTGGACTAATGTAAAATTCTTCCATGTACCTTTCATCTGTCTTGGATCATAAATAACCATTTGAGAAGTTTCAGGGTTCGGCAGATTGTGGCAACAACAACCTCGCACTAGCATGCTACCGCTATTTAGCATAGCTCATTTGTCAACCTTCTTAACAATGTTTTTCTCAACGCACTGCGATAGTAAAATTAAGAAAGTGTAAGCGAGGCTTCCCCATGGAAACCGAATATCCAATCAGAACTCTGTACAAAAACTGTAGCAGAAATATCAAGCAGGAAAACGTACTGCCTTTCTCAACGAAATTCAGAGAATTTAAGGGCCACATCCATGTTGTATCATATTATTGGTCTATGAAATATACACTAATATTATTTATTTATTTATGAGAGCACATGAAAGATGAAATCTATCACCTGAATTTACTAGTCTGTACCATCTGACTGTTGCAAGAAGCTCACGAATACTCTAGGAAAACTTTTCAATTCATTTTTTTTAATCAAGAACTGAATCCCCTGAGACAGATTTCACTCAGTGCAGTGCTCACATATCTCTTACTTAGGGGATGTTTGGTTCCACCCCACTAAACTTTAGTCACTAAACTTTAGTCACTTTTAGTGGCTAAAATGTCAAACTAGTCACTTTTAGTGGCTAAAATGTCAAACACTCGTATTTGACATTTTAGCCACTAAAAGTGACTAAAGTTTAGTGACTAGTGTTTGACATTTTAGCCACTAAAAGTGACTAAAGTTTAGTGGGGGTGGAACCAAACACCCCCTTAATCAGGTCGTTTAGCATGCTAACTTCACTGTGTCGTACAGGAACACAAACACAATCACTTATGTACAGATCACACAAGCTTAATGTATAAAGTTGGATAGTGCAGACCTCTTGTCTCGCTAGATAATCCAATTCCTTTGATGAGCATGGCCAGCAAAGATCCATACAACTGCATGTATCGACGAACTATATGTGTTTCCAGATGCAGATGGGACATCTTCTGATGTCCTAGATAGATCCTCTTTACTTCTTTGTTCAACCTCAGGAAAACAAATTTTAGGTACATTACATGCAAAAACTGCAGTTTCTCCGGGGGGAATATGAAAATGCTTATAAGAGTCACAAACGTGAAAAAAAGAATCTAAAAGAAATAGACCATGACTCAGAAAAGAACACTAAGAGATTTTTCTCGAATACGCAAAAGGTTTGCGCATCTTTCGTATTAAGATCGAGAAATAGTGAAAATTATAACGACAGATCACAAACGTGACATACTGGAGAAAAACTGTAATCGGGTCTTTCCTCCCTAGCAGGAGGAGATCATAGACTATTACTTGCTAAACATACTACCTAGCCAGCTTCGGTTTGGCTGGAGCGGATTCCACCATCACCGTCGTTGCTGCTTCGTTGACTGCTGCCTGCGTCTAATGCCAGTACAGTATCAACGATGAACACTCTGAACCTTGGGATGCTTGTGGTTGTTACCTGTACTGTGAGTCTGTGAATGCGATATGATACCCAATAAGGATCTCAATAATGGCACAAATCAGCTGCATAGATGATGTGGATAAAATAAAGGCACGTTTGTCTCAATGCAGCAGCTGACAAATATTGAAATGCTCTTAGCTGGCTGGATAGACAGATAAAATAAAGGCACGTTGGTCTCAATTTGCACACAGAATTCACATGAAAAATTACCTAATCTAACTGTCCAAGCTAAGACGAGTGCGCACATAATTCACAGGAAGAAATTGTAGTCGTCTATTAATTAATTCTCTTCATACGATTTCTACACCAAAAGAGGGCCAGCCAGCGTGGCCACGTCGCCCGCTTCTCCCGGCCGTTGGATCGGCCGGGCGGACGGCCCAGATCTTGCCTTCCCGGGTTATTTTGCAAAAAAACCCTCAAACTTTACTCGAATCAACCCGCAGTCCAGTCCCCCTCTCATATTTATTTGCAAAAAAGTCCTCGAACTTTAACGAAATCGACCCGCAGTCCAGGCCGGCCTACCCTTCACCGGCTGCCATTTCCTCTTCTCCCATTCGCCCCGCGCGCGCTCTCTCTCCGCAACTGACCGCCACGGCCGCCGCCCTATGCCAGGTGCGGAGGTGCCTAGGCCCCTCATCGGTCCGATCCCTTCGCCGGGTCTTCGTCGGCCCCTTCGCCAGGTCTTCATCGGGCTGGTCGCCGGCGACGAGCACTCACCAGGTATGCACGATGCGCATCCCTTCTCGTCCCTTCACGCTGTGCGAGTGCCGAGTGCGTAGCCGGGCACCCGAACCCTAATTTAATAAGGATTTGGGTATTTTTATTTGGATCTGATCTAATTGCAAGTTTATATACATATTTTGCCTACTGACTTCGATTTTGGTTTCGGCAAAAAAAAAAAGTTATTCGGTGAACATGGGTACACCAATGTCACCATGGAAGGGGCGGCTGCGCTCTCACCACGCGACCCCTCAAGGCTTGCCCAAGAGGAGGCTCCCTTCCCAGACCAAGAATCCGGAGGAGAAAGAGGAGCTCCAATCATTGAAGAAGCCTCAAAGTTTGCCCAAGAGGAGGGTCCCTTCCCAGGCCAGGAACCCGGAGGAGAAAGAGGAGCTCCAAACATTGAAGAAGCAGGCTCCCCCCAAGAAGATGGCGAGAGGTCCCCAAGCTGGAGCTGCTGCACAGCAGCCGAGGGCTCGTTTACGCCAGTTGTCGCGACTCGCTGGAAGAGACCCTGAGCATGCAATTGTGATATGTGATGATGTAAGCGGGGTAGGAGTTGCTCTTGCTTGACTTATGTTTTTTCTACTAGTACCATCCGTTTTATTCCTGAATGTTATCATGTTTTTAGTAAGAAGCTTGATTCAGTTCATACTTTATTCATAGATTATGAGAAATAGCATTGTAATTTGAACTTCCTCTTGTAGGAATATAAAGCCAGGGCTGATCAGTCAGCAATTACGCCTCTCCGCAGATCCCCACGATTCCATGTGGAAGATAAGAGTTTGGGCAAGTCACTGTTGCCACCAAATCGCCAGGAGACCTCTGCCAACAGAAAGACTAAAACAGCTCATAGGAAAGGCAAAATTCAAGAGAGCTCGAAAAGGAATAGGGCAAGTGCTGGATTTCCTCCTAGGAAAGATATTTCAGATGTATCTAACAAAAAGAGTGACAAGCAAGAGTTAAAGCCCAATCATTGTAAAGTTCAGACAGGAAAGAGGAAGAGAGGAACAGAAAGGAGATTGTCATCGAAGAAGCAAAGTTGCCAGGATCCTGAACCATTGCCTGTGTATTGCCAAGAAATTGCACGTCCCAATGAACCCAGAAAATCCACCCACAGAAGGATTGAAAAGGACCCTTGTATTGAGGTGAAGCTTAAAGTTGGTGATGGGAGATTGACAAACATTGATGAAAACATCAACAAGCCAAATGGGACCGAGAGAGAAGGAATGGAAAACTTTTGTGGTTCTGATGATTGGACAGAAGAGCAGGACATGGCATTGCGCAAAGCTTACTTCAGTGCTCGACCATCCCCACATTTCTGGAAGAAAGTTTCAAAAATGGTACCTAGTCTTTACATCATTTGCTTTAGTGTCTTTTTCATTTCTTATAAGTTGCAACAGCTGATCGAAGAAACATTGTTATACACTAGTTTGACTTGCTTACATGAAAAAGGATAAGGATGCTGAAGTATTGTGGCCAAAAATGTTTTTGCATTTTTCAGAAATGAATCTCAGTGCACCTGGTCTTTTCACATGTTATTTTGTATTTTTTGTTTCGCCAATCCGTTTTAACTATCAAGGTTTTGGAAATATATCTATGATGTGGTGTTATATGAAGATTCATAGCTGAAAGTTAATAAAGTCATTAATTGTTGACTGGAATTGTTTGTTACTAACCTTGGGGATTTGAGAAGATAATACATCCCTTAAGGATGATTGCAATATAAAGGTGTCCTCGTAGGCATATGGATATGGGCATACCATATTTATGGCCCTTGATAAACTTAACATTGTTATTGTTCTATGGAACTAAGTTTTGTGCTGATCAATTTGGTTCCTTTTCTTCTGGTATATACAAAGATTCTAATGCACCATTTTAGTAGAAACAATATCTCAAACATCATTAAGTTTCAATAACAGTTCATTCTTTTTTTTTCCATAGTGTACAGATTTGCTAGTTCTGTCAACAAAAGGGTATGATTAGACAGATTCAAATAGTAAAACATCTTAGAAAAAATATGAATAGCTGGAGGTATCAATTCATCAAATTTACCATTAGCTTTTAAAAAATTTAATAAATATAAAAACTTGGGGCTAATGGACTTGATTGCACAATCAAAATATCCTAAGGTTTCATAATGTCAGTTTGCTTTTCTTTTTCATACTTCACTGGAATATTATTTCAGTGGTAGGTTCTACTTCTTATCCGGCATATTTCTTCTTTTATATGTGGATTTGTTCCTTTGTCATTTATGATTTATTAGCTCAGTGATTTTGGACACAACTCTTTTCAGGTGCCAGGAAGATCTGCTGAAGACTGCTTCAACAGAATTTATACTGACCTCTCAACACCAACTCCAATTGCCCCACGTCCCAGAACAAGTAAAACAACATTTTCTCCTATAGGAAATTTCACATTGTCTGATCCAAAACTTCCAGATATCTTGGGACCTACAGTCGGAAGACGAAAGACCGCTAAACAGAAGAGTCTAGCAGCACAGAAGACAGTGAGGCATTTGTTGCAGAAACATTGCCGTATTGACCAAGCTCAAGAGGCTGACCACTTCTCAATTTTTGAAAGCTCACCAAGTGCCTTACAATTGAACTTATCTTTTGAAGATTCTCCTGGGACTCCTGACAGTTATATGGATTCAGATTCTCTAGGCAAACACAGTGGAAGTTTTTCAGCACGAAAGAAACCATTTTCAAGGTTAAGAACTAAGTCATCTGAACCGAGCCCAGCTGTTCTAAAGCCTATAAAGAATGTTATCTTACATGAGAAGTACATTGGTCAATTGGCACGTAGAGAAGGCACAAAAAGGCCTCGCAAAAGGACTCCAGCAGACTCTAAAGCTGCTGATTCTGGGAAGTCTCTTTCTGAGAAGCAAGCTGTTAGCCTGAAGGCTGCTAAAAATGCTCTCATCTCAGAAGCAACTGACTTCATAAGCAGTTTTAAGGCGCTGCAAGCCAATTCCCTTGCGCATGTTGTGGAGAATAGTGAAGAGGAGATTGAATTTGATGCCAGTGATTGTAGCGATGATGATAAAGAATAAGGAGGTGCTTACAGTTAGTCTTGATTCCCAGTGGTGCTTAGCAATCATTTCCTTTTTGTCAACTGACGTTAGTCTTCACTTCTCAGTGCCTGATGCTGCAATAAGGCTAGGCAGTTGTCAGGGCGGTGTATTCTGCCTAATATGATGTATCTAGTTTTGTGCCTCTTAGTGCCCTCAGAGATGTTAGTTAGTTGTGAAAGTGCTGCCTTCGTCATGCTTTATGACGGTCGAACCTGATTCTCTTGTGTTTGCATAAATCAGAAAGCTTCATTAAACATAGTTTGTTCCATTTTTTTTCTTGTACACACGAGAACTTCATATCATTTCATTAAAGAAGAACCAACCAACAACCAAGCCTCTTAGTCCCAAACAAGTTGGGGTAGGCTAGAGTTGAAACCCAACAAGAGACCCTAGTCATGGTTCAGGCACGTCAATGGCTGCTCTCCATGCATTTCTATCCAAACATAGATCTCTAGGTATATTCCAACTTTTTAGATCCCTCTTTATTGCCTCCCCCACGTCAATTTCGGTCTACCTCTACCTCTCATCACATGAAAATCTTGGGCTAAAACTCCACAATGCACTGATGCCTCCGGAGGTCTCCTTTGGACATGACCAAACCACCTCAACCGATGTTGGACCAACTTTTCTTCAATTGGTGCTACCCCTAGCCGGTCACGAATATCGTCATTTCGGACTCGGTCCATCCTTGTGTGGCCACAAATCCAGCGCAACATACGCATTTCTGCAACACTCATTTGTTGGACATGTCTTCTTTTAGTAGGCCAACATTCTGCTCCATACAACATAGCCGGTCTAATCGCCGTCCTATAAAACTTGCCTTTGAGCTTTTGTGGTACCCTCTTGTCACAGAGAGTACCAGATGCTTGGCGCCACTTCATCCACCCTGCTTTGATCCTATGACTAACATCTGCATCAATATCTCCATCCTTCTGTAACATCGATCCAAGATACCGGAAGACATCTTTCTTAGGCACCACTTGGTCTTCCAAGCTCACCTCTCCCTCTTCCTGTGCAGCATTGCCGAAATCACATCTCATGTACTCAGTCTTAGTCCTGCTTATTCTAAACCCTTTGGACTCAAGGGTCTGCCGCCACAACTCTAGTTTCCTATTTACTCCTGTCTGACTCTCATCAACTAACACTACATCGTCTGCAAAAAGCATACACCAAGGGATATCTCCTTGTATGTCCCTCGTAACCTCATCCATAACCAAGGCAAAGAGATATGGGCTCAAGGCTGACCCTTGATGAAGACCTATTTTAATCGGAAAGAAATCAGTGTCACCATCATTTGTCCGCACACTGGTCTCGACGTTGTTGTACATGTCCGCACACCTATTTTCATTAAAGAAGAAAAGAGAGAAAAAAGGTCTGTTCAATTCATAAGGAAGTTTCAACCATGTTACCTTAGTGCAATGTGGATTAAAAATACTCACCATCAAAGATCCACATAACTTTACCTTTTCGTGGCAGTGACCTTATGAACCCAGGTAAAAGATGTGTCTCAGAATTAGTCTCCTACAGTCTTTGAATTGTATGTGTCATTTCCCATTGTAAGCTTACATTATAAGGAATGACATCGCACTGACACATTGCCATTGCTGGTGATCGGTGCATGAGGAGCCATTCAACATTAATTCAGAAAGCACATATAGTTTGAGAAAGTGCAATAGCACTGTTTTACTTTATCGGTATATGGTATTCTGGTGTGTTGAAATATTTATTATTTAGCTGGTCTTTGTTGTCTCTTAAAATAACGTCCTTCATGTTAACTTGTGACTTGTAAGATATCTGGGCATCTGGCACTGGAAGATGATCTACTCTACTATGTTCAATTTTTTTCTTAGCTGCTTAGGTTCCTTTGTAGCAGCATGTTTTCTGGCTCTAATCTTACAGATTGAAGGTGTGGGCTTATAACTGAGGCTTTCACTTAGAAGGTACGAGCGCCTGTTTTGTACAATTAAGTATAGTTACATCCTATATTCCTATGTGATCTTTTTACTCTGAAGCACATGAACTTCTCACCCGATGAAGAGAAATTTACCAGGTAGCTGTACCTCCCACTCGGGCCTGATTTTCGCTCAAACTGGGCCTCAGTGGACCGAATTCAGCCCGACCACGTTTTCCTATTTTCCAGCGAATTTATTATTTATATAAATCGTCTGAATTTTTTAAAAAACATAATAAATCAAAGACGGCCCAGATCTTGCCTTCCCGGGTTGTTTTGCGAAAAAACCCTCAAACTTTACTCGAACCAACCCACAGTCTAGTCCTCCTCTCAGATTTATTTGCAAAAAAGTCCTCGAACTTTAACGAAATCGACCCGCAGTCCAGGCCGGCCTACCTCCCACTCGGGCCTGATTTTCGCTCAAGCTGGGCCTCGGTGGACCGAATTCAGCCCGACCACGTTTTCCTATTTTCCAGCGAATTTATTATTTATCTAAATCGTCTAATTTTTTTAAAAAACATAATAAATCAAAGACGGCCCAGATCTTGCCTTCCCGGGTTGTTTTGCAAAAAAAACCCTCAAACTTTACTCGAACCAACCCACAGTCCAGTCCTCCTCTCAGATTTATTTGCAAAAAAGTCCTCGAACTTTAACGAAATCGACTCGCAGTCTAGGCCGGCCTACCTCCCACTCGGGCCTGATTTTCGCTCAAGCTGGGCCTCGGTGGACCGAATTCAGCCCGACCACGTTTTCCTATTTTCCAGCGAATTTATTATTTATCTAAATCGTCTGATTTTTTTAAAAAACATAATAAATCAAATAAAAATCATAAAAATGTCAAACCAAGTTTGTTGAACTCTACACAACTAGAACTACACTGTAGGCATATAACATCAAATATTTTAGTATAATTTTACTGCTATAAATGTACATCTACATTTCTTTAGAGTTTTCTGTAAATAATTAATAGAACCAATTTCTATATTCAAATTGCTAGGAAATTTTAATGATAGCTTACCCATACCACTCATAAAACAAAATAATTAAATGATTTTACCAGCTTTACGATCTAAAAAAATATTAACCTCCACGTAAATATTACCCCATACATGGATTAATTGTTCATGAAATATAGTAATATAGCAAAAAAAACACCACTAATGTAACAAGCTCCACTGAAACTAACCAAATACGCATAGCTCCCACTCAGAAATAATTTGATCAATCAAAGTTGAATACTGCAAACTACTGCATAAATTAAAAAAAATATAATCAGCTGTAATTTATTGGAATGACCACTTTCTCTAATATTGATCTTTTCACAAAAATACAACAAACAAACTAAAACCTCTACATAAATTATCAATTAATGGTATCTATTAAAATAAAATGGACATATACTAGCCCACACGGCAAAGCCTCCTAACTTAATTTTCCAAAGACGAGTACTTGATTTTTCCAAGCACGATGTTCACAAGTATTCTGATCCAAAGACGAGTACTTGATTTTTCCAAGCACGATGTTCACAAGTGTTCTGATCCCTCTCAACCATCTTTTCTTGATGAGTGAAATCAGACGTTACTACCCAGTACAGAAATATTATATATCAACGCTGCAAACATACCACACGCTGGCCATAAGCGGCAACGCCGCGAGCATTTCTAGTAAGCACAATTTGGGTTCAGCACAGAAAACAAGTAGAGTTGGAATAATTTCTACCAATAAGCACAATTTGGGATAATATAGGTTCATGTAGGAAAATGGCTGCAATAATAATAATACCCCACAACATATACTAAGCATCAGGAGATAACCATGATGACACTCAACCATACAAAAACTCCGTCCATTATTGTGACACTGAAAATGGATATTTGACAAATTCATTGTCACATTGGCCACATGCGCAGATGTGCTGAACCCAGGATTTTTTTTGTGTGTGCTGGCCTATCGGTTGACCAAGATGGAATCATGGAAGCGTGGTTAGCTTGGTGTATTAACAAAACATTATGCGAGAAGGGCATGGGATTGGTGATCTGTTCCTATCATGCTTTCACGCGCTGCAACTGCAATAGTTTGATCGCAGAAATTAACTTCACTAGCATAATCATCATGAGGTACGGTGTATATATAATATATTTCTAACGCGTGTACTCGGTTTTCTCAAGAATAGGTGGTTGTAGAATGTAAATGATCTAGTGAGACTTCTATTAATTAGTCGTAGTTGACTGCCATCTTTTGCATAAAAAACATTCCAAGGATTTGGTGCAGCTGTCACCTGCCACGGCTCCATGACTGTAGCGTTACTGAGGATGTTTGGTTGGGGTGCCTCCGAGACAGCTCCCACGTCAGGCGCCGATCTCCACCTCCACCTGAGAGCAAGTATAGTAAGAAATTGTAACCAGAATCAATATTGATGTAGATGAGAGAGAAGAGGAGAGAGAAAAAACGAGTTGTAATTTTACAGCTGGTTTAGACAAAAGAACCAAAAAACTTTGTGACAGAGACAAATGAGTCATGTATTAATATTGAAGACCTCAACCACTATATAAATGGACTGAGAGATGACTGTAAAATTTTTTACAACCCGCAACGGACTGTATTATTAACCTTGCTCTCTAAATCGAATACATGGGAGCCCGTCGAAGCCACAAGTTCATTTATTTTGGATATGAGAGAGAAATTTTAAAAACGTTCTTTACTACTCCCATGTATAAAATTTCTTTGTATACGATAGTGAACATTGCTGCTACAGTGATCGTGCTTGCTTGGTTGGTAGCCTACGTTACACGAGTACGGGTATCTGATACAATACGTATCGGATACGCGGATACACACTTTCTCAAAAGAAAACCCACTAAAATGGTGTATCCGAGTATCCGTATCCGCGTATCCGACGAGTATCGGCCTTGCTTAGATACACTCAAACTATCAACTTTTTTTCACTCTCTCTCCATCACATCACCATCACATCAACGTTTGGACGCATACATGGAGCATTAAATATTGGTAAAATAAATAACTAATTGTACTTTTAGTATGTACATGTCGAGACGAATCTTTTGAGTCTACATAGTCTATATTTGAACAAAGTTTGTCAAATAACAACGAAAGTGCTACAATTGAGAAAAAATCTCACCATACAGATACGTCACCCCCTTTGAAGTATCCGTGTAACATAGTTGGTAGCCTCTCTCTTGGCATAATTTCAAGCATAGGAGGCATTTTCGCTCATAAAAAGGCGCCCAAGGCGGCCCAGAGCGGCCATCATCATCACCACTCACACCCCTCCTCGTGTGCTTTGTTTTGGCGGGCCACTGCACTGCAGCTGTCTCTCGCTTCTCCTTCCTCCTCCGTCTCCACCCGGAAGCACACGCAGCCATGGCCTCTCCGGCAGCTTCTTCCTCCCCACGGGCACCGCGCATGGGCATGGCCGACCACCGAGGTTACTCGTCGTCCCCTAGCTCCTCTCTCTTCTTCCTCGTTCCTTTCATGCGTGCATGCAAGCTGTTCCGATCGCCGTGTGTGTCTACTCTAGTGGTCTGAACTCTGAATATGCTGATCCGTGTTTAATACACACAGGCTTGATTTTGTCGAAGCAAAACGAGAGCAGATAAGACAACGTTGCTTTGATGTGAAAGCTGTCTCTTGTCAGCTAGTACTAGTTCAAAAACAAAAAAAAACCTAGTAGTGGTTTGGGCTCTAGCAGTGCTTTGACTCCCACGCAAGTAGCTAGACTAGGGCTGTGCTTGGGTAGTAGGACTTCAAATTCTCGTCTTGCTTCTTCGTCGATCGATCGGTCATTTCTGTTTACTAGAGTTGGCCCCACGAACCTTTTGGATTCATTTGGCATTTTTGGCTCCTGTATAGAATGGGACTTCCCTTTGATCCTCCTCCATTTAATCCACCTTTCGGAGATTCTTGATTTTTTTCCCCAACTTTACCATATATATTCCCTCGGCCCCACAAAGATTGTCATTGTAACATTCAAATTTTATCTCATAATAAAATGATAAAATGTCGCTCCGGATCCCAGCTGGGTACTTTTTAGCCTAGCAAAAAAAAACATTAACTATAGACTAACTTTTTAAAGGGGCATTTAGTCATTTGACAGTAGTAACATTGGTATCTTTTTTTTTTTTTTTTTTTTTTTTGCGGAAACAAAAACATTGGTATCTATCTCCTCCGACTTCTAATATATCTCGACGACGAAAATATATCCCATATACACAAGTATACGTTATGTATGTGGGTGGCTTAAGTTCAAGCACTTATAAACTAATGCTCCCTTTGAATGTACGACTTTTTTTTTTATTCTCTATGTTTCTAGTACAAATAAATTGATTTATGTGAAATTTCTCTATAATTCTTATCAACTTCAATCTTGCGTTCAAATGGGGGACTAAAACGTGTTTTCGCGCGATATAAGACTGCCTCCAACAAGATAGTCATCAGGCTACCCATACCTAAAATAGGTAGTGCACAGGGAAAAATCGATGTCCAACAGAAAAGGCAAACAGGACATCAATTTTACATCAAGGGGAGAGAACCGCAAATAAGCATCGCCTTTCTCATCGATCTAAATCTCTGGCGTCGTGGACAAGAAGCCCGGCCCCAGATGCAAATGCTGTCAAATTGTGGTGGTTGTGCACTCGGGTCCCGCCGCCGGCGTCGTGGGAGTCATCTACACGGATGTCGCGGTTGGATCTGTCGGGAAAGGTGAGCCGCCGCTCCTAATCGACCGGAGAGGGAGCACCAATGGTTGGTCGAGGCCAGGTGGGACCACAGTGGGCTCACGGGCGACGACAACAAGGGTCTCCTGTGGATGGCCGAACGATGAGGAGCGACCAACGCAACAAGGTGGGTCTGCGGCAGGGCATGGCTGTGCGGGCTCTCTCGACATGCAGGCTGTGCAGGGGGGCGGGGAGGGAGTGAGGCTCAGCATGCAGGGGGAGGAGGAAGAGAGGCTCAACATGCGGGGAAGGGACAGGGGTGGAACTAGGGGGCCGAGCAGGGGCCATGGCCCCATGCACAATGAAAAATATTTTTTAGTTATAATTTTTTTTGATTATATAGATAAAAATATATAAATTCACTATTTTTATAATAATACTGTGTTTTTTCTTACAAATATTAAATATATATGTAAAAATATTGTCATATTTACGAGGTATGATCATATTGTTTGTTCCCCTTAATCAAAAGTTCTGGTTCTGCCTCTGACAACGGAGGGAGGCAGGCTCGGCTTTGGAGGAAGGGGAGGCTCCGCACGACGGGGGAGAAAACGCCCTCTGCTCGACGGGAAGGGAAGCGAGCGGGTCAGCTATTGCAGAACATAAGGTTTGGATTGATGACCCTTTTTCCACGCGTGATTCAAACAAAAGAATGCATGTGATATTTGGGTGAGGGCTGTTGGAGACTAAGTAGGTGAGAATCTTCCACACTAGATTGTTCATGACAAAATATATATATATTGCGTATACACCACGTCCTATCATATCCATGTAGAATAATTCACTTTGAAGATGTGGCGAAACGAATGCACACGTGACTACGTGAGGTTCTCAAAATCTCCTCATATAGAGGGTGGAGATTCGAGTGCTCGTTCAATTGCTTGCTTCTTTAAACTCTTTATTATCACTGCTTTATTATTGCGGTCGTCGTTCATTGTTCTGCATGGCGCCCTGTATGCTAAATTGCTAATGCAGTCAAGTCTATTTTGCCTTTCAGATAGCCAAATGAAGGCCGCACCATGCAGGCTTACAAGGCAGAAATCCGAGATCCTTCGTGCTCAGTATGTTGACGTCAGAGAACTCAGGTACAGCCATACAGATTCAGTCCACTGTCAGCATTTCTTCTCCCAGCATTTCCTTTTGGACTCAAATGACATTCCTGCTGCTCTTCTCACTTACTCCTGAAACAGTGATAACATGTCAGTAACAGCAATGGAACTCAGCTGCTACTAGGCTGAAAATGAAATATATATATAACATGCTACTTCTTCAGTACTGTAATCTGTAATGTGGAATGATGTTCTTTCATCTAATCCACAATTTTTTCAACATACAGGATCTGCACAGGAACATGGAATGTTGGAAGCATATGTCCACCCAGTGACTTGGATATTCAAGAATGGTTGGATATAGATGAACCAGCTGATATTTATGTTCTTGGGTAATTTTTCTCTCAAATAAACCTTTTCTTTTTTCAGGTGGGCCAAACCTGCTGTCGAGTTCTAAGGGGGGGGGGGGGGGGGGAGGGAATCAATAATGTAAACCTTCATTTTTCATACTTTGCAAGAAAATGATCTGTTATACATACCTGTGCTAAATGATACCAAAATCTGGTGTGCTGGATTTGATCTTGGGAAACAACTAAACTGTTTGGGAAACATGGACTGGGAACTTGTTACATTTGAAATTCATTTAGCAATCACATGATGCAGCTGGATAAGTATATTGTAGGCCCACGTGCTATTTGGCTATGAAAAGATGCAATACTGCTGCTATTAAAAATAATGAGTTTCATTTACCATTAAAACTACTGCTATCTTTCAGATTTCAAGAGATTATCCCACTAGAAGAAGGGTATATGATTGGAACTGAAGACACTCGCCCAGTTGCAATATGGGAACATATCATCCACAAAACTTTGAATAAGAAGTGGTCGGATGAATCAAAGTCCAAATGCCATAGTGACTCTCCACCACCAGCAAGGTTAAATCCATCAGATTGTGTTCTTGCAATGGAGAATGAATTGCATAATGAATCCAACAATGATAGTGATGGGGAGCTTCATCTGTTGCACAATGCAAAATCATCCAATTCAGCTCGCCATCTTCAGCCATTGGATTTAGCCTTTGGTGTTAACAATTTTAATGGGGTTAAAAGAAAAAGACTGCAGTATGTCCGGGTAATAAGCAAGCAAATGGTAGGAGTATTTCTTTCGGTATGGGTTCGGAGAAGCCTGCAGAAGCACATTCAGAATTTGAGAGTATCAATTGTAGGTGTAGGTACAAGGGGTTTTATTGGCAACAAGGCAAGTGCCAAATTTATGTCTTTTATTATTACCCGTGCAGCTTTATATTACAACAATAATTGTCTCATACTTGGAATCCTAAAATGTTGCTTGTCACATTGTCCACAACTATTTTAAACATTCCTCCTGAGAACTGGAGTTGAAAAATGCACATTTTGATGCTACCATACTTTCAAGAATACTGAAAAGAGAAAGTTGGCCTTTGTTTCAAGAGAGACAATTTATCATTTTAAAATATTTTATTTCCTTAAATGTTAACATGTAGCTGCTTACTATTGTATTCACCATGGATACACTAGTTTAAATTTGTTTGTCTAAATGAAGCACATGCTAACATTTGTTCCTTCAATATGCTTCAGGGATCAATATCAGTCAGCATGACTATACATGAAACTCATTTTTGCTTTGTATGTTGCCACCTGGCCTCTGGTGAAAAAAATGGCGATGAACTAAAGAGAAACACAAATGTTGAAGAAATCCATAGAAGGACAGTTTTTAACCCAGTTCATACGGTAGGCGTGCCCAGAAGAATACATGACCATGAGTGAGTTAATCCATGTCTTCAATACTTTGTGCTATGCTCCAATATGCACTGAATCAACTATTTCCATGGCTTCTATATTAAATGTGCCCTTCAAATTTTCAGAAGGATTATATTGTTAGGGGATCTCAACTATCGGCTGAATTTATCATATGAGACGGCACATGAACTTATCTCCAAACAAGACTGGAATAGATTGTTTAAGATGGATCAGGTAACTTCGATATCCTAATACATCCATTACTTGCACAAAGTTTCCAGCTCATTCTTCTTTCTGTGATAGCTGAAAAAAGAACTAGGGAAAGGGGGCACATTTGACGGTTGGGTTGAAGGATCTATCATCTTCCCCCCAACATATAAATATGAGTTTAACTCAAAAAAATATGTAAGTGATGCGACGAAATCTGGGAGAAGAACACCTGCATGGTAAGCTCCGCCTTTTGTTCATCAGTTTCATTCTAGTTTATTCAATAAATCTACTAGACATCGAACTTGAGGATATGTCTATGGGAATAAGGAAATTAACATTCTCACCTGCTTGTATAGGTGTGACCGCATTCTCTCATATGGGAAGGGAACAAGGCTACTTTCCTACAAGAGGGCGGAGCTTATGTTATCTGATCATCGCCCTGTGACTGCAGTTTATATGGCAGAGGTTGAAGCTGTCTGCCCCAGGAGGTTGCAGAGAGCTCTAACATTCAGCAATGCAGAGGTTGAGGATCACCTGTTATCGAGGGAAGAAGCACATCTTGAACCAAAACCATTGAACCATGAGCCAGGCAGTTTCTTAGCTCAAGTTCCAACCAAGACGCAGTGCAATGCCAATGCTTGATCTCAGAATATATCAGAACGATTCAATTGCACCCGCGTAGATTAGGAGTAGGATGTCCATTTCCATCTTTGCTACATCCTTATTTGATCAAGGGTGGGTATTGGTGAGACCATGATTATGAACCCTTTTCTAGCCACTGTATCCTTGCCATTACCGAATTGCGATGCCATTGGTTTGAATAAATAGTCATTTATTTCTTTAAAGATCGATCGGTCATATGACAGGCTTTGTGTACAGTATTTGTTTCTCTTCTCATTCGAGTCATTTCCCCGTTATCGATGCTCTTAGAATATATTTTTTTTCTTTTTTTTTCTTTGATGTAGAAGTGTGGAACCATATAGTGCCTTCGGCTACTTTGATGCCATTGGTTAAAACTCAGAAGTAAATTATTGTGTAATAAAGAATCAACCAGAATTGTACAACAAGGTCTTATTTTTTTTTATTCGAGTGCTTCATACCGAATCGGTTCGTTAACAACTCCACAGTTTCGACCTATATTGGCTTTTGCAGCAACTCAACAAAACTGGACCCCGAGTCCTTCTTGTTCACGGTCCTTGCCAATGTAGGGAAATTCAGAGGTTCAGATAAAAACTGAAGCTTAATTCCTTTTCAAAACTCTTCAGGTTAGGTGGTGTTCTCTGAATGTAAATTGTTTCTATAAATTAAATGGGGATGGGGTCCATGGGGATACTCTTTCCCCGTTGAGGGCTTGTTTGGCTGCACACAAATACAACCCAATCCACGTGTGTTGATAGAGATTGAAGTGTAATTTAATTCAAGTTACACTCTAATCTACTCCAACCCACGTGGATTAGAGTGTACTCCCTCCATCCCAAATTATAAGACATTCCAAGAATCTTGGAGAGTCAAAGTTGAAAAACTTTGACCAAATTTATATAATAAGATAATAATATTTATGATATCAACTAAGTGCAATTAGATTCTCCATTAATTATATTTCCATAATATGTATATTTGATGGTATAAATCTTTATATTATTCTTTATAATTTTGGTCAAAGTTGAAAAACTTTGACTCTCCAAGATTCTTGGAACGTCTTATAATTTGGAATGGAGGGAGTATTTGTGTGTAGGCAAACAAGGTCTGACTGTTTAAAAAAAAAATCCTCTTCCAACTATGCAGAGTATCTTCGCACAGATCAAAAGCACTCTCCCTGTTCAGAATAAATAGAGAGAATCTGTATGCATCCAGAGAAATGTAATCCACGCGAGTACTAAGTACTAACACAAGAAAAGGCCTAGACAATGAAATCAAGAGGCATATTTTCCCTACAAGGCTACAAACAAGCATTTTTTAGGAGTCGTAAGTTTTTAGCCAAAGGGGATCCCTCACCTTTGTCGCCGGTGTGAGCTGTGGAGCTTCCGGCCAAACGGCGGCGAGCTCCTCCTCACCGGCCTCACGCACAAGTGGGAGTCACAGACGCGAAGCCGAGCTTTACCTGCCGTCGCGCTTGACCTCGCCGCGAGCCGCCACCGGCCCAGCGCAGAGTCCGTGGTGGCACATGGGCCATGACGGCCTACCCTGGTGAACGCTGTCCGGATCGCTCGCCCTTTGGGAAAAAAAAATAATATACCTTTGGGTTCCTTAGAATAAAAAAATAAAAAACTAAATATAATAAAAAAATAATCGTATAATATACCTTTGGGTTCCTTAGAATAAAAATAGAAGGGTCAATTTAAAACATATCATTATAATTTTACAAGTACTCTTTTTTATGAACTATAGACCTTTGGGTAGTCAATTTATCGCCTTTACATTAGTTGCTTCTAGAAAAGAATATTAAAAAAACTGTTTTTCCGAGACATGAACTGCGATTTGCAATAACTACTTATATCCAGATAAGATACATGGCCAGGATGCTTTGTGCATGAAGGGAAAGCGTTTATGGGTTCCTCAAAAAGTAGTTCTGCATTCACGTACTAATAGTATATAAATTTTGGAAAGAGAAAAGCGGGTGAGATTTTTTTGATCGGGATGAAACGTCAGTTTAAAATCCTGTCACCGTTCATCTATTTTTTTAACATAATGACAGCTGTCACCGTTTGACTGATTTTAGTTATTTTAATAGTATTTTGTAAGAAAAAAAAGTTAAAGTACAATTATAAACCTACTAATAAGTTCAAACAAACAAGGCTAATATGATAATTTTAAATCAGAAAGTGCTAGAAAACAGACAAAAGTGAGAAATACTAGCTGGCCATCACATTTTACACACATGTTGACAAGGCAATGCTGAGTGTAAATTTCAGAAATGCATGCAAATCAAATGGGTAGTGTAAATTTCGTCAGAAATGTTTGCATATCAAATGGGTGGGCTGAATTAGTTGGTGAGTGACAGTTAAGTGTATGGTTCAGATTTTTTTTTTGATAAAAAACAGTATTAAAAATGGGGAACTGATCCCGTACTCCTCTAAAAATCTTTGTGAATCTTAAAGTCAAAGTACTTAACGCAGTTAGGGGTACATATTCAACTCGAGATTTTGCATCTCCTAATCATACAGAATAGTGTATGGCGTGGCTAGTTCACGACTTCACATGCAATAAATAACTCATGTTTTGATTTAGAACTAGAAAAGCAAACAAGAAATATGCTTAAGTGAAATAAAACACATGAGAAAGATTATTGATAGGCATGTCGGGGGATTTTAAATTTGGTTTTCGATTTTTTTTGTCACCCTCCAAATCACTAAAATTTGTAGACTCGAGAAATATGGTTTTGCCATAATTTTGGATCTAAACGAAATGATATTAGAAGAATATGCAACATAAATAACAAAAATATAAGTAAGATTTATATATATATACACTAAAACATGTGCACTAAAATAATGTGAATTTTTGATTTTTTGCTACCTCTGAAATTCAACATTCAACCAGGGCATGTTAACATTTTTCGAGTGAAACATTATACTCTGCCAATTTGCATATTGTACCAGCTTCTTATTTATAATACTTAGTGTTGATTTATGTTTATAATAAGTATAATTTGATATTTAACAAACTTTCGGACTTAGATCCTAACAAAAACAATGAGTGGATGATTTGCATGCAGACATGCAAGCATAACGGACCAGAGTTTTGGGTAATAATAAGTCAATTGTCTATGGACAAATCCACCACTGTCCACATTAACAACTTTTACTTTGAGATTCACAAAGTTTTCTAGTTAGGGAGTACCGGAGCAGAACTCTTAAAAATGTGGTTTACCTTTTAGATCCCAGTCTGCTCGTAAAATAACATATTGTGTCAAAAAAGGACAGAGCAACATCATCATTAACTTAAAGCATAATGTGGCAGCATTTCCACCATATTTCTTGTAGAAACATGCATATATGCCAATAGTCAACAACATTAGTAAGCGCAAGACAATGATTCTGAGATGTGCCAAGAGGGTTTTCTAAAAGAGATGAGCGATGTTCGTTTGAGCTATAAGTCGACTTTAATCCATACTATTCCGTACTCGTAAAAAAAATTATTTTAAACAAGATTTTAGTCAAACATTGAAAATATAAATCATCAATAACTTTTTAGTTATTGAGTTTGCAAATATAAAAATTATATGAATAAATTTATCTTAAAAAATACTTTCATAAAAGTATACATATATCACTTTTCCATAAATGTTTTTATAAAAACAAGACCAAAATTGTGTTTTGGAAACCGTGTAGTTATTCTAAATGATATTTTTTATAAGTACGGAGGAAGTACAAATCAGTCATAGAATAATATTTTCCTTTCACGGTAAATCAGTCATATAAATAAACAAAAGTCGTTTTAAGTTCTGAGCCATAGATACTGGCTCTTAACTTGGTGATGAAAGGGGGGAAATTTTTATTTCCCAGAGTAGGATAAAGACGCAATAAGTGTATACTAAAATGAAAGCTACCAGCTATCGCCGTACGTTTCATCAGGCTTCATCAGATCAGATACAACTAAGGCCCCTTGTTTAGATGGAAAAATTTTGCCAAAATTTCTCCTGTAGCGTTTTCGTTGTTATTTGACAAACTTTGTCCAAATATGGACTACGTAGACTCCAAAGATTAGTCTCGACATGTACATACTAAAAGTACAATTAGTTATTTTTTTTATCTACATTTAATGCTCCATGCATACGTCCGAACATTGATGTGATGGAAAATTTTGGGAAATGAGACGAACTAAACAGCTGTTAACTTTTTTTTTTTAAAAAAAGAAGCAAACTTATTATGGTGACCACGTACTATATTGGAACATTCCATATGCATACCTTTTTTCGATGAATTTCATATGTAACCTTCTTTCGGTCTGCCTACCTACTTGCTTAGGTGTGGCACATAATCACTATTGCATGTATATCATGTCAATTGTTAAATTGGGCCTACAATTACGTTATATTATCATGTAAGGTCTGAATCTTTGAGAGAACAATAGTCAAATCTTGATTTTTTTTTAATAACAGAACAAAGCTTCGGTCTCTACATTGCATACTTAATAATCTTGAGAGTATATGTTTATATCTTGAAATTAAATATATTTTAAAAGATCATTAAGAGGTTAATGAAGGTATTTGGAAGAGGAGAGAGACCAGTAGACAGACTGGTCGGTCTATTTCTTCGCTAGAAAAGGGGAAACCAAGGTCCAAGCGGCCATCACGTTCTCTCAGAAGACATGCTCGTGTGGCGGCGTCTGGGTAGGGGAGCTGCTGCAGTCGCGCGTATGGCGTCCTCTTCCTCCCCCCTCTCCTCCCTGCCGCGGCTATTTATCCCGCCTCACCGAGCGCACCACGAGGCAGCCATGGCCGCTTCGGCCGGCGCCTCCCAGGCGCTGCGTAACGGCGGCGGGACGCAGATGCAGGTTAGTTTTGCTCGATGTTCGAAGCTTCTTCGCTTAAGTTCTTCAACCTGCTGTTTCTTGGATCAAATTCTGATCTTTTTTTTTTGCTGTTCTTGTCTCTGGTTTGCGGGGGAGGAAGGATTTTGTGATGCAGAGGTGGGCTGAGATGGTGTTGTGTTGCGGCGCGGATTGGGGCTGCGTGCCGCAGCTGTGGAACAGGCTGGTGCTGCGCAAGTGGCTCAACATCGGCGCGGGGTCCGGGGACTCCGACTTCAGCGCCGACGAGCACGATACCTCGGAGGGCGAGACCGACCGCGAAGGTTACTTTAACTCTTCTCTTCTCGACTTCCGCCCCTCTGTTTCTTGAGCGGAATGTTCTGAATTTCTGAATCGATCTGGTTGCTCAAGCTTGCTCTTATTTGGAGCGAAATTACGGAGAATTTGGTTTGGAAGTTTGAGAGGTAGGCGTTGACGGTTATGCAGAGCAGACAACACAATGTGCAATGAAAGTTCTTTCTTGTACGCTACTGTTTGGGCTATCGTGACTTTTTTTTCTCAACTTCTTTACAACTGGATTAGAAAGAATGCCATCTTGAATAATTGGTCAGCTCACGCTGGATTGCATTGCTTGTTTGATGATTGCATTGTTAGATTACTGTAGTTGTTCATTATTTGCCATCTTTTTGATATGGTATTGATGTTTGGTCATATCGCTGAGAATGCTTAACCGTTGTGATGTGCGTAGCTAGCGGCTAGTAATTTCTTCGGACCAGCTATTTCTTTTGGTATATTCGATCTTTTTTAAGGAGTTCAAGAAGGGTATTAAGAAATTCACTGTTGCTTTAAAGTTAACTTTTGGCTCTTCTTTTCGTCTTTTGGAAAGAAATAAAATATCAGGAATGTTGATGTGACCATCTTCTAGTTGACTTCACTATCTAATGGTTCTTGTGCTTTGTTCTCTTTAGTGAAGGAACATCTGCACTACATTTTTATTTGTTGCTTTTCCTTAGCTTAACATTATTCTTTGTGAAGAGTTTTTTTATTGTTTTAATAATAAATCATAATTGCTGTGTTTTATGTCATTTGTGCAGACATGTCTGGTTCGAAACATGTGCTATGTAACGAAGAAAGGATATTAGGTGGATTTGGTGCAAGCACGACTGGTAATTTATGAGCGCATGATGTTTATTTTCCTAAGAAAATGAGAAACATGCAAAAGATTAGTGTCCAATAATTTTGTTTCTCTATGTATATTCATGTGCGAGTTGGGTGTAGTTGACTTGTGGACAAGTAGGCACACAGCAATGCTGGCGAAATACTCACCTGGCCAGAGAAGATGCTGGTTTAATTATGTAGAGAGATACGGTTTGGGAAACACCACACCACAACCAGGGGGGGTGACGTGTTATATATATATGGCCAATATGGCTTGGAGTACAAGAATACAATCATGTATACATAGAAAGCCTATCAGCTATACAAGGAAAGCTATATCAATATGATCAGCTATACAATATTCCTAATACCCGCCCGCAGTCGTAGCGGTAGGAGTGCGGACGCAAAGACTGGACCGAAAATCAGTGAAGAGCTGAACCGGAAGACCCTTCGTCATTATGTCCGCAAATTGGTGGGAGGACGGAACATGAAGAACCCGAACCTGACCCAAAGCCACCTTCTCGCGGACGAAGTGAATGTCGATCTCAATATGCTTCGTGCGCCGATGATGGACAGGGTTGGCGGTCATATAGACAACACTGACATTGTCACAGTAGACAACAGTGGCGGAGGCCAAAGGAACATGGAGCTCCTGGAGGAGCTGGCGGAGCCAGCAGCACTCAGCAACAGCATGAGCGACGGCTCGATACTCTGCCTCAGCGCTAGACCGGGACACCGTGGTCTGGCGCTTGGAGGACCAAGAGATCAAGTTGTCGCCAAGAAAGACGCAGAAGCCGGAGGTAGAACGTTGAGAGTCCGGACATCCCGCCCAATCCGCATCTGAATAGGCGGTGAGGGACTGGACAGGACCGGTGCCGATGTGGAGGCCGGAGGAGAGGGTGCCCTTCACGTAGCGCAAGATGCGCTTGACCAACGCGAGATGGGGCTCACGGGGGTCATGCATGAAGAGGCACACCTGCTGAACAGCATACGCCAAGTCTGGACGAGTCAGCGTAAGGTACTGAAGGGCGCCGACCAAACTCCGGTAGTCGGAGCTGTCGGAAGCGGAGAGCTGGGCGCCGTCTGTCGCTGAGAGCTTGGCATGAGTGTCAATAGGAGTCGCTGTAGAGTGACACTCAGCCATGCCGGCGCGCTGGAGAAGGTCGACGGCGTACTGTCGCTGGGACAGGAAGAGACCGTCAGCAGAGCGACTGACGGAGATGCCGAGGAAGTGGTGCAGATCGCCGAGGTCCGTCATGGCAAACTCAGAGGCTAGCCGAGCCATGATGGACTGAAGGAGCGTCGAGGATGAAGCAGTGAGGATGATGTCGTCGACGTAGAGCAGCAAGTAGGCGACACTAGGGCCCTCTTTGTAGACAAAGAGGGATGTGTCGGAGGTCGATGCAGCGAAGCCGAGCAGACGGATGAAGGAGGCGAACCGCTGGTACCATGCTCGGGGCGCCTGCTTAAGTCCATAGAGGGACTTGAGCAGGAGACAGACGTGGTCTGGGGCAGCGGGGTCGACGAAACCTGGCGGCTGCTGGCAGTAGACAGTCTCGTCGAGGTGACCGTGGAGGAAGGCGTTCTTCACGTCGAGCTGGTGTATCGGCCAGGCGCGGGAGGCGGCTATACTGAGAACAGCCCGGATGGTCGCCGGTTTGACCACCGGACTGAAGGTCTCATCATAGTCGACGCCAGGCTGCTGGGAGAAGCCACGGACGACCCATCATGCCTTGTGACGAGCAAGAGTCCCGTCAGAGTGGAATTTGTGTTTGAAAATCCACTTCCCGGAGACGACATTGGCGCCGGGCGGTCGAGGTACAAGGCGCCAGGTGCCGTTGTCGATCAGCGCCTTGTACTCGTCTGCCATAGCCGCGCGCCAAGTCGGGTCCGCCAGACCACTGCGGTAGTTGCCGGGGATCGGCGAGGCGACCGCCACTGCCGCCAGCCCGACGTAGCGAACCGGCGCAATGGCACCAGACTGGGTGCGTGTCACTGGCCGGCTCTGGACGGGCGGTGGCGGAGCAAGGACTGGTGAGACTGGCGGTGAAGACGAAGTCGACGAAGAAGGCGAAGCGGGGTCGACGAGGGGCGCCACGGCCTGCACAGCTGCCTGCTGCACAGGGGGCGCCAAGTCCACCGGGAGCACAGGCGCCTGCTGTGCCGGAGGGCGCGGCCGCCGGCTGTAGACGTGCAGGATCGCACGAGGGTCAGCCGGTGGGGGCGGAGGAGGTGCTGGAGCAGACGTCGGCGACGGAAGGGCTGGCGCCTGCGCCAGGGGCAGCGCCTGGAGAACAGGTCCGCGCAGGAGGATGGCGGGATCGTCATCCTCGTGTGCGGTGGGCGAAGGCCGTGGTCGCTCAACGTCACGCAGTGACGGAGCTGCCACGCGAGCTGCTGCAGGGTTAGTGGCAGAAAGAAAATCCAAGGCGGATATAGACGACGGGGTGGCAGAAAAGGGAAAGACTGACTCATCAAAGACCACATGACGCGAGATAATGATGCGTTTAGTGACGAGATCGAGACAGCGATAACCCTTATGAGATGATGGGTACCCTAAGAAAACGCAAGCTGTAGAGCGAGGAGCTAGTTTATGTGGGGCAGTGGGAGATAGGTTGGGATAGCATAAACATCCGAAAACACGTAGCTGGTCGTATTCCGGAGTGGTGCCGTATAGAAGTGTGAAGGGAACGGCATTGTCGACGGAGGAACATGGCCGACGGTTGAGAACATAGGTGGCGGTGGCGAGTGCTTCTGCCCAGTAGCGTGGTGGCATGTGAGCATGAAGGAGAAGAGTGCGAGTGATATTATTCAGCGTACGAAGAATGCGCTCGGCCTTCCCGTTCTGCTGAGACGTGTAAGGACACGACAGCCGAAGGAGAATGCCACGAGAGGAAAAGAAGGTTGTCAACGTGCGGTTAACAAACTCAGTGCCATTGTCAGCCTGAAAGGATTTGATGGTGACGTCGAACTGGGTTTGTACAAAGGCACAAAAATCGGTAATGGTAGATGCTACATCAGATTTGCGTACTAAAGGAAACGTCCAACAAAAATGCGAGTAATCATCTAGCAAGACCAAATAATACTGACACCCAGAGATGCTGACTACAGGAGATGTCCAGACATCACAATGAACAAGATGAAACGGCGCAGCACTACGAGTTTGTGAGCGAGTAAAAGGTAACCGCACGTGTTTGCCAAGCTGACACGAATGACAGAGGGACTGTGCTACTTTATTACAGGTAATGAAGGAATTATTTCGAAGGGTGTCGATGACGGCAGATGCAGGATGACCGAGCCGAGCGTGCCAGATGGTGGTGGTGATGGCGAGTGTGGCGAGTGGAGAGGTGGTAGTGGTGGCAGGCAGCGTGTAGAGGTCGCCAGCACTATCGCAGCGAAGCATCACGCGTCGACTCGGAATATCCTTAACAGAACAGTTATTGTCACGAGTAAACTGACGGACGGAAAGAAGATTACGAATCAAGGAAGGGACGACTAGAACATCACGAAGCGCAAAAGTAGATGAACTAGTAGGAATAACAGAAGAACCGCGGCAAGTAACAGGTAAAGTATGACCATTGCCGACAGTAATGGAAGAAGTGGAGGATGGACGATGGGAAAGGAGTATACCATCTGTAGACGACATGTGGGAAGATGCGCCAGAATCCATCACCCAGCCCTGATGCTGGAACGCCAATTGATTCAGGGCTGCAATCAGCCCGGCCTGATCCCAGGCAGGGGGCTGGGCCGACATCTGCACCGGAGCAAACGCGGTGTGGGCCTGGGCCGGGGCAGGGCCCAGCAGGCCAGCTGAAGGAGGACGCCACCCGCCCGAGCCGCCAGGACCACCCAGCTGCTGTGGGCCGTAGGGGTTGAAGCACACCCGTGGCCCAGTCGGGCGGAACTGCTGCTGCTGCGGCACGCCGGTCTGTCGCCAGGGCTTCTTGCTCTTCTTGCTGCCGCCGCCGCCGTGGCCGCCGCCACCCTTACCGTAGCTACTGCCGCCCCCAGCAGAGCCGGACGAGGTGGAACGGCAGCCGCCAGGACTGGAGCAGGCAGAGGACGCGGCGAGCAGGGCGGAAGCAGCCGTCGTCTTGGCCTCGTTGGCGAGGCGAAGTTCCTTGAGTCGGAGCATGTCGAGGGCAGCGGTGAAGTCCGGCAGCACTACAGCATTGGCGATGTCGTCCGCGGTGCCGGAGAAGGGCTTGTTGACGCCGCGGAGGAGATTGAGGACGAGCTGCGGGTCAGGAACCGGATGGCCAACGTCCCGGAGATCGGCGGCCTTCTTCCTCATGCGCTCGGCGTAGGCGTCAATGGTGGAGTCGCCCTGGGTCATCGAGTGGAACTCGTGGAGGTGGAAGTTCGCGCGCGGAGCCTTATTGGCGCGGAAGAGCCCCTCGATGGCGACCCAGATGTCGCGGGCGGTGAGGTTGTCGCCGTCGACGGCGAGGCTGAGGACGAAGTCGTCGACGGTGCCGAAGAGCCAGCTGCGAACGCAGCAGTCCGCCTGGTCCCAAACGGGATCCTGTGGGCGCGGCGGGGCTGAGCCATCGATGTGGTGGCAGAGACGGAACTTGCCGCACATCGACTTGAAGAAGAAGGCCCAGCGGGAGTAGTTAGAGGATTGCATCTCCAACTGGATCGGCACGTGCGACTTCACGGAGATCGTGGCGAAGGACGGGACCGCGAGATGCTGAGCGATCGCCTGATGGACCGCCGCTATGGTGCCACCAGCGGCTGCCGGCATGGAGGGGACGCCGAACGCTGGGGAAGAAGGAGCCCCTGTGGCCGGCGCAGATGGGGACCCAAGTGCCGGCATGGAGGAGCTGTCCGTGATGTCGGACATGGCGTGATCGCGAGGTGAGGGAGGGTGGGCAGCGGAAGAAAAAAGGAAGGATTAGGCTGATACCATGTAGAGAGATACGGTTTGGGAAACACCACACCACAACCAGGGGGGGTGACGTGTTATATATATATGGCCAATATGGCTTGGAGTACAAGAATACAATCATGTATACATAGAAAGCCTATCAGCTATACAAGGAAAGTTATATCAATATGATCAGCTATACAATATTCCTAATAAATTATACAGAGGCGGTAGAGTTATTTGCAGTTCATTTACCAAATGGGCAGCTCCTGTGGCCTCAGTTTTGGCCCCAACTTCTTCCATTGATCTTTCTGAAAAGAATTGAAGCTTATACAATTCTGAATTTACACTGTTCTGATGGGATTTTCTGGTTCTTGGTAAACATTTCAATATAATTCATGGACATTGGCGGATCCGGGGGGGGGGGGGGGGGCTGCAGGCCCCCCCCTTGGCCCAAAAATACACATGAGATTTTAGCTCAAATTAGTCTAATTTGTTTTCAAATTAGTCCAAAATCTCCTGCGGGCTAGAAAAATAATGGAAAATTCAGTCCAAATCACCTTAAAATCTACCAAAAAACTCTCGTGGGCCAAAAATACAAGGAGAATTTTGGTCCAAACTCGGCTCTCTGTATATTTAGCCCCCCTCGTGAGCTGATTTTGGATCCGCCACTGTTCATGGATGATAATGAACAGAAACAGTTTTGACGGAAAGTGAGCAAGAAAACTTGAATGTATTTCAGCATGTGTTTTGATTTACTCTGAAGTCCATTTTTGTTACGTTTGGCTTCTGCTTGATTAAGGCACGGGTTGGTAGGTTACCTGATGTGCTGGCTGCTGACCCAACTGCTTAATCTTCCTTTCTTTTTCTTCTTCTTTTCCTTGCATACTTTGTACAAACACATGTTTGATATAAGGTCTTGGGTTGGCCTGTCGCCTTATATAATAACACAATCATTGATGCTGTAGGTGAGGAAATGAATGATGTACCTTGCAGGCTTAGAAGGCACAAATCAGAGATCGTTCGTGCTCAGTATGTTGATGTTAGAGAACTCAGGTAATCAACTACAGATCATAGTATTCACTGGCTCCTAGTTATGTCATGACAGTACTTTTTCTCTCAGCATTTCTTTGAATCAAAATGATATTCCTGGTGCTTATTCCTCCTGTTATCCTGATACGTATCATATTGCAGAAAATTAGTAAAATTTTCTACTAGGCTGGAATTAAAACGATGTATTAGTTTTAAATTTGTTGTTCTTTCAGCTAATCTGCAAGTTCAATATGCAGGATTTGTGTAGGGACATGGAATGTTGGAGGCAGATTTCCACCGAGTGACTTAAACATTGAAGAATGGTTGGCTATGGAGGAGTCAGCTGACATTTATGTTATTGGGTAATTAGCCAATATACAAAATTCGGTTTGAGTCTGGCAAACCCATTGTAGAATTTTATAAAAAAAAAAAAATAGGGAACATGCACTGGGTACTTGATTATTTATTGTATTTAAAAGTTATTTGCCCATTACATGCAGTAATAACTATTTAACATGTATCTAAGCATGCAAGCTGCTGTACAATGTTATATGGTATCTTACAACAATTTGGCATGAGATGATTAGTGGCACTCCTTTCATTAATATACTTTTTGTTTAATAAAGAATTTAATTTACCGATTTGGGTCATCTTTCAGATTTCAAGAGATTGTTCCACTCAATGCTGGGAATATATTTGGTGCTGAAGACACTCGTCCAGTTGCAGTATGGGAGCACATCATCCGTGAAACTTTGAATAAGAATTGTTCAGATAAATCGGGATTTAAGTGTCATAGTGATCCTCCATCACTATCAAGGTCTAATCCATCAGATGGTGCTCTTTCCATGGAACATGAATTGCTTAGTGAGTCTGATAAGGATAGCGATGGGGAACTTCATCCATTGATTGACCAAGACCATAATTGTGTGCTTCAAGATAAAACATATGAGAATCTTGAAGCCTTTCGAGAAGAGGATTTAGCCTGTGATGTCATCATTGATAAGAGAGCAAAAAGGAAAAGGCCAGAGTTTGTACGCATAATAAGCAAGCAAATGGTGGGAGTATTTCTTTCGATTTGGGTTCGGAGAAGCCTGCGGAAGCAAATTCAGAATTTGAGAGTATCAACCGTTGGTGTAGGTGCGATGGGTTATATTGGTAACAAGGCAAGTGCCAGATTTGATACTTTCCTTATACTGTTTGTGTGGCTTGAGATTTTCTGTTATAACTGGATTATACTTGGTTAGAAACTTAGTATGTTGATTTTCATATTATGTGGACAATGTGTCCTGACAAGAATTGGGTTTCAAAAATGCATGTTTAGGTATTGACATTCTTTTAAGGACGCAGAAAAGGCAAATGTAACTTCTTTTTAGGAGAGCTGATTAACATTCTTTGATATGTTGTTCCTTCAAGTGTAAATAAAATCTTCAAATTTGATGAGTCACCATGCTATTGTCTCACTCGGTTATTTACCATTATATTCAACATGGATACACGTCTGTCATCTAATCTAAAATACCATGTGTGGCATATGTTCCTTCAATATGCTGTAGGGATCAATATCAGTCAGCATGTCTATCCATCATACTCCTTTCTGCTTTGTTTGTTGCCACCTGGCTGCTGGTGAAAAAGATGGAGATGACCTAAAAAGGAATTCGAATGTCGATGAAATACTTCGAAGAACAGTGTTTAACCCAGTCAATGTTGTAGGCATGCCTATGAGAATACATGACCATGAGTAAGTTGGGTAATCTGCCTTCTGGTAATTTGTGCTATATTCCAAAGCTTGCACTCAATTATCCATGTTTATCTACTGTTATATGACGAGTATTATATCGTGAGGTACATCTCAAGATGACACCCTATTTATGTCATGCCTTATTTCTTATGTTAAATCTCTGACCTTACTTTCAGACGGATTATATGGCTAGGAGACCTCAACTATCGGATCAACTTATCCTATGAAAGGACACATGACCTAATCTCCAAACAGGATTGGGATGTATTGTTTGAGAGGGATCAGGTATTTGATGGACTTGTTTATTCATTTTTCTTTCACATGGTTTCCAGCTCATGCTTCTTCTGTGGCAGCTGAAAAGAGAATTGAGGAAAGGATGCACATTTGACGGTTGGTTTGAAGGAGTTATCAGCTTTCCCCCAACATACAAATATGAGTTTGACTCAGAAAACTATGTAAGTGATGAGAGTAAATCTGGGAGAAGAACTCCTGCATGGTATGTTGTTCTTCTAACTTTAGATCCATTCTAGTTCATTCAATCATTCTAGAAATCAGCACTGAGCATGCCAACAGCGATAAGCAAACACTCACACGTGTGCAGGTGTGACCGCATTCTCTCATACGGGGAGGGAATCAGGCTACTTTCGTACAGGAGGGGGGAGCTTACACTTTCTGATCACCGCCCCGTGGCTGCAGTCTACGTGGCAGAGGTTGAAGTTTTCGGGCGTAGAAAGCTGCAGAGGGCTCTAACGTTCCCTGATGCAGAGGTTGAGGACCATCTGTTATCAGAGAAGGATGGGCTTGCTGAACAAAGAGGTCGCTGAACCACGAGACAAGCAATTTCTAGCTCAAGTTCCAACTGAGGTGGTGCCATGCAATGGCATTTTTAGAACTGGTCAGAGAATGTTCGGTTGCATTACATAATCTACCGCAAGCAGCTTATTTATCCATTCATGGATTATTTTTGCTGCACGCTTGTTTGATCAAGAGCATCTCAAGCATCATGCTTTGATGAAAGCATCTCAAGCATTCTGCTCCATGACATGAATCATGGGATAGTGGTATATTTTGAAAATTGCAAAATTTATTCATAATGTTCTTTCTTGTCTTGAACTAGGAAGAGATGGTTCAACTTCTTGTTTTTTTATATATTTAATTCACATGGAGCCTCTGTGTTCTTGCTAGCCTGATACTATGTCTAGAAAATAGAAACTCATTACAACTTCATAATTGTGTATACTTTTTTTTGTGTGTGACTACTGACTAGTACAGTATTGTCCTACAACAGTCATTAGAACTCCAAGTCAACGGTCAACTCAACCACCAGCCCTGAGCCCTCCACAGACCACAGGGATGGATGCCTCCTCGGCTCCTCCGCCGTGTGTGCGGCTCCCTGTGTGTTGGAACAAAATCCGGTTCAAACCATAAAAATGGAACAAAAATCAACTAAAGTTTCATGGATTGATGTCCACTCATTCCTGGATTGAACAAGTTCATGGCTTTATGATGGATACCTGCCAGTAGGATCGATGAGCTCTAATTCAAATCAAGTGAATATACGTGATTCTATCTAAGGGTGTGTTTAGTTGCCCAATTTTGCAAAATAAATCTCTGTAGCACTTTCGTTGTTATTTGACAAACTTTGTCCAAACATGGACTACGTAGACTCCAAAAATTCGTCTTGACATGTACATACTAAAAGTACAATTAATTATTTTTTTATATATATTTAATTTTTCATGCATATATTTAAAGATTGATGTGACGGGGAATCTTGCCAATTTTGCAAAATTGGGGAGAAACTAAACAAGGCCTAAATATTGTCAGTTGTCACATCACTTCAGAGTGAGACACATATAACATTACAGTATAACACAAACTGAACATGCCCTTATTATCAGAGAGAGACACATATAACATTATGGTACTCCTAACACAAACTGAACATGCGCTTATTATCAGAGAAAAGACGAGGTCCTTTTCATGCCAATCCAGGTGAAAGACTACTGTCTGACATCATATTACTACTGAATGACTAGGCATTATGCAAGGGCATTACTTCTCGTCCTTCAGGAGAGATGTAAGTGGTGTCTGAACATCTTTGCATGAACCAATGCAAGTGATGTCCGCCATCACACTCCACTTGGATCCCACGAGGTAGCCTTTGGAAGGGTCCTTCAGTATCTTGAGTGGAATGAAGTTTGACCATCCCCAATCAAGAATTCCATTGAACACAAAGCGACCTGCAATTGCCATCACGTAAGACTACACCGCATGAAACACCGGTTAATTCATTCACGACGCGTTGGCAGCTACTCCTAGATGCCAAGAAGAGCTGAAACCTGAACGGCTGTAGTGCTGTCCCTGCTCTTGGTTCAGGATGGACAGTGTCACTTCAAACATCTTCCTGGACTCATGAGAAAGCTCGGCCGGGTCATGCATATGCAGGTACATGGATAGGGAATCTGTGCTGTCTTTGTCACCGAGTGGATGCATGTCGATGTGCCTGAGACAGAATGAAAACGATCTGTTATGACAATTCATTCATATACTTGATAGGAAAGAAAGTAAAAAAGGTAGCAGACATATAATTAAGCACCAGACGTGCTGATTCCATTAAAAGACGGGGGTGAATTTTCACCACATTATAGCACCAGACATAAAAACAACCGGGATTAAGCTTGTCAATCTAATAACTAGACACATTAAACTGAATGACGCCTCCGCATATCAATCTAATTATTTACTCGTTTCGGTGTCACCCTAAACCATTTGAATGACACCGAAACTAGACACATGCAAACCATTTGTGTCAATTACAATGGAAAAGTGACAAATGCAAACCATTTGTGTCCACAAGCTTCAAATGCGGGAGAAAGGACTGAGTGCTCCAAGGCAAGGAAGTTGTTCACGTTCCAGGTGTAATTTCCTTTGATGAATTCCTTCTTCTGCAGAAACAGTTCCCCAATAGTGACAGTATTATCTGGATCCACAACAAGGTTGTTTTTAGGAGAGACATCTGCTTGTAATATCCTCACACCAAAGACACAGCTATCATCAACCAGAAAATCAGCTGATTTCAGTAGTTCTTCAACAGTAATCAAGCATTCCATCTTCGAGTGAATCTTCTTGACATCAAAGTTGTAGCTAGCTGTTTATAGAAAAAAAGTTGAAAAATATTAGACAAGTATCCTAAGAACTTGTATGTAAACTACAGATTCCCTAGAACCTTAGCTGTTTCCATCCCCAGATAATTATTTTTACATAAGAAACCTTAGCAGCTTGCATTCCCAGTTAGTCATTTAAAAAAAATAAAAGAAAAGAAAACTAACCCATATTCTGAGTGAGCAATTGGCATCTTCAAATGCATAATGATCAAATAAGAAGAGTGGCATGTCTATATACGCACTCTGAAATGCCAATCAAATTATAAGTACCTCAATATAAACTATAAAGTAGTAAAGTCTGCAAACAAAGTACAGAGAAAAAGTGAACTAAAATGCTGCAAAGCTGTTCTAGAAAATGATGTGAGAAGTATTTGATCATATACCAAATTGTCTAGACATTGAGTTGTAATGACATTAGATTCATATGATGTTCAATTTAATTCCAAATTTTGCAAGTCACTTAAGCGTAAAAGCACGGACTAATAAGAACTTCCAACTGTAAGAAGAAGGCTCTGCTTTTAAAAAATAAGTTCAGGAAGTTACCTTTGCATCCACAATATGACCCAATTGAGTGATTGTATATAGATAGCTCAAATACAGCATCCATGACGTAACCAGGCTTCAAGCTGCTTCGCATTAGAGCAAGACTAAGAGCTACATATGAAATTTTACTTCCAGATTTTTTATGCATTGGGGTCACTTTCAGGGACCTGGTAAATGAATCAAGAGCAGAAGATCAACTCAGACAATAATTGAAGACTTATAAAACATATGGATTTTTAGGGTCGTGTGATTGCTTATTACATCACTGTAACATGATTTGTGGCAAACTAGCATTCTAACTAATGCTGTTGATTTTACTTCAAAAAAAAAATAATGCAGTTGATAGATAAATATTTTGCGCCTCCCCCAACCCCAAACACATACCACCACAAGAAAACAAACCAAATGATATGTTTAGTGCTCCTTGATGCATTTTTTGATGATTACAATGCATACCATTTGTACCCACAACAGTCAAAATAAGCAGAGCTGGCTGTTATAGCTCCCCTCTCAAATAAAGCTGAGAAGCCATAAATCTCCCATTTGAAAGCTGGATCATGTGTCTTTCCCAGAACGAAAGGAGCTGAAATATGCATGTGAGAAATCAATAGAAACATTATAGACAGATAAAAGAAAAGTGATAGAATAAGTTCTGAGTATATTAAGTTAGGTGTATGCTTAGCAACAAACAAATAAACTACGAAAAGTACAAAGGGAAATGGAAGAAGTAGAAACTTCCAACTATCTGAATCAAAATAGCAAATACATTTATTAGTGATCTATGAGTCTGAATTTACCATGATAAATGGTTACTTAACCAACATGCTTTTAAAAATAAAAAAAATATAGGAAACCTCTTTCTCAAGGTACAATACGTTCATGCTAATCTCCAGACATAGGAGAACTAATCCTATAGAAAAGGGTACTTTGGAAAGTATATCACTTTTTTTTCTTTGTAGAAGTTCACATCTTTAAAACAGTACAACACTAGACACATCATTATTCACACTGTACATAGTTTTGTGTAGATCATGCATAATCATAGACGGTAGACAGAAGCGCAGAATTACGTTTCCCTTTTTTTCTTCTTACAAAATTACAAAATGTGCAGTTCTCCAATGTGTTCGAGATTCCTTTTGTGCTATCTTTGTTTGTACAAAGAATTATCTCAATTCCATCTAGTTTGTCTTTATAGAAGATATGAATCTAAAACAGAAATTGACCAAAAGGTAAAAAGCAGTACAGCACCATGTCGATTAGTATATTCTAGCACAATAATTCAAGCAACAGGCAACACAACTGCACAAGATCAAGAGGAGTTCTTACAGGCATCAGCAGTAAGGCAAGATTTGCCCGGATCATCTCTACCAGTTCCTTTTGTCGAGAATCCCCTGCACGAGTTGCCCATATCTATCACTTCCTCTTCTCGGGAGTCCACTGCAACAGAGATAAGCAGCCATCATGATTCTTGAAACAAGTCGATAACGCAGAGCCAAGAACTTTAAAATCTTTGCATGTCGACAATCAAGAACTTCAAGAATCTTCATGGTAGTGTTAGTGTAGATTTAAATTTAGCCAGACCACGGAAATATGGAATACTAGAGAGGAAAAAAAAGAGGAGAGGTTAAGAAGATTTTATAGTTCTCTTTATCCGCTCCTTCCACTTCCATCTAACAGACCACGGCCGCAGTTCATAGATGCATCAAAACCACACAAGCAGCGAACTTTACTACGAATTCAAGGAAGAAACGACGAGAAGGAGAAGGAATCGAGCAAACTTTCCAAGGGATTGAAGGAAGAAAAGACGGAAAAGAGAGGGATTTGAGCGACATTGATCTCACCTCGCAATGCCGTCCGGCGGAGGTCGGGGGCTTGGAGCAACGTAGCAGGAGGGTTTTGTGCGCAGATGAGCAGGGGCTGCTCTCCCTTTTGACACAAGGGAAGGGAAGGGCAAGGATGACATTTCTAACTGAACAACAGGTGGCAAGGTCGATACCAGAAGAATTACTAGTACATATTATATATTATATATTATATTTATTTATTTATATATATATATTATATATATATATTATATTTATATATATATATATATAATAATAAAGAGGCAAAATTTCTCCCCCTCTTTTTTCGTCTGGTTTTTTCCGTCCGGCCTCCTCCCTACTGCTGCTCCTCTCCTCTTGACGCACGTCTAGGTCGTCTTTCCCCGCATGGCTCGCTACACGCCTCTATATATGAAATCACCGGGATCGCGGTAGCCAGAAGGAACGCGTTGGTTTTCACTACCCAACACTTAGAGACTTCGGCTTTGCAGGTTTTTTCGATCCAATGGAGGGTTATCTTCTAGATGGATTAATCTGTAATTGTTAGAACTTATTTCTTTTCGCATGGCGATACTTCTAAGACGTTTGTAATAATGTGGCGAGTGTCTATCTTCTGATAGACAAAGCCGGGCATTAACTGTCCTTTATCTAAAAAAAGAAAAGAAGGAACGCCTGCCTGCCTGCGCATGAAGTCGACGGCGATCGGGATGACGGAACGACGTCTCGACGAGTCCAGCGAGAGTACAGGAGAGTCGAGGTCCCACTCAGCATGGCGTCGGAGGCAGGGGTCAAGATGATAAGGCTGGAGGAGGAATCCCACCGACGACAAGAACCGCCGCTCGCCGTCGGACTTGGAAGTGGCGGCGAAGGAGAGAAGATGTCGTCGTTTATCCCGATCTGATCAGCCGCCTCACCGACGACATCCTCCATGACATCATCACGCTCCTCCCCACCAGGGACAGCGCCCGCACGTAGGCCATCTCCCGACGGTGGCGGCTGTTGTGGCGCGCCGTGCCTCTGAACCTGCAGGTTGACCACCGCGGGCTGGACCGCAAGCGCGACGCCTTCGTCTGAATAAATGTTATATTCCAGGCATCTGAAATATAGCAAATTCCATAAATTTTGGAAAATATGAGCAACTGTGTAAAATCTAGAATTCAAACTCAGATGGATAAATAGATCCCATCACAAGAAACCGAAGATTGAGCTATCAAGTGGCGGATGCAGAACAACATTGAAGGAGGGACTGATATCTTCTTGTCCCTATTTCTTTATTTTTTTTTCTTCTTTCTTCCTTCTATTTTTTTCCTTCACCCTCCATATTTTCCATAGTTGTAGGGGGAGCCGGAGCCCACCCAGATGTATGTCGTTGAAGGATTCTATCAGTTAACCTTTTGCACCTATGCCTGCCTCAAATATATATATAAAAGTTACATAGGTTCACAACCAATGATTTCTTAATATATTAATCACAAAAAAAAAGTCACAGTATATTTTCTGATCAAACACATAAGTGAGTTGTGCATCTTTGTAGATTAAGAAAAACAAAAAAGAATAACTACATCAACACCGAGACAACAAAAGCTAAAACGAAGACAGCAGCCGGTTAGAACCGAGACCTCGACACACGCCGCCCAAACTACTCTCACAGCGTAGCATTATTGCTCCACTCACGCTCACGCACCTCAACCAAGTCATCCTAGAATTTTTGGTGGACGAGTCTGTTCCTCATGGCTAAACTAGCCATGTGCTCGGTGCAAGATATATGAATCCGTTCTATCTATCGCTCAAACCAAACGCCATCAAAACCTGTCATTTCTGGATTCCTGTCAAAAGCGCCATTAGCATGCATACCACACACACACATGGCATGCTCGACCTCGTTCAGGCAATCGTGAGGTGCGTGCAAGCCAGCCAGCCTGACCCACCGGACGCTTCCGCTCCGTCGTCTCCTCTTCTTCTTTTTTCCCCTTCTCATCACACGCAGCTCAATCTGGAACGCGTCATCATCATCATCGTGCACGCGGTCACGAGGGAGACGACGACGGTGAGCCAGCCATTGCACGAAAATGGCAAAAAGGCTGACGGTCTCTCTCGCTGCCTCTGGTTTAATAATTTTGGGAGATGTGAGCCGATCTGGGCACAGCACGGCATCACACGCTTTTCAGCAATTCTGCTGCATCGTCTCGTTTCAGGGAGATTCTCTCCTCATCCTGTGTCCGTCCGTCCGTCCGGTCAGCTCTCAGCTCTGCACCCTGGTCCCAGGGAGATTCGTATCGTGAGTGTTAAAACTTAGAACCACGTCGATTTTTTGTTCGCCTAAACGGCCGTTTACCCCACTTACACACTGTTTAAACACTACACGGTGATATACTGTTTCTGTTTAATCCATCGTTTTATTACTGTTTAAATGGTCGTTTTGTCCGTTTAAACATCCGTTTTTTTGTCCGAATAGTAGCTAAACGACAAATGACTGACTAGTGAAAAAGGGCCTGCGCGCTGCTGCTGCGTTCAAGCAACTTCTGCGAAATTTCAGCAATTCATCATCTGCATGCATTATTTTGAGGGCTATTTTGCGTTCCAGCAACTTCTGCGAAGCTTCAGTAATTAATTCGTTCCCCGCTTGGTCTTGTTTTGTATGTGATAAACCTCTCTATCAATATACGTCTGGTACGATGAATTGCCGCCGATACGATGCTCAGATACGGAGATTGCCGAGGTCCTACAGATCTTCCCTTGTCGCATCGTCCACTTCCCGATGAGGTACCTCGGGGCGCCACTTTCCGTCGCCCGTCTCAGTCGGGATACTGAGCAGACTATAATTGACTCGGTTGCGGCAAGAATTCCAACATGGAAGGGAGGGCTACTCATAGTCGCAGGTCGCAAAACGCTGGCTCAGACCACACTGTCAGCGATACCGGTGCACGCCTCCATTTCCTGCGCCCTTTCCCCGTGGGCGATCAAGGAGATTGACAAGAGGAGGTGGGCGTTCGTCTGGGCTGGCGCCGAAACGGTACCGGGTGGCCGCTGCAAGGTGACCTGGCCAGTGGTTTGCTCGCCGAAGGAAATGGGCGGTCTCGGACTGCCCGATCTACGGATTCTTGGGTACGCGCTCAGGCTACGCTGGGAATGGTACCGACGCTCCAACCCTGAGACACCGTGGGCTCTACTGCCGTACAAGCTGGAAGATGCCGTCGAGGCCATGTTCATGGCTTCCGTCACAGTTCGCGTGGGCGACGGAGAGAGAGCCCGTTTCTGGACGGACTCGTGGCTAACGGTTGGGCCACTCGCGCGGCTAGCTCCGCACGCTTTCGCTCTTGTCGGCCCCCGTCGAAGGAGAAGGACGGTCAAGGAGGCTATGAGCGGAAACCAATGGGCACGCGATGTCAGCGGCGCTCGCACACAACCGGTCATGCTGGAAATGCTTCAGATTTGGGACATCCTTGCGGAGATCACGCTTACACCTAACGTCCCCGACAAGTTCATCTGGAGGTGGTCCGAGAGTGGGGAGTACTCCAGCTCAACCGCCTACAGAGCGTTCTTCGCGGGCATGTCATAACTGCTCGGTGCCAAGGAACTCTGGCAGGTTCATGCACCTCCCAAGGTGAAGTTCTTTTTCTGGCTCGACCTGCACGGTCGATTATGGACGGCCGAACGGCGAGCTCGTCACGGGCTCCAGCAGTCCCCCACCTGCATCCTGTGCAGTCAGTTGGATGAGACCCACAACCACCTGCTGTGCTCCTGCGTCTACACACGTGAGATCTGGCTACGCACCCTCAGCGCCATTGGACTACAGAGTCTGGCCCACAGGATTCCGACCTTGTTGTCGAATGGTGGCTAACAGCGAGGGAAAGGCTACAAGTCGATCTACGCAGAGGATTCGACACACTCGCCCTACTGGCCTCGTGGGAGATATGGAAGGAGCGGAACCGAAGAACGTTCGACAGCCGGACGTCTTCAACGACTGATCTCTTGCAACGCATCAAGGATGAGGCCGAATTGTGGGTGTCGGCGGGATACCGTGGCCTCTCCGCGCTCGCGGCTCTCGCTCCATAAACAGACCAGTGGGCTTTTCCACCTAGCCACCTAGCGGATTAGTTTACTTCTTAGTACAACTTCCTAGCGCCACCGTTGAAGCCGGTGATCTGTGTTTTGTGTGTGCCATGGTGTAGCAATGACATCTCGCCGTTGCTATATCCATGGTTTGTACCTTGACTCTTTCTTCTCTTAAAGCAGTATGTGCCATTGCACGCTTTCGAAAAAAAATATACGCCTGGTATAATCATGCTCATGCCAGCAGTTTTAGAGAGAAAAAAAGGTATCCATCAGCTCAGTGCTCAGAAGGAAAACAACACTAGCAAGGCTTGAAGCAGATCACTCAGAAAACCACCAGCGCAAACAACTGCCTTTATTTTCTTAGAACAGAAGGCTTGGATCTGTGAACAAACAACTGCCTTTCTTTTCTAGACCTGTGTGAACAGGAGTTACATACACCAGTACCAGTACAACAACGTTCTCGGAAATTGCTTCTTTACGGCTTTAGCAATGCTACACTATAATGATATCACTCTTCTGTGTTATAGTAGTATCAGTATGGGCACAGGCACGCAGAAAAACGCTGCAGCTCAAGTGGTTCTAGGAAATCAGTCAAAATTACCTTTCGCTGATAAATACATGAATCGTTTCGGAACATGGCAGGTTCATTGTTGTAGTTCATTTGGAATTGCTGAAAGAGCAACTCATTTTTATCTTTGGACAATGTTCCCTGCAGACAACACTAAAGCAAAAGGAGGATGCAGACAACGAGACAAGTACAGAAGTATGCAAGAGCAAGGGAAAAAGATTTTAAAGCATTAATTTAGAAAGAAGACCTTCAATATCTCATGGGCTTCTTTTTCGCTTTTTCCAGATTTCACTAGCATCCAAAAGCATGTATCGTATTGCTTGCCAGCTTGACCTGAATATTAGCGAGTCAATCTATGTCTTTCTTCTTGTGGTTTATTTTACTGATTGAGTAGACAAGCTCTTGCAGTAGGATATCTTTAAAAAAATGAAGGGACATAGACATCAATAGTATAGATCACAGCATATACAAGCACTGAAACCTAATTCAAATGAACAGATGAATTCAGCGTATACAACCTACACGCTGCTTGCCTCCATGACAAGTATTCACATACGATCTTTAGTTTTACATAACATAGAGCTTCTGCCTCAAAGTGTGGTGTCTGCATTAATTCTGGGGGTGGGTGGGGGGAACTCTTTCCATTTCGTCATGTAAAGAGTAGTGAAATATGAAGAACACATGATGAAGCTGCAAAAGAAGAGATGGTTCAACTTCTTGTTTTTTTAATGTATTTAATTAATTAACATCGAGCCACTGTGTTCTTGCTAGCCTGATGCTATTTGTCTAGAAAGTAGAAACTCATTAGAATTTCGTAATTGTGTATACTTATTATATTTTTGTGTGCGTGACTACTGAGTACTGACTAGTATTGTCCTACAACAGTCATTAGAACTTTGAGTCAACTGTCAACTCAGCCGCCAGCACTCTACAAAATCGATCTCAAACCATAAAAATGGAACAAAAAATAAACTAAAGTTTTTATGGATTGATATTTCCACTCATTCCTGGATTGAACAAGTTCATGGCTTTAATTAGGATGGGTACCCGGCAGACCACAGTTCAGAATCAGGAATCACCCTGATTACGGTGAAACCAACAGCACATATATGTGATTGAATCTAATTATTGTCAGTTGTCACATCACAGCAGAGTGAGACACAGACTACAGTACTCCTAACACAAACTGAACAGACGAAGTCCTTTTCATGAAATACTACTGTCTAACATCATTATTACTACTGAATGACTAGGCATTATGCAAGGGCATTACTTCTCGTCCTTCAAGAGAGATGTAAGTGGTGTCTGAACATCGTTGCATGACCCAATGCAAGTGATGTCCGCCTTCACACCCCACTTGGATCCCACGAGGTAGCCTTTGGAAGGGTCCTTCAGTATCTCCAGTGCAATGAAGTCCGACCATCCCCATCCCTGATTTCCATTGAGCACAACACGACCTGCAGTTGCCATCATGTAAAACCACACGCATGAAACATCGATTAGTTCATTCACTACGCGTTCGCGTTGGCTAGGTACTCCAAGAAAAGCTGAAACCTGAACGGCTGTAGTGCTGTCCCTGCTCTTGGTTCAGGATGGACAGGGTCACTTCAAACATCTTCCCGGACTCAGGAGAAAGCTCGGCGGGGTCATGCATTTCCAGGTACATGGAAAGGGAATCTGTGCTGCCTTGGTCACCGAGTGGATGCATCCTGATGTGCCTGAGACAGAATGAAAACGATCTCAATTCATTCATATACTTGATAGGAATAATCAGGAGGATCGAGTCGTTTCTGGCATGCAGTGGTTGTTTTAGACTTTTAGTTTCAATCAGCTGATGTTCCAACGTTTTTAGCCTGTTCGTAGTTGATACTTTTGTAATAGTGTTCTGTAGTCTTGCAACTGTTGCTTCTGATCTTGTTCCTAGTCCTGATCTTCCCTGTAATTCTCCGGAATGATGCATTTCCATTATTTTGGTAATTGAAATGGGGGAATCCCTCAGTTAAAAAAATATATACTTGATAGGAAAGAAAGTAAAAATAGGTAGTAGACATATAATTATTAATTAAGCACCAGACGTGTTGATTCCATTAAAAGATGGGGGGTGAATTTTCATAGCATAGACACGTTAAACTCAATGACATCTCTACACCAAAACGATTAATTGCACCAGACGAGTAATAAACTAGAAAAGTGGCGGATGCAAACCATTTGTGCTCACAGGCTTCAAATGCGGGAGAAAGGACTGAGTCCTTCAAGGCAAGGAAGTTGTTCACGTTCCAGGTGTAATTTCCTTTGATGAATTCCTTCTTCTGCAGAAACAGTTCCCTAGTTGTGATAGTATTATCAGGATCCACAACAGGGTTGGTTTTAGGAGAGACATCTGCTTGTAATATCCTCACACCAAAGACACAGCTATCATCAACCAGAAAATCAGCTGATTTCAGTAGTTCTTCAACAGTGATCAAGCATTCCTTCTTCGAATTTAATTTCTTGACATTGAAGTCACACCTAACTGCTTATAGAAAAAAATGTTGAAAATTAGACAAGCAGGAACTTGTTTGTAAATTACAGATAGGCCAAGAACCTTAGCTGCTTTCATCCCCAGAGAGTCATTTTTATATTATATAAGAAACATTAGCAGCTTGTATCCCCAGTTAGTCATTTTTTGCAAACAAAAGAAAACCGAAACCCATATTCATAGCTAGCAATTGCAAACTTCAAACCCATAATGTTCAAATAAGAAAGAATGTCTATATATGCACTGTGAAATGCCAGACGAATTATAAGTACCTCAATATAAACTATAAAGCAGTGAAATCTGCAAACAAAGTACAGAAGAAAAGTGAACTAAAATGGTGCAAAGCTGTTTTAGAAAATGATGTGAGAAGTATTTGATCATATACCATGTCTAGACATTGAGTTGTAATGACATAAGATTCATATGATGTTCAATTTTCCAACTTTTACATGTCACTTAAGCATACAATCATGGACTAATAAGAACTTCCAGCTGTAATAAGAAGGCTCTGCTTTTAAAACTAAGTTCAGGAAAATACCTTTGCGTCTACAATATGACCCATTTGAGTGATTGTATATAGATAGCTCGAATAAAGCATGCATGACGTGACCAGGCTTCAAGCTTCTTCGGTTTAGAGCAAGAAAAACAGCTACATATGGAATTTTAGTACCAGATTCTCTATGCATTGGGGACACTTGCAGGAACCTGGTTAATGAACAAAGAGCAGAATACCAACTCAGATGATAACTGAAGACTTAAAAAACATATGGACTTTTTTAGGGTTTTGTGATTGCTTATTGCATCACTGTAACATGATTTGTGGCTAACTGACAGTCTAATTAATGCTATTGATAGATAACTGTTGTGTGCCCTCCAACCCCACACACATACTACCACAAGACAAACCAATGATATGTTTAGTGCTGCTTGATGCAATTTTTTTATGATTACAATGCATACCATTTGTACCCACAGCAGTCAAAAGAAGCGGAGCTGGCTGGTATAGCTTCCCTCTCAAATAGAGCTGAGAAGCCATAAATTGTCCATTTGAAAGATGGATCATGTGTCTTTCCGAGAAGGAAAGGAGCTGAAATTTGCATGTGAGAAATCAATAAAAGCATTGTAGACTTATAAAAGAAAAATGAGAGAATATGTTCTGAGTATATTAATTAAGTTATAGGTGTATGCTTGGCAACTAATGAATAAACTACAAAATTACAAGGGGAAATAGAAGTAGGATTCTTCTCCACATCGAGAAATTTCCAACTATCTGAATCAAAATTGAAAATACATTTATTTGTGATCTTTGATTCTGAATTTACCATGATAAATGGTCACTTAACCAAACATGCTTTAAAAAGAAAAAAAAAATAGGAAACCTCTTCCTCAAGGCATAATATGTTCATGCAAGTCTCTAGAGATAGGAGAACAACTAATCCTACAGACAAGGGTAATTTGGAAAGTATCTCACTTTTTTCTTTGCAGAAGTGTAATATATTTAGATCATGCATAATCATAGACGACGGTAGGAAGAAGTACAGATTTTTTAAAACAAATTTGTGTTTCCCTTTTTTCTTATTACAAAGAGATGTGCAGTTCTCCTGTGTGTTTGAGATTCCTTTTTGTGCTATCGTTGTTTATAGTAAGAATTACCTCAATTCCATCTATTTGTCTTCATAGAAGATATTAATCTAAATTCTAAAATAGAAGTTGACCAAGTATATTCTAGCATTTCAAGCAACGGGCAACATAACTAAACAAAGTCAAGAGTTCTTACAAACATCAGCAGTGGGGCAAGAGACATCAGCAGTGGGGCAAGAGTTGCCCAGATCATCTCTACCGGTTCCTTTGCTCGGGAATCTACTGCACAAGTTGCCCATATCTCTACCACTTCCACTTCTCGGGAGTCCACTGCAAGAACTTCAGGAATCCTTCATGATAGTGTTAGTTGTAGAGTGTAAATTTAAATTTAGCCAGATCACGGAAATTTGGAATACTAGAGGGAGAGAAAAGTAGGAGGGGCTAATAAAAAGAACAGGTTGATTAAAACACATTCATTGAGCATAAACTCTCATCAAAAAGAAGAAAAAGAAGAAGAACCAAGATCTACAGTTGCGCGACACTACATGATTTTTTTTCTTTACCCACATCCACAATAACAGATCCACCTGAGACCACTACCGCAATTCATAATGCATCAAAACCACACAATGCAAGCAGCAAACTTTCCTAGGGATTCAAGGAAGAAACGACGAGAAAGAAAGGGATTCGAGCAAACTTTCCTAGAGATTCAAGGAAGAAACAACGAGAAGGAGAGGGATTCGAGCGACACTAATCTTACCTCGCAATGCCGTCCGGCGGGGTCCGGGCTTGGAGTTGGATCAAGTGAGCAACACAGCAGGAGGTTTTTGTGCGCAGATGAGCAGGGTCTGCTGCTCGCCTGCTCCCTTTATAACACAAGGGAGGGGCGAGGATGGCATTTCTAACTGAATGACAGGTGGCAAAATGCCACTGGATAGTCCAGAAGAATTAGTGAATTACTACTCAGATTCTAAAGTGTACATATACCTTTTGTTTTTTTGTTCTCTGCAACGTAAAGTAGTAATATGCACAATGCTCACGTGTACATGCATTTACACACATTCTACATTTACTCCCTCCATATAGGAAAAGGAAGAAGTTTTGGACAATGACATGGTTTCCAAAGTATAACTTTGACTCCTTATTTTTATAAAAAATATTTATTGGAAAATGATATATGTATATTTTTATGAAAATATTTGTCAATACAAATCTATTCATATAGCTTTTATATTTTAAAACTCAATAACTTTTCTTTTCCTATACGGAGGGAGTATATATATATTCTCTCCGTCCCTAAAATATCTATTGTTTTAGCTTTCGAGAAACATCTTTGATTAAATATTTATTGAAAAATATTAATATTTATTGTACATAATTAGTGTCATTAGAAAGATCTTTCGATCTAGTTTTTTAACAAATTCACTTGGAGTTACAAATGTTGCACACATTTGCTACAAATTGAGTCAAACTTGCAGCACGAACACCAATGATGATAGTTATTTATGAACAGAGAAAGTACTCTCTCCGCCCCAAAATAAATCAATTGTAGGACGAGACAGAAATTACCAAAATACCCTATAAAGTTGTAATCATTATACGGAAAACAAAAAAGTAAAAAAAATATAATTAGTTTGTCTTCTATGTAAAATTGCATTTATTTTGAGACAAATTTTGAACTCTAGAATTACATTTATTTTGGGACGGAGGGAGTATGTCTGATTCAGCTTGTTTCATGTTTGGTTGAAGGAGATAGGATGGTTCCTATATTTTTAGTTTGTGGATAAAATACATGTTTGGGTAACAAATATGAAACATGGGGCCTACTTGTTAGCCTCTTTTTTATTGCTCTTTCTCTTTCTATGTACACTCCATCACTGGAGTTAAGCACGTCAACCGACGGAACTCGTCCCCCTAGCATAGGTCTTGCGGGGGAGTACGCCCCACCACTCATCCATAACGGGAGTGCGGCTTCTTCAATAATGTATGTTCTGTGACAACGAATAAACTATAGTATGTCTGATAAATTAAACGAACAGAGCTGAAGTTATTATAAGAATTTTGGTGGATGGGTCCGTTCCTCATTGCTAAACTAGCCATGTGCTCCGTGCAAGATTAACCCGTTCCGTTGCTCAAACCAAAAACACCATCAAAACTTAGGGGGTGTTTGGTTCCCACCCCCTAGAGTTTAGCCACTAAAGTTTAGTCACTTCTAGTCACTAAAGTTCTAAACACCCCCACTAAAAGTCACTTTTAACACTACAACTCTAGTCACCTCCACTAAACTTTAGTGGCTAAACTCTAGGGTGAAACCAAACACCCCCTTGTTACCACACACATGACAGCATGTTCGACCTCGTTCGGGCAAGCCGCAAGCGTGAGGTGCGTGCAAGCCGGCCGTCCAGACGAGACGACGCTGCACCGAACGGAGCTCAATCCGGAACGCGTCACGCGTGTTGGGTTTGGTCATCATCATATTTGTAAAAACTAGGAATGTAATGACGCGAATGAATCACTGTATTTCCATTGATCATTGTGTTTACATATATATATATATACATGTGGGTAGTAGCAACTGCTACCACCGATAGAGATCGAGAGAGCGGGAGCAGTTCCACTCCGTGAGAGTACGAGCGGTTCTTCTCAGATGAGATCAACCGACTCATAACACTCCCCCTTTGATCGAATCCATCCTTGAGATCAATGAATAGTATTAATCCTCCAAAAAGTCCTGTAGGATAAAAACGAGGAGAAATACTTTGATAGATATGCTGCTAAAAACTCCTTTAAAAACCCAGTGGGAAAAATAAGGAGAAAGTTGATTCAGCATATATGATTATTGCCTCATTGTAAACTCATATGAGAAAACCTTTATAGGAGAAAACTCATAGATAGTTTAGAGGACAATATATATGTCATTGGTATCTCCTTAAAAACCCCTGTGGGGAAAAATAGAATATACGACATATATATTGATTATTGTCTCATTGTAAACCTATACGGGAAACCTTGGAAGGAAAAAAAACCCGTAACCAAGTTTAGAGAACAATAAATATGATCTGATGATCATAATTAGAATTATATGTCTTTGATATCCTCGCAAAAACCTCTGTGGAGGAAAATAGAAGATATGACATAGGTTATGTCTTAGATATCCCATACAAAAACCCCGGTGGGGAAAATAAGAGATATGACATATGATTTGTATTGATATTGCCTCATTAAAAACCTTCTATGAGAAACCTGTGTGAGAAAAAACTCATAGAGGAAAAGAGTACAATATGATGTTTTGAACAAGTTCTAGTTTCAAGAGGAGTCTCCCCCTGAACCTTGCAATTCTCAAAGTCATCGCATACCAAACTCAACAACACATCGTGAAATGTGAAAATTGGTAGGGACTTTGTGAATAAATCTTGTGGATCACATGATTCAGTTTACAAGGTGTTTATCTCCTCACTTTCGTGAGAATAAAACATTACTAGAAGGCAATATAGTGATATTGCTCTTATGTAACTTGTTGACATCCAAGCAACACAAGTTGCATTATCTTTGAAGATAATGGCTGGTGATTCGATAGAATCAAAGTGATCATTCAATGAAGTTATACATGTTCATGTAATACTTCAGAACGAGGAGTGGAAGTAGTCACTAGAGTCGAGTTTAATGGTCTCTATGAGAACTTTACCACTAACATCAGCATATGATCTGGCATTATAGGGATTAAATAGCCAGTACTTTCATACTCCAAATGATCATATCTTAATTTACATAATGATAAATCAAGATGCTTTGTGCCATATAGATATCTGTGGATATCCTCATTAACTCCCACCTTTCGGTGTATAGAAGTTGCGCTATTTCGAGCTATAGCAAGTATCTGCAAATGCAATATCAGGCCTGTTGCGATATGCAAAATACATAAGCGCTTTGATGGCACTAAGGTTATCATCCCGGGGTCAGAATGGATATTGATCCATATTTAGGGATTGAATGATCATCAGTGTTGGTAGTATGATTGTCCAATATTATTTGGATATTGGTATACAATATCAATTGAATATTGGAAGACTGATGTTTACTTAAGATATAGACTTAAGCATAATTTGGTATTAACCAAATTTCTCATCTCAAATTCCGTCTTGTACAATGACTTCCTGTTTTGATATGTTCATATGAGATGTATAAAATCCAATTGGGATTTCATTATGAACACACAGGTGTAATCATCTTAATGGGAGATATCCTTCTGTGGAAGGAACTCACCTAGTCAGTTGTACCACAACAACTTAACTATTTCAAGTCATGAAGTGACTTGATTTATACACAATGTATGTTGCGATTTATGTTTTGATTCAGAATATAAAGTCCATTGGGACTTATAATCCAAATCTATCCAAATCAATTTTGATCTGCCAATTATCGGTATAGGAACTTAATTTCCACACATACCAATGGGTATGTTATGCTAGGTCTCTGCGTGAAACCATGTGCTACAAGCTCTCACTATTTCACCACCTTATGGATTTGGAAAATCCATAATGCTTCCATAGGGAATGCATTGTGAGGAGAAATCATTAAGAATGTAATGACTTCTCACCTTTGAGTGAAAGCATATCTCCTTAATTGCCACATGTGATTGACCCAATATGAGTGTGTGAACACTCTGCCTAGGACTTGTGGTCTGGATCCAGATAAGGTATATGGCAACTTTGAGGAGTATGTCGACAAGTTGTAGTCTTTTGAATGATTGATTCAATGGAACCAATTTAAGCATGTGGAAATGTTTACCCTTTGAACTCTATGTCATTTCCCATAATAACAGAGTTAGGGTGTTCCAATGACCCAGCGCCTAAAGTTGTGCACAAGTTGTGCTGGGCTTTTGGATGTGTAACATCCATAGGCTTTGGATAGTAAATATCCATAATGTGTCTATCAACTTGATGTTGATGTGCATTGTACTGTCTTGGAGAATGCTCTCCCCCTAATCCGAGAATGCTTGCAAGAAGCTATATTCCCATGTGGCCATACTACTTCCCCTTTTATCAAGATTCGGGGAGTTGAGTGGTTTTGTTAGGTACCTCCACTCTTTTTGGCACACTGAATGGGAATCGGATTGGGTGACAACATTATGACAAGTAAATGCATTTGGCAGACTATTTGCAATGTGTTGCAAATATAAGATATTCTGAACTGCTAGTTCAGATTCTTTGGTACGTGGATATGAGGATCGAACATCAGTAATGATATTCTCTTTTTGATTCCTGGCATTCCATGTGTGGTAACTGTCTCCCCCTAATGCCTGGAATCTTCCTCAAAGATATACTCAGCATACAGGCATTAAATGAATCCCTATTTAGAGATCTGAGGTATTATTGAATGACGGATAATAGTACCTTATGGTGATCTCTAAAATGCCCATAGATGTACGCTGCGGTGGTGATATTGGTACGTGCAAAACGTTACCGATTCGCAGATGGGAAATATCTTGACTACTAGGTCAAATTGCCACGTACGAACTGCAACGGAGGGAGCCGTATGTTTGCAGTGTTATGAATTTGGATTGACTATGCGTTGTGTAAATCCGCATGTCACCAACTAGATGTTGGTAAATTACAATTCTATTTTGGGTCATCAAACAACAAACTTAATTCTTTCACTGAGAGCATTAGTTTGGCCATTATGTATGAGCATAAGATACTTAATGATGTAGTCCTAAGAACCAAACAATTCCATTTACATGGATTTGATCCCGCGTCTAGGATCATTTGCTCTAAATTGAAGAATTTGAGCAATGAGTTTGGTAAATTTATGGTACCTTATGAGTAAGGCGCACACTTAGGACAACATTATAGATGCATAGATATGCATTACATAGTATCTTTATGGTCCACATAAAATGGCAAACAGAATCACATATATGATCTTGAATTTCTCCAAGAAATTGCGTGACTCATATTGATTTTGTGACCAATAGAACTGATAATAATTTTCTCATCATTCTAAATGTAGAATGATCCAGGATAAATATGCCCAGTCTTGATGTAATCAAGAGAGAAAATTATTTTGTACGCAACAAGTAATATGAGATTGATGTATGTATAATACACCCCAGTTGATGTGGAAGGAATATACACAATTATAGTTTTCCATATATGTTGCATCTAAGGCGAGTGAAGAATTTCATCATCGCTCATTAGTAGTGGACTTCCGTTTGGAAACCATGCAACTTAATACATGAAAAATATCATATGGTATTTATAGAATCAGGATACATAGATGCATCCACGATTAATTTGAATACCCATGGCGAGATTGTAATCTCTCATAATTGTGTTAGCGGTACGATAGTCCACTAAACAAAATTCCTTGCACCTGGTTGAATCCCATATGATTCTATATAGAGTTTGGCAATATTCAGGTATGAATTTGCACTCATATAGAATATATATACCATGTATAAGATACATGATATTTGAGGAAATGGACAACATACTACATGTGGTAGTATGACATTAGGCTAATAATATATCCAATGAAAATATGGAGGTATTTTGCAAGCGTTTGCTTGTTGAAATGAACTACAAATTGTTCCAAAGAACTCGCTTGCCTCTAATGAGTTGGAGGTATAGTCGAGCCAAGTATTTGATTTGGCGTTTCTATGTACATGGACTGTATAATCACATTTTTGTGAAAAATGTGAGACTTGTCACACAAGATCACTTTTCTAAATGAAAAATGATATTGCGTTCATGAGAATCCATTATGTTGCATTGCCATGGATCAACGATCTTTGATAAATGAATGATTGAGCAATCATTTATAATTTGGCAATGTTACATCCTTAGTTGAATCTCAATGAGAGATTTGTAAAAGGTAGATGGATCTCACTCATTGAACATTCAGATTTGAAAAAAAAATCCAAGTGCATGAGTTGCATATAAAATGCATCAACGCAAAGTGTGTCAATATCCAGAATAGATTGAGCATTTGGTTGGGTTTGAGCAGACATAGCTGTGATGCCATATGCCCCAATGATATCGTTGATATCTTAATGCTCATGGTATGAAAATAAATTTCATCCAATGCGAGGTTGAAAAAAAATTTCGAACTGGAAATATTAGCCATGTCCAACATGAGTTGACCATGTGTCAATTTACTTGATAGTAAACTGTATAGCAATAAAGGCAAAATTTTGGGTTCAAGGTGATACTTGATTATAGACTGACCATTCTATAAAGAACAGACGACAAGATCGCTGCTAATGTTTTGGATTCTATTCCTGTGGGAATAGATGATGTAAAATCTTTGCCAAAACATAGACTCTGTATGTGATAGAAAGGAGTCACCCAAAATAATGCACTATAAATTGCTATTTATTTAAGTAAATTATTACTTAAATAACTTCAGATTCAAGATGTGTCTTGAATTGGCATATGCAAATATTGTGAATTCAAGATGAATCCTGAATCACTTGTAGTGTTTACCTCATATTGGTTAGGTGATAGAGAATCACTACTAACATCATTGCGTACAATAATCATTGCCAAGAAATAGTCTCAAATCATTATGTATTAGCATGTTGGCACATTGAAGGTGTAAACCAAATTGGTGACCTTGTAGTAGGGGAGCATAGTCTGCAAATATGTCTATATGTAGTAGATGTCATCCCACTACTTGTGCATTGCTAATAATAATATAGGTTGATCACACTTTGAAGGTAGTCAAATGTTATGAACATGACATAGACCTTATTGGGTGATTCAACTCAAAGGTAGTCACCGTGTTCATATAAACACGGTGTAGACCGCAGATGGTGAGACCATTGCTTAAAAGTAAACACCATTAACGGTGTAAACCTTATGCGATTCATATTTAGATTAGATACGCACATGCAGATAATCACTATGCGATGACATAGTGTAGATCCTGCAGTAGTATTGAGATACTAGCTTGTGCATAGTCAATCTAAGAGATGAATTTTGGCAATCACTTGTAGGTGTAGACCTCTTTGTAGTTCATATTCAAAGTTGGGTACGTGCACGAAGGATGAAAAATCCCATGGTAGTACTGCGGTACACCTTGTGCATGACCAGTTTTTGAAAAATGAACAAAAGTTGTCACCGTGAATGTGAAAGTCATTTGTTCTAAAATACGATATTGGTACACAAGTTAAGGATTCACTATGTGTAGCACAGTGTAGATCTCATACCAGTACTATGGTACTACCTTGTGTATTACCAATATGCAAATTTTAGAATATTATACACAAATAATGAGGTAATCACATAAGTATTTGCATGAATATAAGTGGAAGCTATTGTGCCTACACAAGTAGGGCCAAGATTTGTTAAAAATCTTTGGCAAAGTTGAACAAGCAAATGCAAAATGCAAATAATCAAGGTAAACTTGAATAAGAGGGATATTCTCATGTTGAATAACATTGTTAATCACCTGATGGTGTTAACTTTGGACTCATTTTTCAACATTAGGTACGCACGTTGAGGATAAAATCCCACAGTAGTACTATGGTACTACCTTGTATATGGCCAATGTGAAAAAGAACCATGGTAATCACTCAAGTGTCCCTTGTATAATTTATTTATCAAATTGGGTACGTACGTTGAGGATAAAAATCCCGCGGTAGTACTTTGGTACTACCTTGTGTATGGTCAATTTAAAAATAAATAAAGGTAGGCACTCCAAAGTGTAGACCAAATGATTTAAAAATTTGAGTTATTCCAACTTGAGAGAAAATCAACCTTAAAGCATTTGCAGCATTTGCAGAGGGTACATATTATGATGCAATATTTTTGAAGACCGGTGGCCTAAAAAAATATTATTTACATAGCATCATAAAGTATTATTTACATGAGGTAAATAATAGTACACCGTGGATATGTTAAAATCTGAGGATTAAAACATAAATCTGGAATACATTAATAATCCATTTGAACTATTAAAATTCACAGTAAATGAGGGGGATTTTGTGCAAAAGTGCACAACCTTATCCTCATCCTCCACCGACGGTTCCTCGCGCGGGGAGAGAAAAAAGAAATCACGGGCCTAATGGCCGTGAGAATGCCGCCGCCGCCTCAGGGCATGGGCAGGTCGCTCGCCGCCCTGCCAGACGAAGCCGGCCGCCGCCGGGGCCGGCCGCCAGCCGAAGCCGCCCGCCGGGGCGCAGGCGCTGGCCGAGCGCCAGGCCAAGGCGCCTGTCGTCGCCCAGTCAAGCCGGGGCCGCTCGACCGCTAGTGGCCGGCGAGCCGCGCGCCGCCCGCTGAGGCTACTGGGCGCAACCGAACTCGGGCGTAGAGCGCCCTCCACCGGAGCATGGCCGGGCGAGCCGCTGGCCGCTTGGTGGCTGGTCACGGAGCCAAGCCGCCGGCTGCCTGGGCCGCCTCCGCCGGGGCGCTCCGGCCTCCTGGCCGCTGGCCGGGTTGGCGCGGGCGAGGAGGGCAGTCGTGGCCGGCCGTCGGCGCAAGGCCGTGGGAAGCCATCCACCGCTGCGAAGGTCCGGCCAGCCGTCCGCCAGGAGCAGGCTGGCGCGGGCACGACAGTTCGCGAAACCGGCCGCAACGCAGGGTTACTCAAGCCATGGCAAGGCCGCAGACCATGCACGCATACAATGCGATGTCGAGAAGCGAAGTTAATCTGACGAACACAATTAACAGGTTCGTTCGTACCTTCTGCTTCAATATGATGGTGAGATTATGCAAATAGAGACCACAAGACAACCGTAGCCATAGTTGTCCTCGTCGTTCTTCGTTCTTGTTCTGACGAATCCCAGGTATTTGCATCTTCTCTTTTGTAACATCTGCTTCTTCTTCGAACGATCGATGAAGAAATCTGATACTTCCCATGGAAAGCAACGACCAGAGAATGGAAACTGCTGCAGGCCCGGACGGATCTCCAGTCCACGCACGGTTCGGCTGAGAGGGCAACGACGAAGACGAACAAGACAAGACGCGAATCGCTTCGAGATGCCTGACGTGCTGCGGCGGCCGGATGCCGGAGATGCGGCTGATGGCGAAATGGACGTGCGGCGGCGATGGCGCCTGGCGTGGCGTGGCGCGGGCGCTGACGAAGTGCAGAACTCAGCGGTAGAAGAGACAGCGTGCTGATAACGTGTAAAAACTAGGAATGTAATGACGCGAATGAATCACTGTATTTCCATTGATCATTGTGTTTACATATATATATATATACATGTGGGTAGTAGCAACTGCTACCACCGATAGAGATCGAGAGAGCGGGAGCGGTTCCACTCCGTGAGAGTACGAGCGGTTCTTCTCAGATGAGATCAACCGACTCATAACAGTATTATCGTGCGCGCGGTCACGAGCGCGGCGACGGTAAGCCATGACACGAAAATGGCAAAAAAGCTGACGAAAATAGTGCAACTCTGACGCCGCGTTTGCTTTGCTTGTGAGCCTTTCCTGCCTGCATGACGATACGTATCTTCTCCGTAACGTGCATATTGAAACCACATCGATTTCGAAAAAGAAGTGAAAAGGACATGCTGGGTTCCAGTGACTGTAGCAAAAAACTTCAGTAATAATAATTCAATAATGTGAATTACTTTGGGTACCAGTAACGACAGATGGTTATTTCAGCATTCACGACTCAGAATGAAAACATCGCTAGCAAGGCTTCAGGTTCATGCAGATCACTCAGAAAACAATCAGCACATATCACTCACTACTTCACTAGCAAGGCTTGATCTGTTGTGAACAAACAAACTGTCTTTCTTTTCTAGGCCTGTGTGAACAAGAGAGTTACATACACCAGTACAACAACGTCCTTAGTGAATCTAAGTGGCTGCTAACAGCCATGTATCAGTCAGAACTACTGAGTGCAATTAGTCATTATCCAAGGGTGCTTTCGCCAGAACCCGGGTCCTAGGTCAACGTGGTCCACTTTCACATGCCACTGCTCTCTTTTGTCATTGTCGCCGTCCTCAGCCCTCGCAAGTTCTTCCACCTGCAGCATTTGTGGTGGGCCCATTTAAATCACGCATAAACTGGAAATAGGAGCATTAACATTTTGCACCATAGCAGCAACCATGGCAGGAGCAACAGATTTGGTAGTAATTTGGTTGCCAAGTTTCAGTTTAGTTGGATTTATGTAAATGCAATGTGGAATCAACTAGAGTGCTACCAATGAGTCTTATCATCTTTGAATATATCATATCAAAGGCCGAAACTCCATTTCAGGATACTGTCTGAAAAGTTGTTTCAATCGGCAAGCTAAAAATTATTCTTTACAGCTTTAGCAATGCTACAATTATATATCACTCTTCTGTTGTATAGTACTATGGGCAGGCGCACAGCATAACGCTGCAGCTCAAGTGGTTCTAGGAAATCAGGAAAAAGTACCTTTTGCCGATAAATACATGAACCCTTTCGGAACATAGCAGGTTCATTGTTGTAGTTCATTTGGAATTGCTGAAAAAGCAACTCATTTTTATCTTTAGACAATGTTCCCTGCAGACAAAACTAAAGCAATCAGAGAATGCAGACAATGAGACAAGTATGGATGTATGCAGGATCAAGGAAAAAATATTTTAAAGCATTAATTTTGAAAGAAGACCTTCAATGTCTCATGGGCTTCTTTTTCACCTTTTCCAGATTTCACTAGCATCCAAAAGCATGTATTGTATTGGTTGCTAGCGTGACCTGAAAATTAGCGACATAAATGAGTCAATCTATGTCTTTGTCCTTGTGGTTTATTTAACTGAGGATGGAGTAGCCAAGCTCTTGCACTAGGACATCTTTAAAAAAAAGGAAGGGACATAGACATCAATAGTATAGATCACATCATATACAAGCACTGGAACCTAGTTCATTCACACTGATTCAAATGAACAGATGAATTCAGTGTATACAACTTACACTCTGCTTGCCTCCATGACAAGTATTCACATACGATCTTTAGTTTTGGATAACATAGAGCTTCTGCCTCAAAGCGTGGTGTCTGCATTAATTCTGTTTGGGGGAAGAACTCTTTCCATTTCGTCATGTAAAGAGAAGTGAAATATGAAGAACATGATGAAAGGATTAGGCTGCAAAAGAAGTTGGCATCATTTTAAACCAAAGCAGTTAGTCCTTGAATTATAAATACAACACATTATGCAAAATGTTGATAAATACCTTTCCTGTCTCTGATACAGTTCACTCTTCTCATGGAACACAAAACTGCAACAGTAAATACAAAGTAAGAATGGTTGCCTGCAATGCATGCAATAATGATCATCCGCAAGGAATGTTTGTCTAAACATATGTTAATATTTCCAGATTTATTGTATGCTTTACTAATACTTTTCATTAATCTTTATCATGCCATGGCTATATTTAATTCAGATCGCTACTGTTCATGAGATGGAAACCGTGCAACCAAAACATACATTTTGTTTTATTCCAGCACAAAAAAAGGAATTTATTTTTCATTTTTTATCAGGACTATAACATACCTATACTCATTGCTAAAACCATAGCCAAAGACAATATCAGGGTATTGCTCCATCATCAAAGATGCAGATTCATTCATCAGCCTTAGTGCAGTCTCATCATTTGGCTTGTCAAATGAATGAATTGTTGAGAATCTGAGGGTGAAATGAAACAACCCAGTTAATAAGGCAATCAAGCTAATCCTAAAGAGAAGCGGCAAGCTTTTGATAAATAAAAAAAGAGGGGTCCTCACTGATCAAATTGGCAAGCATTGATGCGAACAACAATCCAATTACAAGGCGAAATGATGTGATTGATGCCAGATTTCTTTACAAACCAATGCAAAAATTTTCCTGTTCCCCAAATATATCAATTATTAATGTTATACACACACATAGCTTGATCTGTAGTTGAAAGGACAGCTGAATAATTCAAACCGACCTTCTCGAAGAATGTGTTGATGGTTTTCCCAAAACTCAGGCCCTATGATATCAACATGTGCCACTGTAACTTCCAATCTTGGTCTTTTTATGGGATCCCCAAAGTCATCAATCTTCACAGTTGTTTCTACCTACAGTTATATGCAATACATTATAAGAAAGATGTTATCTTGCATGACTGATAACATTTTCAGTATCACCTTCTCTCGGTAAACACTAGATCCTTTGCGGAAAATAGCCGGTTCATCATCATAGTTTACTTGGAATTGTTGAGCAAGCAGCTCATTCTTGTCCTTTGCAAATGTTCCCTAGAAAAACAAAACTTGAATTAAACATTTATACCACTGCGATAGAAAGGTCACCAACTCAAGGAAATTTGTACTACCTTCAAAGCAAGCTGAGCCTCTTGTTCACTTTTTCCAGACTTCACCAACATCCAGAAACAGGTATTATACTGATTATTTATATGACCTGAAAGGCACAAACAAAGAATATGCATATCAGTGAACTAATCAAATTATTGTTCAATTCTGACACGTACATAGATCACTTTTCTTTTTATGTTGGCGATGGTTCATGCTTTGTACAACTTTGTGGATATGATGTGGTTTTTCTTGTAGGACTTCAGGGCAAAAAAGTAGCACAAATAAATATGAGGTCTCATTTGCTATACAAGAAAATTTAAATTGTAGTTCCAGTAGCTTACAGTCCACTTGTCTCCAAGCCAAATAATCACGAATAGTCTTCAAATTTGGGTAACATACAGTTCGAGCATCAAAATATGGTGGCTCCTTCAGCTCTTTGTTAGGAAAGAAGTCTTTCCACTTCATTACGTACACAGAAGTGAAGTAGGAAACACATAAAGAGAGAATTTTGCTGAAGTTATTGGTAGAGATGTCAATATCTTGGTGTCATGAACATTTTGTCATAGCTCAGAAACAAAAGGCAGACAAATGAACATTCAAATATCAGCGAAAAAGTGAAAGTGAATGAGTTACCTTTCTCGCCGGTGATAGAACTCTGTTTCCTCTCTGAAAATGAAACTGCAGGGTAAACATGAATATAAGAAAATTATGATGATAGAGCAGACAACGCATTATATTGCTAGAAAGTTCTTTTTTAATTTTATATATGCATCTGTCCATCCCCCACATCCATTCAGTACTTGTGTACGGTGTACCAATACAACTGTTAAATGAATACATAATGAGCTCTTTTATCCAAATAAATCAATAATGCAATGCATTTATCTCTGGAAAATAAGCAACGGAGGCCAAGCAATTCATATCAGATATTCTTTGCACAAGTGGTATACTGTACTACATAAACTAAATTCCATGCAACTTATATGGGAGGATGTCTGATGGCATACCTGTACTCGTCACTAACACCATAAGCAAAGACTATGTCAGGGAATCTCTCCAGCACAGCAGTGGCACAAGCGTTCATTAATCTTAGAGCGTTCTCATCATTCGGTTTCTCAAAGACGTGAATCTTTGAGAACCTACAAAAAAGAAACTAAAATTAGCAGAGAAGCAAATGTGATTATCCAACAACACAGTAGAACTGTAGAAGCTTGGTCCCTACAGAACCTATGTATATGAATACTGAAGAAAAGGACGCATTGATATTTGAGAGGTGTACCTGTGGAAGTGGCAGCCGTCGATGCGGACAACGATCCAGTTAGAGGGCGGAAGGCAGCGATCAAACTCGAACTCCCTCTTCACGTACTCATACTCGCTGTTGGCCATCAATCCCTCCCCTCAATGCACACAACCAGAGACGCGCCTTGTTCGGATGTTCCTAGAGGTAAGCTTCAGGTGGGAAAGTAGCAGAGAAGGCACCGAACCGAGGCTTCGGAGTGCCCACTGAACCAATGGAAGTAGCGAACTAGCGCGTCGGAGGGGACGGCGGCGTGCGTAGGCGTGGGCGGGGGGAACGAGCAGGTTGTGCTGTGGTGGGGGCTGGGAAGCCGGGAGTGTGGGGGGAGGCGAACCGAAGCGCAGGGTGATCAACCGACCCCCGCCCTAAGTCCCTGTGGCTGGGCACCCTTTCCCCATCCCCTGGAGCCGAGGTTGAAGACGAGTAGACGGCGGCGCGGCGCTGCTCGCTGCTCGCCTTGCTTCCGTTCTGTTCGAGTCGAGACGAGGCGGAGATGGAGACTGGAGAGCGTCGTGGGCCTGGAGCCTTATTCTGGGCCGTGGCCCAACATACACCCCGCGGCTAGCGTCCCAGGCCTGCAGGCAGATGAAAACTGAGAGAGCTTTCCGAGCTGCCCCGGCCTCTGCGCAACCAGCAGCAAGGCAGCAAACAAATGCGGCAGCCCGGTCCCGCTCCCGCTCGCGCCGCCCCCTTCACGGCCGCGTCCCTCCATGAGCACGTTCTCCGCCTCCACCAATGCGGCGGCAGCCTCCTCCTCCGCCGCGCCCACGCCGCCTCCCTCACGTCCGGCGCCCTCACCGCCTCCCTCCCCCTCGCCGGGGCGCTGCTTCTCTCGTACGCCGCGCTGCCGGACATCCCGTCGGCGCGCCTCATCCTCCGCCACCACCCTCTCCGCCTCCACTCCGCTTTCCTCTGGAACTCGCTCTCCCGCGCGCTCGCCTCCGCCGGCCTCTCCTGCGAGGCCCTGCGGGTGTACAACCGCATGGTCCGCTCCGGCGTGCGCCCGGACGACCGCACCTTCCCCTTCGCCCTCCACGCCGCCGCCGCCGCCGCCGCCGTTGCCCAGGGGGAGCACCCTGCCAAGGGCGCCGAGCTCCACGCTGCCGCTCTCCGGCGGGGTCTCCTCCTCGCGGACGTCTTCGCTGGCAACACGCTCGTCACGTTCTACGCCGCGTGCGGCCGCGCGGCCGACGCGCGCAGGGTGTTCGACGAGATGCCTGCGCGGGACGTCGTCTCGTGGAACTCACTCGTGTCAGCGTTGCTGACGAATGGGATGCTGGACGATGCGAAGCAGGCAGTGGTGGGGATGATGAGGAGCGCGGTCCCAGTTAATGTCGCGAGCTTGGTGTCAGTCGTGCCTGCATGTGGCGCAGAGCGTGATGAGGGGTTTGGGCTGTGTGTCCATGGTTTGGTGTTGAAATCTGGACTTGACTCTGTGGTGAACCTCGGGAATGCACTGGTGGATATGTACGGCAAATTTGGAGACTTGGAGTCATCAATGCGAGTGTTTAATGGAATGCAAGAGAAGAACGAGGTTTCTTGGAATTCTGCATTAGGTTGCTTTGCCCATGCAGGGTTTCATGAAAATGTGCTGGAAATGTTTAGGGTAATGTCAGAACATGAAGTTACACCGGGATCTGTTACATTATCAAGTTTGCTGCCTGCTTTGGTTGATCTTGGTTATTTTCATTTGGGGAAGGAGGTGCATGGGTACAGTATAAGGAGAGCAATGGAATCTGATATTTTCATTGCCAACTCACTAATGGATATGTATGCTAAGTTTGGTTGTTTGGAGAAAGCATCTGCTATCTTTGAAAATATTGAGGGACGGAATGTGGTCTCGTGGAATGCAATGATTGCAAATCTTGCACAAAATGGAGCTGAGACTGAGGCTTTCAGGCTTTTCATTGAGATGCAGAAGAATGGGGAATGCCCAAATTCATTCACCCTAGTGAATCTGCTTCCGGCCTGTTCAAGGGTGGCCTCTGTAAAGATGGGGAAGCAGATCCATGCATGGTCAATCCACAGAAGCTTGATGTCTGATCTGTTTGTATCAAATGCTCTGATTGATGTATATGCCAAGTGTGGGCAACTGAGTTTGGCACGACATATCTTTGACAGGTCAGAGAAGGACGATGTGTCATACAACACTTTGATCGTGGGTTACTCGCAGAGTCAATGCTGTTTTGAATCTCTTCATCTCTTTCAGCAGATGAGGTCTGCTGGAATTGAGTACGACGCTGTTTCCTTCATGGGTTGTCTCTCGGCATGTGCTAATATTTCTGCATTTAAGCAAGGAAAAGCAGTCCATTGTGTTTTAGTGAGGAGATTGTTAAATGCTCACCCTTTTCTGGCTAATTCATTGCTGGACTTGTACACTAAAGGTGGAATGCTTGATACTGCTTCAAAGATCTTCAATAGGATTACACGAAAGGATGTTGCTTCATGGAACGCTATGATCTTGGGATATGGGATGCATGGTCAAATTGATGTTGCATTCAAATTGTTTGATTTAATGAAAGATGATGGCGTCGATTATGATCATGTATCTTATATTGCAGTATTGTCAGCATGTAGCCATGGTGGGCTTGTAGACAGAGGAAAAAAGTACTTCAGTCAAATGATTGCTCAAAATATTAAGCCACAGCAAATGCACTATGCTTGCATGGTAGATCTTCTTGGGCGTGCTGGACGACTAAGTGAATCTGCTGAGATAATCAGAAACATGCCTTTTCGTGCTAATTCTGATGTTTGGGGAGCATTGCTTGGCTCTTGCCGTATACATGGAGACATTGAACTAGCACGGCTGGCAGCAGAACATTTGTTTGAGTTGAAGCCTGAGCACTCAGGCTACTATACTCTGCTGAGAAACATGTATTCTGAGTCTGGGATGTGGAATGAAGCAAATGAGATCAAGACATTAATGAAATCAAGGAAGGTGCAGAAAAATCCAGCCTATAGCTGGGTGCAGAGTGGCAACAAGCTACAAGCTTTTATTGTTGGGGATGGATAGTGATTTTTGGATAATTTCACATTAAATGACAGTGCCACAGATTTTGACATGGTGCACCTATATGGTGGCATGAAATGAATTAACTGGCTACAGATATACCATGTATAGCATTGCCATAGTAACATCATCTAGCAATATTGCAGAAAAAGGGTTTGCAATGACTTGCAGAAGACCATAATTCACGTAGGTTTCAGTGACTAACTAAAATCATGATACTTGACATGATAAGAACTACGGTATAATACTTGGATATTACTGATGGTACCATATCTTTCTTTGCTCATGAGCTCTCACCAAGAAACAAAAGGCTGGTAAGCATATATACTATTATGTTGGTATGCTCTGTGAAAAGGGTAGACTAACCATAGTGGATCATGATCATGCTTGGTACCATCATAGTTTGTATTTGATCTTTAGAGAAGTACAGTAGTTCCATATATATTATGATTTGTGTCTTACAGAACTTTTAGAATGTTAGTAGTTGTAGTTTACTTACTGAAGTTTCTAGCTAGTGATTTTATTTCTTTGGCCTGATTGTAAGTCCTCTTTCTTTGACTATTTATCATATAACTAGGTAATTCCTCAAGCCACGGCGTTGTCAGAAGGCAATATAAGCAAGCGGGAGAGCAATGTTTGCATTCTATCAAGGAGAACAAATCGCAAGTCTAAGTTCAACTTGATGTCCAGAAAGTTGATGCATCCCTTATTGTCATGGTTCATGGTTCAAGATAAGCTAGTCATGACACATTATCAAATGTTCAGCAAGCTGGATGAACTGTAAACTGTTGTTGCAAAGAAAGCATTCAGGGTGTGCACCCTGTTCTGGAAATGTAGGAAAATCATAAATGTAAGGGTGTCTTGGTGCAATTTTGGTTTTCTCAAGATCTCATCACTTAGAAATTATTTTCTGTTTTTGATTGATGATGTGGATTTTGGGTTTTACTGAATTAGGAATGTGTGGAGACTTAAGCTGAAGATCAGGTTGTACAAAGATAATGAAGTAGGACACCATTGCACAATAATGTGAGGGCAGCAAGATGAAAGCATTACATAGTTTTGATATTTGTACCCAGATTTTATTAATACTTGATAAATATATTTCCCTAGACTCCAATAGTGTGATTTTCATATTGTTTGCACACATGATTTTTCCTGTTCAATAACTCATTGCACCTTACTGAATTTTCTTTTGGGATATTAAGCTTTGTCACTCTTAAGAGTGGTGTGCTCCAAAGTATCGTTTCTTCTGCAACTCCCAAATATTTAGCACTCGTGCCATTTTCATTGAAAATGATGTAGTCCCGTGATAGGATGATATTTGGGAGTGTGCCACTCTTAAGAGTGGCAAAAAAGTTCAATATATCCTGGAAATGGGACTACTTCCATTCCAAAATGTAGGTCATTTTAGCTTTGTCCTAAGTCAAACTTCTCTAACTCTGACCAATTTTATAGAACAATATATTGTAGATGTTATCGCCGTACCAAGTCAAATTTCTTGAATTGAACAGGTTTTGTTCTGCCTCTCTTTGACGGTCGCATTCTTGTGACGATAGGCAGGGTGCCAACCCTTGCGCAGAATGAAGACAAGGGATCCAAGGCAGAACTCAGCATGAGTTAACACCATTCTTTTTTCGGGCTTGTTTGGATGTATATGTATTTAGCTTTATCCACATGTGTTGAAGTGTATTTGAACTAAGTTCCACTCCAATCCATGTGGTTTGAGGTAGATACATGTACATCCAAACAAGGCCCAAGGGAACCAATTTTACATTGCTTGGGACTGCACTGTCGACGAGCTTTGCAAAAGGCCAACCAGAAGTGGTGAAGGGCCTGAAGATGATCCAGCAATGGAATGTGGACCTATGGTGGTGACAATCTCTAGAGATCTGTAATGCTGGCAGCAGCATCTTGGTGTGCGAATGCAACTTCAAGATCACCGATGTATATATGATGTAGGCTACTTTAGCTATAGAATTAGCTATTTGGTGACTATAATAGGAGAAACTAATGTTCACTTGTTCAGGCTGTAGTTAGTGATGTAGGGCTTGTTTAGATGCACCAATTTTGCAAAAAAATTTACTGTAACGTTTTCGTTGTTATTTGACAAACTTTGTCCAAAATTTGGACTACGTAGACTCCAAAGATTCGTCTCGACATGTACATACTAAAAATATAATTAGTTATTTTTTTATCTACATTTAATGCTCCATACATGCGTCCAAACATTGATGTGATGGTTGATGTGATAGAAAATTTTGCAAAATTAGTGCATCTAAACAAGGCTGTAACCGGTATCACGGTTCACTTGTTCAGGCTGTAGTTAGTGACGTAACCGGTATCACGGATTCTGCCATTCTCTCAGGATTAAAGAACAACATGCACCGAATACAGAGGCACAGAACCTTCAGGAATCTTTGTCTGATTTCCAGTACGTATATTTTCCATACACTGAACACACAAATGCAGCACTAAGCTAGCCACTAGCCAAGCAAAGCACAAACGCGTTGTGATCATACCATCATACAACAACCATTCAGGGTTTTATTTACACTATTAACAACCCCGTGATCTCCCTGAATGCCTGACCTGGCCTCTTGGTCCAGCCTTTCTTCACAACCTTGTGTCCCAGGGACAGCAGACCTTTCTATGTGCAGCAGAGGCATCGTTGGAGTGCAGAACCTGATGCCCAGGTTCTATTCAGCAGTCTGAGAAGTTAGGACGGTCGGCTTCTTCAGCCAGTACTGCTCGAACCTCTGCCTCGCGTATTCCTTATAGTCGAAGTCGATATCGTTGACATGATCCTGCAGCCAGAGCCCAAAGGATGTAAGATTTAGATGAATGGCGTGCACGCTATTCTGGTTTGTAGGTCGGACGAATAATCGAAACTGCATGAGCAAACCCACCGAAATTATTCCCCAGAGGCCCCAAACTAGATGGCTGGCGAGGGTGTACTTCTCAATGCTTTTGATCAGATTCTCTACCTCCATTTCAGATTCCTCACCTGGGGTAGGGATTGCAGGGAATCAGAAAGAGAATTTGTTTTCTAAAACTGATAAGGACATATTCCTAAAAACCGGTAAGGAGATATGCATTAGATTACCTGAGGAGCTCAGGTATGTCTTCACAAATTGCTTCCGCTCATCGGTATCTGTTGCAATATGAGCGGTAAGCAAGGATGAGTGAACAAATATAGGCCCCACCAAGACATCTAAGAGGAAAATAACAATGCACAAATCCATAGCTTCAAATATATATAGTACCTGGATATTTATTGTAATCCAATATGTGAGGCTTTTCTGAATGGTAGTCTGCAGCCATCTCACAGAAATGGTTTGCAATGTCATAGGCAACAGGGTTAAAACTTGCATACTCATAGTCCTGCAAAAGCGTTAGGCGAGAAATAAAGAAAAATCATAACCATATATTGTCCATGTATTCAGGATAAGTCAGATGGGATAGTCAGTTATAAGACAAAAGCAAAGCTTACGGTTCAGAAACATGACAGGCTAAGCATGGGAAATGCAGCAACGTGTACAAAAGAACAGAACTAGTGAATCAAACATACACCGAGTAACAAGAACTTACAATAATGGTAAGTAGTCTGGTCTCTTCATCAATCATGATATTTCCATACTGGAGATCATTATGGCAAAATCCTACGTGCTCGCATTCCTCTGAGAATTCATTCTCCAACGCAGTGATCTCCTCCTCCATGCTATCCAAGCAGAACTCTTTGGCTTCATCAGAGGAGTACAAGCTCTTGGCAGTTTTAAGCCAGTTCCTAGTGGAAACGAGAGGCACTGTTGCAGTCAGTACTTCACTTTGATGATAAGTTTTGTTTTACAATATGCTACACCAGAGCAACTGTTTAGGAAAAAAATTGCAGTACCTTAACCTTTCCCAAATGAGCACAGATTTTGAACCAGTCATGTCAAGGCTGTGAAATTCCCTCATTTTGGAGGCTATAATAGCTGAAATCTCTGGATCACGTAGGTCAGGAGCTGAAAGTGTCTGAAAGGAATAGTTATGTCAACTTCCTAAATTTAACAAAATGGGATCCACATCCTACTAAGATATCTCATTCTCATGGTAACTACGAATGACAATGCTGCATTTTTTCTTTGTGCATAAGGCAATGCTGCATGTTTTGTCTTTGTATTTAGCAAGGAGAAGACAGTTAATTTCAACATTCTGACCGGGTCTTGTTAAGTAATTAAGCGAAGTAGATACACAAAATCTTCAAGTGTTGACCTATTAGCGTCTCTGTGTCCTGAATTCTTAAGCAATTTCATAGATACAGTGCCACAAGTACCAAATACTATTCGCAAGAAGAAATGTCAACTGGTGACAACAGCCGGTTAGCCTTGCGAATCAGAATAAAATATTTCAATGCTTTCTGCCACGGCAAGTATCTCAGACGATATCAAGGAAACTGTTTAAAATACGCAATGCAAATCTCAAGAAGAGTGGGAAAACCGTGGCACTGGTATTTAATTAGTTAGTTCATTATTGACTTCAGACCTAAATGATCGTTTTCAGATAAGATGCCAAAGACCAAACTGTTGAAAGTTATGGTAGCACACAGTTCATATCTACATGACTGATGACTTGCATCATAAGGGGAGAGGAAGGTGTCAAAGCAAGAAAACCTCTGTTGTCAAAAACAAAAAAGCAAGAAAAACCCTCACATCAACACGTTAGTTGAGAGCATGCTGGTAGAGTAACGTGTTCATTGGTTGGAACTTTAAACAATCTCCATCGGCTCTTCCCATAAATAAATTAATAAAGAAAACAAAAAGCGTAAGGGTAGTCCCAATGGGACATTTATGATAGTTTCTATCTCAATTAAATGAGATGCCATATAAGCAAAACAGTGACGTGACAGTCTAATTAAGGAGGAAAGAGAGAACAAAATGAAGAAATCGTTTCTTCAGGGAGAAACGGAGTCTACGCTTCACCCGACGCACATAGAAATCGCGAAATTGCCGTTGGGAAGAAACCACCGGTTTCTACGGCGCTGCCATGGCCGCCTGTGCTGGCTGCGCTCTCGCATGCTCCGTGTTAGCCTATGCCGCCGCGAGAGCATGCGCTGCCGCACTCGCGTGAGCCACAAGAGAAGCTCGCCTGCGTCGCCGTGTTGGCTCACGCCAAGCTGGAGCTTTGCTCACACACCTCCGTGTCGGCCCGTACCGTTGCGAAAGCTCACAGGCCGTCTGCGCTCGCCCGAGCCGTAGCAAGAGCTCGCCTCGCCACCGCGCTGGAGCTCTGCTTGCGCTCCTCCATACTCACGTGTCACCGCGAGAGCTTGCACGCGCAACCACGCTTCCCTGAGCCGCAGTCGGAGCTCACCTGCACCGCCGCACTTGCCTGAGCCGCAGTCGGAGCTCGCTGGCTCGCGCGTGCTCGCCGGCGCCGCGGAGCTAGCTCCCGCATCGTTCTCCTGCCGAGGCCACCTCCATTCCCATCCGCTCTGCTCGTCCATGCAAGCCGCGCTCGCGTCCCTGCCACCGCATGCGCTCGCTGGAGACGTTGTGCTCGCTCGCCCGCTGATGCCGCGTGCGCTTGTCCACCGGCGCCGACGCTCACCCGCTGGCACCGCGCCCTCACGTTCTCGCTGCCGCATGTAATTGTCGGTGCTGCTGTGCTAGCTCGCCAGCGCCGCGTGCTCTCGCATACTAGCAGCTGCTTGTTTCTTATGGTTTGGTTGGTACTAGTATTCACGAGGTGAGGGAGAGCATCAGATGGTGAAAGAGATAAAGGAGAGAGAAAGAGATAAACATTTATTACTTAAAGAAACCAGTCATTGTATAAGTTAGTTTCTATAGATGACTTTTGCTGATGTGGATACTATGGAAACCGTGTATGGTTTCAACCATTGGGACTGCCCTAATATGATGCTATTAGCTAGTGGATCAAAGGAAAGTAGTAGGCCGGTTTTAACATTGAGACAGTAATAATGTTAAACTGGGTATACTAGTAGAAAACAAGAAGGATCGGTCCTACTCCTAGAAGAAAAAGAAGACAAGAGGCGAATGCGCACCCTGGCGTGGATGAACTCCTCGACGCGGCCGTTGGGGAAGCGGCCGAGGAGGCGGGGGCCGTGGCCGTGCCGCGACATGAACTCGAACGTGCGCACCTCGTCCTCCCTGTCGAAGAACAGCTCGACGCCCTCGCCGTACACCCGCACCAGCACGGTGCGCGCGTTCCTCTCCCCCGGCGCCGGCGGCGAGTCCCCTCCGCCGCCCGCCGCCCCGGCGCCGCCGGTGGTGGTGGTGGTGGGCCACCGCGCCTGGTACACCTCGTTGGTCATGGCGCCCTTGAGCGGCACCACCTCGGGCTCCCGGTCCCGCCGCCCGCACCCGGCCACGGCCACGTCGTCCCACGCTGCCGCCAGCTCGTGCAGCAGCCGCCGCGCCTCGTCCGGGATGCTCCGCGCAGCCGGCGGCGGCGCCTCGGCCGGACTCTGCTGCTGCTGGCTCTCGTTCGGCTTCGGCGCCATGCCCGAGCCCGAATCAGCGGAGCGGGGCGGCTCGGGATTCGACGGCGGAATCTTTGCGTTTCCTGAAACGGGAGGGATCTGGGTGTCGTCGGAGAGCGAGCCGTTCGTGCGCGCTAGTCCTTTGCCTGGCTTCGGCTTCGTTTCGTCTCTGCCTCTCTGGTCTCTCCCTCTGCCCCTATGGGCGAGGCGCGGGTATAAATAGAAGGGTTGCACAGGGTGGTGGATCTTTTTTTTCTATTGTGTTTTTTTTTTTTTGACAAGGTTTCTACGCATTGCTTGCAGTTGCGGCCTTGCGGGCTCGGGCTTGCAGATTCACCCTCAAGTATTGCCTTTATTCTGTATAAAACTTCATTTGATCAAGTAGACATCGTGGAAAAATCTTGTTTGCTGTCATTCAGCTGGCTCGATGACCGAACATGGCTTTGTTCGCTTCAAACTTGTTTACGACTGATTTTAGTTATTTCAATAATATTCTGTTTGATAAAATAAATCAAAATATAGCCAATAAGTTCAAGCGAACGGAGTCAAGATTGTCAATCGCAAACTCTATCACGTGACACGTTGCGCGAAAGCCAAGCACGGGACGCGCCGCGTGCGACTTCCCGCGCCCCTCTCTATTTCTCCTTCCTCTCCCACGATGGCGATGGTTAGGATTCCACTAACTAATATTAAAGTTTCCATCTCGGTGACCTTAGAAGCGGGGGGAGATGACCGTGACACGGCGGTGGTGGCGGGTTCAAGGGTGACGAGCGAATAACCGTCAAACCAAAGTTAGCATTGTAGGCTCGCAAAAGTCCTACCAATCTTTATTTCCGTCCTCCTAGTAGCCCAAGCTAACACAACCCATTAGGCTACCTTGGCCCATCTAGCTACCACGGTCACAGCCAAATTAAACTAGCACAGCGCAAGCAGCAGCACCGTGCCGCAAGGGGTGCGCAATGGTACCTTGGCCCATCTAGCTACCACAGTCACATACATTTTGGTTTTGTCGGTTTAAACCGAAAACCAAATTAAAAAAACCGAACCTGAAATGCTCGGTTTTTATTTCTAGAACAAACCGATCGGGTGCTAGTTGCTGAAAACCGAAATTTTAGAAAACCGAATAAACTGAACCGAATATGCGGTTTAAACCGAATGCCCAGTCTGGCCGCCTCTACTCTAGGATTAGGGTGGGCAGGTTCAATGGGTAGGACAGTTTGAGGGTGGCGTGGCGAGTCGGCTCACCACCAACTGTTGGTGGTAGGGGCAAGGGCGAGGACGAGGATGTCGAAGCTCACCGGCACGGCGGCACCCTGAGGTTAGAGAAGGGTGGGATGGAGCGGCGGATGAAGGAGGGGAGCAGCACGACCAATGGAGGGGGCCGGGGGGGGGGGGGGGGGAAGGGGAGGGAGGGGGGAGGAAGGGCATGTCAGGTGGTTGGAGACAGACCTGTGCGCTCCCTTTAAGCATTAACGCATTAACTCCGTCCATCGTCAATATTTCAATCCATATCAAGAATCTTACTATACTATTATAATTTAATAAGTTGAAACGATGGCAATTCTATAAGGTATCTCGTATCTTTATAGAATCATGATCAAGGTTTCACACAATTCTACATAAAACTTCATAGTTTTCTGATATTACAATCACATAAAACTTCATAGTATTCTGATATTGCAATCGTACAATAAAATACTATTTAAAGTTAAGGACATTGAGGAAACAATTAGCTAGCCAAATTGTATGCTTAGTGTATAAATTCATGCAAGTAGATATCTGTTTCTAGTAACTTTCGACACGACAGCGTGATTTTGTAACAAATTGGAGGGAGTAGCATCTTTACACCTAGCATTTAATTGGGTGTTAGCCATGGTCAGTACACATGTACGTACAAATTGGCCAGGCACACAGGGGTTTATATAGGGGTGTTAAAGCATGCGCGGGTTTATTTCATATTTCAACTTTCTTGAGTGATAAAAACTCAAACTCAATACAGTATTTGCCAAATGATTCTAGAACTCAATAATACCCTCCAAGTATTTCCTGGGGAAAAAGAAGAAGTCAAATGAAAACACAAAGGTCCCACTAGATGCTGTGCGGCTATGATTGCAAGCTGCAACGTACTAGTACTGTGCATAGTGGACCCCTGCGAGAAATCAAGATTCCGAATTGACAAAACAACCGTTTACTCCCTCCGAACCCCCCCCCCCCCCCCAACCCCCCCCCCCCCCCCACCCAAAAAAAAAAAGAGTCGCTATGGGATACGTGCTGGTCAAACTTTCTCAATTTTGACTGAATTTATACAAAATGTGTGCAATATTTTTATCTCCAAATAATTTTATTACAAAAGTACATTCAAAGATCTATCCAATGATACTAATTATGTAACATAAATATTAATACTTTATTTTATATATTTGGTCAAAGTTAATATATGTTGACTTTTTGGGAAGTGAGAATGACTCTTTTTTAGGACAGAGGAAGTAGATTCGGGGAATCCGTCCTCATCACATCGAAATTAAGGCGATCCATCTGTAATTTTGCAATAACTGGGGTACTAATGAAGTGCAATCATGTATTCATGTATAGAGCATCTCCAATCGTTATGCATTTGAAGCTATGCATTTTAGGCAATTGGAGCACCCCCAAATGAAAATGGCAAGGCTAAATTCGGGTGTTCTCCAACCGTTATGCAAAATGCATAGTCCAACATGTATTTTTTTTTCCGAAAATATTTTTTTCTCGGCAATATTCCCGCGCCGCACTTTTTCTCGCGCGCCAGGGGAGACCGAGAAAGCCGGGATGTGTATTTGCATAGCCGGACTCCTTTGGCATATATGCCAAGTTTCCCCCTCCAAATGCATAGCTATGTAAAATGCAAAGTCCAAATGCATAACGATTGGAGGGGTTTTTTTTAGAGTTTTATGCATTTTGGTAAATGCATAGCCCAAATGCATAATGATTGGAGATGCTCTAAGCACCGGAAGAATGGGTACGGAGGACTATGGAGGATTGAGGAAATGGAACCGTTCACGTATAGGCAGGAGCACGACTCCAGCTAGAGACGTGTATTCGGGCTTGCAGCTTGACAAGAATTGATTCAGCAGAATTAACTCGAAAATTGTGCCAAGAGCCGTATATTCTGTACTCCGCCATATTCGTTTCTAGTGTAAATTTTTTTTTTGTCATGTCACATCGAATATTATGACCCTAGTTTACTCTATTAAAAATATACTAATTAAAAAACTAATTTGTCAGTCGGCGGAAAATTCGCTAGATGAATCTATTAAACCTAATTAGTTCATGTTTTGATAATGTGATACTACAGTAAATATTTTTTTGATGATAGATTAACTTGGCTTGATATATTTATCTTGTTAATTCCTATATGATGGTATAATTAGTTTTAGAATTAGTCTATTTTTAATAGACTAAATTAGTGTCACAATATCTGATGTGACAGATAAAAAAAATTGAGGAAACGAACACGCCCTAAGGTATACCACTGACCACCTGTGATGGAGATTTCAATCTCAGTTCATCAAATCAGATTCCTAATCCGGAATTTCGTACTGAAGCAACCGTGCTTGTGACTCCAAAACATTCTCTCCCTGAACTGACTAGACCAATATAATCAATAAATACAAATAGATGTTCCTAAAGAAATGAGATAACCGAAAAATGAAACAGAGAGGATTGAACAACAGAACAAGGGACAATGATCAGCATTATGTTCTCTCCCTAGAGAAGTGACTGGACAGACAAAATCACAAAAATACCACATATGGGAACTCAGTGTAGCTATCAAACAAGAAAATGTTTTTCATTTGGTTCATACATCCAGACGAGAGCGAACCTGCAAATTAAGGACAGGGAGTCATATGCTGCAGGTGCTGCGCAAATTTTCCGCTTACGACACAGACTAGTACTCAGCAAACAGGTAGCATAAGTATTCTGTATCGAAAAGGAAGTGAAAGCCATGTTGCTGTAAAATATCAGCAGCCAGTAGTCAGCACAGCAATGGATGTCGTAAAAGGTTCAGAACTTTACACTCGTTGATATGCAAGATCGTCAGCTGGAATGTAGACGGTAGAAAATCTAGCTTCTACCGACCCCATGTCAAATTCTAGCTTTCTCACTGTCCAAAGTTAATGCAGGTATGGTACTACTGCCAGAGTGCCATTAGCACAAAGAAAACGACTCGGTTTGACAATTTTGTCTTCCTCATCAACTTCACTCTTGAGCGACTCTTCTTTCAATCTTTCCTGTGTCATGTGCAAACCTAATACTGCTTCAGTAACCTAATATTTCAGTGCTTACTACTATCCTTCCATGTCTATAGTAGAGTGATCACAGAGACTAGCATAACCAAGGAGATATGCAAAAACATCAGTGGCACCACTGTAACTGAAGCACTCAGAATCTGTACTGGAAACAAGCACCCTCCTTGTGAAGCATTTGTCGTTGTGATCATTGCAAGGCCTCCAAAAGAACAAGCCCTGACATCCTGATCCATTGTCTGGAAATAGATGTTGAATGCATATGATATGTTCCCATCATGGCTGAGACCATTGCATGAGGACCCATACCCCAGTGGCGTACAATCTGCGTTTGAGCATGCATAGTTTACAGAGGCTGGCAGATCTTTGTACTTATCCTTTGTATCCTTGTTGAATACACACCATTGTGGTGGCAAGTACTGCACCCCTTTCACTTCAGCCAGATTGCCCTTTCCATTTCCACTGACATCCATAGAGAACTTAGGTTTTCCATCATACGTGAATAGTCCCCAGTGACGCTCAAAACGTCCAGGCAGGACACTCTTCTGGTTCTCATCAATCAATGCAAACAGGTAAACTTCCATACGACCAGGTCTCAGAGGTGTGCCGATATTTTTGGCCACCTTCCTCAGAAAACCATTATAGAACCTCTGTGCATATTTGATGTTAGCATTCTTATCACCATCCGTTGGCCAGCCAACTTCACCAACAATGATTCTCATGTCAGGCACACCAGCTTTCCTTAATGACCAGACAAGAGTATCAAAGTTGGCATCAAACACATTGGTGTACACCATTCCTTGATCATACACTGGTTTGGTGGCACCATCAAAGAAGGAGAAATTCAGCGGGAAGTTGGGATTCTGGTATAGGCTGAGAAATGGGTAGATGTTAACCACAAAGGGCGCATCATTTGCATGGAGGTAATTGACAATGTCAACCATGAGGGCGTTGATATCCTTGCGGAAACTCCCAGCAGATGGCACTGGTTTGTTCTCAGGGGAGCTGTAGATATCAGCATTCAGTGGCACAACTACCTTGATGCGTCGGCCAAAGCCAGCCTCATCTAGAGCCCTCTGCATGTTCTTGAGTGCTGGAAAGGTAATGTTGATGAAGCTGCCATTATAGCTCTTCAGAAAAGGTTCATTGCCAACAGCCACATACCTGAACAATTGGCATATAGGTATCAGGACTGTTCACAATAGGACTATACAAAGACTGGAACTGAGTAACTTTTAACAACTAAAAGCATACTGTAATTTTCTGTGCAACAATTTCAATGAATCCATCTAAACATGCTCGCCTTATATGCATGAGAATGGTGAATTGGTGATAAAAAAACCATTGTGTATATGAAAATATGAATATCTATCTTAGTTTTTAAGGACAAAAAACTGTGCTATGGATATACTACTCTATGACAACACTATTCATGCACAAGAGAACATTAATTGCAACTTAGTGAAATAAAAGCGTCAATTTCAGTGGTGAGTTTCATTGCGCTGTTTCCAACACTGTCATGTCATATGAAATAAAATGAAACTTGAATGAAACTCTTCATTGAGAGTGAGAGTTTTATTCTATAGTTTCATATACATTTAATTTCATTACTCATAAAGAGTTGGTAATTGTGTCAAGAGAGTTTTATTTCTTCTCTTACTTCTTAAATACACTGTCATGTCATCAAATATGCTTATGTGGCAACCTATTTAATGCAAATGAAACTCATATGAAACTCTCATTGAGATTGACCTAACTTCACTGGCAGATCCATTAAAGTCCAAAAGAACTCCTGAAAGACCACATTATGAGACGCTAATCCCCACATACTCTATGGTTTCTGTCTACTTGCAATTCCATGCCTGATAGCTGACATAGTACTAGTAACAATCAGTTTTTCATCCCACATGCATGGTGCATGGCACACTCCTAAGAAGTAAGAACATGGCAACCAGCAGTCCAGCACGTATGAGTGTATGACCCACAGCTAATATATATCTTTACAAAAAAGAGCAAGTCAAATCACAAACCTCTACTAAACGTACGGCTTCCAATGTGAATGAACCAGCATGCAAAATCCGATATGCTCTACAATCAACATGAACCATGCATCTGATAAAGCATATATAGAATACTCTACTAAACTTGCCTACTGGAACTCTGGAAGTAACAGACATCAGTTATTTTGGGGCGGAAGAAGTATCTTCCAAACAGCAAGCAGAAAGACCCGAACGTTGCACTGAACAGTACAGCAGCAGCAGCATAAGCATTGCATCCATTTCGCATGCACATCTCGCGGTAGCATTATTGTATCAAACATTCTCAGCGCACCAGAAATACACATCACCTCACCTGTCACCTCCCATTGGCACTCGTAGTACCACTAACAAACACGTACACGCGCCAAGGCAACTCGTCTCGCCACGCCATTCTACCAAACACTGATCAAACAGCGCCAAATCACATTCCTGAGCGCGGCCATGGGCATCCCGGGCTCCCGGCCGCCGCGCCAATCGTCAGTCGAGAGCACCCGAGCGCGCGAGGCAATGCAACGACGGTGCTAGCGCTACAAATAAACTACTCAGGGATCGGAGCTCTACATGCGCCAGCAGTTGGTGGGGGTGGTAGTGGTAGTGGTACCTGACGTCGACGCCGGCGTTGATGTTGGCGGTGACGTTGTGGCGGACCCAGTCGCGCGCGCGGCGCGGGTCGCAGGCGAGGGAGGCGAGCTGGTCGTTGGGCGCGGCGAGCATGGCCTGGACGCCCGACCCGGCGAGCGCGGCGACCGTCCAGGGGTCGGCGTCGAAGAGCTTCACCCGGTCGACCCCGTTGGCGCGCAGCATCTCGACCACCGCGGACGGGTGGATGGGGTGCGACATCATCGTGCCCCAGTTCACCCCCACGGGGGCCGCCGCCGCGGGAGGAGGGAGCAGGAGCAGGAGCAGGGCCACCACGGCGGCGACGACGAAGACGGCGGCGGCAGGGAGCGGCTCCATGGGATGGGAAGTGGAGGCAGCTGTGGGGCTACGGGTTGCCGGAGACGGGGTGGGGCGTGCGGGAGGAGTGCGCTGGCATCGGCGAAGCAGGCGAGGAGCGTGGCCGCGGAGAGATTTCTTCGCGCGGTGTCGTGGAGAGGAAGGGCCGGGGCTTAAGTGCCAGACTGCCAGGAGGCAAACCAAAAAGGTTTTGCGCTAAATGGTCCGCTGACAGGTGGGACCATTCAGTTGCGTCGCCCAGCGCATGACAGGAAAGCAGTGGACGGGAACAACCGCCACCGTTGGATCCAAACCCTGGACGGGATCGTGATGATTTGAGAAAACATCGTTGGAACTCTGAGAGGCGACACTCTCAGCTGCCAACTTTATGATCACAATTCACAAATCAGCGAGAGCTCATGCCCTCCAGTACCCTACTTTTTTTTGCACCGGTTTGCAAATTGATACGAGCCCGGCATTCAGGGTTCTTTGCACTTCTTCAGAAGTTCAGAGTTCAGACCCAAAAAAATAAAAAGAGAGCTCAGAGCTGGTGCCTCTCTTGAAATAAATAAATAACCAGGGTGATCATTCACTGTTTCTTCACACCATGCGCAATGCAAAGTTGCAAACATGACAAAACATTGACCAAACCAAGTAGACAATTCTATGGAATCGAAATTCAAAACCACATGATACGTGAGCGCTCGTTAAATTGTTTCTTCATACCATGTGCAATACAAACATGACAGAACGTTGGTCAAGTCAGGTGGAAAATTTTATGGAGTCAAAACCACGTGCTACGTGACCTCCATGAATGAGCAGAGCAGTTTGCTCACAGAGAACCAGAGGTCCCAAGTGAAGAGTCGCTGACCCGACGAGTGCACCCTCTGCTAATCTTGTTTGGCTTTGATTTCAGGCTAATGTAGAGCCAAAACCTTCAAAGGCATGCCCTCCTCAAGGTGCTGCTTCTGTTGTAGTATTGATCTTGATTAAGTTGCTAATCTCTTGGCGGCAGCAACACCCGTACAAATATCTGCAATGCATTGAATGGATAGGCATCAAAACAAAAACTGAACAAATACGAAGTACTGTGGAGGAAATCACTTATATATGTCCAACGGTACGAGACAAAACTCACCTGAGTCGGTAGGTCTGGTGAATGACAACATGAGAGATCTTCACATTGTTACTCGCAACAGTTTTAAGCACAGCATCTGAATCCAGCATATACAACACCAGTACAAGTAAACAGTATACCTACAGCTAATTCTCTCTATGGACAGCTTACAGCCTCAAGTTAGTAGTAGAGTGCACCAACCAAAAAATAAGGTGCATGACAGCTATAGGTTATTTAAAAGCAAAAAAGCCTAGTTTCTCGATTCAGACACGTGCAGTTCAATAGTAGTGGCATTTCACCGAGTGATGCTATGAGTGTCTTCTATTCTTCTTTCAGGCCCTGATGAACAAGCAAAGTGTGTTAGCATGAGATCCTCTATTTAAGAAAAATGTTGTTCTATCTGCATGTGCCACTAGGCCCACTACATTCATAGTGAATATGGCTTAGAAAGCAAACACACAGTGCAATATGATAAAAAAAGAAAAAAAAAGTTCAACGAGTAGTTTCAAGCTGCAATGATGGTTTACATAACTCGAGGCATCTAGTACCATCAAATACGACAGCATATTTAGCAGAGACAAGGCATAAGTAATCATACAGCGGTTGAGACCGTCATACTAGTACTATAGCAAGATCAGCTTCCTGATACAAACGGTAGTTGAACTTCCAGGAAGAACACAAAATTCGGACAAAAGATAAGTTAGAAAAAGAAATACAAATGTAGGGGAGTCGACAAGCATACATTGAAGTTGTTGAATTTGCAGATGATAGCTATGATTGATGTGATAAAAACGCACATCATTCTTCAATCTTGCTCCTGCTGTAATATTAATTTCATGAAATTTTAATGCCAGTACCTATCGAAACGAAACAATGATGAGCTAAGCTTGAAATGGATACACCAGTCATGCAGAGTATATGATGTCAGGCTTGAACAACAAGTCGGAACCTAGAATTGTAATAGCAAGAAGAAATTCCAAGTAAACAGATTTTGTAGCTATACTTCTTCAGTATACAAATTATTTGCAATTCCATTTTACTATACATTGAACCTAAACAGGAACTAGTAGGCCTTAGCTGGAATACACAATACTGTTGATCATCAGCTATCAAACTGACACCTTGAGAAGTGTGAAACAAAAGCTATGCATGCATATAGTGTTGGAGTGTCAAAACCATGTTTCAGTGTTGACTAATGAACCGCAACCAAAAAGAAGCCATATAGGAAATGTTGACTAAGACAGTGTTCTAAAGCTAATTTTCACTTGATTTTTTTTCTACTCGCATGATTTTAACATTTGATAGTCCAACAGAGTTGGTGGATATTACGCCTATTCAACGGCGGTTTGCATGGGCTTAGGTGGTTTCTCAAACCAAACCGTATGATTACAGTTTAGGAAGGTTGGTTTGCCGGTTTGAACCCGGAGATCAAGGGCCGTCCTAACGGCAGCGAGCAGCATGGTAACGCGTATCTGAGGATGGCAGCCTGCACACGCCAGCCTGCAAACAGCCTCTCACCGGCGGCCTTGTCCGGCATGACGAGTTGCTCGGTGCGTCCGAGGAAGGAGGCACATGAGGAGCGCAGCGAGAACAAGGAGGTGGTGATGACAAATGCTGCTATGTCCAGCGACTCCTGCACATGCACTGATGCACCACACCGTGATGGTGAAGCTCTATCCCATGAGAATAGACATGGCGATACGGAGGAACGAAATACTGTGGCCATTCGCCGGAGGATGCCACCGGCGCTTGGCAGTCGCCATGGCTGTCTGTGGCAGTAACACCACCGTACCTCCAGCTGTTTCTTTACTACCACGGCCAGGCCACCAAGCGCCATGAGCACATACAAGAAGAGTGCTGAGCCTAGGACGAAGAATCATGACTTGCCAAGCATCTCCCAGCTCACCTCTGCAGCCGCCGTAGCAGCCCCATTCTCCTCCATTCCCAGACTGAAGCACATCGTGACTTCCTGCTCTCACTTCTACCTGACCGGTTTTACTGGTTTAAAACTGCTAGCCCGCACAACCTGTTCAGAACAGTTTAGTTGGGTTCGTTTGACAGGAACAGGGCTAGTGGATATTAGCAAGTGATGCAAAGTAATTGCATGAGTCAACTTCTTTTTGCATTACATGATATATTGATACTACCCTTCGGTGAAAAGTACTTGACACATTTGACTATGCACGATCTTCCATGCATGTCGAAAAAAAAATCTTTGATCACTAATATCTTCTAGAAAGTAGTCTTAAGAACCCTTGCAAGTATTTTCCAATACAAATCTACACATATATCTTACATGTTTCCAATCTAAACAATTTTAAAACTACTGGTGTATGTAGTTTTTAATGTTTGGCCAAATCTTGTCCTAAACAAAATGTTTTTATGACTAAGGGATTACGATTGGAATAGACTAAAAGAGAACATATACAGTACAAGAGGGAATAGCAGCAAAGGAGATATAGGTAAAAGCTTATGCATACGTAAACATAGTCAAACTTTGTTCCAGTAAACTTCATGAACCTTAACTCACATCAATGTTAGAAGCTGAAGCTGATTTTTCCAATCCAAATTTCACCCACTTCAAAAGGTTTGAGTAACATGTATCCTGCACCAAAGAAATTGTCCGAAAATCATTACTTGTTCACCAATACTGAAAAGTGAAAACGAACAAGTTCAACAAAAACGCCAAGGGCCAGCCACCTGTATCATACCCCTGATTATTGTTCTGATCTATATTTCCATGCAATTGAGCCATCCAGCACCATGTGAACCTCGTACACTTGAGTCGATCTGAGAAGTTGCTGATGCATGGACTCTGATCTATGGTCATAGTTGGTTGTCCATGCATGCCAATAGGTCAACACAGCAGATCAGTTTTGCCGAATGAAGAATGTCCACTTCATAGTTTTGATCCTGCACTTTAGTTTGTCAAGGAGGAAAACCAAGCGCAGGGACATCACCATATCTTTTCAGCGGTTCCGCATTAACAAATCTTGCATCCCTCATCTTTAAATTCCTACTATCAATGAGAACAATGAGGACAAAATGATCAGATTTGGTGCTGCCCTCTTGCAACAAGTTATATAATTTAACAGATCCATATCTATTTCCCTTGTAGTTGGGATCCTTGGAATTTAGCAAAAGCTTATTCCCATTGTACTTGACATTGTTTGCATTCCCTATGTTGTTATTGATTCCAAATTCATGTCCAACCACATGAATGGGAAGTGGAGTTCCATAGAATTGAGAAGCAGCACCAGTGTAGATCTTCCTAGCATTAGCAGAAGTTATATGGTCATTCTCTTCATCCAATGCGAACAGTCCAAGTTCTTCAAGAGTGCTGCTCCCATAGCTTTGTTCTGAACTGAAACTGTCTGTGGTATCCTGTTCTGAAACAATTCCTGACAAAGTTTCTTCAGAGTTTCTTCTTGATTCAGTCTGAATGTCAGATGCTTTGTACATTCCCACAAGTGCATTTGTAACATATACATCAGAAAGCAGACCCATCTTTATGATGGAAGCATGCAGTTGTCTTCCTAAATCAATAGCACAAAGATCGCCACATCCCCGTAAGATTCTTGCAAAGGTGACACGGTTTGCACGCAGTCCACTGTGCTGCATCTTAGAGAAAAGATGAAGAGCTTCATCACTGCATCTGTTCTGAATATAACCCAACATTAACATGGCATATGAATTGATGTTCCTACTCTTCATGCTATGAAAGAATCTACAGGCACTAGAAATGCATCCACACTTAACATAAAGGTCTATGATAGCATTTCCAGCAATGACATCCAGATTTTCAGAACCAATCTTAACAAGGTAGCCATGGATCTGCTCGCCAGCCTGCTTTGCTCTTATATCAGCACATGCACCAAGAACAGTTGAGAAAGTGAATCGATCAGGGCGCAGACCAAACTGATATTCCCTGCAAAATAGCAGCAGAGCTTTATCTGGCAGGAAATTCCAGCAATATCCAGAGAGCATGGCATTAGTTACAACTAAATTTCGTGGAAACAATGCATGGGTGAATAACTCGGAAGCACCCTCAATGCAATGGCATTTTGCATACATGTTTACTAGGGATGCACTGACAAAATCAGCAAGCAGCAGCCCAACTTTAAGGGCAAAAGAGTGTATTTGCCTTCCCTTATCCAAGTCATTAAGACCAGTGCATGCATTTATGACGGTAACAACACAATGCTGATCTAGCGGTACTCCAGTGTTGCTTAACTGCCAAAAGTAATTGCACGCTCTTCCAAATTGGAGGTTCTTGACACAGCCTGCCATCACTCCAGACCATGATACAATATCTGGCGATTGCATAGTTCTGAAGATTGATTCCGCACACAACAGTGATCCAAGTTCAGAATACACTGATATAAGGGCATTGCATACATTAGTATAACAGAAACCTCCAGTTTTCAGAGTAAAAGCATGCATTTGTTGAACCTCCTCTTCTATTTGACATATGCCAAGCACTGTAACCATGTCTCCTTCCCTTAAGCTGAGACCTGAAGAAATAAACTTTTCTGCAAGTTTCACTGCTTCATCCTGACAACCATTTGAGTGATAGCTTGAAATAGCCAAAGAATACAAAGATCTGTCACGCTTTCTGACTGCAGCAACAAGCTTTACAATGTACTGAGTTTCGCCTATCCTCCCGGCTGACTTGATGAGTTCAGACACCACAAAACAATCTACTCCCAAGCCCACTTTAAGAGCATAAACATGAATGTTCCTAGAAAGATCAAATGATCCAAGAACAGCAGCAACACCAGCTACTACCCTCAATGTCACCGCATCCACTGCCATGCCAATTTTATGCATATCCCAGAAAAGCTGAGCAGCCTCCACAAAACAACCATTCTCGACAAAACCATAAATCATTGCATTCCAAGCAACAGAGCTCTTCATTGGAATCTTATTGAACAGCCTAAAAGCATCACCCGCATTGCCACATTTCGCATACATGCTCACTAATCCAACTTCCACAAACCTATCGACGCCCAAGCCAGACTTGACTGCCAATCCATGCACCATGAGCCCAAGCTCCATGACACCCAACCTGGCACAGGCGTTCAGAACTGATGAGATGACATACCGATTTGGCTTCACCTGATCAGAGGACAATAGGTCCTTAAATAATCCGATAGCCTCAACGAAGATCCCGTGGCTGACGTGCGCGGAAATGACGGTACACCAGGACACGACGTCCCTGTGCGGCATTTCGTCGAACAGCTGGCGTCCAGCCGCAAGAGAGCCTCCTTTGGCGTAAGAATCCAGCAGGACGTTGGATACGAGCATGTCGGACGCAGACCCTCGTTTGACGATGTGCGCGTGGGCGGCGGCGGCTCCCGCGGCGAGAGCGCCGCGCGCGCAGCGCCGCACGAGGCGCACATAGAGGCGCGCCTCGAAGGCCGGGAACAGAAGCTCGATGGGGCCGACGATCTCCAGCACGGCAGAGACGGTTCCATGCGCGCGGCCGCCTAGGGTACCGGAGGCGGCGGCAGAAGAGAGGAGTCTAGACGGGGTCGGCCTGGAGGACAGCGATGAGTGGAGTAGTAGCAAAGAGAGAGACCTTAACATAAGCAAGGCGATTCGCGGGTCGCCGGAGACGAGCGACAACAGCGGAGGAGAGTGAGAGCAGGGTCGACAATGGCATAGTCGCCCGCGGTGGCGGCGGCGGCGGCGGCGAGGCTTGGAGCTTGGAAATGAGGGCCCAATCTTGCAGCCAGATTTGTGGCAACTTGCAGCGCGGATTGGTCTCCTTCCCCAACACCACACTCATGTACTTCTCGCTTATCTCTGCCGTCCGATCGTAATTTTGAGGGTCTAGATACAACCCAATTACAAGTGTAAAATCTTCGTGGAGTAGACTGTCAAATCTCTGTGCACTAAAATGCATTAGCAGCCCTCAAACTTGAATATTGATGTCATGTAAGAGTAACAAGGAACTTGAATATTGATGTCTGGGTGTTTAGTTCCCATCCAAAAACATTTCACCTATCACATTCAATGTTTGGACACATGTATAGGGTATTAAATATAAACTAAAAATAACTAATTATAGAGATTGTGATAACTTTACAAAATAATTTTGTAAACCTAATTGGGAAAGTATGCTATGTAAAGCAGTCTTCTGTGCAAATTATAGAAACTCTAATCAGGATCATAGGAATCTAATCCGATGATGAGTTATTTTAGCACTTAAACCCCTTCACTCATCTCATCCTAATCTAAACAGGTATGGGCACAATGGGGGTTTAAGTGCTAAAATAATCCACCTTCACCTCTAATCATTAGATTAGATTATTGTGGTCTTGATTAGAGTTTCTATAGTTTGCACAGAAGACTGATTTCCATAGCATACGTTGTCAGCCTAATTAGTCTATGATTTGATAATGTTATATTACAGTAAACATATGTTAATGATGGATTAGTCTTAATAAATTTATCACACGTTTTTTCTGACAAAATATATAATTTATTTTTTATCAGTCTATTTTAAATAGACTAAATTAGTACCGTATGACATCTAAAAACTTTTCACCCACAACTAAATACCCCTAAGTTCATAAACTCTTAAATTATTCATCGACCTTGCACTGACTACTGGTGAGTTCTCTAGGCCCTAAGTTGTCTTCCTTTGTTATTGATTTGATGGGTTTTTTTATAACAATTTGATTTGATGGTTGTGGTTGTTGATATTGGATACACATAGAATGAACACTAGAGTTTAGGGATCATAATTCGGACCTTTTATCCGGTGGACTTTTTAGTTTTGTTAGAATTTTGGGGTTTTAGTCAAAGATGATGACATGGTTCATGGAATCAGTTTATTTTTTTTTCATGTTTTCAGTGAGCTATTTAGTTATTATTGACTAGCTAGTTGGCTAATAACTGATTGAAGACTTCGCTTAAAAAAAACTTAGCCAGTCTATTAGCCCCCTGTTTTGATGGGCTGAAAGTAATTTAGCTAGCTAAATAATTAGCTTTGGATATGAAAATTACTCTTACTCTATAAAGTTTGGAGTCCAAAAAATCTTATCTGAATTTAATCACCAACCGAAGTATCAACTTTAAATTTGACTATGGTAAAATATGATGGAATTTAAATGTGTCTAGCAACTAACCACCCTTGAGTTGTACTCGCCACTTAAGATCACCCCTCGAGATGGAATTAGAGTTGTCTATTCTCTATGTGTGGTGTGCTGACAAGCTCGTAGCTCGATTGGTAGCTTCCCACTTGTAGGAAGTTCCAGGTTGGGAGTTAGGGGCTGTTTGGTTCACGCCATTGTCTGCCATCGCCACACTATGGCTGCCACACCTTCCTAGTCAGTTGTTTGGTTCATTGATAACTTTAGGCCTGCCATAGTTTTTCAGTCAGGTGGCAGTAGAGATTCTTGCCACAAGTGTGGCGGCCAAATTTGCCGCCGCTGCTTCGGCGCCGCCACAGAGGTGGAGGTCAGGTAAGGCTACAAACCAAACAGGCTCTTAGACTCTTCACCTCTACATCCGCATATACAATTTTGCGCGTTGTAAAAAAATACTTGTCTATCCCACGCTAAAGCACATGTTGATTCTTTTTCTTTATACAGGGTCAAGTCATTGGATTAAGACATTACCTTAAGGCCCCGTTTGGATCCCTCATTTTGATGGAATTGGAATTCACTCAATAAACTAGCCTATTTGTCTTGGAATTTGACATTCCACCACTTTCCAAGGTTCACAAATATGTCTACCTCAAATTCATAGGGTGAGAGAGGGAAATGGATTCCATACATCACCATACTATATTTCTACTTTGCAACTTATAATATTCTTTTCAACTTACTCTTCTACGATAGAAATGCAACACGTGAGTATCCTCTCGTATAAGCAACAATAATATGCAAATATAATCCATATATAATCATATTGACTTAATTAATATGTGTCTAAATTATGATTCTTAAAATGAATTCAATTCCAAGCATCCAAACGGGGCCTAAGAATAAATAATTATGAAACTTGCCATTACTATTCCATTGGTTTACTATTAAGACATTATAAGGGCATGTTCTCTGGAATATGAGCTTTTTTCTTCTCTTTGTTTTCTGTAAAAATAAATCGATTTCTATGATTGTTTATAGGATTTTATGAAATTCATTTGTTTCAAAGAATACCATAGTGTTCGGAACCAAAAAAGGCTTGTCCATTTAACGCTGATTTTTTTTTTATGTTGGTATTCAACATATATCTCACACCAGTTGCAAAAAAAAAACACATACACACACACATAGCATACTCGAAGACATCCTTGCTCAAAGCAACGGGCATGCACGCCATTACAAAAAGACACCAAAACATTACACATATTTATTTTATTTTAGCTTTCTCTGTCTTCCAAGGAGCGTCCAAAGGATACGTCATCCATGGCAGTGGTGGTTCCAAAAGCTATGGAATAGTGTAAGCTGAAAACAAAAGTCCATATTATATTTCTTATATGATAACGATATAATAGCATACTAATAGCAGTATCAAAAGCCTTTTATATAATAATAAAATAAAATAGTATCAAACTCTTACTGCCACATTTTGCTCCGGGTGTAAAGTGTTGTCCAAACTGACGCCCGAGACTAACAAGCCTCTCCACACTTATTTTCTCCTCGTCGCTAGCGTCAAGGACAGAACAGATGCTAACCAAGTTAGATTTCGTGACTACGTCGATGCATTTGCGACTTGGTGGTTTGTACGGGGGATGCTTTTTTATGGTATCCATGCAATGTTTAAAAACTTGTGCTTTGAAAACCAAAGGACTCCCTTGAGCAAGCCTTGTAAGCATAGTAATAGCCAAAGCACATATCAGAAGTCGAATGAATGCTTTAGCAACCATTCTGCACTACTAGGATGTGAAATAACACCGAGTGTCTCAAAATCGGTATGGATGTGAACCTTACTGTGCACCTACATATAATATCTTTATATAGAGCATGTGGAAATCCATTTCTAGATACTAATAATCAATGTCCATGAATCTTCGGTATAGGATGTGAAAATCCATGTCTATCAACTAATTAATGTCCATAAATCTTTGATATAGCATGTGAGAATCCATGTCCCACTATAAATAATTTGTTCATATCTCTTTGTGGATTATATTTATATATCTCTAATTCTCTATGTGAGTATACTCCCTCCAGTTTGGTAAAAGAAGTCGTTTTGGACAAGGTTTGAGTCAAACATTGAGAATATAAATCTTGAATAACTTTTAAATTATTGAGTTTAGAGATGTAAAAATCATATAAATAAATTTGTCTTGAAAAGTACTTTCATAAAAATATACATATACCACTTTTCAATAAATATTTTTAAAGAAATAAGTGGTCAAAGTTACGTTTTGGAGACCATGTCGCTGTCCAAAACGACTTCTTTTATCAAACTGGAGTAGTACGCAGATTTTTCTTTTAACCACGCTATGACTCATGGTATATGAGTCTTCGATGTAGCATATGCATGGAGAATCGAAATATGACTAACAATGAATGTCCATGAATCTTTGATGTACTAGCATCAAATCCATATCTCACTTCAAATTAATGCACATAAATCTCTGAAAAGATTATTCTACTACTTTGATATCCTAGTTATTATGAAAGATAAATAGTATATAGACATCTTTTAAAAAAAACACCAATATAACTACATTAAAATATGATTCGCAAAATGAGACAATTAATTAGAAAATTATAGTTTTCTAGAAAGAAGTAATGGACTATTAGTAAGCATAACATATTTCAAAAATGTTTCGCTAGACCCATCATAGTTTGGTATGTACAAAAGAATGAATCCACCGGTAAGCTATTCCACATGTTGTAGCTCTACCTAAGCCTGGAATGTGTCCTGTATTTTCGTTGCTGCTACACCATTTTCTGTTTAATTTGTTGTTTATTCCATTTAAATAGTTATTTTATCCTTTTAAATGGATGTTTAACCTGAATAGTATTTAAACATCAAAGGAAAATACCCTCAAGTATGATCTATGTCCATATAATCCCTAAACTGTCGTTTGGTTCGGTTTACCCCCCCTTAATTATTTCAATTGATCCAATTTACCTCTCAACACAATTTATTTTTTTATTTATCCACATTCCAGCTGATTTTCAATTTTAAATTATATATAGGGATAACTAGCATCATAGTTTATGTTTTAAAAATATATCACAATTTTTATCATATTTTGATTGGTTGGGACATATAATATTAAATTAACAACTAAAATACAAAAAAAAATATTATGGTATAAAATTCATAATATATTTTCAAAAATAATTTATGATGTCCACTATCGTCACACAAAATTTGAAATGAAAATTCAAATTGTACATAGAGAAATAAATATGACAAATCTTGTTAAACAGTAAATTAAACCAAACATTAGTTTAGGGGTTATATGGATATAAGCAATAGAGGTAGCAGTAGTTCGGACTTTTTACAACAAGTAAACGATAGATCACGCTAGAAATCATCAAATGTGAGTCGACGCTGTCCGCTTGCGCGATCCGCCATCTCATCACTGCCCCCAGCACAGCACACAAACCTACCTCCCTTTTTTTTTCTGAAAGAACCCCTTTGGGGCTTTGGGCTGCTACTCCAAACCGAGCGGCAGAACAGCAGAGGTTGCAGCCCCCGCTACCAGAGAGGCACCACGACCACGTGCATTCGACGACGCATCTGGGACTGTGAATCTGTGATCTGTGAAGGACGACGATGGAGCAATCGACATTCTTTTATACCGAAAATAAAATCCTATACACAAAACTGGTCAGGCTTTTCTTGCCACTCTGCTTGATCCTCTAGCATTATTCAACTAGCATCTTCTCATGACATAACATAGCATCAAATGCTAAAACAATATACAACGACAGAACTGAGGCGACATTGTTAGAATACAAGATCACACTAGCAGTCGGATCTAGAGGGGAGTAAGCAAATGCACGTGCACAGATCCTAATAGACATCTAGTAGAACAGAGAGAAAGAGAGGAGAAGGGGATTGCTGACCGAGTGAGTCCAGATGGGGAGCAGAGGAGCTGGATACCGCCATGGCGTTCGCCGGTGTACCCTGGTCGCCGGCGCCGTTGGTCGGAGTCGAAGACATGCTGCAGAAGGAGGAGAGGGCGCCGGTGGAAGCTTCCCGCCGCTGGCAGCGCACCCACGAGATCGGCTAGGGTTAGGATGTCGGTGGGGAGACTGGCGGCGCGGTCAACCTCGTACCGAGTGCCCCGGCCCCCACCTTTCCTTTATAGCGCTGTGCGGCGGGGGCCCACCAACCACAAGGTTGGGCGCCCCCGATCAGGGCGCAGATCTAAGGCCCGTTAGGCCGTTGGGCCTAACGGCTGGGAGATCAATTCCAACATTCTCCCCCTTGATCTCTCAACATTCTTTCATTCTTCAATTTCTTATTCAACATTTCAAAATCTCAAATTTTCAATCTTTCTAAAACGTTTCATTCCATCACAGTCTAGTGCATCGAGCATGTCTCATCGTCACAGCCATTAGTGCCGTTAGACTAACAGCCACGACACACCTTTCTGTTTTGAAATGAAAACTTCATTTCCTTCTGGGCCCTTCTTGTTCGGGAATCATAGGCTCTCCCTTAAACCCATGCCGGCTAGGTGTCCTCTAAAGACACTGGGTGGAAGGCCTTTGGTAAGCGGATCCGCGAGCATCCTTTCAGTTCGTATGTGCTCAAGATTTATGATATGATCCCGAACTTTATCTTTCACAACATAATACTTTATGTCAATGTGTTTGGCAGCACCACTTGACCTATTGTTGTGAGCATATTCCACAGCTGGGTTGTTGTCGCAATACAACCTCAGTGGTTCATGTATTCTTTCTATCACTTTCAATCCGGGTACGAATTTCTTTAACCAATTCACCTGCCCCGTGGCCTCATAACAAGCTACAAACTCGGCATACATAGTCGAGGATGTAGTCACAGTTTGTTTGGAGCTTTTCCACGATATGGCTCCTCCAGCGAGAGTAAATATGTATCCTGACGTGGACTTTCTTTCATCTCCCGCATAATCAGAATCTGAATATCCCTCTATGACGAGAGAATCAGATTTTTCATATGTCAACATGAGACCTTTCGTACCTTGCAAATAACGCAAGACTTTCTTTACTAATTTCCAATGTTCAATTCCTGGATTCTTTTGGAATCTGCCAAGTAACCCGGTAACGAAAGCAATGTCAGGGCGAGTACACACTTGAGCATATTGCAAACTTCCAACTGCCGAAGCATATGGTACCGCTTTCATTTGTTCGATTTCATATTGATTCTTGGGACACTGATGTTCCCCATATCTATCGCCCTTGACTATGGGAGCAGGTGAGGGACTACACGCATGCATACTGAACTTCTTCAAAACCTTTTCAATGTATGCCTTCTGCGATAGTCCTAAGACCCCTTTCCTTCTATCTCGGTGAATTTCAATTCCCAAGACAAATGAAGCTTCACCAAGATCTTTCATATCAAAATTCGAGGACAAGAATTTCTTTGTTTCATTTAGTAGATTAACATCACTACTAGCGAGTAGGATATCATCCACATATAGGATCAAGAATATGTATTTCCCATTCTTGAATTTCATATAGACACAATTGTCCTCGACATTTTCTTTAAACCCAAAACATTTTATCGTTCTATCAAACTTCAAGTACCACTGCCTTGAAGCTTGCTTTAATCCATAGATTGATCTTTTCAAACGACATCCCATATTTTCTTTCCCATTTACGACAAAACCTTTCGGTTGTGCCATGTAAACGTTTTCTTCTAAATCCCCATTCAGGAATGCTGTCTTTACATCCATCTGATGTAGTTCTAAATCATAGTGAGCCACAAGTGCCATGATGATTCTGAAGGAATCTTTACATGAAACCGGGGAAAAAGTTTCATTGTAATCAATCCCTTCTCGTTGCGTAAAGCCTTTAGCCACAAGTCGCGCTTTAAATCTTTCAACCTTCCCTTGGGAGTCATATTTAGTTTTGTAGACCCATTTACAGCCTACCGTTTTGGCTCCTTTAGGAATATTTTCTAGTTCCCAAACTTTGTTGGTATTCATTGATTTTATCTCATCTTCCATGGCTTCAAACCACTTGGATGAGTGATCGCTTCTCATGGCTTCTTCAAAAGTTCTTGGGTCATCTTCCATACGAAATTCTTCAGTGTCATAAACTTCATAATCGTCTGGAATAGCTGACCTTCTGGTTCTTTGAGACCTTCTAGGGGCCTCTGGCACTTGTGCCACAACGGGCTGTTGTTGTTCTTCCTCATGAGTGACAATTGGTTCTATAGGATCCTGTTGGACAGGTTCTACATTTTCATTTATTGTCACCACGGGAGAACTCGCAACAGGTGTTGTCATCGCAGCATCCTGGACTGTTGGTGCAACAACAACAGGTAGCGTGAAGAAAGGTTCTTGAACCATCGGAGTGGGTACATATACCCGCTTCTCCTGAAGGTTAATTTCACGCGCTACCATGCTCCCCCTGATCATGTCATTCTCCAAGAATACAGCATGCCTGGTTTCAACAAATTTCGTATGTCTGTCAGTACAATAAAATCGATATCCTTTCGATCTTTCGGGATAACCAATAAGGTGGCAGCTAACTGTCTTAGAGTCTAACTTTCCAATGTTTGGGTTAAAAACCTTCGCCTCAGCTGGACAACCCCACACACGCAAGTGGTTAAGTGAGGGTTTTCTTCCTGTCCATAATTCATACGGTGTTTTTGGCACCGATTTACTTGGTACTCGATTAAGTATATGAATGGCGGTTTTCAGTGCCTCCATCCATAGACTAATCGGTAGCGTAGAGTAGCTTATCATGCTCCTCACCATATCCATTAAGGTACGGTTTCTTCTTTCAGCTACTCCATTCTGCTGAGGTTCCCCTGGTGTGGAGTACTGAGCAACTATGCCATTTTCCTGTAGAAACCTTGCAAAAGGTCCAGGAATTTGGCCATACGGGGTATGTCGCCCATAGTACTCTCCACCACGGTCTGATCGTACTATTTTGATCTTCAAATCATGCTGATTTTCGACTTCAGCTTTAAATATTCTAAATTTATCCAATGCTTCCGATCTTTCTTTAATTGGATAAATGTAGCCATAACGGGAATAATCATCCGTGAAAGTTATAAACGAGTCATAACCATCCACGCTTTTCACAGGGAACGGACCACAAATGTCTGTGTGAATTATTTCTAGAATTCCCGTGCTTCGTTTGGCATCTTTCTTGATTTTCTTAACATATTTTCCTTTAATGCAATCAATGCATTGTTCTAATTCTGAAAATTCTAAATGCGGAAGAATTGATTCATTAACCAAACGTTCTATTCTCCCCCTCGAAATGTGGCCTAAGCGACAGTGCCACAATTTCGAAGAGTTGCAATCGATTCTCTTCCGCTTCTTATTCGTAGATTGGGAGTCATTCACATTCAAATTACATACATGATTCACATTCCCATCACATACATGATTCAAATTTTCAGCGAGAGATAATAAATAAAGCTTGTCTTGTCGGAAGGCAAGACCAACACTTTCATTATTAAAGAATATCTCACATTTGCCATTACCAAAATGGCAATCAAATCCATCATCATCAAGTTTCGATACACTTATTAAGTTTCTACGCAAAGAGGGAACATAAAGTACATCATAAAGAATAAGAGAAAAGCCATTCTTCAATGTTAGGGGAAAATTTCCCACAGCTTCAACATCGGCTTGTACTCCATTTGCTACTTTAATTGTTCTTTCTCCTCTTTGCAGAGTGGTCCTCCCACTTAAGCCCTGTAAAGAATTCACAACATGAACAGTTGCTCCAGAATCAATCCACCAAGTGGTTTTCGAATAACATAAAAACAGGGATTCATCAACAAATGTAATCAAATCATTACCTTTCTTCATCAACCATTTCATGAAGTCAGGACAATCTTTCTTGTAGTGCCCCCTTTTGAAGCAAAACTTGCACTGATCTTTCTCAGCATTGCCATAAAGATTGTCCTGCTGATTCTGATTCTGGTTTTCAGGATTCTGAGGAACCTGAGGAACCTGAGGGGCCTTTTCCTGTGCCTTGGAGGTAGAGCCTTTCTCCCACTGGGACTTGCCCTGTGGTCTGAAGTTCTTATTTCGAAAGTTTCTTTTCTTATTGTCCTTCACATAGTAAGCAGAGTCACCATGTGAGGACTTAATCCGCTCTTCCTCCTGAACGCACATGGCAATGAGCTTTTCAATATCCCATTTTTCAGGCTGCATGTTATAGTTCACAGTAAAGGTTTCATATTCCCTCGGTAAAGAGTGGAAAACCAAATGAAGTAGGAATTGGTCATTGACCACTACTTCCATTGGCGTCAACTTAGCCTGAATGGAGCTCATTTTCACAATGTGATCCCTAATGCTACCACCATTGTATTTCATAGTGACCAATTCCTTGATCAATGTGCTTGCTGTGGCCTTTGCAGACCCAGTAAACTGATTCTTAACCCTTTCCAGGTATTCAATGGCAGTGAGACATTCTGGGATCGACCCCCTTATGGGTTCTTCAATCGTGGCCTTAGCCACCATCAAGCACTTGCGATTGGAGAGTATCCAACGTCTGTGTTCGAGATCATATTTCATCCTGATTTCAGCATGATCTCTTTGCCTAGCAAGGAAATCAGCATCAGTTTCATCGGCTCCCCTCACCGGGTCCTGTGGTGCAATAGGACACGGTGTGGTTATTGCCATATCAATCTCTCCAAGCGCAAGTTCAAGTTCATATTTCTCCCGCCAGACCCGATAGTTGGTCCCATTGAGCGGCGGGATGTTGTTGACATTCAACACGGTTTTTCCTCCTGAAACCATTTCAAAGAAAAATAAGAACATTTACATATGAAAATTGCATGCCCTATCTCAACGTTGGTCAAAATTAAAACATACAATATTCATTTATACAACAAAATTCAACATCACCGTTGGGCAGAAGTAGAATTAATGTATAATTTCATATGAACACAATATTATAATATTGTTATTAACAACGTTGGTCAGAAAATAACAACATCATAATAATCTCAAAACAGAAATATTCATTTTTCATAATTAAATTCTCCCGTTGGTTCGAATTTAATAATGAAAACAATAAAACATAATACGCAGCGGAAACAAATAAATTTATTTCATAATTATTTTTCCAGAAGCATATATCATATTCTTCTATTCTCTGAATAAAATTATCGTTGGATAAATTTTACACAGAAAATTTGGTTCAGATTTCATTCAAAAAGCATTCAAATTTACGTTAGAACTGTTTCTGGAAAATAATAATGAAAATAATTTCAATTCACTGTAGTTTCTTCAGATTCGGCCCGAGGGCCTATTTCGGCCCGCCACCGGGCGTGGCCCATGGGGGGCCTTTCTTCACCCCGGCCAGGCCCCCGGGCGCCCAGGCCGCAACCTGGGCCTGGGCCGGGAAAGCGCGATTGCGCGCGCGCCCGCCTGGGCCAAATTCGGCCCGGTGATCCTCATCCGCCGGATCTGATCCGACGGCCAGGAGCGGATCTCGGAGGATCAAAACCCCCTCCCGTCGGCCGCACTCCCAAACCCTAGCGCATTTCTCTCCCCCCCCCGGCCGCCTTTCTCCTCTGCCTCGGAGCGCAGCGCACGCGGTAGCGGCAGCCGCGACGGCGACGACGGAGCGTGAGCAGTGGTGGAGGATGGCGCCGCCGGGGAGCCCTTCGCCGGTGCGTGCGCTCGCCTCTGGCTGAGCGCACCGCCGTCGAACGGCTTCTCCGCGGTGCCCTAGTCCGAGCGTTCGGGTCCAAGCCGAAGTCCGCGCAGGCGCGACTTCCGGCCGGGGTTTCTTCGGCGTCGTGACGGCGCCCCGACGGAGAGAAGGACCGGGTAGGTCTCCTCACCGACCGGCTTCGTATTCTCAGGCTAGGGTTTCAAGTTAGGGTTAGGGTTCTTGTTGTTCATCGTTCTTCCCGATCTGAGATCGGTTGATTCTTGTTCGATTCGATTCGTTCTTGTCGGTGGAAGGGTTCATTCTCCGATCCGCACGGGATCAGTTGGATCCGTCATGTTTCGTCATTCTCCACACCGATCCGAGATCAATCGTTCTTAGGTTCGATCCCGATCTGAAAATCGGTTGATTCTACGTTCATTTCTTCCTTCCCCGATCTAGATCCACTGTCTAGTTCTGCTCCGATACCATTGTTAGAATACAAGATCACACTAGCAGTCGGATCTAGAGGGGAGTAAGCAAATGCACGTGCACAGATCCTAATAGACATCTAGTAGAACAGAGAGAAAGAGAGGAGAAGGGGATTGCTGACCGAGTGAGTCCAGATGGGGAGCAGAGGAGCTGGATACCGCCATGGCGTTCGCCGGTGTACCCTGGTCGCCGGCGCCGTTGGTCGGAGTCGAAGACATGCTGCAGAAGGAGGAGAGGGCGCCGGTGGAAGCTTCCCGCCGCTGGCAGCGCACCCACGAGATCGGCTAGGGTTAGGATGTCGGTGGGGAGACTGGCGGCGCGGTCAACCTCGTACCGAGTGCCCCGGCCCCCACCTTTCCTTTATAGCGCTGTGCGGCGGGGGCCCACCAACCACAAGGTTGGGCGCCCCCGATCAGGGCGCAGATCTAAGGCCCGTTAGGCCGTTGGGCCTAACGGCTGGGAGATCAATTCCAACAGACATAAATAACAGTGCTAAGCAAACGGGTTTCCGCCAACTCGGGGTAAAGGATTGTGGTTCATGGCCGGTAGATTCTGAGCAGCCAAACGTTGACCCATCGGAGGTAAGCCATACGCGTTGGCAGTTGCGGCGATCCCTCTGATTCCTTCAAATCTACAATATTCATAAGGGAGAGGAACATTTAATATTGGAAGGATTAGTGGCCACTGCTCAGGGATGCGGTTTCAGTAAAACTATAAATAAAAAGTTCATACATATTAGAACAGAATCTCTGTCATATTGACAATGTGATTAAGGAGGGAGAGGGAGGAGGGGTGTTACCCGGTGGGGAAAGTATTATTCTGAACTTGAACTGCGTGTTGCTGAACCATGTGTTGATGATTGGTAAATAAATCAATTTAAGGAGATTATGTGAAGCCAAGATAGTCGGAGTTGGAGCTACTTCTGTCCTCCGTCATTGGGAGGAGAACAACTTGCCAAGAGATCCCATACCTGGAGCACGCGGCAACAATGCGGTAGTGCCCATATTTGGTAATGCTTCTTGCATAGAAGTTAAAGAAGGGAACTGCACACAGGCAACATGATGATTTTTTTTTACTCAGCTAGCTAAAAACAGTGAAGCTTAAATTAGTTCTTGAAAATTGGAAATTGCATTTCATCATTGCTAGGAACAATGAATTTATAGAAATGACACAGATAGAAAGTGTGCACTTGAATATAAAAGTACATAAGTTGGGTCTGATATTGTATAAATCCAGAGCATTTTGACCATCTAATCTTATTGGCATTTTACATATTATTACTAGTGCAGGAGGTAGAAATTTTCAGTACTCTGGTGGATGCATGAGCTGATGCAGGCCCTCCTGCCAAGTTAACAGGATTTACTGGGTATGGATGGGCAAGTTGAGTTGTCTGCAAAGGAAACAAGAAAGAACTAAGGAAAGAGAAATAGTAAGCTTAATGCAATACAGATTGAAATGACATCACAGCACGTACATTTACAATCCCAACAGGATAGTGCGTGCGGTATTGTCCGTATTGCATATTAACACGGGGATTTGGTTGCCAGTTCCAGGCTGAAGATACTGGACGATAGCTCATTGTAAAAATGTCCTACAAAATTTCCTGATTTTAGAACAAAAGGCATAAAGAAAAAAGAATAATGGGAGCACAAAACACAAATTGTTGAGGCACCCACCCCCCATTACCTCTGGAAGTGCCTTTCTACCATTAGCTGTGACCTCAGCAGCAGGTTGCTGGGATGCTGATACTATAGCCGGATTGTGAGTTCCTATCAAATTTGAACCCTGATTAGCAGGAAGAATACCTCCCCATTGTGTTGTTGGTGTAGGTGATGCAGCTCTCCATAACTAAAAGAATGCATGCAATTGCAAAGGAACAATTTCAAAATATTTGTCACCTGAAAACTGGTGTTCTTCTAACAGAAGGACAAATACTAACCTGGCTATTAACTGGAGCACTAGTAGCTCTGTTCAACAGAGCGTTGTTGTACTGGATAGTATTCACAGGAGAGAAGTAATGTTGGTTCAGTTGACTTCCATGATTTGCCGGGGAAAAAGACAAGGACTTGGCATTTGAAAATCTAATTTGTGGTGCTGATGTCAAATCAGGGATCTGTAGCATTGGACCCTCCACAGAATTAGTACTGGAAGTTGAAGGCATGGTTGTAGTTTTTCTGGGAGTAACATCATCAAAAGTTGCCCAACCAACATCCGTTGCAGGTAAAGAGCCTTTATGCATATCAGTCTGAGCAACACCTTGAGGAGGTTCCAAATCTGAATCGAAGTCAATCAGATTTTTTGACATATAGTTTTTAGCTGGGCTGGGATCGTCGGTCCTCGAAGATGATGATTTCTGCAAAAAAAAATCAAACTTTATCCATTAAGGATAAATTGGCAAGGGCAGAATCACAGGGCCTGAGAAACCAAGGTATTGAATGCTGTTCTATTTTTCCAAAAAGAAAACATAGGCACTATCTCAAATAAGGAATGTATAATAAATGAAGTACGAGTTTCAAGAGAAAACCAATGTGAAATGACCACCATACCCCTACCAAAAGTAATAACTCAGCCACTTCATTTCTATTGAAGCATTTAATTAGGGGCAGGCAGGAAACTAGTGCCATAACTACATCCTTAATATCCTCAATGAACAACAGAACAAGTATTGTGGAACGTTTTGTATCAAGACCATGGACATTGTAGAACGGAGGGAGTAATAAGGAAGATATATAAGCTGAGAACCTCTTATGTGACACCTATGACTATTTCATCAAATTAGATCCATATAAAGCAAGGTAAGAAGATTCAATCATGCACCAAAGGAGCAAATACACGCTAAACAAACTAGTAGAACGTTGGTTATATGCCGTGAAGCACCTCTATTGTTTTCTATTGCAAGCTTGTCTTTATTTTGGATATACTGAATTTTGATCTATCTTTGACATACGTAAGTAAACATAAATAAATAGTTGGACCCATCAAAAGAGGAAAAGAGTAACACTACTAGATAACGCAGAATAAAAAATAACCAAAGCTTATAAGAACTGTATCACCTGTGCTTCAGCAGAGGTATTAGATGTTGTTGCTTTCTGAGACTTAGGAGGATCAGGAAGTTTGATGGGCTGAACCGCCTTATTACTACTTGCTTCTTTGGAAGCTTGTACTGCCGAAGAAGCTGATGGGATCACAACCTTCTGATTATTTTCTGACTTTCCATCAGTTTTCAAGAGACCATCTGGACGCAGATGGATTCTAAGGTCGACCTTTCCTCTTGCCGTTGTACAACTATTATTTTGGTCTACTGTACCCACTGGATGTACATTAGATTTGTTTTGATTTTCTGAGAGACTTTCTGTGGTGCGCTTAGATCATGATTATCTTCATAAGTTCCAACATATGCACTTCTTAAAACTCCCTTAGATGAATCTGCATTGCTATTTCCATAAGAGTCCTGATTACCCTGGATCTTTCAGATGTTTAATGGGTTAAAACAATTCTGGGCAGTGAAGAGATTGTGGATACTAGTTTACTGCATAGATGTCTATTGGTGAGCACTGGGCACAAGTTCAGATAGCTACCTTTGCTTGTGGCAAATGTTCGCCAATTCTTTGGTCTGAATATCTCCGTTCAACATATACATTCTTGATGAAATTTCTGAGTCTATGTACATCACTAGAAGTGAAAACACAGCAATCAAACTTCAAGTTGCAAAACTACAACATGCGTGAAAATAATTAACAGGACTAGATGACTAACCTACTGTCAATAACAGGGCCTTGCAAGTCCCAATGCTTGAAATAGATTTCCTTAGCACGCTGGAAGAAAGAGAATATATGGTATGAAGTAAAAGGTAACTGAAAAGATCACAAGATTTCTAAATTATAAATAAAGGTATTAGGTGAACCTCATTGCCCCCTTCCTGAAGTGCTGAAACTTCTTGAGAAGTGAATTTTGCCATTGATACTGATTTTACACGATGGCTGAACTCTCGGCTGTAAAATGTCACATTTCAGAAATGGGCAGGCACTGATCAGAAGTTCATAACATCTAAGGAAACTGTAATATAGCCGCCAAACAAGCAAAGTTGCTGCCGTCTTTTTTAAAGAGAAAAACAGCAGTATGATCACCACTTACTGTATCCCGCTGCAATTAGTGCAGATGCAGGTAGAGAAGCTTGTGCACACATATTGTGGTCCCTGTTAATGAAGAATACTTTTCGGTTAACAAAGGAATATATATCAACGTGCTTACGTGCATACATATTGTGGTCCCTGTTAATGAAGAATGCTTATCAAGGATATATTGGTAAACAGGTTAGGGTCAGAACATGTGCCTAGGGCCAAGCTGTGCCACCTAAATTAAATATTTACAAATATCAACTGTCACATAGTTTTGCACAGGGAACCCCACCTGAATTTTGCTGTTCGTGTTTCTGTCTGAAATTGGACACCTGTCTCAGATTTCCACCTATTCAAGGTCTTAATTTCATTTTTTTTATTTTGCCATACGAATTCCTATATATGAAAGTATCGCATATCCTATGTATAATAATCAGTTTCGGCACATGATCCTGATTTCTTTTACTAAATCTAGAAATCAGTGTCAAGTGGGGAGAACGAACAGCATACGAAGACATCAGACAGCCACCCTCGAACTAAGGACCAGAGAAATCACAAATAGGTTCCAATCTCCAAAGCCGAACCATCCTATGAGCAACCAACAGCACTAAAGCAACAGGACGTCTCCAAGCCCTCAACCAGGCTACGTCTCCGTCTCCGATGTCGGGGGTTTATTAACAGAAAAAGCTCGAACATTTCCGAGAACCGGAGCTCACCAGGCTGTTGCAGTTGATGCACCGGCGGTTGCCGGGGAGCTTGAGCAGGCCCCGGATGATCTTCTCGTTCCTGTCATCCTCCTTCACTCGGCTCCCCATCGGATGGCCGACGCCGACCCCCTGTCGAAATCCCGCGGCTCCGGAAGCCAAAACCCAGCTGCAAGAACCGAGGGGACCGCGTGGAGGTGGCCGGCGATTGGATTGGAGAAGGACGAGAGGAAAATGCTCCGGAGATTGAACGGCTTGGGCGCTTTGCTCCTTGCTGTTCTTGGCAGAGAGACCAGCAGAGCGAGAGAGAAAGACCGACCGGGGTTTTGAAGAGTTGGTCGCCTAGCTGGCGGCTGACGTGCCCGTCCAGCCGCCGGTCTGGCGCACCGGTCCAGCACGCCACGGGCCCACGCCCGTGTGTGTTTGCTTACCTGTACACTTGGCTGATTACTAAACTGCCCTTGTGTGTGATTGAAGGACGGGTGGAATTCCAGAGCTCGAGGACATGACTGGTTGCAGTTTTGCAAAAAATAATGTAGTCACACTCTGTTCTTTTCGATTTTTATATTGACTAGGTAGCATGCCCGTGCGTTGCTACGGGATAACTAAATTTTTGTAATAAAAACATACAGATCGCACGATAAGATAATATAATAGTATAAAATTAAATACCGATATTAAAGTGACATTTCATTCAATTTGCATAGATATTATGGGGATAGATAAACAAAGGCAAAACACTTGCCTACATGATAGAGCTCTTCGAATCTTAATTTCGCAGTTCACATTAAGCATGAGACAACTGAGATCACATATTTCTGGAAGAACCTCCAAGTAGATGGATTATCAGATTCCATCAAACTGTCATACAAATTTAACTTACATCCAGCAGGAAAGTGCACTGGCACTATGACACTTAATCACGTGCATCACACATGTCTATCCAAAACATTTATTTTAGGTATAATGCATTAGGAGAATAATAATTTGGCTCTGTTAGCTGCAACACATCTACCCCACACTCGATCGGGTGGTGGTATGATCATGAAGGCTTTCAGATTTTCCAACTTGTGTGCCAACTTAAGAACTTCCCAACCCTATAAACGACAAATTCAATAACGTAGAAAAACATACAATGCTTCTTTACAGTGAGTAAATAGGAGAAATTCACACTCTTTAGTCTGTACAACTTAATAATGATGATGTCCAGTTTTACACGAGGTCCTACTTTTGTGCAAACAATACAGACAACATGGATTTTGCAACCAGCAAGTGTTGCTTATTGACATTCACCCCAAAATTGCAGCTAAAGCTACTTCAAAATAGCTCATGTTTGCTGAATCGACTACACTTACAAGTACATGAGAAGTATATACGTAACAGTAAAAAAGCATATGCACCTGTTGCCTTGGCATCCTTCTCTTGGATCTTCTGGAGAATAATATCGCCAAGCGTGCACTTGGCAGGTTCTAGCTTCGACATAAAGGCAACAAGGACCATCTCATCCTCCTTGTTGATCTCCACTAACCAACGCCACAAAAGTAGTAAATTTCATGGCAAATTAGCTTTCTATAATAACAATTGTAATGTTAGATCAATAGACATCATAAACATGGAAGAAGCTTTCACAGCAGGATCAGTGTGAACACTCTGGACATCTCATTGTTGCAGAGCTCGTGACTACAAACTTTGCTTATATATATTCTGAATTTTGAAGTACCCTAATCATGAGGTCTATGGCTGATCCGCTGCATCTAAACTATTAGAAAAACTAATGATTCAAGATGGGGATGGTTCAACCATGGACGGAACCGGTGCTGATCCATGGATCCATTTAGCTCACACAGGTGCAGTGGTTAATCCATTATTTTATATCACCTTCTTGCCCCGCGTGCCCTGATGGATCACTTGGATCGACTCAGCAATTGATTCAATCTTCGACTGCCCCGTCCCGGATGTACACATGCTTATGTACAGTTCATATATTCGAGTATAACTATGGTCGCCCAGCCTGCGGCGCCCTCTTGCCTCTTCTGACACGACGGTGATGACCGCTGCCAAGGTACGTGGTCGAGGGAACCGTCATGTCGTCCTGCAGTCCTGCTCCACACCGGGGAGTTAGTAGCCGCTGCGATATAGGGAGGTGGCCTGACCCCGTGGTGCCGGCGATCTGCCACGTCTGTGTTGTGCGCTAAGCTGCCGATGGGTGCCGTATAGCTTCAGCACCATCCACCATGTCCTTGACCCGCCATGCCTGTGCTGTGCTCCATGCTACGACACCACTACCTCGTCCTCAACCACAGGACAAAGGGATAAAGAGGGTGCATCAAACCTCTCGACCCTTTGGTTCTGAGGCTTCCGCTCCAGTGACCCGCTGAAAAGGGGCGCATTTGGATTATTTTCCTCAGCCGGTTCGATGAACCGAACTGCTGACTCGAACTACAACAACAACAACCAACAACAACCAAGCCTCTTAGTCCCAAACAAGTTGGGGTAGGCTAGAGTTGAAACCCAACAAGAGACCCTAGTCACGGTTCAGGCACGTCAATGGCTGCTCTCCATGCATTTCTATCCAAACATAGATCTCTAGGTATATCCCAACTTTTTAGATCTCTCTTTATTGCCTCCCCCCACGTCAATTTCGGTCTACCTCTACCTCTCCTCACATGAAAATCTTGGGCTAAAACTCCACAATGCACTGGTGCCTCCGGAGGTCTCCTTTGGACATGACCAAACCACCTCAACCGATGTTGGACCAACTTTTCTTCAATTGGTGCTACCCCTAGCCGGTCACGAATATCGTCATTTCGGACTCGGTCCATCCTTGTGTGGCCACAAATCCAGCGCAACATACGCATTTCTGCAACACTCATTTGTTGGACATGTCTTCTTTTAGTAGGCCAACATTCTGCTCCATACAACATAGCCGGTCTAATCGCCGTCCTATAAAACTTGCCTTTGAGCTTTTGTGGTACCCTCTTGTCACAGAGAATACCAGATGCTTGGCGCCACTTCATCCACCCCGCTTTGATCCTATGGCTAACATCTGCATCAATATCTCCATCCTTCTGTAACATCGATCCAAGATACCGGAAGACATCTTTCTTAGGCACCACTTGGTCTTCCAAGCTCACCTCTCCCTCTTCCTGTGCAGCATTGCCGAAATCACATCTCATGTACTCAGTCTTAGTCCTGCTTATTCTAAACCCTTTGGACTCAAGGGTCTGCCGCCGCAACTCTAGTTTCCTATTTACTCCTGTCTGACTCTCATCAACTAACACTACATCGTCTGCAAAAAGCATACACCAAGGGATATCTCCTTGTATGTCCCTCGTAACTTCATCCATAACCAAGGCAAAGAGATATGGGCTCAAGGCTGACCCTTGATGAAGACCTATTTTAATCGGAAAGAAATCAGTGTCACCATCATTTGTCCGCACACTGGTCTCGACGTTGTGGTACATGTCCTTGATGAGGGTAACATATTTTGTTGGGACTTTATGTTTGTCCAAAGCCCACCACATAACATTCCTTGGTATCTTGTCGTACGCCTTCTCCAAGTCAATGAAAACCATGTGTAGGTCCTTCTTTTGCTCCCTGAACCGCTCCATAACTTGTCTTATTAAGAAGATTGCTTCTATGGTTGACCTTCCAGACATGAAACCAAATTGGTTCATGGATATCCGCGTCGACCCTCGCAATCTATGCTCAATAACTCTCTCCCACAACTTCATCGTGTGGCTCATCAACTTAATTCCCCGATAATTAGTGCAGCTTTGGACGTCTCCCCTTGTTCTTGTAGATTGGAACCAATATGCTTCTTCTCCACTCCTGAGGCATCTTGTTTGAACGATAGATATTGTTAAACAACTTGGTTAGCCATACTACAGCTATATCCCCGAGGCATCTCCACACCTTGATTGGAATACCATCAGGACCCATCGCTTTATCCACTTTCATCCTTTTCAAAGCTTCTCTAACCTCCTGCTCTTGGATCCTCCGCACATAGCGCCTATTGGTGTCATCAGATGAGTCATCCAACCGAACGGTGGAGTTCTCATTCTCCCCATTGAACAAATTATCAAAATATTCTTGCCACCTATGTCTAATCTCATCTTCCTTCACCAAGAGTTGCTCCCTCTTATCCTTAATGCACTTGACTTGGTTGAAGTCCCTTGTCTTCTTATCACGAGCCCTAGCCATCCTATAAATGTCTTTCTCTCCTTTCTTCGTATTCAAACGTTGGTAAAGATCCTCGTAAGCCCGCCCCTTCGCCTCCCCCACCGCTCGTTTTGCAGCCTTCTTAGCCACCTTGTACTTTTCTATGTTGTCCGCGCACCGGTCTTGGTACAAGCACTTATAGCATTCCTTTTTTTCCTTAATAGCCTTTTGCACATCTTCATTCCACCACCAAGTGTCTTTTGGATCGCGACCACTTCCTTTAGACACTCCAAGCACCTCTGCGGCAACCTTCCGAACGCAAGTTGCCATCTTCTCCCACATGTTGTTTGCATCTCCTTCGTCTTTCCAAGGGCCCTCATCAATAACTCTTTCTTTGAAGCCCTTCAATGTGTCTCCCTTTAAATTCCACCACTTTGTCCTCGCACTCTTGGCTTGTTTGACCCTACGAGCATGCACCAGGAAGCGAAAATCGGCCACCAATAGCTTGTGTTGAGAAACCACACATTCCCCAGGTATCACCTTACAATCCTCGCAAGTGTGTTTATCCCCCCTTCTTGTAAGGACAAAGTCGATCTGGCTAGAGGAACGACCACTACTAAAGGTCACTAAATGGGAAGGTCTCTTTCTAAAGAAAGTGTTGGCTATCATCAGATCGAAAGCTGTAGCAAAATCTAGGACATCCACCCCCTCCTGGTTCCTACTACCATAACCGAAACCACCATGAACCGCCTCAAAACCTGCACTTGAAGACCCTACATGGCCATTTAGGTCCCCTCCTATGAAGAGCTTCTCACTGCTAGGTACAGCTCTAACCAAGCCATCCAAATCTTCCCAGAACTGCCTCTTAACACTCTCATCATGGCCTACTTGAGGGGCATAAGCACTAATTACGTTTAGAACCATATCACTAACGACAAGTTTAACTAAGATAATCCTATCTCCTTGTCTTCTCACCTCCACTACTCCATCCTTCAGGCTCTTGTCAATCAAAACTCCTACTCCATTAATATTTGAAGTTGTCCCTGTGTACCAGAGCTTAAAACCAGTATTTTCCACCTCCTTCGCCTTCTGACCCTTCCATTTAGTCTCTTGGACGCACAAGATATTTACACGCCTCCTAACCGCTGTATCAACTAACTCTCTTAACTTACCCGTGAGGGACCCTACGTTCCAACTGCCTAGACGAAACCTAGTTGGCTCGACTAGCTTCCTTACCCTTCTCACCCGCCGAGTCAGATGAGAAGACCCTTGCACATTTTTCACCACATCCGGGCGCCGATGTGGCGCGCCACTAAGGATGCGACGACCCGATCCTTGCTCACTTGGCACCATGCCCAGATCACGACACGGCGCGTCACGGGGGTGACGACCCGGCCCTTGCTCATTTGACACCATGTCCGGGTTCCGACATGGCGCGTCGCTAAGAGGGTTACGCCCCAACGGGATTCTTTTGGATTTCATCTCCATAAGGTTAGCTAGGTTTTTACGTTGGCTCGCCAAGCCTATCACAACCCTCCTCCTTAACCAGGGCTTGGGACCTGCTATGTTGAGCCACCATAGACACCCCAACATAGGCGGAGTTAAACTGCTGACTCGAACTACGCCCATCTATACTAATGATGCATCATTCTGTCTTTTTTGACTAATAAAGTTTCAAAGACACGGTGAGAATAAATCAACAAAGAGGGCTTAATGGCCAGATGTGAAAAATAATGAATTCAGGAGAATTTTCACCGCAATAGATATATTTGCACCTAATTAGCAGTAAAACATCAAACTCTCCCATTTAGATGTGTACCATTAAAGCATTATTCATCAAAGTATGCTAGAAAAAAGATAAAGGAGCATATTTTCTAACAGTTAGATGCTGAGAAGATTGGAAACCAAAGAAAGTTTTCATCTCTAATGTAACATGAAAAACACAGCACACCGATTAAAAGAGCAGTTCAACTTCTAGTTGTTATAAGCATAATGAAAATAATGAAATTGTAGAAAAAAAGTAGCAGCCTAAGTACAATAGAGCACTGAAACTGCAGAAAAAGTGATTTTTAGACGTAGTTAGTGCATATTACCAATTAAAAAAATCAGAACTAAAGTGTTTTCATAACTGTTTAAAAAATAACTACTAAAGTATTGAACCTGACTTGCAAGATTTTTATAGACGACAAGATTTGTTAAAGGAAGTTGAGAAGTCACTGCTCTATTTATAGACCATTTCGTTCTTCCAGCGATAAGATGAAATATCACAAGGCATAGAGAGAAATAGAAAAGTTTGTAAAACACTATTTGCTTGCTACTGGAAGTTACAACAGAGTCCAAAGAAAGCATACCAAATGCCAAGCGAAGCCGATAGAGGAGCCACGACCGTGCCGCCGTCTTCCCGTGCCCGTCGGTCGGATTTGTGAGGAAGAGTCGCGCCGCTTCCGCCTTGACCTCTTTGTACCGCGCGCCGCGCGGGCGAGGGGTGACGAGTGCTCTGGGCGAGGTCCTCGAAGTGGCAACGAGGCAGGCCGTCGCCGTCCGGTTGCGGCAGCTGGGGCTGGGCTGGACGGATGACGACCAGGGTCGTGGGAGCGAGGAGGGAGGGCGACAGGAGAGCGACACCGGCGGGTTGTAGCTGGTCGCGCAGGAAACCTGGAGGGAGGGAGGAGAAGAAGAGGAGCAGGCGGCGGCTACGGTTTTATAGCGCGGAGCCCTGGCTAGGGTTCCCGACGGTCGCGTTCGCGACGATCATTGGCATCCGTTGAGCCCTCGGAGGGGGGGGGGGGGTAGTGTGACAAGCGCCGGGACAAGCGTCGGACATCGGCCGGGAGTCGCGAGCGGCGTCGGGCGCTGAGGTGCGAGGGAGAGGCGGGCGGTGGCGGCGGCTTCCAGGGAGCGCCAGATCCCTAGGGTTTGGCAAAACGTGTATGGATTGTTCAGCTAACCTGGGAGTGTCACGCCACCGATGGCGGCAGATTAGGACCCATGCTCTCCTTTCAGCACAACTGCTCCAATGGCAGAACCTGAGTTCAGTAATGCAGCAACCAAAAGGTCATTATCAAAATATCTGGAACCAAGTTGCAGTTGTAAAAGCTAAGTGATGATATAGATTCTACAAACTTACACAAGTTTCTAACTCGGCAGAAGGGGTGCCAAAATCAACACATGGTAAGAGGTGTTCATGAGAATCCATTTAAAATTAAATACCTTAGAAAGTCTACTTCTCATATCTATGAATCAGTTAAGGCTTCAAATTCACATGTACCATCATGTTCAAATAACAGAAGAAAATTGTTCGGTTTCACTTAATTTCAGGTTTCAGGTCCTATCTTTCAAGTTATATTCATGACTAAAAATAGGACGTGATTGATAAACCGTAACACTGAAAGGTTGCTGGTTCAGAGGACAAAATCCATAAGCAGATGGTGTTACTGTGTTAAGATCTTGTTCAGCTAAAAAGGGTTGTTGGTTCAGAGGACAAAACTCTCAAGTCACCCTGAAAATGGCAATGTCATATATACACTGAAATTCCCAAGAACTTAAATAATCTGAAACATGTCGTTTAATATTTAACATTGCCCCCAAACATATCAGGCCCATCCAAAAATCTGTTGTCATGCTCAAGATTAAAAAAATGAGTCGAATTATCTAAGATGCGATCAATATTTTTGCACCGTCATTGTGAGATCTCTAATGATCAGCACCATGATGCAAGATCTTAGGTCTCTACTGAAAAGCTTGAATCAATCTCTGAAACCTTGTACATATCATCCAAGTTTTTTCAGGATACACATTTAATGTCCTCTAAACTAATGCCCTATAATAACTCTGTACAAACTAAGTTTCAGCACATTAATAACAATAGTGCTTAGATAGGCATAACTCCATCATATCTCATCCAAAAATCACAGAATTTCATGAGGGGTGTATTAAATTATAATGGAATCAAGAATAGTCATGCAAGTAGCGATGGAGTAAAATTTCTGAAATTTCAACATCCTAGCAAACCATGATCTAACACAGTTCCGGGTTACTTTTTTATGGTAATTCTTTCAAGAATCATAATCAATGCAATATCCCATATCTAGTTGACAGAAAAGCCTATTAATTTACTAATCACTGCTCTATTTAATCAATTCCAACACATCAACTGCATAACTGCACATTGTTGAAATACAATGGAGAAGTAAATTAAATTACATTGCAAGGAATGCACGCTTCCTGTCAAGTGTAATGTTCTGCCCTCCATTTTTTTAAGCTAGCAAATTAACTTTGTAATATGTGAGTGTGTGACTGTGCTTAGCCAATACCTGAGACAATTTAGCAGAAGCATATATTTTTTTCGGAGTTCTGCTCTCCAAAAGTCCCATCGAGCAATGCTTTTAGACTTTTTTCCTAACACAGTTTGAACATGCATCCAAGAGAAAACTAAGAGTTGTGGAAAGGGATATCACTGTGAAAAACACAAAGTACATCTAGCTACGCGAAAATAGTGATTGAACAAAGAGAAAGACACATAAGTCAGTACATTAGTGTTTCACCAATCATTTATCTTTGAATACACAAAACATATTCCATAGAGGCACTTTGCACCATATATCAGGTGGCCACCTAGGAAATAAAGTTAGTGAATCACGTACTGCCAGCTAATACAGTTTTGGTACTTAAGAAAGAGAACATGCATGCGATGGAACAACTGTAATAACTCAACTATGAGCTATAGCAACATGCCAAAGTGCAATTTTGATAGCATTGAAGGCGAAGACATCACCTACCTCAATCCTGTTCTCCTGGCCTACCAGCCCAACCCAGGCGACCAGGCTGGAAGCTGTTGTTGTGTGGGTAACGATGAACCTGCCAACACATGGTGCTTCCTATTGAGGTCTTCAGTGTGATTGTGCAAGGTTTCCTGCTTCCTGCTTGTAAATCAGTAGGCACTGTTAGACAGATACTTAGTTATTGAACCTAAACGATAGTAAATAGATCAAATCATTTCAACACAATACATTATTTTCATGATAGTTTCTTTCCATTCAGCTACCAGAATAACATTTGAAAGTATACAGTAGATAACCAGATGATAGTTTCTTTCAAACATCAAGCAAAATAACACAGGAATGTGAGGTTGACAAGAGAAGATAATCAGACCAAGTTACCTTTATTAAACCAATAGCAACTTACAGTTTAAAAGGTACTAAAACAGTGGATTGAATCAACAGAGCTCAGATAATGCCCCCAAAATAACCTAGGTTGCATGTAGGTTCACCTGCATCCCAACACTGCAACACAGAAACTGACACATATTAGCCAATTGGAAGGAACACTCCATGTATTATCATTCAATTGGCGAGTTGGATCAACAGAATGGACCACTGTGATCATTCGAGGATTCAATCCATAACCGAATATAGAGAATCAGTTCAATACTTGGCTCAAATACGAAAGCATTGTAAAATCTGAACACCTCAAACCATCTGCATGTTTCATCAAGCATACCAATCTTGCCCAATTAACAAATCTAGAACCTTTTTGCCATATAATTAAGCCACATTTTCATGAAGTAAAACAAACAAGAAACTTGTACCACTGACACGCCCCTGGATACTAAATTAGATGTTGTTGAACCAATCTAACCAAACGGACAAGCACTCAATTCTAGTGCATCTACCTTGGTGTTGAACCATCATGACACATCAGAACAAGAGGGAGAAGCAACCTGAACTGGCTAGGTCGAGGCGCCGCCCCTTGTGCACACATTAGTTTTTTTGTTGTGATGGCATAGTCCACCCATAGTAGCCCCTTGACGGCTTGACCTACTGCCTAAAAACAGACCAATGACACCTCTGCACCTCTCCAAGTACCAAGCAACCAGAAGATCAGCACAGAGATCGATCTAGTCAAAAAAAACAACCACTACAGAAACAACCTCTCAATTGCAGACACGGGGATATGGGCTTGCTGTACACCTTGCCCATGGAGGACGCATCCGGTACCTCGGGGCCACTTAGCTCCTGTCGCTCTGGAGACACTTTGCCGTTAGTGATCCACTGCCTCTCCCCATGGCCCCTCCAAAACCTGGAAGCTAGCCCTGCCCTTCCTTCCTACGCCTCTTGTGCGGGCTTGGTGGCAGGGGTCCGGGTGGCGGTGGCAGGAGCATGGCGAGGCGTGGACCCGCTTGTGGTCTCCACCGTCAGTGGAGAGAGGGGGAGGGACGCGTTGGCGACCTCGATCATTGTCTAGAACCAGGCGAGATCCTTGCTTGGGCCCCTGCCTGCGCCAACCTAGAGCGAGTTGAAACGTGGATCTGTGGCTCCGTTGAGCATGGCGCGGGTGGCTGACTTGTTACTCATGGCGAGATAGCCCAAGGCCCCTCCCCCGCCTACACCACCGCGCGTGCGGCGTAGCAGGTCCACACGCTTGGACACAACCTACCTGAAGGTCTCGCCACCGCTGCCGCCATTCACGGACTCGTGCCCTTAGTCTTCGAAATGCATAAGAGGACGAGGGAGCCAGGAGATGAATACATACATGGATGTGGTGGCGCGTCGACGGGACGGTGGCTACGATGTCGATCCCGCTGGCGACAGCGTCGATTCGATCGCCCCAACACTGATCCAGCTTTGGGAGATGAAGGGGGCGGCGCGTCGACTGGTGGATGGCGACGGCATCCATCCGTCTGCTCCAACACTGGTCCAGCCAACGGCGATGAAGGAGGCAACGAGGGCAGCCACGACATCGATTCGTCGATCTAGTCACTGGTCCATCCGAAGGCAGACCATTTCGACCGGGGAGATTGCGTGGCCGAGGCGAGGCGAGGAGGTTGCGACGGCCGGGACGGCGTAGCTGGGTCTTGGCCGGGGCGGGGAAGGGCGGATTTGGCCTCGGCGCGCGGCCGGCGGCGCGGAAGTGGTAGGGAGGGGGGAGCGGCGGCGGCGGGCGAGCGGCCGGCGGCGGAGGGGCCGCGCGCCGAAGGGGTGGGGAGGGGGGAGCGGCCGGCGGCGGCGGGGGCGCGCGGCCGGCGGCGCGGAAGTGTGGTGGGGGGAGGGGGGAAGCGGCGGCGGCGGCGGGGCGAGCGGCCGGCGGCGCGAAAGTGGTGGGGAGGGGAGGGGGGAGCGGCCGGCAGGCGGGGGCGAGCGGCTGGCGGCGGAGGGGCCGCGCGCCGAAGGGGTGGGGAGGGGGGGACGCGGGGGAGGGGGGGGACAGCGCGGCGCGGGTCTGGAGGGCAAGGAGAAGGATCGCACGATCGCGTGGGGAAGGAAGGAAGGAGATCCGCCGTGCGCCTGATTGACGGGGCGGAGAGAAAGGAGCGCGGGGAGAAGGGATCGCACGGGACGAAGAGAGGTGAAGCGAAAATTTTTCCGCACCAAAACGGTGTTCCTTCTTTGGTCTTTTTAGTTGTGAGAGACTAGGTTTATAGAAAATACGTGTAATATTTATACCTATAAATAAATTTATTAAAAAACTAGATTAAAAAATCTATATAATAATATTAATTATGTATCGTAAATATTAATATTTTTTATATAAAATTAATTAAAATTATTTCTCAGTAAGTAAGAACGATACATATTTAGAGACGGAGAGAGAGTACACCGACACTGTTAGACATCGTGGTCTAGCGATCTCGTGGATCGTCATCAGCGATTTCTCGGCTAATAAGCAACTTGTGAATGAATGGTTAAATTATTTACAAAGATGACGAAATGCGCCCATGAAGAGGATTCAGTCAAATCTGGCAATTCGCGTCACCGCTCCAAATGGGTACTCTCGGTATATCGTATCATGTAACGAAACGGGAACGGTGCTCCACGCCCGTTCTACGCTAACGAGGTTAGAAGAGAAGCATAGGAATTCAGGCCGTACTCTTCTACATAGTTCTAGACTAGATGGGAAATAAGAAGAAAGGAAGAGGCATATGGAGACCAATTCCATCTAGAATGTCATCTGTTGTTGGCACGAGTTGATTACACCCGGTCCTTGGTCAACGTAACGGAAACGGCTAGGTCTTCCCCGATAGGCATTTCGTTTCTTATTATTATAGTGTATATATAATAATAATACTCCATATATCCAAAATTATTCCTATAATAAAATATTTAGATCCATGCATAAAGATTAAATGTAGGTAAAAAAATAAGAGAAATCCTAAACAACACTCGGTTGTTTTGCCGTTTCCTGACGCGCGATTTTGTGGCCGCGTGATTTAAAATGTGTTTGCTTCTCTGTTGTCCGATCTTTGCTGTTTGCATGGTCTCTCTCCGCACTTTGTTAGTTTGCTTTGTTTTTCTGTTTAGCCGGGACGCATGATTTCTCACCGTATGATCTGACACACGTTTGCTTTTTCTCTGCCCGTATGATCCTAAACAGCAATGTAAATAATTTAGATATATTTCTCTGAGATTTACGATCCATAAAATTAATTTGTCATTTTTTAAATAATTTGACATATTTATCTGAGATTATAATCCATAGAAATTATTTGCAAGTTTTTTAAAACAATTTGATAAATATTTCTCTGAGATTTGCAATACATAGAAATTATTTGTAAAAAAAGTTTTTTAAGAGAAATGCTAAAACATACTTGGTTGTTTTGGTTGGCTTCAACACACGATTTTTCATTCACTCGACTGTTGCGTTGGTTATTTCTGTCTGCCAGATCTGCGTCCCAAGCGATGTGGCCTTCCAGGTATGCACGGATATGCTCGGGATAGATGAGCTCGCTAGCGAGAGAGGAGAAAGACTGTGATGTGGTAGTGTCTAGTCAAGACGGGTCTAGGTGGGACTCGACACCTTCAGCTCGTAGGGACAGAAGCACGGGAAGTGGTGTAGGTGGTCATCATGGGACCCTTCTGGGGCCCATCTCAAACCTGCTTTTCTTGTCCGCAAAGCTTGTGTTAATCATTTGGTTAGCAATCCATAAAAAAATGTAAAATATATTTATTTGTGAATAATTTGGCATGTATCCTCTGATATTTGCAATCCATAAAAATAATTTGTAAAATATATTTTTTGAATAGTTTGACATATTTCTCTGGTATTTATAATTCATCATAAAAATAATTTGTATTTTTTCTGAATAATTTGGTATATATTTATGTGGGATATGCAATCCATATAAATAGAAGTTGTGTTATCCACAGATTACACCACTTTATCCAATTAATTATACTGAAGAAATCATTGTAAATATAGTAATAAGATAGTGTAAATATAGCTAAAAGACAGTGTAAATGTATGAGAAAAATCAAGTGTTAGAGACTTCTAAAACATTCAGTTGTTGGCTAGACGGGTCCAAAAATAACTAATTGTACATTTTGTCTGTAAATGTCGAAACGAATCTTTTGAGCCTAGTTAGTCTATGTTTGGACAAAGTTTGTCAAATAACAACAAAAGTGCTACAGAAACTTTTCGCCAAAATTTCTATGAACTAAAGTCTTGTCCACTCCATCTTCTAGCTTAGAAAGGAGACACGGGGGCTTGGCAAATGTTCCAAGTAACCCGTTAAACTACATATCACACACACAATTTGGATCTAGGATTAGAATTTATCTAGCATAATATAAAGACATATGTCATATACTGATATACATGTACGCACAGTCAAGCCTACACTTAAATAAATACAGAAAGATGAACACATACCAACTGCAAGGTTGTGGACTTGAACCTTTTGCCGCTCAGCTTGCAAAATTAAAAATGTTTTAGGATAGGTATATTTAGATTTTTCAAATTGGAATGCCAAACTTCGTGTTAAAAGTTGAATAGGACTTGCGGCTCTCATATAAAAGGCACCTTTTAAATTTTACTGAACTTTTATGTGTTTAATGTTCTTTTAGAAAAAATAGTCTAATTATTGTTTTTGTGGTACATGCTTGTGGATAGCAAGCATTTGTATAAGTTTTCCCAACCTGATGATTGAAAAGATATATATGTACGTTGCTACAATGCTACGTCCTGTGACTTCAAAATTCTTTTGAATGGTAGGTCGTCTGGAATAAAAAAAAAAGTAGTGAGAGAGCATAATCTTCTTCCCATCATGAATCATACATTTTTTTTTATGATCCCATGAATCATACAATTTGAATTGAACCCAAACTCAAAAATCAAAACCAACACAAAGCGGGCCGAAGTGCTTTTGCAGGCAGAATCCTGATCGACAAAGAAACCAGTCACCAGGGCCCACATGCAGTGCGTAACGTGGAGCGCCCTGCCAGTGTCCGGAAAGGATTCCTTCAAACAGAGAGGATTTGGACACCCCAATGGTTTTAAATCTTTTTTAACCTCAAACCCAACCTCTCCTCTCCTCCCGTGGATAAGCAATCCTCCCGCAGAAGCAGAAAAAGCCTCTCGAACCTTCCAAATTCGTCGAAATCCTTACCCGACCTCTAAAATTCACTCGCCGGATTCGCCTGGTCCGACACGCGATCTCTCGGCTCGCTCCAATGGCCGACAGGGAGAAGCCGGAGGTTGAGGAGGAGGAGGAGGAGGAGGAGTACGAGAGCGACCTCGACGACGCGCCCCTCTCTGCGCTGCGGCGCCGCGACGCTGCGAGCGACGACGAGGACGGCGACGAGGACGAGGACGAGGACGGAGGGACGCCCTTGAGGCGGATGCAGGCCGGATCCGACGCAGATTCGGACGGGCAGGGCGCCGCAGAGGTGTACGACGAGGAGGGGGCGTACGAGGAAGGCGAGGAGGAGTACGAGGAAGGCGAGGAGGAGTACGGGGGGTTCGAAGCAGGGCACGGCGGAGTGCGCGGGGTGGCTGCCGAGGCGGTTCCCGGTGCTGAGCAGGATGGGGGCGAGGCGGGGGATGGGGAAGCTGGAAAGGCGGATGGGGCAGCGCCAGGGGATGAAGAGGAGGAGAAGAAGGGGAACGAGCCCTACGCCGTTCCGACGACCGGCGCCTTCTACATGCACGACGACCGCTTCCAGGAGGGCCGGGGCCGTGGCCGTGGCCGTGGTCGCCAAAGGTAGAGCCTTTCCTTCTTCTCTTTGTTTCTTATACTACTGTTGTTTTTTGGATGTGTTATTAGAATTGGACCATAGACATGCACTTGGTAGTCTGCTTTAGTTGCATTGTAATTCTATCTAGTTTATATATGCACCTAGTTGGAGCCCTTCGATGTTATTCTGTTTTCAGTTCCTTCTATCTAAGATCACCTAAAGACATTGGTACATTGACTAATGAATAATAGTACTGTGAAAATACTAAATTATTCCACATAATGTTATTATAGTAAAGTGAATAGCTAAAAAACTTATGGCAAAGCTGATTTACCTATTTTTCACTCATTTACTTGGTAGATAGATGAAAACAGTTATTCTATTCTACAACGCATCTAGAACTTGCATGGTTGCTTGTGTAACATGTAGCAAAAACTTCCCTCCAAAAGAACATGGACCAAAAAAACTGAGGGCATAATGCACTGCACTAAAGAGCGGTAAATGGAGCAACAAAGTTCAAGTGCATAGTGCAATTTTCCCTCAAAAGGAGAGGATAGTGTCACATTGTTATTAGCATGAAAACAAACAAGAATAACTATGAAACAGGGCAAGTGGGATTTGAAGCTTGGTAGCTATATCTCAACCATTGGAAATATATCATGCATCGTTCTAGCACAGGGAGTATAAAAGATGTTAATATAAATGAAGTACCGGATGGGAGCATCAAAAAGGTTTCTGGTAGAGTTAGACAGAGGGAGTAGTTGACCTACATCATTTTGAAAAAATGGCCTGGTCAGTGAGTGAACTCTGTACTGAACTCGGTCAGAATACAGAACCTTAGTTATGTTTGCATGGATGTCCTCTATATTAAGAAGAATGTTGATTTGATGCTCTGTCACATAAGCTTGGTATTTAAGATTGTTTATTTATGATTTGAGGTTTTGATTGCTCATGTAGGAGAATGGTGAACAGTAGAAGGTTGTGGAGTCCTAAAGACGAGCAAGCCTGGGTCCATGACAGATTTGATGAGATGGATCTGCATGATTTTCATGGTGGCAATGTAAGTTTTATGTTTTCTTGCCATACTTAAACTTGTCCACCCTAATTTGTTGAGTGTCCCACTTGAAGTCCAAATTACTCTAATTAGCATAGAATTGTCTATATAGCATGCAGATGTGTTACCTAAATTGCAATATATACAAATGTGCACCATGGTGATGGCATGAGCACATAGTAGAGCGTGGGGTGTAGGGGGGCATCATGGGCTCCACACTAGAGTGCTATGTATGTAATGACTTGCTGTGTTGGAGTATGAGGATATGGCCCATGTGGCAAGGCCCATGAGGCCCGTGTATGACAATAATATTGCCACCCTCCTAGGGTTTGGCTAAGTAATCCAATCATTATTCTCAGTATGATATCAAGCTAGGGTTAGGTCCTCTCCTCCCCCTCTCCCTCCCAGCCGCCGGCGCCGCTTCCTCCAGCCGCCGGCGCCGCCGTTGCCTCCATGGCCGGCGGTGAGGACTTCCCCTCCCTTCACCAATACTTCCAAAGCTTCCCTCCCCTTCCCCATCCCAACTCCTGGGCGCGCATCGCTGCTTCTCGTCATGCAGCCGCCGTCCTTCACGCCGGCGACCGCACCACCAGCTCCAGCGGCACCGGCGGCGCGGGCGGACTGGGCGCGGGAGCCCTGCTCCTCCTGGCGGCGCGGGCGTGGACGGCCCTCCTCCCGCCGGCGGCGCCGCGGGCGGGGCTGGCGGCGTGGGCGCGGGTGGCGACGCGGTGCCCGTCGATCCGGCGAATCCGCCCGCCGCAGAGCCCTCCGGCGGACTTCCTGGCGGCGCGGGTGGCCTCCCCGGCGGCGCGACCGGCCTCCCCTCCCTCGCCGAGCTCGCGGGCAGCCTCCCTGGCGGCGCGACCGGCGCAGTCCCGATCGGCGCGGCCCTCTTCCTCCCTGGCGGCGCGGGCGGCCTCCCCTCCCTCGCCGAGCTCGCGGGCGTCCTCCCTGGCGGCGCGCCTGGACTCCCGACCGGCGCGGCCCTCTTCCCTCGCGTGGGCGGCGTCCCCGGCGGCGCGACCGGCGCGGTCCCGTCCGACGCAGCCTTCTTCCCAGCCGCGACCGGCGGCCGACCTGGCACGGGCGCCGCCTCCCTCGCCGAGCTTGTCGTCTTCCCGGGCGGCGCGGGCGCGGGGGGGTTTCCTCCTGGAGCAGGCGCGCCTCTCCCTGGCGCGGGGCGGCCCCCATCACCAGCCGTTCCCACCGCCCCCTCCTCCTCCCTCGGGTCTGCTCTATGGCCAGCAGGGCGGGCACTCGGGGACTGCGGATGCCAACCTCGCAGCCGCCCTCAACGCGGCGCGGGCTGCTGCTTGCGGCGGGGCAAGTGCGTGTCCAGGCTGCAGCTCTCGCCTGGGAGCGTGAGCGCGACGCTGCTGATGCTTTGGCCCGCCGTATCGCTGAGGCAGAGCAGCTGCTCGTCTTCCCCACTCACCACGACGCCAGCGCCACCTCCTCCGGCTCCACAGCGGCTCATCGCCCGCTCGCTACGGCGGTGCTCTGGCATGATCCAGCCGATCCTCTCGTGGCACAGCTCCACATCCAGGCGGGAGGTGTCCAGAACATCCGCAGCTTGGTCACCGTCGTCCTCGAGCCGGACTCGCCTTCCTATGCTTGTTGGCGGGACTTGGTCCTCCTCACTCTTCGCCGTTACGCCCTCGACGACCACGTCCTCCTCGACACTCCGGCGGCAGCCCAGACTTCTGCGTGGCTGAGGCTCGATAGCATCGTCCTCTCCTGGATCGTCGGCACCATCTCCCTCGACCTTCAGGATCTGGTCCGGAACACTCCTGGCGCTCGCCACGCGTGGGTGGCCCTCGAAGGGCAGTTTCTGGGCAATGCCGAGGCCCGGGCCCTGCGCCTCGATGCGAGCCTCCGCACGTTTGTTCAGGGAGACCTCTCCGTGGGTGAGTTCTGTCGCCGCATGAAGGGCCTCGCCGACTCTCTGGGTGACCTTGGCTGCCCGGTTGACGACCGGATCCTGGTCCTCCAGGTTCTCCGCGGCCTCAGTGACCGCTACAGCCAACTGCGGACATGGATCACCCGGCAGCGGCCCTTTCCCTCCTTCCTGCAGGTCCGTGAAGACCTTGTCATGGAGGAGCTCACTCAGGGCATCCAGTCTGGGTCTCACTCGACGCCGGGACCTTCGTACACCTCGACTGCTCTTGCTGCGGCTACTCCACCACGCTCCACCGCTCCACCCGTGTCGTCTCTTCTTGGTCCTCCTCCCCCCGGGCCGAGCGGGGGTGGTGGGGGGGGCGTGGCGGTCGCCGTCGACGGGGGGGGGGGGGGGGGGCGTGGTGCAGGGTCCGGTCGTGGGACTGCTCCGGCCGCCTCAGCTCCTCCTCGGGGTGGTGCACCCTGGCCATCCTTCCACAACCCGTGGTCAGGGCGCATCTCCATGTGGCCCTATCAGGGGGCTGGTGGTGAGCCTCGTGCTCCGTCGGCCATGCTCACGGGCGCGGCTCCATTCCCGGCACCGTGGACTGCTCCGGCGGTGGCTGTCCCTCCGGTCTCGTCGCCTTGGACTCCACCTGCTGGGATGCCTGGGCCTGTCGGTTGGGACCCGACGGCCTTGGCTCGCTCCTTCGGCACCATGACCCTCACGCCTCCAGTTGGCCAGGACTGGATCGCCGACTCAGGGGCCACGTTCCATACCACTCCTGACCCTGGTATACTCTCCTCCGTTCACCCTCCTTCTCCTTCCCATCCCTCGTCCATCATGGTCGCAAATGGGTCCTGCATTCCTGTCACCTCTGTGGGCGCTGCCGGCACCCATGGCTCCTTTCATCTTCCTGATGTCTTAGTTGCCCCGTCTATGGTTCATAACCTTCTTTCGATTCGTCGTTTTACAGCTGACAACTCTTGTTCTGTTGAATTTGACTCATCTGGTCTTACTGTGAAGGATTTGGTCTCCCGGCGTCCACTGCTCCGATGTGACAGCTCGGGACCCCTTTACACGCTTCGCCTTCCTCCGTCCCCGCTTTCCACTTCGTCAGCTGCTTTCGCCACCTCGACTTCCTCCACTACCTGGCACCGTCGTCTTGGACATCCCGGCCGAGACATTTTGATGCGGCTTAGTCGTAGTTCCGACATATCATGTACTCGGGCTCACGATGAGCATTTGTGTCACGCGTGTCAGTTGGGTCGACATGTTCGCCTTCCTTTTCCTACCTCCTCTTCACATGCGACCCATCCTTTTGATCTTGTACACTGTGACCTATGGACATCTCCTGTCATGAGTCTTTCTAGTTATAAATACTATATTGTGTTGGTGGATGATTTCTCTCACTATTCCTGGACTTTTCCCATTCGCGCTAAGTCTGACACTTTCTCCACGCTTCTTCACTTCTTTGCCTGGGTGTCCACTCAGTTCGGCCTCACCATCAAGGCCGTACAGTGCGACAACGGCCGCGAGTTCGACAACTCCACGTCTCGTGCTTTCTTTCTCTCTCACGGCGTGCAGTTACGCATGTCGTGCCCCTATACCTCCTCCCAGAACTGCAAGGCTGAGCGCATGATTCGCACCACCAACGACACTATTCGCACCCTACTCTTGCAGGCCTCTCTTCCTGCCCGCTTCTGGGCCGAGGGTCTTCACACCTCCACCTATCTCCTCAATCGTTTACCTTCCGCTGCCTGTCCTGCTCCCACTCCTCACCACGCCCTCTTTGGTACCCCTCCTCGCTACGACCACCTCCGTGTCTTCGGGTGTGCGTGTTACCCTAACACCACTGCCACTGCTGCTCATAAGCTGGCTCCCCGGTCGACTCGGTGTGTCTTACTCGGGTACTCCCCGGATCACAAGGGGTACCGTTGCTTTGACCTCTTCTCTCGTCGCGTTCTCATCTCCCGCCACGTTGTGTTCGACGAGACCGACTTCCCTTTCTCCACCACCACCTCTACTCCTTCCACCTCTCCACCTCCCACCCCCGATCCTTTTCCCACTGACGCGGTGGTCCAACCACCTTTATTTGTTTACCCTGCAGGTACCACCCAACCAACTACCCCGCTGGTCTCGTACCCTGGCTCGCCGTCCTCGGGCGCTCCGCTGGACCCTGTGCCCAGTGCCGGTCCGGTGGAACCGTCCACCCCGCTGGATCCTGCGCCTGACACGGGTCTCGCGTCTTTGGCGCCTCCCGCTCGCTACGCTGAGCCGGTGCGTGTCTACCAGCGGCGTGCGCGGGCGGGCTCCCCTCTACCGGTGCCTGCTGCCTCGCCGTCGTTGGCCGGGTCGCCGTCGTCGGCCCCTCGGTCTCCTGCCGCGCCCTCGCCGCCACCGGTGCGGGACGTGTCGCCGTCCCTGCCGGCGGGCTCTCCCGTCGCCGCCTCTCCGCCGTCGACGCCTACGCCTCCGTCCCCGCCTCCCCGATCGGCTGCTCGGGGCGAGCGGCCTGTTTATCACCCGCCGCTTCTTCACCGGCACCCGCAGCATGTTCACCCCATGGTGACGCGGCATGCGGCGGGGGTACTACGGCCTTGCGCTCTCGCCTCGACGACCGATGACACAGGGGTCTCTCCGGTGCCCTCTTCCGTGCGTGCCGCCCTGGCCGACCCCCATTGGCGTGGTGCCATGGAAGAGGAGTACGCGGCCCTTCTCGCCAACCAGACCTGGGATCTGGTACCTCGTCCGCCTGGCTCCAATGTCGTCACCGGGAAGTGGATCTGGACGCACAAGCGACGTGCTGATGGTTCTCTCGAGAGGTACAAGGCTCGCTGGGTTCTCAGGGGTTCCACTCAGCGGCCTGGCATTGATTATGATGAGACTTTCAGTCCAGTGGTGAAGCCGGCCACCATCCGCACAGTGCTCTCTCTGGCTCTCACTCGCTCTTGGCCTGTGCATCAGTTGGATGTGAAGAACGCCTTCCTGCATGGTCTACTCACAGAGACAGTGTACTGCAGTCAGCCGGCCGGGTTTGTTGACTTCTCTCGTCCTGACATGGTGTGCCGGCTCAACAAGTGTCTCTATGGTCTCAAACAGGCTCCTCGGGCGTGGAATCATCGGTTTGCCACTTTTCTCCGGACCCTGGGATTTGTGGAGGCCAAGTCCGACACCGCTCTGTATATCTATCACCGTGGAGCTGAGACTGTGCTCTATGTGGATGACATTGTCCTCACGGCCTCCAGTGAGTCACTCCTTCGCCGGACTATCAGCTCTCTTCAGCAGGAGTTTGCTATGAAGGATCTGGGTGTGCTCCACCACTTCCTTGGGGTTACAGTTGAGCCTCATCCTACCGGGGTCCTTCTTCACCAGAGGCAGTACACTCGGGATATCTTGGAGCGTGCTGGGATGACTGATTGCAACCCATGTGCCACTCCAGTTGATACACAGGGCAAGTTGTCTGAGTCTGAGGGCCCTCCAGTGGCAGATCCTATTGCATACCGGAGTCTTGCTGGTGCGCTTCAGTACCTCACCTTCACCAGGCCGGATATCACCTATGCGGTTCAGCAAATCTGTCTCCACATGCATGATCCCCGGGAACCCCACCTTACCGCTCTTAAGCGTCTCCTCCGCTACCTCCGCGGGACTGCTGACTACGGTCTCCTCCTCCACCGGCGGTCCTCCTCTACCGAGATGGTTATGTACACCGATGCTGATTGGGCTGGTTGTTCGGACACTCGCCGCTCCACCTCTGGCTACGCGGTATTCTTGGGCGGCAACCTGGTGTCCTGGTCGTCCAAACGCCAGCACGTGGCCTCCCGCTCCAGCGCCGAGGCGGAGTACCGTGCCGTCGCCAATGGCGTGGCTGAGGCTTCCTGGCTCCGGCAGCTTCTTGCCGAGCTCCAAAGCCCCCTTTGCCGGACCACGATGGTTTACTGCGACAACGTCAGCGCCGTGTACCTCTCCACCAACCCCGTTCAGCACCAGCGCACCAAGCATGTGGAGATTGACCTTCACTTTGTCCGTGACCGAGTTGCCATCGGCGAGGTGCGCGTCCTTCATGTTCCGACCACCTCCCAGTTCGCCGACATCTTCACCAAGGGCCTCCCGTCCTCGAGCTTCGCCGAGTTTTGAACCAGCCTCAACATCACAAGTGGCTAGTTGCGTCTGTGGGGGACTCGTGTGTGTTGTTTGTTTTCCTGTCCAGTCTGTAACTCCGCTGCGCCGGCAGTTAAGACTGCGGGGGGGGGGGGGGGGGGTGTTGGAGTATGAGGATATGGCCCATGTGGCAAGGCCCATGAGGCCCGTGTATGACAATAATATTGCCACCCTCCTAGGGTTTGGCTAAGTAATCCAATCATTATTCTCAGTATGCTGATTAGGGTAATTTGTACCTCAAGTGAACCATATAAAATTAAGGGACATGGATGTGCATTTTAAGAGAAATAGGGATCTACATGACACTGCAGGACAAGTTTAAGGACCACCCCCATTTTGTCAAAAAAAGGGACGACCCATGCATTTTATTATTTTGTTTTTATGGATGTGTCTTCCTTAACATGTTACTGTTTCTTCAACTGTTCAGCCAAAAAGAAAGCAGGGAGGTGGCTTTAGAGGACGTGGTGGTGGACAAGGTGGTAGAACTCGTGGCATTAGCCGTGGTAATTTCAGAGGCAACAGATCTCGAGCATACTATCATGATGGTAGCAAGAACTATAGCTATGTTCCAAAGGAATCTCATGCATACCATGATAACACCAAGAATACCCGTCATTCTTCATACTCTAACGGGAAGAATAGAGTTCCAAAACCATCTCTTGATCATCACTATGATGATGCTAAAAGTTATGACACTGTCCCAAATGAATCTCGCACTTACCATGGTGATGCTAAGAGTCAAAAGAATGCACCAAGGGTAGTTCGAGGTAGAGGCTCCAAGCGTTACCAACCACGCTTGAAAAGTACCACTGATGTATCTTCAGAGCAAAATACCAAGTGAGTGGAAGTCTTTCTTTATGCGATCTTATGTCTTCACATCTTCTCTTGTGAGATATCGAACTAATATATCAGAATTGTTTCTGTTATCACGTTTCAGATCTCAGAGTCTTGAAGACACTTCGTCAAATGCAAACATGAGAAAAGACCAAACTCAAGGATCAAATTCGCGTCTTGAACAAGTCCTTCCTATTAAGCAGACTGTTGCATCAAGCTTGAACTCAGCTTCACCACCATTTTATCCTGCGAGGTCATCCAATCAAGAGTTCCCAGTTGGTCAAGGAGGGAATGCACAACTTAGTAATAGCCTACTGAGAGGGAAGGCCTTTGTACCATCAGTTGGCGTGAATAGACCTGCACTGCTTCCGGCTGCATCATCATCAAATGGTCCATTTCCTTTAGCCACTAATCAAGTCAATAGAGACTATGGCCAGCCTGCACATCCAATTGTTCAACAAAACCCGGTTCAATCCCCTACACGATCTGCACCCAGGATGCCTGCCCAGATGTTTGGTGCAAGATTCAGCAATAGCAGTAAAGTATCACCTGCACAACCTACATCAACTATTTTGGGTGATGATGCTGGAATTTCTTCACCTAGTGGATCAAACAAATTTGATTCCCGGTTAACAGTTAAGGGACAACCTGATGACCAAGGAGAAGAGCGTGCTTCGTTTCTCTATGGTGGGGCTCATGTTCTTGGGGCTCCAGGTGCAATGGGCATTACACTTGGTGATCAAAATTTCCATGGTACCCCAGCATTGCTGCCAGGTTTGTATCATCACTCAGTAAAATATGAGTTCAATAACATTCCCTGTGAAGCATATCAAAGAAATAAACTACTTTGAAACTTACCGTAAACTAGTGAAGAAGGTAACTGAACAGAGTTTCCAATTGTGTCATGTTAAGTGAAGTAACTGAACAGAGTTTCCGACCGAGGAAGCTACACAAATAAAAAAAAAATACCTTCATATATTTTAGGTGGCTGTTATTTTTTTTTAGAAAAAATGGGTTCAATTCCATACTGTCATGTTGCATTCAAGGTTACCAGTCTCCTGGTAAATGGACAGTATTATTTATAGTGTGGATGCACCATTATACAATCATTCAGCTGCCTATTATATCCTCTTCGTACTTGCTTTAGCCTCATTGACTCTTTTTTGGGTACAGTTATGCAGTTTGGAGGTCAGCGACCAGTTGGGCGTGGTGTGCCTTCAATTGGTATGGCTCTGCCAGGATTTGTGTCTCAACAACAACTTGGTGTCAATAATTCTGAGATGACCTGGTAAGGACTTGGTTAAATCAGGACCTTTTGAAAGCACTTTTGTCTTGTTTTGTATAATTGGTGCAATTTGGTATTGTATTAAGTTGCCATTCTGTTGTTGGTATGTTTATGGGGAGTATGCATTGACATTAATCATGTGAAGTAAAGCAATCTTAACAATAATATGCAGCTGCGTACTATTTGTTTGGACTGAGTGCTGATGTTGTATTTATCAGTTGAATGTGCCAATATTGTACTCATAATAACTCCCTCCATCCTGAAATATAGTGCATTGTGACTTCTAAAATTTGTAGTGAAATATAATGCATTCTATGTAGATTTGGTAAAGTTTGTTAAAAAAGGAAACCATAATTTGAGGAGAAACTCCTTAATTGGATATAGTTCATGGGTACATGCGTCATTTGAGTGTTCCCTTAAGTTGTCTTAATTTTTTTAGAATGTGCTATTACAAGACGGAGGTAGTTAGCTTGTAACCTAAGTACCTAACTCCCTTCCTTTGGTATTCTAATGACATTAGGCTGCCAATATTGACTGGTGCCTCTGGAGCTCTAGGAGCACCTTATGGTTCACCTTACATAGCTGTGGATGGAAGTTATTACTCTCGACCATCTGAACAAGCATCTTCGTCAGTTTCTATTAGGTATGTTGGTCTACAGTGTGATATTGAATTTTTTTGTTTTCATCAATTGCATGTGTTATTAAAGTAGGTTGAATTATTGATTTTTTTTCTCTCTCATCATTTCTTTCCTGTATGCAGAGAACCTAGTGCAAATAATGCTTCTTCTCTGTTGAAGTTCCAGGAAATAACAGGTAGATCTAGATCCCCTTTTACTCTAATTGGCAATTCCCCACCAAATACCACTTTTCTATTTTCATTTATGTTAAGAGCTTTTGAGCTTGCTTATGTAGTTATGTTCTTGAAATTTTTTGACACCTTCTCCCTTTTGCAGAGGTTGCAAGTGACGAAAGAACTCAACGCCAAAATAAACCTCGTCGGTATGTTGAAAAAATAACAAAATATATGTTATATACTAATTTCTGCTCTGCTTTAATTTATAGTATGTGTTGACATCCTTCCACTTTTTGCTGAAGATACTCGGAGATGAACTTTGGCCAATGAACATAGTGATGATAGTAATCATTGAGGACCCACTGGAGCTTTGGATCCAATTAAGACCTGTGCAAGAGACCCAGGCCTTACCAAGTCCTTGCAACATTTCACTGTCAGATATCTAGCACTTTGGGCTATCTTGTAACCCAAACAATGCCAGGTACATACACTTCTATTGCAGATCCTGTGGTTTGGCTTTTGTAACTTTTCTCTGTTCACAGTTAAGTCTGAGTGATGTAGTGAAGAACCTGATTTGGAAAATAATTCCATTAGTGTAGGTATTACCTCTAGTGATGGTTTGTTGATGTTTCAGACAGCAAAAACAAGCTAAAAACAATTTGTTTTCCCTGCCGGAAACGCCCAACTATTATTGACTGGTGGGGTGGGGGAGTATTATAACTAGCCTAGATCTCGTTTGAGAGTGCTTATCATCCACAGTGTTGGTTGTGCTTACAAAATCTGGACATTGCACATGTGCAGGTTTGACAGTTGAAGGTGTTCAAACCATCACTATGGTCGTTTGCTGTGACAATTCTGATGGGCTGGTGTTGTTACAATTGTTTAGGTGAGTTTGTTGGCATTCCAAGCGTTTGAATTCTTGGTCCTTGCTATGCAAGTGAACGGTTGTGTGACCCTGGTGTCTTTACATGGTCAGGTGAGATTTACATGGTACTCTTATGTCAGCACATTATCAGACGTCGTCTCAGTCGCAGCATATATTGCATACACAGTCTCATACGAGTAAGTGTGAAGGTCTTGATGGAAATCGTGAGAGGTCTCCTCCGTACTGTAAAGCTCGTGTTCCATTTGTACATCAGTCTGTGTGCTTGGGTTTGCGCTTGCTCCTGTGCCTCCGCCGCCTTTAGCTCGTTGGTACTCGGCTGACTTGCATCCATTATATTTATATTTATGAATGAAGAAGCTGTAAACTTGTTATCTTATCCACTGTGTTGGAGATATAAAATTGCCCAGGACAATGGTACGGTCTTGGTAGTTAATACGGAGTAATATACTACTAGGAGCATGATTTTGTTATGGTGGTGTGAATCTTGCTTTGGATGTTATAGACAAATCAGGTCTTTTGCCTTCAAAGACCGTAGACGCCAGTGCAGCCCATTGCGCTGCCGCAACTTTCCGAACGTGCTCTGCCTGATGTGTACCGTGGGAATTACAAGTATAGCCTCCTTTGGAACGCAGTAATATAAATTCAGCCTCTCTTTGGAACATTGGAATTCTACAGAATTTGTTCTATATATAGGAGGAAAAAAACAGTGTTTAGAAAACAATGTCGTGTTCAAAAGGGGACCTACAAGCGAATGAGCTTGTAGTCCAGTGGTAGGCCCGTTCAGTGGGACGCTACCCACCAGGGTTCAAACCCTGGTGATCGCACCTTTTCTGGATTTTATCCAGAATTTGCAGGGGTACACGCACGCGTGCGCGTTCAGTGGTACTGCGCGTTTCCCGCGCACTGGAGGCGGCGAGTCTCTCAATCTCTTTCTTTGCGTGTGTACGGACGCGCACGCGTGTGTGTGCGTGTGGTGTGTGTGGGTTGTGTGCGTCGTCCAAAGTTGTACCCAGAAGTGCCAGATAAAAAAAAAAGGTGGGGGGACCTACAAGTGCCAGATGCCTCTGAGAATAACAGTGGACTTATTATTGTCATGCGGGCATGGATCAATTTCTGGCCCTGGTCCTAGTCCATGTACAGAGCCACGGCCTCGTATTACTGCAACCAGAGCACAGCGAACAGAGAGGAGTACGACCACCGACCGATCCAACAGGGTTCGTTTGGTGCTGGTCCATTAACCTCAACCAAAGGGATCGGAATAGCCTAGTCTATCCAGTAAATAGGCATGTATATACGCGGCGCCCAGGCAGGCCCATTGTTTAGCCATTTCAAACCGTCCTTCTGAATCTTTGGAAATTAATCGTTCAGGCTAGACAGTTGGCAGCACTGTGGTCCGCCGGCATGCAGCATGATAGGATTATGATCCCCATACTCTTTTATTAGAAGAGCCTCAAATGATTGAGCCGCTGTGTCGTCATCTAGCTAGCTAGTGTGACATCTCCGATCCAGTACAGTTTTTCCAGGCCATGCTATGCATGATGAAAACCAACTATTGCGATGAATGATGCGCTAGCTATTGGCATACTAGTGCAGCGCACATTGTCACATGGAGAGACCGGCAGCTTGTCCCCGCTACCTAGCTGCAGAAATAGCTGTCATCCTTAATCCCCTGCTCGATCGTGATTAAAATTTAAGCTGCTCATCTTGAGGTACACACGTACTCGTACGCACGTCTACGAGAGGGTATTTGAACGACAACACGTACTGACACTGAGCCGGCCGGCACTGTTGGCGCCAGTAGTACAGTACACAGAGGACGTGTACTGCATGGTAGCTAGTAGGGGGTAGGTGTAGGTCTACCTACTGCCCTACTACTGCTCCCTCGATCGCGTACCTGCAGGCTGCAGCGCCGCCGACGCCGATCCGTTGCCACGGTGGCCAGAGCGCGCGGCTAGAGCTAGAGGCCGGTGCTCTGGCGCCCCATATGGCGCGCGAGACTGTGTAATACTGTGTGTACCAGCTAGCAGGCTTTCATTTACCATGGCCATAACTACTGGAGTATTGCCTAGCTAGATCTCGACGACAGAGAATCGCGCGCATGGAGAAGAAGGAGGACACTGCCGGAGCCGCCCCAGCTCCTCCTCCTTTTTAAGTAAGAGATCGATCGATCGGCACTCCGTGGAGAGAGAGAGAGAGAGAGAGAGGCAGTGCAGAGTGCAGACACTGAAGAGTGCAGGATCGAGTGAGACGACGACGGCCGGGGGGAAGAGGCGGATCGAGGGGATTAATTGATCGTCGAGCGGCGGCGGCGGCGCGATGAGGCGGCCGCGCATCGGCAGGGTGCTGCTGGACTGCTTCTCCTTGTCCCTGTGCACGAGCACCTGCGTGTGCGTCGGCGCGCTGGAGGACGAGGAGGAGGAGGCCGTCGAGAGGGCGGCGCTGGTGACGACCGGCGACCACCACCACCATCGGCACCGGCAGCTGCGGCTCAAGGACCTCATCGACGGGGCAGGGACGCTCGGCTTCCATCTGCAACCCAAGGTACACACCGCATGCATGCATGAGATGCTGTCTGTCTGTCTGTCTGTCTGATGTGTTATTTCTTTCCGACTGATCGATCGGCCGTCTTGCTGTGCCTGTATGAATGTGTGATCCTCTCTGATCGACGACGCATGCAGACGGTGGAGCTGAGGGTGTCCATGCACTGCAACGGCTGCGCCAGGAAGGTCCAGAAGCACATCGCCAAGATGGAAGGTACGTACGTACCAGCCATTTTGCTCTCTCAATCGATCTTCCACTGCAATGCAAGAGCGCTTGCATTGCTTACCAGGCGGACTTTGATTTGTTCTCTCTCACAGATCGAACACGATTGAAACAACCAAAATCAGTCTTGAATAAGTTTAAGCGAACACGGTATATACATTTTTGTCAGATATATATAATAAGCCACAGTCGTCCCGGCCCTTTTCCGCTTTTCGATCAAAGACCTGCCTGCCATGCATCTGCATGCCCTTCCTCACTTGTTTAGTTGTTTTCCCCGATTCCCTCAATCGTCAGCTACATACTCTGTATTGGACTAGTGAATATACGCCCTGCATGCCAAGGCAAAAATACCTACAGTAGTTCTCAGTAAGGTGTATCTTCTCCAACCACTGAATAGGAGTAGAGGAGTAGTACGCTGCTCTAGGCCTCTGAAAATGAGTATTTAAGCTTGATCCAGTCGTCCAACATCGTTAAACAAGTCAAACTTTGTTAAACTTAGCCGAGTTTATAAAAACAGTATCAACATTTATATCTTGAACTATTTTTTATAATGATTAATCTAATCACATCCATTTGTATCATAAATATTTATAACATTTTCCTATATAGTATAGAGCAGAGTTTGCTTTAAGACCACCTGCACCGGTCTCCTTTATCACTTTCGCTATACGCATATAGCGTAAAAATTTGCTGCGGCGGGTTACTTCACCGGCTCCGGTACGCGCGCGGGGACGCCAAATCCAGCGGAGCCAATGGCGCATAGCGGACAGCGCATGGGGCGCGCGCCCACGCGGAGAGAGCGCACAGAGAGAGCGCTGCGTCCGAGTGGGTCCCACTTTTTCTCCTAACGAAAAAATACTAATATCTCACAAACCGAAAACTCAAATTAAATTCCGATTGCATCATTGAATTCGTTGCAATTAATTCTTCAAAACTAGATCTCTCATGAATATATTTAGATAAAGTGACAAGTGAGCCCACATTGAATAGATGATGATATAGAGGATGAATGAATGCGGGAGAAATAAGTATGGAGGAGAGAATCTTAATGACCAGGACGTATAGAGGATGACAATAGATAAACGTGAGTGCAGATAGTGTAAGCCCCGCAGAACAGAGCGTGAAAAAAAAATCCTGATCTTCGTTAGCGCATGACGTCATGTATATTCTATTTATCTCGATGGAATTGATGATGGAGGTACGAACAGAGGCATTTATTTGGCTGGAGCCTGGAGAGCTTTGCACTGGAATGCAGCTGCAATCCGTGTGGTACCGGTGTACACTACACCTGCATCTGCATCAACGCATGTATAAACGGCGTGCGTGCTAGGGCGACGCCCAACAACGTGACAGGATCAAATCACATCACATCGGTGCCCCTGTAGTGCCCTGCTTTTTGTTTTTTTGAGCAACTACTGCCCTGCCCCTGCTGCCTCATCCACGTACATTGCCCTTGGGCCGTGTCTACCCGGGGGGCCCAGGCCCACCGAAGCATTGACAGCAACTGTCATCTCGTTGCCGCTGATGGATATGGGATCTCAGGATCTGTCCTTGGCGACATGCTCGCCCAGCGCACATGCCGCTCGCGGATGTCTAGCACCACATCATCCATTGGGCATGCCCATTTGCCAACAAATATTCGGAATCGGAACGCATGACGACAGCTACAGTACTACCGGGCCCTAGGAAGATTGGATCATTAATGAATTCGGTAGATAGGAGCATAATTTTTTTCCTTATATCCCATGAAACGTTACGGCCTTAGTTCAGTCTATTAAAATATACTAATTAAAAAACTAATTTAATTATCGATCAAAGGTAAATTCGTGAAACGAATCTATTAAACATAATTAATCTATATTTTGATAATATGAATTTAATAGATTCGTCTCCTTAATTCTCATATGGTGGTGTAACTAGTTTTAGAATTAGTCTGTTTTTAATAGGCTAAACAAGTGTCGCAATATCCGATGTGAGAGTTAAAAAAAAATCTAGAGAAAACGAAGACACAGTTAGTGGTAAGGTACCTTTTAGCAAAGTGAATTTGTACTCGTCCCCTTACAAATTGGAGGCCTCTTATCTAGAACCAATCCCTGAAAAGTAATAACCATTAGTGAATCGAGTGAAAAAGGATGCCCTATCGGTGAGGTACAATCTTAGTGCAGCGAGTTTGTACTCGTTCCCTTATGAATATTAAAGACCAGAATACTTTATATTCGTCCTTAATTAAAAAAAGTGAATATCTAACTATAACTTCTAGGATATTCTGTTCCATAGGGCTTGATTTCTCTTCCTGATTTAGGCCCTATTTAGTTCTCCATTTGGCTGAAAAGTTTTTGCACAAATGTTTTTGGGTGTAAAGCTCTTTCCAACATGCATTTTGCAAAAATGTGTTTAGATGTTTCAAAAGTTTTTGCAAAATTACAAGAGTAAAAAGTGTCACTCTCATACTCGAAGACACTTTTTTTTTGGACTTTTGCCTCCCAAATGCAAACTACACTTTTTTTTGCAAATTGGACTAAGGATGTTTAGATATATTTTGCAAAAAGATGTACTAATCGTCCAAAATTTTTTGCAAAATGGAGGAACTAAGCAACATCTTCTAAATCTCGGCTCCTACTTGTTTGTGACACACAAGATCTGTCAGCCCTTGAGTTTTTTTTTTCGTTTTCAACTTTCCCCCTATTTTTCTGTCCTGCTTTGTTCTCCTTCCACTATATGTAGGACTAGTGCTACTAGTAGTGTACATATGTGTCACTCATCAGATGTGGTCGAGGAGGATTGTGCCGGCCAAGGGCTGAGCTCGTGTGCGGGATATTGGAGAGCCAACCAAACATAGGACCATACAAAGTGCAAGAAAGGAATCAGAAGTGGAGGGTGCAATCTCAGCGTGGGTGACCAAGGGACCACGGAGAACGACGCACGAGATTAGGACCAAAACGGGAGTGGCAAAGCTTGAGGCCAAGGTTAACCCTCATAGTTCCTAATGTCCTAAGTGCGGTAGAGAACAATAATATTTATATTTATGGATCTAAATAAATTTATTATAAAAATACATTTCGTAACTAATCTAATGATATTTGATATCATAAATGTTGTTACGTTTTAATCTATAATTAGTATGTGCTAGAATTACATTCTTTGTAGGACGGAAGAAGTAACTAATTATAATTCCATCATCCAATTAGCAAAAAAAAAAAAACTAATATGACCTTTTTTTGTTGATCATATTAGACTTGTCCGTTTCCTAAAAGAAACATTAGACCCGGCCCTCTGTAATTGAAAGATGATATTATGATAGTTATGGATAGTCTATCTGTAATAACACTGGTGTCTGCAGGCGTGACATGGTTCGAGGTGGATCTAGAGAGCAAGAAGGTGGTGGTGAAGGGGGATGTGACGCCGTTGGAGGTGTTGCAGAGCATCTCTAAGGTCAAGTTCGCACAGTTGTGGATGACCGACCCTATAGCTAGTCTCCATTGTAGCTAGCTCTTGTTGGTGTGTGCTGGCGGCGCTGTTGCTGCACGCCCAGATTGCCCTCCATCTATCGTTGTTCTCGGAAGAAGGGTCGGGATTCATATAGCCACTACTTCTGCTATTACGACTGCCTAGATTTGGCGAGCTCGCACGCGCCATGCATGGCTTTGTTCGGGTAATGGTTTTTGCGCAACTATAAGCCGACTGATGTCGTTTTGTTGTGAAAGAAAAACATTACTAGATTGATAAGCGAACAGAGCTCTGGCTTTTATCTCGCGTGTGGCGTTTCATCGAGGCTGTGTGCTACTATACTGTGCAAGTAGTTAGACATTCTCCTGTTGTTGCTGGTGTGTAGTACTTGATACTGGTGGTATCAGTGTCATAGAGGACTTTAAAATCTATATCTCCAGGGCTATATAAAATCACAGTACAATAAATTAAAACAGTGAAAGGCATGCACTTATTTTTAGCTCTGAAAAAATAATATACTTTTTTTTGAGGTATGTGGTTGTGATCCTTCGTTACCAGAGAAGTCAGAAGACGGTACATACTTTCCCATTCCTTGGATACGCCATGGCCCATGGCCCCTGTACAGACTTTCCCATTGGGGCCCATGTGAAGCCCGTATGACAAACGCTCGTTAACTAACAATTTGAGAGATGCAACATCCACCAATTTTTTCCAAAAAATTTGGCACCCGTACGTTCCCGTTGACCGTTGTATATGATCATACTCTCTCTGTCCATAAAAACCATATAACTATAAGTTGCATATTAAAAAAATTAATTCATATTTAATCAAGTATCTAGTAAATAGTATTCATATTTATGATTCTAAATCAATTTATAAAAAAATATACTTTGATATCATAAATATTATATAATTGATTAAATTTAAAGTACTAAAACATAACACTATGCTGGGATTGCATATTTTTCTAAATGGAGGGAGTCCTACATTAACAAAAAGGTGACTATAACTATCAGCAGCCGGCTAAATTCTTCTATTGCGTGCTCACCGAGGAGCCCGGCGATTATTGCCTGAGATCGCCAGGCGGTGAGTCCGTCCCTGCACTGCAACCATCATATCAAAAGGATTTCACCACTCGATGCTGCTTACAACTGGACATACAGAGGTACAACACATGCCCTTCTCAACTTCTAGGCTTTAGTGCGAGAGTCTTCGTCTGTTTTGACTCCCGCAAGGGTCTCGAGCAGCTCGGAGTGTGTCCGAACCCTAGCTAGGGTTTCGGTTGATTTCCCCCCCCAATCTCTTCCAAAAATCAGTGCTTTCCCAATGAACCCATCTTGGCCCCTAGTGGGTTTCAATGATTGGATGAAACACAAGATTACTGTAACTAACGTGTGTTTTGTAGAAACAAGATTAAGTTAGGTCACGGTAATGGCGACGATACGGGCATATGGAGTTCATGCCCCCTGACGATGGATATCGTTTCGGTTTTCAAAGGACGGATGACGTAGACGGTGGTAGACAAGGCTAAGTGTCATATGGTATTGGAGGACACTTAGGTAGTCTTAGGTCTTTGTTTTTCCTTTGGCCGTACTATAAATGGGAGCGTGAATGAGTAGCTTGACCTAGATGAGTCTATTGAGGTAGGTGTGGTGCACACTTGTTATTTCATAGCCCTAGGTAGCTCAGAGAGATGCCTTAAGTCGACAGGATCAAAAGTCGTTTAGGCCGCGTCGCGATCCGAGTTGAGTTTGCCCTTGTTATGGGCATCGGACGCTGGCCAGGTGGGCATCGGACGCGTCCGATGCTCACCCCGACTAGGGTTTAGTCTGGTGCGTGGCATCGGACGCGCTGATGTGTTCACATCGGACGCGCCCATACCACTGTTCACGTGGGCGTGAACTGGAGGCCGCATCGGACGCAGGCATCGGACGCTGAGGGCCAGCGTCCGATGGCCATCCAGAGAGGTTCCAGCGAGGTCAAATCCAGATCGGACGCGTCCGATGTGGTGGCATCGGACGCTGCCCAGCATCCGATGTCCCTTTAAACAGTCTGACAAGAAGGTACAGTAGACCGTTGGACAAGGTCATCGGAGCGTCCGATGCTAGGCATCGGCGCGTCCGATGCCCCCGCAAAATGCTTGTCTTGTGCTGTTTTTGGATGGCCAGTTGGGGGAGTATATATACTTCCTTTCCTCCATCCATTTGAGTGTTCTTGCCACTTCCATCTGCTGAGAAAAACATTGTGAGTGTGAGTGAGTGCAAAAGCCCTAGTGAGGTTGAGTGATTTGCTAATTGTGAGAATTAGACACCTCCTAGTGAGAATTGAGTAGCAAGTGTGCATCCATCCATCTCTTTGGCCTTGTGTTGGTCAAGTGAGAGTTCTAGCTTGTTACTCTTGGTGATCGGCATCACCTAGACGGCTTGGTGGCGATCGTGAAGCTTGGAGAGCATCCGGTGGCATTGTGGATGACCCAAGCAAGCTTGTGACCGGTAGCGAGCGATTCACCGGGCCGGAGTGGCGAAGAATCAGCTCGTAGTGAGCACTTGATCCTTGCGCGGATCAAGGGGGAGCGATACCATTGCACGGGTGCTCCAACGAGGACTAGGGGGGGTGTGCCGACACCTCGGCAAAAAGATCGTCGAGTCATCTCTACTCTTTTACTTACGCATTTACTTTCAAGCAATTCAATTCCGCATTACTACTTGTTGTTCATTCTATATTGAATTGCTTTGCTAGAGTAGGAGTGGCTTAGACTTGGTCTTTTGTGCGGTAGAATAAAGAGAATCATACTTCTAGGCACTAGAGGGTTAATTGAGGCTTGATAGGTTTCATTATTGCAGCAAGTTTTAGAAAAGCCCAATTCACCCCCCCTCTTGGGCATCTTGATCCTTTCACCCAAGTGCGCTTCCCGTCCTCCTCGTTCTCAAGTCCGGTGGTGAAGGGCAAGGAGCTGTTCGCGGTGTCCCCTAGTGCTCTAGGGGAATCCCGGGGGAGCAGGTGCGGCGGTGGTGGTCTGGTGCGGTGCGGCCTAGCGGATGGCGAGCCTCGTGAGGCGGACTCCGGGCTGCGGCGGATGGTGTTTCCTGCGTCTGGTGAGTCTCGGGCGGGTGGCTGGGTAGTGACGCAGGGGCTGCCTTGTTTGGGTTGCTATTTCAGCTTGTTGTGGTTGGTGGTGTGTTGTGGCGGCTGCAGGTTGTGGTTGAGCTATTGCGCGTGTCGGGTGTGGAGGAGGTGGTGGCTGCGTGGCAGGGCAGGGGGTGATGGTGGCAGGGGTGTTGAAGGTGGATGGTGTTGGAGGATTCTGCTGGTGGTAGGGGTGGTGTTGGCCGGTGGTGGTGTCTTAGGTGGTGGGCGATGGTGTGTGGCTGAGGGGAGTCTTTGTTCCGGAGGGGGCTTTGGGGTTGTGGGCGGTAGCGTTGAAACCATGGAGAAGGGTCGGAAGGGGGCGGTGGATCTAGAGAATCTCATGGGGGTCTGAAGCTTTCAGAGGAGGAGCAGAGGGCGGTCAAGGGTGCTTGGCAGTCGGGTTCGTGGGAGGCAGGTCGCCACCCTCAAGCAGTTGGCAAGCTTTTCTCCACAAAGTCTGGGTATGCGGAAGGGATGGCTCAAGCTCTGGGTAAAATCTGGTGTCCAATGAAGGGGATCAAGTGCAAGGAGCTTGGGGATAACTTGTTTATATTCACGTTCCTTCAACCAGGGGGTAAGAGAAGAGCTGTTACTGAGGGTCCTTGGGAGTTTGGTGGCGATCTCCTTATTGTGGTGGATTTTGATGAGACTAAGAGACTTAAGGACCTAGAGTTCACTCACATCCCGGTTTAGATTCGGGTTTTCAATCTCCCTCTAGGTCTGATGAATGAAGGGACTGGGCGGCTGATTGGTGACAAGGTAGGAAAGTCCTTGGAAGTAGAGACAGATGAGGATGGATCAGCGGTGGGGAGCTTCCTAAGAATCAAAGCGCTAATTGATGTTCGTAAGGCATTGGCTAGAGGTGTTATGATGGAAGATGGGCAAGGGGATTCTAATTGTTGGTGTAATTTCCGTTATGAGTTCCTCCCTAATTTCTGCTATTCTTGTTATCTGCTTGGCCATGTGGAAAAAGAATGTGATGATAATGTGTGGAGGGAGGAGGCACAACAGTTTGGGGATTGGATGAGGGCAACACCAGCGAAGAAACGTGATCAGCGAGGCCGATGGTCAGCGGGAAGTAGCTCTGGGGGGAGCTTTCAACACAAAACTTCGGGGTCTTGGAGGCGGGAGGAGAAGGGGAGGAAGCTGCAACATAGTGCTGATGATGACATGGTGAAAAATTTGGAGGACAATGATCTCCGGGATGATGGTTCGAGTTCTTTGAAGGTGGCTTCCCATAAAGCCACAACAACTGTTTTTCCAAAAAGGCTGACCTTTGGGGATAGCACAAGTACTGATAAAGAGAGCAGGGTGGCGCTGGTGGGACATGAGGGAGGAATGGGGGTGGAGTTGGCTGGTGGAGGAGGAGGCTAGAGTTCTTCAGAGGCAGCAAGGGAACAACCCATTAATGTAAGGGGGGATGTTGGAGACAAGGCTTTTTCGCAGAAGAGTGAGCGGGAAGGTTTTGCGGATATGGCAACTATGGAGGTGGATGGGGCTGTTGTAACAAGTGGGAATGAGGAGGTGGGCCAAAGGCTGAATGTGGTTGGTGAGATTGGGGTGGAGGGGTCTGTTGAGGAGTTGGCGTCGAGTGGTGCTGCTAAAAAGAAGAGAACCTCTACTTTCAAAAGGCGTCCACGTGTTTCAAAGGAGGTGGAGGGGGAGATGAATGCCTCTCTAGCTGGTCAGCGCAAGCGCGTGGCAGAGGAGTTGTGCGGAGAAGAAGAAGCTCAGAAGAGGGTTAAGTTCCAGGAGGTTTCAGTGGCAGTGATGGAGGAGGATCCTGCGGTATTGGCTGGGCTGCATGGACAGCCTGGCCGGTCCCAATGAGGCTTGTGGTTTGGAACTGCCGAGGGTTGGGGAATGGCCCGACAGTTCGAGGTCTTCTGGATGTCCAGAAGAAGGAGGACCCTGATCTCTTGTTTCTCTCTGAAACAAAGCATGGCAAGAGATGGATGGAGGGGTTTAGGTGGAGGCTGAACATGCCTAATATGGTGGTGAAGGACAGTGTGGGTGCAAAGGGTGGTTTGGCTCTGTTTTGGAAGAAGGAGGTGGATTTGCGCGTGTTGAGCTGGTCTAGGTATCACATTGATTCCTTGATCAAGGAGGAAGATGGGGGCGTTTGGAGGTTTACGGGCATATATGGCGAGTCTCGTAGTGAAGAAAAGGAGAAAACGTGGAAGTTGCTCCGTATCTTACAACACCGCAGCAAGCTCCCGTGGTTGTGTTGTGGCGATTTTAACGAGATACTTTTTAACTGTGAGAAGGAAGGGGGGCCTCCAAGAGCAGAAAGTAGCATGATGAGATTTAGAGAAGCACTAGAGGAGTGTGACCTGCATGATTTGGGGTTTGTGGGGGATGCTTTCACCTGGAGGAATCACCACCATAATGCTTCTAGCTACACCAGGGAAAGGTTGGACAGGGCGGTGGCAAATATTGCTTGGCGGGCTCGTTTTCCTTTGGTTCAAGTGATAAACGGGGATCCCCGACACTCGGATCATAGGCCGATCATTGTGGAACCGGGTGCAAAGGAGAAGGTCTCCTGGAGGGAGCCAATGGAGGTTATGAAGAAGTTTGAGGCGCGGTGGCTGGAGGAGTATGACTGCTACAAGCGGGTGGAGGAGGCATGGGAGAGTGCTATTAGTGAAGGTGGGGTGAGTCTCATGGAAATTCAGACCCGTGTGTTGGGGGAGCTGTGGGAGTGGGATCGTGAAGTCCTCGGGGCCCTGGAGAAAAGAATAAAAAATGCAAAAAGAGAGTTGGAGAGGTGGAGGAGGGTTTCTATCTCTCAAGACCAAGTAAATCGGGAACACCTGCTGCGTTACAAGCTGGAGCGCTTGCTGGACCAGCAGCATGTCTACTGGAAGCAGCGGGCTCATTCGTCATGGTTGGTTAAGGGGGATCGGAATACAAAATTCTTCCATGCTCATGGGTCTGCAAGAAAGAAGGAAAATACAATAAATAAGCTGAAGAAGGAGGGAGGTGGAGAGGTGACGAGGGAACATTTAAAGACTTTTATCACTGACCAGTACCAGCAGCTCTTTATGTCTACTGCAGGGTCCAATGTTGAGGAGGTTCTTGATTGTGTCCAGGCTAAGGTGACTCAGAATATGAATGATAACCTGGCTGCACCGTTCTCGAGTGAGGAAGTTTGGGATGCTCTGAAAGATATGGGAGAACTAAAAGCTCCTGGGGCAGATGGCTTGTCGGTGTTGTTTTATAAAAAATTCTAGTCGCTAGTGGGAGAAAAGGTCAAAGAAGAAGTGTTGGCTGTCCTAAATGGGGCTGCTATGCCAGAAGGGTGGAATGATACTGTGATCGTCCTTATCCCAAAGATCAATACACTAGAGAAGCTTAAGGATTTGAGTCTGATTAGCTTGTGCAATGTAGTGTACAAACTCATCTCTAAGGTACTAGCAAACAAGCTGAAATTGGTGCTTCCTGAGATTATCTCACCATCTCAAAGTGCCTTTGTTTCGGGAAGATTGATTACAGATAATGTCTTGCTAGCATATGAGCTTACGCATTACATAAACCAGAGGAAGTGGGGGGAAAATGGGGTGGCTGCTATTAAGTTGGACATGAGCAAGGCGTATGATCGGGTGGAGTGGACTTTCCTAGAAAGGATGATGTTAAGGTTGGGGTTCTCAAGGCCCTGGGTGGAGAGGGTGATGAAATGTGTTACAACAGTGAACTACCGCATCAAGGTCAATGGGGAGTACTCCAACTGCATCAATCCCCAGAGGGGGTTGCGGCAAGGTGATCCTTTGTCCCCATATCTGTTCATTATGTGTGCTGAAGGGTTGTCAGCTTTGCTGCAAAAATCAGAGGTGGAAGGGAGGATAGAGGGAATTAGAGTGTGTAGGGGTGCCCTGAGGATTAACCACCTTTTCTTTGTTGATGACTCGCTGATTTTGATGCGAGCTTGTAAGGGTGATGCGCTAGAACTGCGGAGGATTCTACAGGTCTATGAGAGAGCTTCGGGGCAGATAATTAATAGGGATAAATCTGCTGTTTTGTTCAGCCCCAATACCGTCGAAGATGACAAGAATGAGGTGAGACAAGTCCTTAACATTATGCAAGAAGCAAGGAGCGAGAGATATTTGGGGCTACCAGTCTCTATTGGCAAATCAAGAAAGAAAGCATTTGAATATATAAAGAAGAAGGTATGGCTCCGAATACAAGGCTGGCAGGAGAAGTTGTTGTCCAAAGCAGGAAAGGAGATCTTAGTAAAAGCAGTGGCTCAAGCGATCCCAACCTATGCTATGTCGTGTTTTGAGCTGACTAAGGGGCTATGTGATAAGCTGAATTCCATGATTGGTAGATGGTGGTGGAGCCATAATGATAAAGACAATAAGATTCATTGGCTCGCATGGGATAAGTTGACTTTACCAAAGAACAAGGGGGGATTGGGCTTCCGAGACCTCTACTTGTTCAATCTTGCAATGCTAGCTAGACAAGCATGAAGGCTCTTGACTTCTCCGAACACCCTATGTGGCCAAGTGCTAAAGGCCAAATATTTCCCCAATGGCAATATCTTGCAATGTGAGGCGAGGGATGGGATCTCATATACATGGAGAAGCATTTTGAAAGGTGTGGACTTGCTTAAAGAAGGAATAATATGGCGAATAGGAGATGGTGAGTCAGTTAATATTTGGACAGATCCATGGATTCCACATGGTACCACGAGACGTCCTGCTACTTTTAGAGGGGCAACAGTGATGACAAAGGTGGCATATTTAATGGATCTGAGCACCGGTTCATGGGATGAAGCTCTAGTGCAGGACATTTTCTCAGGTTTTGATGCTGAGGCTATCCTTAAACTGAGAGTGAACCGGGACTTGGAGGACAAACCTGCTTGGCACTTTGACAAAAAGGGCTTGTTTTGAGTAAAATCAGCATATAAAGTGGCTGTCCAAAGAAGAGAAAATGCACTGTGTAGAAATGCAGCAACCTTAGTGTCTGGCTCAGGGGGAAATTCTGACTTCAATTGGGACAAAATTTGGAACATGGAGGTCCCAAATAAGGTTAAAATGTTTATATGGCAGCTAGTTCATAATAGCTTGGCGGTTCGGCGGAACTTAATTCGCAGAGGGATGAAAGAGAGTACCTTGTGTCTCATGTGCCATAGACTAGATGAAGACGCTGGACATCTTTTCTTCAAATGCAAAGAAGTGAAGGAGGTTTGGAGGGGCTTAAACTTGGAGGAGTACCATCAAATTTTAGCAGCCAGCCACTCTGGGAAGGATTTGATGCAAAAATTATGGTCCTTCTCTGTGCAGATCCAGCTGCATATTGTTGTTTTATTATGGAGATGGTGGTCAGCGGGGAATAAGGTGAATGCTGGGGACAGAAGGGCCACGGGCCCAGAGGTTTGTTCTCTGGTGACCTTTTATGTGGCACGATTTGATAAGGGGAAGAAAGTAAGTAAGGGTCAGCAACGAGTTAGGCAAAACAAATGGGAACCGCCTCCGGAAGATGTGTACAAGGTCAATATTGATGGTGCTTTTACTGCTGCTACTAATCAGGGAGGATGGGGTTTTGTTGCTAGAAACAATGTTGGCGTGTTTTTGGAGGGTGGCTGCGGTAATCTGTGCAGAGTGGCCACTCCTTTTCAAGCTGAAGCTCTTGCTGCCCTGTACAGCCTAGAGAGAGTAGCCCAATTAGGGATGTCAAAGATTATCTTGGAGACTGACACGACACAATTGGTAGAGGGTTTGACTTCTCCAGATCTTGATCTAAGTATGGATGGGAGCCTCCTGATGCAAATTAGAGATTTCATTGGCTCATTTTTTTGATTACTGTGTCATTCGGCATTGTCCGAGGAATTACAACAAAGTGGCAGATTGCCTTGCAATGTATGGGGCGAGCGTGGTTAGCTCTGGTTCAACGGTGTTCATGAACAAGTCCCCACCTTTGTGTCCAACCTGGTCTCCAGTGACCTGGCTGGAGATGTTGTCTAATGGAAACAAGCTTTCCAGTTTCAAAAAAAAAACTTCTAGGCTTTATTTTAGGACTCGGACCTGTTTAGTTTCCCCAAATTCTCCTATTTTTTTTAGACTTTCCGTCAAATCAATCTTTGAACACATGCATGGAACATTAAATGTAGGTAAAAAAATAACTAATTGTACTTTTAGTATATACATGTCGAGACGAATCTTTTTAGCCTAGTTAGTCCATGTTTGGATAAAGTTTGACAAATAACAACTATAGTGCTACAGTACTTTTTCCAAATATTTCTGGGAACTAAACACAACCAGTTATTTTGACTTCCCTCATAGTTTAACTTTCCTGCTCGAACTTCAAATTTTGTACATCTTATTCTCTTAACTTCCAAAATCATTTAAATTGCCTCACTGTTCCGGTTACAAGTCATTTCAAGGCGGTTTTATTCTTTTCTTAATTACAAAAAGGTAAATATGTCATAAGGTTTTTAAACCACCAAAATGTCTCTAAATTCAAAACTATTTTTTTTAAAACACATTCTAGAGATATATTGGGATACAAGAAACCCAAATTCCAAAACTCATATTTAACTTTAGGAAAATGGGAACATATCCAGGAAAATAATAAAAGAATATTCCTAAAATATTCTAATCATTGTCTAAACGTATTTTAAAAACTTTCCAAATCAGAAACACAAAAACACAAGGATTATTGCATTCAACACTAGTGTATATATGTCACATCTCATATTTTTGCCATTGTAAGTTTTCAGAACACGTGTAGGCATTGACTAAAATGTTTTACGAATTTTCTTTTTATGATATTTCCATTATCTTAGAGACAAATCCAATTTGGAAGCTTCTAATATTTTATTTGAGTATCCCGTGCCCTAATCCATCTCTAAAATTTTTAATCAAATTTTCAGAAGGTTGCAACCATTTTTTATGGTTTAAAAACTTTACACCAAAATTTTTAATTACTAAAATAACTGCGATGACAATTTAGAGAAGTGAAAAATGATGATTTAAGGATTCTTTCTGTCCAATAAAACATGCATCTATGGATTGCGTATCAGCAAAAATAGATTATGTTTGACCAAATTTCTAGTGAATATTATTAATATTTGTGACTCTAAAATAATTTACTAAAAAAATACATTTCGTAATCAATTTAATGATATTTATTTTATATCACAAGTATTAATATATTTTTATCTATAATTAATCAAACTTGAGATAATAAATCATAATATTATGCTAGAAATCTAGAATTGTACGTTTTTCTGGATGGAGAGAGTATTTTATTATTCATAGGAAGGCCCAATAAAGAGAAGGCCTTCGCGGAGCTGTATCCGCCCCTTTATACAAGTTACTAGCTTGATAGTGTGCGCTTCGCTGCGCAGACGAAGATTAAATTAATAAACAAATAATATCAAAAGCATCTAATTATAAAATAATTTATATTTAGGAGGTGTTTATTTTTGGTAACTAAATTTTAACATGTGTAACATCGAAATGTTATGACACTAATTTAGAGTAGTAAAAATAGGCTACTAATAAAACTAATTATACAAATAAAGACAAAGAACAGTGAACATAAAAGGAAAGGGAGAAATAACGTAAAGGAGAAGGAAAAGACAAAAAAGAGGAATGAACAATAGCGTTATAGTCCCTGGAGTTGTGAAAGCTTTCAAAAACCCATAGCTGAGAGATACTATTATGGGTGCACTGACGTCACACCGTTTTTTGAAAAGAGAAAAACCTATGCGGAAGTTTGTTCAAAAATATGTGCTAAATGAAAGGAAAAGAGAAAAAAACTCGTGTTTAAGGAATACTATTATGAGCGCTCTATGAACACGCTGGTTTTCGAAAGAAAAAAACCTATACGAAAGTTTTTTAAAAACCTATGCTAAAATGAGAGAAAAAGAGAAAAACAATAACCATTAAAGAAAATAAAAATGAAATGAACAGTAGACTAAGGCATGAAGACGTAAAAAGTAACTTCTTATTAAAAATATTATTATACCTTATAGTACTATTGAACGCGCTACCGCGCATCGATTTTTTAGAACGAAAATCATAAAAAAAAGAAAAGAAGAAGAAAAAAAGTAGAAAAGAAACATAAAAGAAAAGGAAAAAACGAAAGCAAAAAAGCAAAAAAAAAAAGCTACAGTACATCAAGCGCTGGGAGGCCGCCAATCCTCCCGCGGTCATAGGTTTATATTATGTAATTAGTTTTGTTAATAGTATTTAATACTTTAAATTAGTGTTAAACACCCGACATGGCATCCCAAAACTTTTTAATTTGGAACTAAACAATCTCTAAATATATCAGTCACTATATAAGTATAAAACACACATAAATATTAAGAGGACGTTGTCCCACAATTAGAGTTTGTATTATTGGACGCGCTATCGTCACACTGGTTTTTAATAGAAAAAGATACTTACAAAAATCTTAAAAAAATAGAAAAATAGAAAAAGTAAAAGAAAAGAAAAGAAAAAAAAAGCTACAATAGCCTACCGGCGGGAGGGCGTCAATCCTCCCGCGGGTAGAGGTTGTATTATTATACAACTGCATGCAGCGAAGAAAGATGAAAACAAACACCTAACCAGCCAAAAACTACTAAAGTTCATCAACAACCTCCCGACAAGTTATTCTTCCCTTTCGATTGCAACCATACACAAGGTTTAGACGAAAGCATCTCAGCAGTGGGCAGCTAACTTCTGAACTCAGGCACTGCTTCGATGAACAGAATCGTTGATCCTCTGTAGTATATATTTTTTTTAACGTAACGTCCTCCACGATGTTTCGATACCAAGAATTCGAGAAAATCGTTGCCTGGTACCATCTGAACCTGATCATTCAGATGAATTTGTCGTCATCATCTTGTTAGGCCGCAGCGCATGGCAGCAACACTCTGCAGCTGCATTCTGAAACTTGCTCCGTTACAGTTACAACAGAACTGATGTAACTGTGGTGCTTTATACGCAGCTGTACCAAAATATTTCAGTCACTGGCTTCTGAACGCATTACGAAGCTAGGAAACGACATGGTAATGTCCCTGAACAATCAGCAATAATTCAGAGGTAATCAGATTCTTCTTCTGAAAGGAAAAAGGGCAGGAATAGCAACGTTTTACAGGGGGGGGAGATGCATGCGCTACTCACTGCAAATAGGGGAGAGACATGTTTCTTAGTGTTGCCGGGTTCTTCTTCACAAATTCCTCCCATTCTTCAGGATCTATCCTCCCATCTCCATTCGAGTCCGCCTGACTGAATGTCTGCACTCCAATCCAAACAGAGAAGCACAATACCGATGCACACGTTATGTCAGAATAAATAAAAATGAGATCTTTGCAAACAAGCACTTGTGATGAGTAGCAGTCAGTATGTATCGATTACGTTATCGACGATCGTCTCGACGGTGCTATCTGGAAGGCAGAGATCAGACTCGTCGAGCAGTGCCAAGACCATCTCTCTGAGCTGTTTCAAAGAGCAAAATCGATTCTAAATTACGTAGAATGGAGGAAATTCTGATTTTCAGAGTCGTTGCTAGTACTAAGGCTTGCACACTGGCTGTTTTGATTTGTTTTTTCGGAACACAGGAGAGGATGAATGGATGGATGAACGGTCACCTCTTCTTTCTCGATGTAACCTGTCCCCCTCAGATCATACAGCTTGAACGCGACTGCATAGCGGACGAGAAATCCAAATCAAACAAGATCAGTTCCTTGTTCCTCGATGTAACCAAAACCAAAAGCGCGGGATTTGAGAGTGAGTGAGAGAGAGAGAGAGAGAGAGAGAGAGAGAAAATCCCCACAAACATGGGCAGATGGACGAGAAGACGATGGGCAGATGGACAGTTGATGATACATACACGCTGTCTTCTCCGACGTAGGTGCTTTCGGGTGGAACACGCTGAGCGAGCGCACGAATTCCTCGAAATCGATGACGCCGTTCCGTTTGAGATCGAACAGGTCGAAGACCTGGCACAGTGAACACGAGCTGAGTTCCCTCCGGTAACTGCAATTATATGCTTGCTTTCTTGCTTACCCTGTCTGCGAAGAGGTTGGCTCTCTTGCTGTCCCTGAACAAGGCGAGCTGAAACTCCTCCTGATGGATATGATGGACCAAACCAACACAAACTCCAATTAAATTAATCCGTCCGTCAGTAGCGTGTGGTCAGAATAAGAATTCGTTCAGAGCTCGGAAGCCAGGAATGGAGGCGGATCCGATCCGCGTGCGATCCATGTTAACTATTACCGACCTTGTGGATGAGCCCGTCTTGGACGATGGAGAAGCTGAGCTTCTTGTACAGCTCGTACAGCGCCTCCACCTCGTTCACCGTGACTGCGCGCCACATCATGTACAGTACAAGCATTCAAGCAAACACAACAGCAGCAGCGTTAAGTTAAACGTTAGTTACGCAATTGGGCCGGCCGTCGTCGCCGTTGAGGAGGGGGGAGATGAGAGATGGATGCTCACATACATGAGGTCTGGGACGCCAGCACGGCCGGATCCTCGTGCGCCGGCGCGCTCCTGCTGAACTGCTTGGACGACGCGCAGCCCATCGACCTTGCCGGCCGGGACGACGAGGAGGCCGGAGGGCTACGCTACGCCGCCGCCGCCGCCAGGAGATACTCGCGCCACGCCTCTCTCCTTTGCTTTTGTTTTTGCGAAAATTGTTTTGTCGGTCTCCCTCCCGCGCCCGTGCCTGGAGTCCCGCGTCCGCGATCTTTATACTACGTAATCTTTATTTATTTATTACTATTACAATACAAAGCGAACTCGATGGGCCCACCCAGGCGGCTGCTAGCAGATACTCCAGCTGCTTCGCTCGTGACTCCAACCCAAAACAAAAGGGCCTTTTCTAGCGGCGGCATGCGAGTCCAAGGCCGATGAGCCTCTCCCTCGAGGGCGCGTTGACTCTTCTCTACTTCTAAGCCGCGGGAAAATTTCGCGTGCGTTCTAAACAGGCCCTTACAGTATTGACCGATGAACCAATTGGACCGCCCAACCTAGCCCAGCCCAGCCCAGCCTAGCCTGACACGGACTCAGGCTAGGTATGGCCTGTAGTGAACGGGCCAGGCATGACAGACCCATGTTGTTTGGGTCCTACTGAAGAGGGCTTCGTACGACCATCCTCTCAGGCATGACACTACGTGATGAATTGATGATGATTCTCAGGGCGACTGACTAATAATTAAGCACACCACATCCTGCGTGTCGAGCCTGCACGAGCCATGGGGAGGCAGGCGGTGGCGGTGGCTGCCGACACGCTCTCTCCCAAGGCGCTTCACACCGGATCTAGCGAGAAGAGTAGACGGACAAGGGGACTCGGTCCGACAACTTGAGGTCTGAACTCGAGGCGGTGGGGGGCGGAGCTAGGGCGTGCCACACTTGTTCCCGAGGCACGACCTCGTGGAGGGGAGGACCCGCCCATGACAACAAACCCTTGCTTGCGAGCGGTGAAGGGAGTGGCTTCCTCAGGGCGACAAGCAGAGCTCGTGGCTAACCTCTTTTTTTTTTGACAAGGTGGCTTACTTCTTTGAGACCGGTACACAAAAGGGAGGCGCTTGCGGCAGCACACCTCGCTAGTGAGAGGAGAAAGGGTGGAGAGGAGGATTGACATAGCATGCATTCAACGGACCGACAACATTCTATCCAAGCTGGGCTGGACCGCCTAACATGCATGAGGAGAGACCTAGACACATTATGAGTGTGTTTGGTTGAGTGTACAACTTATAGCCTGGTTCCCTGGAGCCAGTTTTAGACTGTTGTACATGGGTTGGAGCCTGGCTAACTGGAGCCAACCGTACATCTGGATCGAACGCCTGAGTCGGCCGTTCAACCAGAGCCAGGCTCTGGCCAGCCCGCCTGCAGTTCGCTTCACCTCCCGTGTGCGGTTCCACATCGTCACACCGCACCGCACCACCAACCATCGTCGTCTTCCTCGTTGCTCCGTGGCACCCGCCGTTCGCGACACCATCTTCCACCGCCTCCATTTGCCCCACCGGCGGTCGTCTGCTCCTCCCCGCTGTAGATCCTCTCCTCCACTTCACCGACCCGAGCGAGCAGGCCCCGCCCCGGCCCCTCGTTCCCCACCGCTCGTCCACGCCCGCTGGAGCTCGAGCAAGCAGCCGGAGCTCTGGTGTTGTCCCAATCATCACTACCGTGGTCGGTGGACTCGGCCGTGCAGATTGCGGGCAACTTTGCGGCCATCGGCAAGCAACTGCTTGTGCGTTCCTTGCTCGTCTCCAGCTGTATCCTGCTCTTCATCTTTGGCGTCCAAGCTCTGCTTCAAGACGGCCGCAGGGCACCACCTGTTCTACGGCGACCGCGACGGAATGGTGCTGCCGAGTCGTACGTGTGCCGGTTCACGAAGACCGCCCGCCTGTGGTAGGAGCGCGCCCTGGGATGGGTCGTCTTCCCCAACGCCGTTGGCGAGCTGCACGGCCACTCCGGCAGGCCGTCGTGTCGTGCTGCCTCCGTGTTGCTCACTCACTCTGCTCTTGTGCACCGGTGGGCTGCCTCTGCTTTTTCAGGTGGTATGCGATTCAAGCACAGAGGTATGCCCGTGTCATGCTCGTCGTGCTCACAACCAAGGATGCGCACCACCTGTTCGATGAAATTCCTTAAAGGGGGTAAAGTTACGAGGACGAAGAAGAGGTGATTCTACGCGAAACAAACCAGGCAACCAAACAAGTCATTTGCTAACCAGGCTTAGACGACACAGACAACCAAACAACTAGCAATTGGCTTGCTGAGGATAGGCTAAAACTGGCCAGACTTAGATTCTAGCGAGGCTAGAAATAAGTAAGGAAACCAAACATACCATATATGGATCGGGCAGGGCTGGCGTTGGCTTGCTATTCGCCGACTTATGCCATGCTTGGACATAGCTAAAATATAACATATGAAGGGGTGACTTAGACTTGTGGAATGTTTTTTTTCCTTCAACATCAAACATCGTTTTTTATCGGATAAGGCTAAAATATAACATATGGAGTGGTGACTTAGGCCCCGTTTGGTACAGCTCAGCTTCACTAGTGAAGCTGTTTTTTTATAGAAAATAGCTTCATGAGCAAATTACTAGGTGAAGCTGAGCTGTTTTGAAAAAGTGTTTGGCAAAACAGCTTCACCAACAACTTCATGCATGGTTGGGAGAGAGAAATGGAGGTGTAAGCTGTGAAAAGCTACTTTTTTCAACTTCATGGGTGAAGCTGTTTTTGTGAGAGGGGAAATAACAAATGGTGTTTGACAAAAAAAACAGCTCACAACAGCTCATGAAGTTGTTGTGAGCTGTACCAAACAGACCCTTAGACTTGTCGATTGATTTTTTTTCTTCAACATCAAACATCGTTTTTTTTATCAGACGGGGCTAAAATATGACATATGTAGTGGTGATTTAGACTTGCCGAATGTTTTTTTCCCCTTCAACATCAATCATCCGTTTTTTAGCTTAACCTTGGCTCTCATGCTCTCATATTAAAAAAAAAAGATAGCTCAGCCGAATGGCGAGCTATCCTAGTATTTACAAAGTTTGGAAACACGTATCTCCTCTCAGACATGAAACTGTCCTGGGTGACTGGGTCTCCAACTCTAAGAAGATTGAGCTATCTCATGGGCAAGCTCAACCGAATTACATGAGTGAGGTACATGTATATATAGTATTTGAATTTGAAACAGAAAAAAAAGAACGATCAGCTACAGTAGAGCTAGTAGAGCTCTCTAGCTTGTTGCCTTGAAGATGGGATAGGATCCATCGACATGGTCCGAAGCGCACTCTCGCCGACAGATCGACATGAACCAGCAGCCTCAAGCACAACGTGTGCACATCCCGTGCTGCTCCCCACCTCCACACCGGCGGGGCGGGGATTAGTGGAGACCATACTGGGCCATGACCTTCCCCCTCCCTTGGCCACATTAATCTTCATTAAGTGAACAATAATCACTATTTATTGATATTTAAAATTTAATTACATAGATCACACCACCCCCCACCCCTCCCCTCCCACCCCCCACACACACACCTTATTGATTTAGCCAAGTTCTGCCATTGCACCTCCAAGCTACAGCCCTCCTCCACCTTCACCTCCAGGGCTTTCATACGTGCTACAGAATCCGCCATCAGAGCATCCTACTCTCTCGGTCCCAAAAAATACAACATACTTTTATGTATCAGATTGATCAATTATATAAATAAAAGTATAAATATTTATAATATCAAATAAATATTATTAGATTAATTATGATATATATAATAAATTAATCTAGAGCCATAAATATAAATATTATTTATTAGAAATCTTGTTAAACGTGAAGCACTTAAACTAGTACTCTCTATATCCATATTAGTCATCGTTTAGGACACCGTCTTCAAAACACAACTTTGACATCTTTTTTTATAAATATTTATGAAAAGTAATAGTATATGTATATTTTTATGAAAGTATTTTTCAAGATAAATCTATTTATATAATTTTTATATTTATAAACTTCGAAACTTAATAGTTATTGTTGATTTATATTTTCAATGTTTGACCTAAATCTTGTCTAAAACGATAACTAATATGAATATGGAGAGAATATGTACTACTATACTAACTATAGTTATACTCCATCCGTACACGTAAAACATGTCGTTTAGGACAGCGACACGGTCTCTAAAACACAACTTTGACCTCTTGTTTGTTATAAAAATATTTATAGAAAAATGATATATGTATATTTTTATGAAAGTATTTTTCAAGAAAAATGTATTCATATAATTTTTATATTTGCAAACTCAACAACTAAAAAGTTATTGATGATTTATATTCCTAATGTTTGATCTAAACCTTATCCAAAATGATATGTTTTACAAGTACGGAGGGAGTATGTATATTAATTTTGGAACGGAGGTACTCCCTTCAGTTTGGTAAAAGAAGTCGTTTTGGAAAAATTTGGGTCAAACATTGGAAATATAAATTATGAATAACTTTTAAATTATTGAGTTTAGAGATGTAAAAATTATATAAATAAATTTGTCTTCAAAAAATACTTTCATAAAAATATACATATACTATTTTTTAATAAATATTTTTAAAGAAACAAGTGGTTAAAGTTATACTACTCCGTATCGCAAATAGAAGTCGTTTAGGACAACGACACGGTGTTCAAAGCATAACTTTGACCACTTGTTTCTTTAAAAATGTTTGTTGTAAGAGGGGTGTATATATTTTTATGAAAGTATTTTTCAAGACAAATTTATCTATACGATTTTTACATCTCTAAACTCAATAATTTAAAAGTTATTCATGATTTATATTCCCAATGTTTGACCGAACCCTTTTCTAACTTCTAAATAGGATACGGAGGGAGTATTTTAAAGACCGTATCGTTGTCCAAAACGACTTCTATTAGTAAACTGGAGTGAGTATATCTAAACTTCGTTACCTGTTCCAGCAAGTGCACATTCCCCAGTGCAATTTCGAATAACCCCAATGGTGTCCAGCTCAGCTAGAATCACTTAGCTCACGTTTTCCGAGAACTTTGAAGTCTATGACGTGCTATCTTACCGCGGACTGACTTTGTATTTTTAAATTGTTTTTATGTTATCATCAGGCGATTTACCGGTGGGCCGTGAGGACGTCTTAACAACAACCGCAATGCCCAGCTTTAAAAACATTATTTATATATTTTAATAGAAGAGTGAGAAAAATTAGCTTCTACTCCCTCAATCCTAGAATAGATGACACGGTCAAATTTTCTCATGTTTAACTAGATTTGTAGAAAAAATTAGCAACATTTGTATCTTTGAATAAATTTATTATAAAAATAGATTCTATGATCTATCTAATAATGGTAATTATGTGCTATAAATATTAATATTTTTTATATGTACTTGGTCAAAGTTAAAAATATTTGACTTCTTAGGAAGCGATAATGATTTCTATTTTGAGACGGAGGGAGTAAGTGAAAGTTACACATTCTCCCTCCGTATCACTTTTAGATGACGTTTAGGACAGCGACACAGTCTCTAAAGTACGACTTTGACCACTTGTTTCTTTAAAAATATTTGTTGTAAAATGGTATATGTATATTTTTATGAAAGTAATTTTCAAGACAAATTTATGTATATGGTTTTTACATCTCTAAACTCAATAATTTAAAATTTATTCATAATTTATATTCCCAATGTTTGACTCAAACCTTTTCCAAAACGTTATCTAAAAGCGATACGGAGGGAGTATTGCAATATTATATGTGAAACTGTTACGTGGACTAAATTATACTATAAGTTATTGCTAAAAACTAGTATTATTAATTAAAAGAGATTTGTTACGGTGCTTGGGAGCAACCAGTGGTTCCTGCCGTTATTTTATTTGCAACAGGTTCTAATTAAGAATTATAATTAAGGGTAGTTTAGTAATTATCCTATCGATGCTTCATGCCTTCCCATCGCTCCCTCCGTCCGGCCATTCCAGCTCGCCGCCGTCGGTCCGACAGATCCTACTCGCCACGGCCAAGAGCAGCCTTCCCCTTCAATTTGTGTTCGTTTTGGCCCTCTCCGAACTTCTGAAGCCATGTATCTACACTTGCTTGAGCCTTGTCTCGGTGTGGCCACGAACCCACCATGGCCGAAGGCCGGAACACTTTTCATCTACTCTTGCTTCTTTCCTCCCCGCTCTAGTGCTCTCATCCACGCTGCACGTTGGCCTGTGGGCAGAAAGCTATAGAAAGCACAAGGATAGAAATCATAGATTCGTAGGAACCCAGAAGCCGAGAAGGTTCGAACCTCGAAGAATCATGGATCGTTCAGGTTAGAGTAGCGAATGGAGCGGTTCAACCCTCGACCCTCGTTTGACGCAGATGGAGCGGAGGGTCACTGGTAGGAGCACTACAGCTCCGCGCCATTTGCAGGCGGATGCGAACCCGCCGCCGTACGGAGACAAAGAGGGGGAGGGAGCTGCGAATCGACGAAGGAGATAGAGCTCGCGAGGGAGCTGCGGAGACGAACACCGGCTATCGTAGCACCGGTCCGCGACGCTGTCTAGGGCGCGTCTAGAGGAAGGGAGCAGGACAGCGGAGCTGGGGAAAAGCATTTGGATAAGAACGATGAGATGGGAACAGGAGAAGTAGCTAAGATTAGAGCAACTTTGTTTTTTATTCAGAGAATCAGAAGCGGCTCTTGAGACGTCAAAATACTGTTATACCTGCTATAATTAATTATAAATCAGTTCTCAGTCCACATATTTTTTTCTGGTCTACAACTTAAGTTCCTTCTATCTAGTTCCTCCTATTTTTCAACCATCAGATCTAACCAAACGGAAGGCTCTTATTTTCTCTAAGCACTGTAAAATTCCTCTAATTAGAAAAGGTTATTATAAAGACGCTGCTGATCCTTTGCCCGATAGTGACAGAACTAGCTAGTGTTAGAATTATATATGGGCTTGACCCATTAATAAATTCTAAAATTCATAATAAATCTCAAAACCCATTCATGAGTGTAAAGAGGGGAAGTGGAACTCTTTAGTCCTACCTGCTAGTGGAAGAGGAGGAGGACTTGCTTAAATATGTAAGTCATCTCTACTTTCTTAAGTCTAGTGTGAGAAGGAGAAAGAGAAGCTCACACGTGCGCGCTCGCTCGCCTCGGCGTGGCGATTGGCGCGGGTGCGCGGCACCTGCATGAATGGTCCGCCGAAATCTGGCTCCTCGCCTTGCGGGAGCGCGGTCTCCTTTTGCAGTTTTTGTTTTTGTTTTCTTGGCCTTCAAGTTGCAGAGTCCTAAACGGTTACAACTTAAGAGTCCTAGACCGATTTAGATCGTGATCGCGACACGAGGTCGGTTCAACAGGACTATATAAGCAACCTATCGGTCACGCCAAAACGCATCTCAACACCTCTCGAGCTAGGGTTTTGCTTCATCTCGCTTTTGCGCTGTCGTCTAGTCTTCTCCAGTCCGTTCGCTTGCGTGCACTAGCGACCGGGCGAGCAGGTCTCCGGAACCCTCGTCTTTGCGATCCTACACCGGGAGAAGGCGAATAAAGTTTCTGGGAAGCGCTCGTCGCGCGACTGCTCTCGTCTTCAACAACGGGTCGTCTACCGTCCAAGTCAGGCGGCGCTACGTCCAGACGTATTCGTCGTCAACTGTTTCGAGCTCTTCCTCCACCGCTCATCGACGATCAGCCAGCACCAACTCCATCACCGTCTTCTCCAGCAAACGAAAGGTACACCGCTCGTGATCTAATGTCTTCGTTTATACAATTCAATCTATCTGGTGTACGAGCTATGCTTATACCAGATCTTATGTCTTTGTTCTTATTGTTTAATCTATCTGGTGTACGAGCTATGTTTACACCGTTTGTCATATTTGAGATCGTGATATGCCTATTTTATTATGCTAGTAAATAATACAATATGAGATATCTAGATCATCAATTTATCATGATGTATATTCTGGGTTTAATCTGAAAATTACCAATTCTTTTAACAATCCAAAACCTTATTATAGGTTTCCAGAATTAACTATGGCTAGTTTTGTTGATGCGCTAAAGCCAGAAATCTTTTCTGGAGAGCACTTTAAGAGATAGCAAGTTAAGATCACCAATTGGTTGACGGCCATGAAAGTGTTCTGGGTGAGTGCTGGTATGCCCGAGGAAAATATCTCTGAAGATGATCAGAGAAGATTCCAGGATGCCAACCAAATCTTTGTGGGAGCTGTGCAGAATGTTGTTGCTAATCATATTTTTGATATAATTATGCACATTAAAGACGCAAAGACTTTGTGGGATTATCTGGTAGCTACTGTGCTTCAGATGCTGGCAAAGAGTTGTACATCATGGAGACTTTTCACGACTACAAGATTGTTGCGAACAAATCTATAGTCAAGCAAGCTCATGAGTTACAGCGTCTGGCTAGAGAGCTTGAACTCCTTAACTGTGTTATACCCGATGAGTTTGTGGCTGGGTGCATTATTGCAAAGCTACCTTCCTCTTGGAGGAATTTCGCCACAAGCCTTAAACACAAGAGACAAAAAATATCAGTTGAAAACCTGATAGCATCTCTTGATGTTGAGGAGAAGGCTCGGGCTAAAGATAACACCGAGAAGGGAAACGAGGAAAGAGCTAGCGTCCACTTCATCTAGAAAAACCATGGCAAATATAAAGGAAAGTCTAAGTCTTTCAATGCCAAAACTACTACTGCATTTAATAATAATAATAATAAGAAGAAGAAGAGTAAAGCAGAGTTGTCGTGCTTCACTTGTGGAGAGCTTGGGCATTTTTCCAAAGAGTGTCCGGAGTGAGCGGACCGCAAAGGGAAAAAGAAGAGTGTCAACCTTGTGACTACTAGCGATGCTGATGACGGGTATGACAATTTTCCTACTGTACTATCAGTATTTCAATCACCAAGTTGGTGGGTTGATACAGGTGCTGATATCTCTCTGTTTTCTTCTTATCAGGGGCTTCAAGGTTCCTCCGTCCTAATGGGGAATGGATCACATGCTTCTGTTCGTGGTGTTGGCACGGTAGATCTGAAGTTTACTTCGGGGAAGATCGTGCAGCTGAAGAACGTGCAGCATGTCCCTACTATACGCAAGAACCTTGTTAGCGTTTCTCTTCTTTTGAGGGATGGTTTTAAAGTAGTTTTAGAGTCCAATAAAGTAGTTATGTCTAAGCATGGACAATTTATTGGTAAAGGCTATGATTGTGGAGGCTTGTTCCGCCTATCTTTAGCAGATTTTTGTAATAAGTCAGTTAATCATATTTGTGGCACAATTAATGATAGTTCTAATATTTGGCATTCTCATTTATGTCATGTGAACTTTGGTTTGATGTCATGTTTGTCTAGCCTGAGTTTAATTCCAGATTTCACTATTGCCAAAGGTTCTAAGTGCCATAGTTATGTGCAATCGAAGCAACCTCGAAAGCCTCATAAGGCAGCAGAGGAAAGAAACTTGGCACCTCTAGAACTCATACATTCTGATCCTTGTGAGATGAATAGTGTGTTGACAAAAGGTGGAAAGAGATATTTTATAACTTTAATTGATGATGCAACTAGATATTATTATGTTTACTTGCTTAAAACTAAAGATGAAATGCTAGACTACTTTAAAATCTATAAGGCTGAAGTTGAAAATCAACTAGAGAGAAAGATTAAACGTCTAAGGTCAGATCGTGGTAGTGAGTATTTTCCTATATTTTTTGATGAATTCTATATGGAACATGGTATTATTCATGAGAGGACAGCTCCCTATTCTCCTGAATCAAACATGATTGCCGAGAGGAAAAACCGCACGTTGACTGACTTGGTGAACGCCATGTTAGATACTTGAAAGGATCAAGATGCCCAAGAGGGGGGGGGGGGGGTGAATTGGGCTTTTCTAAAACTTCTTGCAATAATAAAACCTATCAAGCCTCAATTAACCCCCTAGAGCCTAGAAGAGAGATTCTATTTAATCTACCGCACAAAAGACCAAGTCTAAGCCACTCCTACTCTAGCAATGCAATTCAATATGGAATGAACAACAAGAGTAATGCGGAATTGAATTGCTTCAAAGTAAGTGCGTAAGTAAAAGAGTAGAGATGACTCGACGATCTTTTTGCCGAGGTATCGAGGTGTCGGCACACCCCCCTAGTCCTCGTTGGAGCACCCGCGCAAGGGTATCGCTCCCCCTTGATCCGCGCAAGGATCAAGTGCTCACTACGAGCTGATTCTTCGCCACTCCGGTCCGGTGAATCGCTCGCTACCGGTCACAACTTGGCTTGGGTCATCCACAATGCCTCCGGATGATCACCAGGCTCTCCGATCGCCACCAAGCCGTCTAGGTGATGCCGATCACCAAGAGTAACAAGCTAGAACTCTCACTTGACCAAACAAGGCCAAAGAGATGGATGGATGCACACTTGCTACTTAATTCTCACTAGGAGGTGTCTAATTCTCACAATTACCAAATCACTCAACCTCACTAGGGCTCTTGCACTCACTCACTCTCACAAGGTGTTTCTCAGCTTATGGAAGTGGCAAGAACCCCCAAATGGATGGAGGGAAGAAAGTATATATACTCCCCCAACCGGTCATCCAAAAACAGGACAAAACTGGGTTTCTGCGGGGTCATCGGACGCTCCGATGCCTAGCATCGGACGCGCCGATGACCTCGGCAAACGGTTGACTGTACCAGTTTGTCAGACATGTTTATGGAGCATCGGACGCTGGGGAGCGTCCGATGCCCCTGCATCAGACGCGTCCGATGCCGAAAAGACCTCTCTGGAACCTCTCTGCATGGCCATCGGACGCTGGCCCTCAGCGTCCGATGCACTGCACAGTTCACTCCCAAGTGAACAGTGACACCGGACGATCCGATGTGGCACCATCGGAGGATCCGATGGTCATCGGAGCATCCGATGGTCACTCAACGCGCATCCGATGCCCATACCAAGGGCAAGATCAACTCGGATCGCGACGCGGTCTTAACGACTTTTGTTCCTCTCGACATAAGGCATCTCTCTGAGCTACCTAGGGCTATGAAATAACAAGTGTGCACCACACCTACCTCAATAGACTCATCTAGGTCAAGCTACTGATTCACACCCCTCTTTATAGTACGGCCAAAGGAAAAACAAAGACCTAAGACTACCTAAGTATCCTCCAACACCATGCGACACTTAGCCTAGCCTACCACCGTCTTCGTCGTCCGTCCTTTGAAAACTGAAACGATTTCCATCGCCAAGGGACATGAACTCCATATGCCCGTATCGTCGCCATTACCGTGACCTAACTCATCCCTGTTTCTGCAAAACACACGTTAGTCACAGTAATCTTGTGTTTCATCCAATCACCGAAACCCATTAGGGGCCAAGATGCGTTCAATCTCCCCCTTTTTGGTGATTGATGACAACACGAGATCGAGTATAGAGAGAAGAGGTTTTCAAATCATGACATGTATGAACTTGCAATGAATAAGGGAAAATGATTAGGGGCAAGCTCATACATATCATGACAACATCCTGCACTCAACAAGTTAGAGTGAATAGCAAGAACAAGAGTAAAGAGCTCGAATACATAACAAATGAGAATTGAGCACAAGTAGTCGAGTAAAGAGAAATGACATGTCATATCATATATCATAGTGAGCACAAACATGTCATATGATCCATAACATAAATATGCACAAAAGATGCGATAAGTAAAGAGCGTATGTGAGCGAAACACAACATAAGATATCAAAACCCTCTCACATCACTCCCCCTATCGCCATACTCGGCCACTCTCCCCCTTTGGCATCAAGCGCCAAACTAAGCGTCGGAGGGCGGAGGTGGTGCAGACAAGTCAGGTGCTGTCTCCGGAGTCCTCTGAGTGAACTCGAACTGCTGAAGGAGGGCCTCGGAGTCGGAGGACGAGTCACCGATAGCCTGCTGACCCTCTGTAGCTGGAAGCTGCGGAGAAGCGGTCGGGGTCGGCGCGGACTGCTGTGCTTGCTCTGAAGCTGTCACAGGCTCTGTAGCAGTGTCAAGCTGAGTAGAGGAGTGCGGAAGCTCATGAATCGGAGGTAACTCAGCCTGCACGGTCGTCGTGGTCTCAGACTGGACGGGCTCTGTCTGCTCTGAGGACGCTACAGAACTCGGAAGAGTCTCGGTAGTGGAAGTGACTGGAGCTGTAGACGTCCGGACTGGGTCCTGTAGATCTGGCATGGGGAACCCAGTGAGCTCACTGAAGCTGGCTGATAAGTCCCGTGTAACTGAGGTAGTCGTCGTGTAAAGGGGCTCAGTCGGCCTGGGAGTGAAGCCTGTCTGCAGCGGACTGAAGAGCGGGGCCCCGCCTGGAGGAGTGGTGAAGCTGGTGAACTGAGAAGAGCTGGGGCCCGAGAGAGGCTGCTGTTGCTGCTGACCAAACTGCGGTGGCTGACCAAACGGCTGAGGAGGGACTGGTGGCTGCCACTGGAGCTGCTACGGTGGTGGCTGCTGCCACTGCCACTGGGGAGGTCCGCTGGCCAGTCTCTCCATGAAGCTCAAAGTCTGCTGCTGGAGGGCCATCATCTGTCGCTGCAGGGCGTCTGAACGCTCCTGAGCCTGCTGCTGTGCAAGTGCCTGCTGCTGGGCCAACCGCTGCTGCTCCTGGGCAAGCCGCTGGACGTCCTGAGTGACAGTCCTCTGCTGCTCCTCCATCCGTGCTAGAATAGCAAGGAGCGCTGGATCGGAGGAAGCAGTTCCGCTGGACCCTACCTGGTGGTCATGTGGACACGGCTGGTAGCGAGGCGGGAGCTGGTAGTCCTCATCGGAACTGTCTGTGGGATCCGAGACTACGTGTGGGTCACCACCCTCGAGATCGGCAAGCTCCTGCTCCGCGAGCGCCTGAACGACCTCGTCCTGCTGCTGAGCTGACTCTGGCACCTCAGGTCTCTGACGTGTGCTAGTCTGTGCCTGCTGCTCTGGCTGCCTGCGGTCCCGACCGTATCCCAATAGCTGACTCATGTTATACTCAGGGAATACGGTCGCTGACCCGGTGAGTGACTGACTGAGCTGTGTACCAGTGGTGGCAGCTACCTTCCAAAGTATGTATGAAATCCAATGGGCATACGGAAGCTGCCTGCGGGCCTTGATGCCCTCTGCTACAGTGTCCTCTATCTCACACAGGATCACGTCCCAAAAGTCAAACTCCTGCTGCCTGATCATATATGCAAGTAACCATAGCTGCAGCCTGGAGAGACCCTCTCCGAAGCCCACCCTGGGAAGCAAGGTCCGCCTGAGGATCGCGTTGAGGATCTGAGCCATAGGGGTAAGGTCCCTAGGAGTGCGGCTCGAACCCTCGCCGAACGGCTCTGTGAAGCACGGGCGAACCAGGTCGGTCGAGGGCTGGGCACCACCGTGAGGGCGGCGGGGTGGCTCCATCCGGTCGTAACACAAGTCGTGGATCCGGGTCTGTGATCGTGTCAAGCCAAACCAATCCTGGATCTCGGACGAGAACAGTCTGTAGTGGTCTCCCTCAAGTGCGAACTCAATAGTCTCTCGGTCTGGGTGTACCCACAACGAAGCATAAAACTGAAATACCCAGTCCTCAATATAGGAGCCAGACCGCCCCAGTAGATCTGCCAGACCAGGTAGGAAGGTGAGGATGGGGCGAATCTGCTCTCCTGCTGCGTCCACAACTGCCTCTAGAGAACAGACACGCTGGGGTCGCAAAGAAATCCCGGCGTTCCTGTAACCCTGGTAGAAATCCTCCTGCAGCACAGTGTAGAACGACGGACTAGCCTGCTCCTGCCGCTCCCTGGGAAACCACTGCTCCACTGGGACGAGTCGGAGTGTCTGGATCTGTGAGCAAGTGGCGCCCCTGAGGTCCAGTCGAGGGATCGGCGGAGGAGCACGCCTCGACGGAGCACGTGCGCCCCGCAGAGGGACATCGGGCCGAGGTGGCACCGCTGTCCGGCGACGAGTGGACCGGCGTCGGGGAACCTCCTCAGGAACCTTCTCCTCTGCCTCTGCCTCTGGAGCCTCTGCCTCAGGTGCCTCTGCTGCCTCGGCCGCTGCCTGGCCCTGCCCTGAGCTCTCGGGCTCAACTCCGGGCGAGGTGAACGTCGTCCGACGACCGGCAGCCATGAGCATGCCAGTCGGCGAACCGTGGCGACGCTCGACCTCCTCGATAGCTCTGCGCTGCTCGGGGGACAACTGGTCCGCAATCCGAAGTCCGCCCGTACTGCCACCTCGCTCTGCACGCTCTGCGGCGTCTGCCACTGCCTGAGCCTGAGCTGCCTCTCGCTCGGCCCGGGAGCGCTTCCGGCGCGTAATAAGCTTCGCCTTCCCGGGTCGCTGACCGGAAGGCGGGGGACGCGGAGGAGAGTCGTCGGGGCCACCACCAACGTTCTTGCAGCGCATAGCTGACAAGAACGAGAAGAACGGTCACTGAGAAGTGCTGAACTGCCACTGAACAGAACCCACTGAAAAAAACTGGCGCAAACTCCCCCTGACACTGAGAAACACTACCGCTGTCACTCGCGAGGCTTGGCCTCGATCCGTACCCGCGGGCTTGGCCCCGGGTTAACTGACACTGCCCAGCTGCCACTGACAACGGACACTGACTCGCTGCATAGAGATGAGGGATATACATAAGCATATAGAGTCTAGAGGTAAGCGAGACCTATGGAAGCAAAGCAATGTGATAAGAGAGAGAATGGGCTGTGCTACCTGACAAGCCGACGAAACGACCCAAGAAGGAGGAGAGCACTGACGTCCTAGGGTCCACACGTCACACCGGGAGGACTGCAAGAGAGTGGAGGTGAAACGGGGTTAAAACAGGGGAGAACAACCATGTAGGCATTTGAACGAGCACCTGGTGGACAAGGGTATGGAGGGGGAGGGAGGGTGGGTGCTCGGTGGCTCACTGGACGGAACGGCCGACCGAGAAGAACGCCGGAGAGGAGAGGAGACGCGAGGAAGGCGGTCTCCGGTGAAGAGGCCCGGAACGGCGGCGAGCTCCGGCATTGGTGGAGGAGACGCGCCGGCGGATCCTGACGAGGGCGCGCGCGGGGGGGCGAGGAGATGGCGGTCCGGCGAGGAGAAGCACGGGCGCGGCGGAGGTCGAGCGGCCGGCGGCGAAGGCTCGGGCGTGGGTGGGTGGCCGGCGGTGAGTAGGGCACGGGCTCGGCGGCAGGATCGTGGGCGAGAGCGACGGCGTGACTGGATGAGGAAGATGACGCGTGGGACCCAACCGTCAGTAGAAGAACTGAACGCGCCGCTTAAAGGAGCATCGGACGCGCCGATGATAACTCATTGGACGCTCCGATGCCTGTCCAGAGAGCTCCAAAACCGCCGAGATCACATCGGAAGCTTCCGGCGCCTCAGCATCGGACGCTGGGGAGTGTCCGATGGACCATCGGAGGATCCGATGGTGACACATCGGACGCTCCTCCGCTACTGTTTCAGCCGAGGCTGCCTACAGTGCAGGCATCGGATGCTGGACCAGCGTCCGATGCAGAGTCCGATGCTGCATCCGATGCTCTATTTGAGCAGTTTCGAAGATCTCCGTTGCGGCTCCCTTTCCCAACCAAGTTCCAACTCAAAGAAGAAGCAAATAAACACCAGTTGGAACCTAGTATGAGCATCCTCGCATAAACCCTCTATTTTATAAATATTTTGCCATAGGCCACATATCATTTTTAGGTAAAATAGGCGATAAATCTCGAGGAGACAACATGTGGCCACCAAAACTAGGGATCTCAACCATTAGGAGCCTCAAATGCTCCCCCTAGCGGTGGACGAACACAGCGGTTGCTCAAAACATAACCAAAAAGAAACGGCAAAGCAACAAACATGCATATGCAATGCAATACGGAATTTTGAATCTAGGTTGCTTGTCAAGTTTGCTCATGGGTAAGCTTCTTCACACGCTTTTTAGGGCGGTTATCTTAACCACGTCTGACAAGCCTATGTGCATAGCATAATTTAAACATGGCATATGTTACAATGTAATGCAAAGACAACTCCCTTTCACCTTTTGACAAAGTTACTTAGATCAAGCACATTTAGCTCACTTCGCAATCTACAAAGAGTGTTTTCATCTAGGGGTTTTGTGAAGATATCCGCCAATTGATCTTCGGTTCTGACTCCCTCTAAGGATATATCTTTCTTGGAAACATGATCTCTAAGGAAGTCATGGCGAATATCTATGTGCTTTGTGCGAGAGTGTTGAACGGGGTTGTTAGCAAGCTTAACCGCGCTCTCATTGTCACACAACAAAGGTACCCTTTCTAGAACTACACCATAGTCTAAAAGGGTTTGTTTCATATAAAGGATTTGTGCACAACAAGCACCTGCGGCTATGTATTCCGCCTCGGCAGTAGACAAGGCCACACTATTTTGCTTTTTTGAACTCCATGACACTAGTGATCTCCCAAGCAAATGGCACCCTCCGGATGTGCTTTTTCTATCTACTTTGCAACCCGCATAATCCGAGTCGGAATACCCAACGAGTTGGAAGTTAGCTCCTTTGGGATACCAAAGGCCAAAGCTTGGGGTGTGCTTTAGGTACCTAAGGATTCTTTTCACCGCTACAAGATGTGATTCCCTAGGGTCGGCTTGAAACCGAGCACACATGCACACACTAAACATGATGTCGGGCCTAGATGCGGTCAAATATAATAAACTACCAATCATAGAGCGGTAGAGAGTTTGGTCAACCGGGTTACCTCCCACATCTAGGTCGAGATGTCCATTTGTTGGCATCGGAGTCTTGATAGGCTTGCAATCATCCATGTTGAAGCGCTTGAGGAGGTCTTTTGTATACTTCTCTTGAGATATGAAAGTCCCCTCCTTCAATTGCTTGACTTGGAAGCCTAGGAAGAATGTGAGCTCTCCAATCATGGACATTTCGAACTCCTTCGACATCAAGTCACCAAATTCCTTGCAATAGGCTTCATTTGTTGACCCGAAGATGATATCATCGACGTAGACTTGGCAAATGAAGATCTCTCCATCAAGCTTCTTGGTGAATAGTGTGGTGTCAACCTTCCCAATGGTGAAGCCCTTCTCAATGAGGAAGTCCCGGAGGCGCTCGTACCACGCTCTAGGGGCTTGCTTGAGCCCATATAACGCCTTGGACAAGCTATAAACATGATTAGGATATCTAGGGTCTTCAAACCCGGGAGGTTGATCAACATAGACTAGTTCATTTATGAAGCCATTTAAAAATGCACTTTTCACATCCATTTGATATAATTTAATGTCATGATGTGATGCATATGCAAGGAGGATACGAATGGCTTCGAGTCTTGCAACCGGTGCAAAGGTCTCTCCAAAATCCAAGCCTTCAACTTGAGAGAACCCCTTTGCCACTAGCCTTGCCTTGTTTCTAACAACCTTGCCTTGATCATCTTGCTTGTTCCTAAACACCCATTTTGTTCCAATGACTCTTGCGCCTTTTGGTCGCTCTTCAAGTGTCCAAACTTGGTTGCGGGTGAAGTTGTTTAATTCTTCATGCATGGCATTCACCCAATCCGGATCACCTAGAGCTTCATCTACAATGGTAGGCTCAACAAGAGAAACAAAGGAGTGATGTTCCATAAATAAAGCAAGTTTTTGAGAGCGAGTCATTACACCCCTTGTCGGACTCCCTATGATGAGATCTTGAGGATGAGCTTGTAGTAGAGGAGTAGTCCTTCGATCAACCACTTGAGGGTCCGCTTGTGGAGCACCAACATCTTGAGCTTGTACCACCATTTGATCATGGGAGACATGAGTATCTTCATTTGGATCCCTTCCATCTTTGTCATCATCAAGTGGTACATGGGATGAGGATGGCTTGTCAATGACTTGCACATCATCATCATCATCTTTAGGCTTGATGACTCCAACCGACATGTTCTTCATTGCTTCCCTCAATGGTTCATCTCCTACATCATCAAGATTCTCATGCTCTCCTTGAGAGCCATTAGATTCATCGAATTCCACATCATATGTTTCTTCTACCATCCGGGTGGCATGGTTGAATACTCGATATGCTTTGGACTTTAATGAGTAACCAACAAGAAAACCAATATCACATCGGCGTTGAAACTTCCCTAGGTGTTGGCGCTTCTTGTAGATGTAGCATTTGCACCCAAACACTCTAAAGAAGGATACATCCGGCTTCTTGTTGTTGAGTAGCTCATAGGGGGTCTTGCCAAGTAGACGATGGGGGAACAATCGGTTTGATGCATAGCAAGCGGTGTTGATTGCTTCCGCCCAAAATTTCTCCGGTGTAGAGTACTCGTCTAGCATTGTCCTTGCTAGGGTGATTAGAGTCCGGTTCTTCCTCTCAACTACCCCATTTTGTTGTGGTGTGTAGGTTGCGGACACTTCATGCTTGATCCCAACTTCATCACAATATTCCTCAATATGGGTGTTGTCAAACTCCTTTCCGTTGTCACTTCTAATCTTCTTGATCTTCACATCAAATTCATTTTGAGCTCTCTTGGCAAACTTCTTGAAGGAAGGGGTTGCTTCGGATTTATCATGAAGAAAGAATACCCAAGTGTACCGAGAGTAGTCATCAACAATCACTAGGCAATAGAGGTTTCCTCCCAAACTTGCATATGTTGTTGGCCCAAATAGATCCATATGAAGAAGCTCTAACTCTCTTGATGTTGATACAAAAGCTTTGGTTGGATGAGTGTTTGCAACTTGCTTGCCGGCTTGACATGCACTACACAATTTGTCCTTCTCAAATTTGACATCCTTCAAGCCTCTAACCAAATCCTTCTTCAATAGCTTGTTGAGAGTGTTCATTCCCACATGTGCCAATCTTCTATGCCATAGCCAACCAAGAGATTGCTTAGTGAACAAACATGTCTTCAAGTTGGCTTCTTTGGAGGAGAAATCCACAAGGTAGAGATTGTTGTATCTAAATCCTTTGAAGATCACTTGTGCATCATCTTGCTTGGTCACAATCACTTCTTTGTCGGTGAACAAACATTGAAAGCCAAGATCACAAAGTTGCCCAACGGATAGCAAGTTGAAGCTCAAAGATGCAACAAGAAGCACATTGGAGATGGTATGGTCATTTGATATAGCCACTTTGCCCAATCCTTTGACATTGCCCTTTGAGTTGTCACCAAATGTTATCTTTTCTTGGTCATCGGCATTCTCTTCTAGTGAGGTGAACATCCGGGGATCTCCGGTCATATGTTGTGTACATCCACTATCAATTACCCAATGTGATCCACCGGTCTTGTAGTTCACCTACACACACAAGAAATCAAGCTTGAGCTTTTGGGACCCAAACTTGTTGCGGTCCCTTAACCTTCTCAACTAGTGACTTAGCAACCCAAATTTGCTTTGGCCTACTCTTGTTAGGTGGTCCCATAAACATAACCTTCACTTTGCCACTAGAATCTTGTCTAAGCATGTAGTGAGCATTGAAAGCAAAGGGCCTAGCATGCTTGGGCAAGGGTGTGGGCTTTGGTTCTTCACAATCATGAGCAAAGTGTCCTTCCTTTCCACATTCATAGCATCTTCCAATCTTCTTCTTCTTTGGCTTAGTGATGCTCTTGTGTTGCTTTATCTTCTCTTCAAGAAAGCCAATGCCATTTCTATTTGTCTTCATGACGGTGTTCATGAGAAGCTCACTTTGAAGACATTGACCCTTGGTGAAGTTCCTCAATCCGGTGGTGAGGTGTTCTTTTTTCCTTCTTGAGCTTGTCATTCTCTTGTTGAAGCTCTAATCGAGATGGTGTCATCTTGTAATCTCTCTCCATCTTCAATCTCTTGTTCTCTTCTTTTAGCATGTCAAGCTCAAGTGTCATGCTATACTCATCATCTTGGGTCTCAACAATGACTTGCTTTGTGGTTGCAAGCTTCTCTAGATCAACTTTGAGCTTTGCATTCTCATTCTTGATCTTGATGTAATCATCATAGTGATCGGCCACAACCACACTCTTGCCTTTGCCACTAGCTCTTTGCTCATCATGCTCACTAACCAAGTCCTCACAAGATGTTGCTATGTCACACTTAACAACAAGGTTAGGAGCATCATGTGTCTCATATGAAAGCATATCATAAGAAATGGTGAGAGCATCATAGTCAACTTTCACTTGAGTGTATTGTTCTTTTAGCAAGGCATAACTAGTGGTAAAGTCACTATGCATCTTATCAAGTTTTTCATTTTTAGCTTTGAGCTCCTTGTTAGAGGACTTGAGCTCCTTGATAGTGGATGACATAGTAGCAAGTTCATCTTTTAGTTCATCTCTAGCATGAGTAGCATGATCACATTTTTCAACAAGAGATTCATTTTCATCAACAAGCTTCTCATTTTTAGCTCTAGTCTTTCTTATGATTTTAGAATAGTCATTTAGCAATTTGACAAGTTCATCATAAGTGGGAGCCTCAAATTCACCATCACTATCACTATCACTAGAGTCATCATCGTTTTGTACCTTCCGGTCACCCTTGGCCATAAGGCATAGGTGTGTAGATGATGATGGCGATGGTGGTGGTGGTGGTGTAGAGGAGCCAATGACTAGAGCGGCCACCTTCTCCTTCTCATCATCACTATCTTCATTTGATGAGCCACCGGAGGAGTCAATGTCGGTGAGCCAATCACCAACAATGTAAGCCTTCCCACCTTTCTTGTGGTATTGCTTCTTCTTGCCATCTTTCTTTTTGTATGGCTTGTCATTCTTCTTCTCATCTTCGCTTGATGAGTCATACTTCTTGCCCTTGTTCTTGTTCTTGTAGCTCTCTTTCTTGGGCTTGGTGCATTGATGAGCAAGATGGCCAAGCTCACCGCAATTGTAGCAATCCATTTCGGAGATTGGCCTCCTCTTGCTACTTGTGAAGAACTTCTTCTTTCTTGAGTCAAAGTTGACTCCATTCTTGTGAAGCTTCTTCAACATCTTGGTGGTCCTTCTCACCATGAGAGCGATGTTGGAATCATCTTCTTCTTCACTTGAGCTCTCATGATGCACCTCAATAGCCTTGGACTTGCCCTTCTTGTCATGGCTAGCTTTGAAGGCCAAGTCCTTCTTCTTGTCGGTGGAGGAGCCACCACTTGGTGTGATGTGCATGTACATCTCATGCGCATTGATCTTTCCCAAGATTTGAGTTGGTGTAGCGGTGGAAAGATCACCTTGATGTAGCACCGTCACGATGTGTCCATACTTCTCAATTGGAAGGACACAAAGAATCTTCCTCACAACATCGGATGGTTGCATTTGTGTGAGGCCAAGTCCATTGAGTTCCTCTACAAGAACATTCAACCGTGAGTACATTTCATTTGCACTTTCATTAGCATGCATATCAAAAGAGTGAAGTTTTTGCATAACTAAATGATAGCGTTCCTCACGCTCACTCTTAGTTCCCTCATGGAGCGCACAAATGTTTTCCCATAGATCATGGGCATTTTTGTGGTTCCGAACACGGTTGAACACATCTTTGCAAATGCCTCTAAAAATGATGTTTTTGGCTTTTGCATTCCATTTCTCATTTTCCTCCTCATTAGGAGTAAGGCTAGTGCCTTCTTTGGGCTTGGCAAAGCCGGTAATCACGTCATTGAGGCATTTAGCATCAACCGCTTCTAGGTACGACTCCATACGGATTTTCCAATATGGGAAGTCGTCTCCCTCGAACATGGGAGGAGGTCCATCACCTCCGGACATCTTAACTCTAGGCGGTTAAGCCTAAATCGAGAGCACGAGGCTTCGATACCAATTGAAAGGATCAAGATGCCCAAGAGGGGGGGGTGAATTGGGCTTTTCTAAAACTTCTTGCAATAATAAAACCTATCAAGCCTCAATTAACCCCCTAGAGCCTAGAAGAGAGATTCTATTTAATCTACCGCACAAAAGACCAAGTCTAAGCCACTCCTACTCTAGCAAAGCAATTCAATATGGAATGAACAACAAGAGTAATGCGGAATTGAATTGCTCCAAAGTAAGTGCGTAAGTAAAAGAGTAGAGATGACTCGACGATCTTTTTGCCGAGGTATCGAGGTGTCGGCACACCCCCCTAGTCCTCGTTGGAGCACCCGCGCAAGGGTATCGCTCCCCCTTGATCCGCGCAAGGATCAAGTGCTCACTACGAGCTGATTCTTCGCCACTCCGGCCCGGTGAATCGCTCGCTACCGGTCACAACTTGGCTTGGGTCATCCACAATGCCTCCGGATGATCACCAGGCTCTCCGATCGCCACCAAGCCGTCTAGGTGATGCCGATCACCAAGAGTAACAAGCTAGAACTCTCACTTGACCAACACAAGGCCAAAGAGATGGATGGATGCACACTTGCTACTCAATTCTCACTAGGAGGTGTCTAATTCTCACAATTACCAAATCACTCAACCTCACTAGGGCTCTTGCACTCACTCACTCTCACAAGGTGTTTCTCAGCTTATGGAAGTGGCAAGAACCCCCAAATGGATGGAGGGAAGAAAGTATATATACTCCCCCAACCGGTCATCCAAAAACAGGACAAAACTGGGTTTCTGCGGGGTCATCGGACGCTCCGATGCCTAGCATCGGACGCGCCGATGACCTCGGCCAACGGTCGACTGTACCAGTTTGTCAGACATGTTTATGGAGCATCGGACGCTGGGGAGCGTCCGATGCCCCTGCATCAGACGCGTCCGATGCCGAAAAGACCTCTCTGGAACCTCTCTGCATGGCCATCGGACGCTGGCCCTCAGCGTCCGATGCCAGCTTCCGATGCACTGCACAGTTCACTCCCAAGTGAACAGTGACACTGGATGATCCGATGTGGCACCATCGGAGGATCCGATGGTCATCGGAGCATCCGATGGTCACTCAACGCGCATCCGATGCCCATACCAAGGGCAAGATCAACTCGGATCGCGACGCGGTCTTAACGACTTTTGTTCCTCTCGACATAAGGCATCTCTCTGAGCTACCTAGGGCTATGAAATAACAAGTGTGCACCACACCTACCTCAATAGACTCATCTAGGTCAAGCTACTGATTCACACCCCTCTTTATAGTACGGCCAAAGGAAAAACAAAGACCTAAGACTACCTAAGTATCCTCCAACACCATGCGACACTTAGCCTAGCCTACCACCGTCTTCGTCGTCCGTCCTTTGAAAACTGAAACGATTTCCATCGCCAAGGGACATGAACTCCATATGCCCGTATCGTCGTCATTACCGTGACCTAACTCATCCCTGTTTCTGCAAAACACACGTTAGTCACAGTAATCTTGTGTTTCATCCAATCACCGAAACCCATTAGGGGCCAAGATGCGTTCAATACTGTTGGTCTATCTAAGGCATGGTGGGGAAAGCTTTATTGACTGCAAGTCATGTCCTGAATAGAGTTCCAAATAGAAATAAAGAGACAACTCCATACGAGTATTGGGTTGGAAGGAAACCATCGCTTACATACTTACGCACATGGGGATGTTTGGCGAAAGTCAATGTTCCAATTTCTAAGAAGCGTAAGCTTGGGCCAAAGACTGTGGATTGCATCTTTCTAGGATATGCACATCATAGCATTGCCTATAGATTTTTAGTAGTAAAATCTGAAGTTCCTGATATGCATGTAGATACGATCTTTGAATCTCGTGATGCTACATTCTTTGAGAACATTTTTCCTATGAGAGATATTGTAACATCCCTGGTTTTTCCAACAACCAAAAATATGAGCTTTTTAAAACTTTTTCGTGCAATGCATGAAACATGTAGCTGCTAGGTCAAACGTGGTAGTGTTTGCCTACAAAACATTGCAGTCATAGAGTTTTGCTTGTAGTTGTGTGCTTGTGTTCGTGAGTCGGTTTAGGGTTTAAGTCATGTCTAGAGTTGGAGTACACAAATCCATAGCGATCCTCTCCCTCTTTTGGAACCTTTTACCGACCCCCGTGTTTCAAACTCTAGAATCTTGAGTCGTAGTAATTCTTAGGGAAAAGGTCCTTTTCCTTTTCCCCTCAAATATATTTCGAGACTCTCATTCTTCCTCCGATGACGACTTGGGAAGTCTCTGAATCGAACCTACTCCAATACCTTCCAACTCCCAATTCGCAAATCCACACCAAATCTCCTTTTCGAATAATTCCCAAGCCATCCCTTGAACTCAACCCCAACTTATTTACGTTCCCTTTTTGGACCCTTCCGAATTCACCCTTGAACTCCATTCAAACCTTTCCAAAATTCATATGGGAATCATCATATCTTGTCGCCTCTCTTCTCGACCTCCCACATCTCCAGTCCCAAGAATCTTCGAGTCATACTAATTAGAAACTCGGGGGAATCCTTTTCTCTTTTTCCCCATCTCCGATTTTGACTCCATTTTAGACTCCCTTCGGGATGCGTCTTAAATATCCCTTGGGATTTTCCCAAGTTATCTCTATTAAATTTCTTTTGAAACCTATCCAAACTCCCTCAGAAATTGTCTCAGAATCTCTCATTCGAATCTCATTGAAATTCCTCAGAAATTTTTCTCTGAACTCTTCGTGAATCTCTTTTCCTTAGCAAAATGGGAAAAATTCCTCTTCTTGTCTTGGGCCTAAACCCACTCCTCCACTCCCTTCTTCTCCCTCAATTCCCACGGGCCAAGCCCAGCTCGCCCTCCCCCACTCCCCAGGCCTACTCGCCCCCTCCCTCGGCCCAAGGCCGCGACCCGCCTGGCCACGGACGCTCGCCTCTCCCCTGGCTGCCTGCGCGCGTGAGGCCTAGTTGGCCCAGGCCGCCGCTCTAAGTGAACCCTAGGGCACGAGCGCACCGAGCAGGAGCCGCCACCGTCGCCGCTCCCTGCCCATCCACGCCTCGACGTCCGTACCACCGCCCGCGGGATGAACGCCGCGTGTCCCGGAGCCTGCACGGACGCCGAGGATGGCCTGCAGCTCCTGAAGCCCTAACCGGTCGCCCTATAAAAGACTCGAGCAGCCACCGCCACTCTTCTCCCTCACCATGCCGCCGCACTCCACTCCTCCCCTTCTCCCTACCGCACCACCGGCGGCCGCCCCTGCTGGCCTTCGCTTCGGCTCGCCGGGGACTCCAGAAGCCTCGCATCGGGCATCGGCCGTACCAGCCGCGCTGGCCGTGGCCGTGGCCGTGACGCCGCTCCCACGACGTCGCTCGTCGTGCTCCGCCGCCGGCCTGGCCGCACGACGCCAACCGCTGGCCCCCAGCCATGCCGTGCCGGCCGTCGGACGCGTTGCTTGGCCGGAGCCTCTCTAAGCCGACTCCCTGGACTCCACGCCCACGATGATCCCACGACATCGCCGTGCCTCTGCCTGCCTCGGTCGTCCCCACCGACCGCCCGATGCGCTGCTGCTCCGCCTCTGTCTGCTTCCTCGCCACCAGCAGCCACAACCGGTGAGACCCCCAAGCCCAAGCTTTCACCTTTCCCATTTACGCCGTCGTCTACGCCTGAGTCCCGGCCTTTGTGCCGTGTTTTTCACGATCGTAGGAAGGCTATGGCCTTGTCGTGCTCTTCGTCAGAGTCAGACGTCGTAGCCCGACCTCACCGACACATCTGGGCCGCAGCAGCCATGGCGACCGCGAGCCAACAGTTTGGCAAGGCCGCGCATCGCTGTTCGGTTGGCGGTGCCCTGCTGTCCAGACGTGTGCGCACAAGCTGATTCGGCCGACTGCGCGCAGTAGTTCGGCCAAGGCGCGCCCAGCTGACCGGACGACCACGCGCAGCGGTCTGGTCGACGGCGCGCTGCCATTCGGCCGAGAGTGCACTCGCTACCCTCGGTATCGCTCCGTTGAAGCCCCATCTTCCGTGCCATCGACAAGGTCTAACCTTTGGAACCTGTTGACGCCTCCCGCGACGTCGACACAAATCCTTTCATTTTATTCACCTTCATACTGTTGTCATTCATACTGACTCATACACGATCTATACTTGCCTATGCCGAGCCTTCGCGCCGGTCTATTTCTCGATTGCTATGGATATGTGTTACTCTACGGTTGTGGTCGGGTGATAGTCGTTGCGTTTATGTCGTTGGCGGTTGACCGTGCCTTCCAGCCGGTCCTTGTTTGTTTTGTCTGTGAACCGTGCCTTCGAGCCGGTCGAGGGGTCGTCCCTCGCTCGGACGTTGCGATCGTGGGTTCGTCCCGCCGTGGTCGTAACGCTGAGCGTAACTCGCCCCTTGTAGTCTTAGTCGTTGTTTTGGATTTAGTTGACTCCGTTGCGACACGAGCGTCAGCTCCTGTCTTTAGCCCTAGGGCATGGTCATGCGGATATTACCCGCACACGATAGTCCTTCGTGACCTGGTCTAGTGGGAGAAGGAACGGGTGACGATGATCGTCGAGCAACGAGTGCCAACTCGATTGGGTGAAGCTCATGGCCGCGAGTTGCTTCGCCATGACCATCGGGCTCCATCTGTTTTATTGCGTTTTTGTCCTAGCCACCTTGTATGTTTGCACTACCTTGACCGTTGCATTCCTTCGGCTCCCGCGGTGACAACCGCACCGCTACGAGCCGTAGGAATAGCGTTGTGCTAATTTAGTTGCACGAAGGTCGTGGTGCCCTACGAGTTGGCTTAGGTCGAGCTTCTCTCATTCATTGGCTACGGCCTTTGCCATGGCGTGTTGATTGAATGAATGCGGAGATCGCTCTTCGCTCTTCTCTTTTCTCCCTTTTGATTTGATCTCCGCCGATCCTGTAAGGTGTGGATCGAGCCCTTTTGTTTATCGCTCCGATCCCCGTCAAATGCAATGACCGTGGATCGAAGTACCCGAGGAACCAAGTTCCTCGCCTTTAGTCTGTCTCTTTTGCGTGTTAATCGTGTTTGCGTGTAGTATTGCCATCTTGATCACACTCCTGTGATTCCCGTCTACTGCTATGGCGTGTGGATCAAAAAGAATGTGGATCCCCGTTTTTCTTTTTCTTTTGCCTCTTCGCACTTGAGCCCTCGTATACTTGTACCTATTATAAACTGTAGCGCTCCTAGATCCTCGCGGTGACAACCGCACCGCTGCGGACTCTAGGAACGTCTAGTGCCATTTAGTGCACACGAGCGAGGTACCCTACGCGTGGTTTAAGTGCTTGTGTTCTTGGTGGATCGCTCCCTTCGATGCTCCGTCTTTGCCATGGCGCGTGCATAGAAGGAAGTGAGACTACCTTTGCTTCTCTTTTCCCTTCCTGTTCTGTTCCCTCTTCTCGGTTCTCGTCGATTACAATGGCGTGTGGATCGAGCAAGAGATCAGAAGTACCCCCTTCCCCTGTTGGTCGCTCTATTTGATCCCGTCCTTAACCATGACGATTGGATCAAAGACCGGACCCTCGTTCTAGTTGGCAAAGCTAAGGTCCATGTCATGATCTTAGTTCCGTGCGAGTCGGCTCGATCGACCGTAGGAAAACATTTACACCGAGAACATGTCATAGATGTGCTTAGCCGAGTTTCTCCTTCGCCTCTTTGGGCCCGAGGAGAAACGAACTCGCTTCGTGAGGGCTAATCCTATTTTTGTGTGATGTTTGCTCAAGTCGGGATCGGTCTCAACCATTTTACTCAAGCCGTACAGGTCGACTCGGCCGGCCCGGGAAGTACGAGCTAGGTTGTTACTTGAGCTTGTGCTTAGCAAGCATTCACTCCTGCGTCTTTTTCGAGCCCGAGGATCGGATGTCCTCCGCGAGGGCTGAGTCCTTTCTCTGTTTGGTGTCCTTAGTGTCTTTCGGGGCTAGTTGTCGTGTCGGTGTTCTGATTGCTCTTTTGTCTTGTTTGCCGGTCCCGCGAGGTAGTTGTGTCGGGAGCAGCCTTGATCGGACCGAGACCTGCGGAGGAGACCGAGGACGACAGCAGGACCCGAGGAAAACGGCTACGAGGACATCGGAGATCTCGGACTAACAACGCAACAGGTGCCACAGCCCATCCAATCTCATAGAATCCTATTAGACATGCAATAATGTAGCTGCTAGCGCTTTACTATTTACAAATGAACTGTGATAGGTTGCATGTTAGATTGCTTGTGAAGCCTATACCTTGACGCAACCCTTTCCCCTGCACACCCGCTGTTAGGCTAGACACCGCTTACTTTACATACTCGCTACTCACTTCTACTATGCATTATATCTGTGATGTGATGCTTGGTGGATGTTTGCTTGTGGGTGGCTAAGGCACGTGGTGCCGTGATAACGGGATGATGACTTGGGGAGATCTTGGCGTGTGTCTTGGGTGCGTGTGGTGAGGGTTGAGTCGACTGGACAGGATCTACGACGAGTCCGTTGACGAGTCTTGCCGAGGGGATGTGACCTGGGCATTCCCTGGGGAGTACCTGTGGCGGGTACATGTGATCTTGAGAGGAGATCCTGGGGAGGAGTGTCTTCATGGGACGAATCCCCGGGAAGAGGTGCTGTGTCAGCACGGGGGTATCCGGGATACCCCGAGGAGGAGATATCCTGTCTGGTCACCTAGGACGTCGAGAGGCTGGCTCATAGTACCTTCGTGCGCACCACTTGTTCTTGTATGGGCGGGAACCGTTCCTACCCCTTGGGCGAAACGATGCCATTACTGCTAGGCTGGAAGGTGATAAGTGTAGGGAGGTAAGGGCTGAAGACCCACACCCTCCTAAGACAACGTGGTGTTTTATTTGGTACGCCAGGATCCACGTCTCACAGTCTCAGCGTTACGGTGGATTTCCACCGGGGTGCCCCAGGGCTGAGTGGTAGGATGGCATCGTTGCGGATTAGGGGGAAGTTCGGAATCAGCTTAGACGAGCCGGATCGTCGAGGATAGCTAACCTGTGGTTCCAGGCGTACACGCTCTGCAGAGTTGATCAATCTATACGTATAGCCGTGTCCCCGGTCATGGACAATCCTATAGCTTTACTTCTCTTGGCTTAGTGAGAGGTGCTTCTTCTTCTCCCTCTGGGTTGATAGGTCCGGCGCTGGCCATTGAGGCAAGGTACGAGTGGGAGTCGTCCTTGCCGCCTAGAGAGTGAGAGTGTGGTGAGATGTGTGGATGGGATGGGATGGATGGATGGATGGCCGTATGGTCGGATGTTCGGTCGATGGCCGAATGGAAGGCCATGTGGCCGGGTATATGGGTTAAAACTTGATGATTATATTTATAAAATATTGATTACCTGCATAGGAAAACTACAGCCATAAATAGATTCCTTTTTGCTCTACCCTTGCATTCCACATACCACATAGCAAATGCAAGCATAGGATGGGAAAGTGTGGCCAGTACAAACCGTACTGAAAATTATGGCTAGGTGGACGACTTCTACTGCGGCGGAAGTGGAAGCTGGATGGATCGGGAAGACTTGTTCCTATACGCAAGTTTGGATGAGGAGACGAAGACGGAGTCTTCGCCCGCTGCTACAACAACTTTGATGATGCCCGTGAAGGAGGAGCCTTCACTCGCCGACGCTCTACGCCGACTCCAGCGTCGATAGGTGTGCGTTACCGATATAGTTTGTACTAGGTGGTGTTTCCATGTGATGTAATGACTTGTAATCTATTCTATCGCGTTGTATGAACTATGGTAACAACTGAATAATGATAATGTGATGGTTTGAAACTTTTTGGACTATCACATTATGATGTATCTGCGGATTTCCCTTCGAGGAAATCGTGGGTCGTTTCAGATATGCGTAGCAATGCTAAGTTTTCCTCTAAATTAACTCCTAATTTTACTACACCTATTGAGCCTCCGCTTAAGTCATTTGAACAACCACTTAATGAAGTTCTTGAGGAGGATGACAATGAAATTCCTGTGAGGAACAAGAGACGAAGGATTGCAAAATCCTTTGGTGATGATTTCATTGTGTACCTTGTGGATGATACTCCTACTTCTATTATAGAAGCATATGCATCTCCAGATGCAGATGATTGGAAAGAAGCTGTTCGTAGTGAGATGGACTCGATTCTTTCTAATGGTACCTGGGAGTTATCTGAGTTGCCTTTTGGTTGTAAACCTGTGGGTTGTAAGTGGGTGTTCAAGAAGAAGCTTAGACCTGATGATACTATTGACAAGTACAAGGCTCGGCTTGTGGCTAAGGGTTATACCCAAAAAGAAGACGAGGATTTCTTTGATACTTATTCACCTGTTGCTAGATTAACCACTATTCGAGTATTACTTTCCCTGGCTACTTCATATAGTTTTCTCATTCATCAAATGGATGTGAAGACAGCTTTTCTTAATAGAGAGTTGGATGAGGAGATCTATATGGATCAACCTGATGAGTTTGTAGTAAAAGGTGAAGAGCAAAAAGTGTGTAAGTTATTGAAATCCTTGTATGGCTTGAAACAAGCACCTAAACAATGGCACGAGAAGTTTGACACTACTTTAATTAGTGCAGGCTTTGCTGTTAATGAAGCTGATAGGTGTGTGTATTATCGACATGGTGGGGGTCAATCTGTTATATTATGTTTATATGTTGATGATATTCTTATTTTTGGAACAAATATTGATGCTATTAATGAGGTCAAGTCTTTCCTGTCAAAGAGCTTTAATATGAAAGATCTAGGTGAAGCTAATGTTATTCTGAACATTAAACTGATTAAGGATGAGAGTGAGATTACTTTATTGCAATCTCACTATGTTGAGAAGATTTTGAGTCGATTTGGCTTTATGGATAGCAAACCTTCTCCAACACCTTATGATCCCAGTGTGACTTTGAGAAAAAACAGAAAGATTGCGAGAGACCAACTGAGATACTCTCAAATTATTGGTTCACTCATGTATCTAGCGAGCGCAACTAGACCAGATATCTCATTTGCTGTGAGCAAGTTGAGTAGGTACATGTCGAACCCGGGTGATAATCATTGGCATGCACTTGAAAGAGTTTTGCGTTATCTCAAAGGTACAATGAGTTTTGGAATTCACTATTCTGGGCACCCAGCTGTGTTAGAGGGATATAGTGATGCAAATTGGATTTCTGATATTGATCAGATCTACGCCCTTAGTGGGTATGTTTTTACCCTTGGAGGTGGTGCAGTGTCATGGAGGTCTTGTAAACAGACTATTTTGACTAAATCAACAATGGAAGTAGAACTTGCTGCTTTGGATACAGCTTCTGCAGAGGCAGAGTGGCTGCGTGAGCTCCTGTCTGACTTACCGGTGGTTGAAAAACCAATACCGGCTATCCTTATGAACTGTGATAATCAAACAGTGATCAATAAAGTGAACAGTGCTAGGGATAATGTGAAGTCAACAAGACACGTTAAAAGATGTTTGAAGTCTGTCAGGAAGTTGAGAAACTCCGGATTAATAGCTGTGACTTATGTACAAACAGACAAAAACCTGGCAGATCCCTTTACAAAAGGGTTATCACGGAATGTGATAGAAATCGCATCAAGGGAGATGGGTATGAGACCCATATGAGTTTATAGTAGTAGTAACTCAACCTTTTTGATCGGAGATCCCGTGACTAAGGATTTGGGAAGAACAAGCTATTGGTAAACTGAGGAGAGTAACCTCTAAACCCTCTCTATGTGAAGATGCTATACTCTCATTGCTATGAGGCACTGTATGGAAGGTTGGCGAAGGCCTTAATATGTTCTATTGGCTTTAATAAGCAAAGATGCTGTCCTACAGAGTATTCTTGAAAGAACATACCTATATGATCCATGACTGTTAAACGTCGCAGTCTATGAGATTAGGGTGATCTCTAGTAAACTTATGAAGAGACCATAGAGTATGACGTATATGCTCCACCCACAGAGAAAGGCTATTGGCAGCCAGGTACTAGTTTAACCTTGAGTAAAACTTGTTTCACGCAAAAGTTGCAATTCAAAGCATAATCCATTGTTCAAGTTGTGAATGAGTGTAACTTGAGGTTATAGGCAGAAGTTCAACTTAACAGTCTCTGTTAAACACTAGTATATCAAACAGTAGCGGGAACAGGCAAATCTCTAAATGGGCATTTGAGATCTGGTGGAGGATTGTTAGAATTATACATGGGCTTGGCCTATTAATAAATTCTGAAATTCATAATAAATCTCAAAGGCTCATTCATGAGTGCAAAGAGAGGAAATTAAACTCTTTAGTCCTACCTTTCTAGTGGAAGAGGAGGAAGACTTGCTTAAATATGGAAGTTCTCTCCACTTCCTCAAGTCTAGTGTGAGAAGGAGAAAGAGAAGCCCATACGCGTGCTCGCTCGCTCGCCTCGTCGGGCCGGGCCGGGCAGGGCGTGGCGACTGGTGCGAGACTTTGAGATTCATATTGTTAATATGCCTATTTGAGATTCATAATAAATTTATTATGCCTATTTTATTATGCTAGTAAACAATACAATATGATATATCTAGATCATCAATTTATCATGATTTATATTCTGGTTTTAATCTGGAAATTATCAATTCTTTTAACAGCTAGCACAATCTTCTTCTTCTTCTTTTTCTGATTACTGCTAGCACAATAATGTTTGTGGGTGAGGAGTACTGTGCAGGTGACTTTCACATGGCCTCGCGCACTGGACTCAGAGCGTGTGGTGTGGAGGGCTTTTTCTTTGGAGACGCGACGCGACACTGTCATAGCTTTCGGTCGATCGGCGATGTCAAACTCGCTCGCTCGGCAGATCAGAATCTCGACCGCGACGTCGGTGGCTGCTCGTCGTCAGCGGCGCTGTTCTGCACGGCACAGCAGGGAGCAGGATAGGAACGCATGCACGCCGCACGCACGGCCGGCCCAGTGGCCCACCGCTTGAAAACGCCGGGCAGCACAGTAGTCGTCGTGCGTGTTCTCGCTTTCAGATTCGTCAGCGGCAACAAAATCCAGCTCGAGAGACCGTGCTCGGTTTGGACTTTGGGTGGCTGGAGCTAGCGCTAGTTGCCCACCCACGACGACTTCGATACAGTTTCCAAGCAGCTAGGCGGCAAAGGCAATCAGTATAGTAGTAGCAAGAAAGATGAAGCAGACAGGGGAATCTCTCCGTGCTGACGAATCGATAGCGTGAAATCATTTAGGGCTGGTTCGCTTTCGTTGGATTAGAGTAGGGTCAAGAACTATTTTAGATTAGAAATAAGTGAACCAAATAAATTTACTTAATTAGGTTGTTTTTGTTCATGACCTTAAGAGGTGGGGAACAAATCTAGGTCTTAGAGCATAAGGAATGAGCTAATATCAAACCGGATCCTATCAATCGTTCCGAAACCAAACCTCAACCGAACGACTATTTTGCTATGGTCCGGATTCAAAATCGGATAAGATCAATCTAGCTGGAATTACTTGGTTCCGATGAAACCGAACAAGACCTTAAGGTATCGATTTCTAGGTTTGGATTCAGAAATTACATCCATAAACCCTACAAATTGATTTATATCGGAAATCCTTTCTCAGAGATTACACGTAGAAACCTAGAAACTGATTTATAGAGCCTCCAAGTTTTTTTTAAGAAATCATAAAGGTAGACCTAGAAATCGATTTATAGGGACAAAGGAAAACGAACCATTCTTTTAGAAATCAAGTCTAGAAAGATCCTATCCTGTAGAACCCGCGAGCTCAGGTCTCGTGCATTACCTGTCTATTATATGGACAAAGGAAAACGAACCACTCCATGTCAAAATAGTATATCCATAGGACGTATTCATTGGTCTGATTTTAAAAAGAGCACTTGAGACCCTAAATAAATTCAGATAAAAATGTTTTCAACTTGATACTCTTTTTTTTAGTTGTGTGAGCTTTCTTATCAGGCGAGATGATGGGCACCTCCACAACCTATACTGTGACATTACCCGTTTGATATGATGTAGTAGACGCCAAATGACGTGTAACACTTAAAATATCGGACACGTTGTTGGCGTGTGTTGTGTCGAGGCTGACCTGATAAAATGATAGAAACTACTAGTTTATATATATTGCCTAATAACAAGACAACGGAGATCTGTTAAGGCTCTATGGTTGGTTGGTGGAAGAGTTGAATAGAGACAGTGGAGCGTGTGGTTGTGTCCGTTTTTGGCGTATGGAACCGCCAATCATCACGTGCCACGATGACTTTACTTGCCACGTTTAGGTCCCAACCAAAAACTTTGCATTCTATTGAGACATGTATAAAGTATTACATATAGATTAAAAATAATCAATTATACAGTTTGTATGTAATTTACGAGATAAAGCTTAAAAAATTTGTGTCACGATTTACGAATGGATTCTATAATTTATTTTTTCTATTAGTATATGAATATATCATATAACACCCTATGTAACATCAGATATGACATTAAAAACTCTACGACCCAGAACTAAACATGCGTATACGGTAGCCGGCAGGAAAATCCATCGACGGATGTACATATACCGAAGCCATCCCGAACGTAGTACCTACTCCCTTCGTCCCAAAATAGAAGTCGTTTTCGCTTCCCGAGAAACAACTGTCGGCAATTGTTATAAATAATAATATTAACAATTAGTATCATAATTAATACCATCGAAAAGGTCTTTGAATATTTGGAGAAACAAATATTGCACGTATTTTTTACAAATCTAGTCAAACTTGTAGCACGAATACTCAAAACGTCTTCTATTTTGGGACGGAGAGAGTAATAAGTATGTACTCCGGCAGGCCAATCTGCCACGTTACTCTATGTATCTAAGAACTCCTCGGTACAAATAGAATACAATTATTATGTTAGAAGATTTAGATCCGACCCAAATAAATATTCCAAATAAATCTCAAACGTCCATCACACATGTATGGTATGGTGGAGGACTTTAGTCCCACATTGATATCTCTAGAAGGAGGAAGACCAACTTATATAGCTGAGCTACCTCCAACTAGTTGAAGCTACTGGGAAAAGGAAAAAGAAGAAACCTTCGCGCGCCCTCGCTCGCTTGTCGGGCCGGGCAAGGTTCCTTTTGCCACTCAATATTTTTGCATGCATGGAGAAAATTACGCTGACCTGTTTTAACAAGCAATTATTCTCGTATTAATAGTGATTGACACTAATGGTAGGTTCAATCGCATTGTGATTATGTGGTTGTCTCGTTCTATAGATGTGGCTGCGGCGTGTGTATAAATAGGGACGAGACGTCGTCCTCTATACACGACATTTTCTCCTCCTCCTCTGCCCTAGTATTGCGTTGCAACTGTCGATCCCATCCCACCGCCGACATGCTGTAAGCATCTAGGCTCCCTAGTGGATTTCGGTGATTAATGACAAAGTAAAATTACTGTGATTAACGTGTGTTTTGCAGAAATAGTTGAGTTAGGTCATGGTAATGATGATCGATTGGGCACGATGGTATTCATGTCCCCTTATTGATGGATTTCGTTTCGATTTTCAAAGGATGGACGACGAAGACGGTGATAGGCTAGTTCTAAGTGTCATATGGTGTTGGAGGACACTTATACTAGCTTAGGTCTTCATTTTCTCTAGCTTTGGTCGTACTATTAAGGGGAGTTTGAATGGGTAGCTTGACCTAGGTAAGACTTTTGAGTTAGGTGTGGTGCACACTTGTTTACCAAAGCCCTAGGTAGCTTAGAAAGGTCCCAAAGATCATGAGGAAGAAAGTCCATGAAGAAAGCGTCGTGAACCGAAGTCGTTTTGGACTTTAAATAGCGACCGGACGCTGGGGCATCCGTCCGGTCAGTGCAACTCGCTGAGGCTAGGATTTGGTTGCGACTGGACGCTGCCTCAGTGAGCGATCGGACGCACCAAGGGGTGAGTCTGATCCAACTTAGGGAGGTTCCAGAAAGGGTTTTTAGGGATCGGACGCATGTCGACGTCTGATCAACACTTCGTACGAGTATCAGAGCTGCGGTCAGCTAGCCGTTGGGCACTGATCGGACGTGTCCGGTCACCCAGACAGGTGCGTTCGATCAGTGTGTAACTGGCTGGGTGTACCCCTTTGTGCATGTTTTGAGTTGGGGGTATAAATATGCCTCCACCTCCTTCATGTTGTCCCTCTTGCTCATTTGAAAGGTTGACAAACACATTGTGATTGCAAGTGAGTGCAAGAGACCTAGTGAGGTTGAGAGATTTGATAATTGAGTGATCAAACACCTCATTAGTGAAGAAAGAGTAGCAAGTGTGCATCCACCCTCATTAGCCTTGCGTTGGTTAAGTGAGAGTTCTTGCTTGTTACTCTTGGTGATTGGCATCACCTAGACGGCTTGGTGGCGATCGAAGAGCTTAGTGATCATCCGGAGGCTTTGTGGATGACCCAAGCCAAGTTGTGACCGGTAGTGAGCGATTCATCGGGCCGAAGTGCATACTTTGTCCTCACTCGTACGCACCCGGGAAGAACTTCCCAATCGGTCACCCATCCCTAAATTTCTCCAAGCCAAGCACGCTTAAATTTAGAGTTTTTTGGAGATAGGGTTTCGGAAAAGAAGTTACAACTTATTGGTATGAGTATCCTATTTTTCCTATTAAGCCCTGGGTCGGGATGTTACAGCGATACCCTTGCGCGGGTGCTCCAACGAGGACTAGGGGGTGTGCCGACACCTCGATACCTCGGGAAAAAGATCGTCGATTCATTTCTACTCTCTTTACATACGTATTTATTTTTGAGCAATTCAATTCCGTAATTTACTTGTTGTCTTTTCATAATTGAATTGTTATGCTAGAGTAGGAATGGAATAGGGATAGTCTTTTGTGCGGTAGAGTTTAGAGAAACACACTTGTAGGCACAAAGGGGTTAATTAGGCTTGATAGGTTTTAATTTTTGCGAAAAGTTTAGAAAAGCCCAATTTACCCCCTCTTGGGCATCTTGATCCTTTCACGTGCCATCGGTGCTGGGAGAGCAGATCTCCGAAGCCTGCGTCTCCTAGCGTCCCTGCATGGGGTAGGGGACATATAAGGTTTTTGGAAAGCGTCGTCGCGACTGCTCACTGGACGTCTTCTTCCTTCCATGTTGACTTCGCCGGTCTCCATCGACGGTCTGTTTCGTCTACTTTTGCGCTAGTTTCTAGTGCCGACAACCTCACTGTAGGCATGTCTTCAATCACACGGTTCTTCTCTTTCATGTTCTTCACGTTATTAGCGATACATAGCCTGGATGTGTCTCTGATCATACTGCTAGTGGTAGATTACACATCTACGATACATGTTGTTTATCTTTTCCTCATTGTCGGAATTAATTTATACGTCACTAAATTGCTATTATTTCCAACATTATATACCCTCATGAGAATACCCATTAAGCCATCATGATTAGAGACAATCACTAACTTCCGCCGACGAACCACAATTGCTTCCAACACCCTCATGAGAATACCCATTAAGCCATCGTGATTAGAGACAATCACTAACTTCCGCCGACGAACCACAATTGCTTCCAACCGTCTAGATGACGGCAACCACCAAGAGTAACAAGAAAATCACAACAAAATGACCTCAAGTGTCACTAGATACAATCACTCAAGTAAATACACTTGGAATCACTCTCAATTTCATTTTGGATGTACAATAAAAAATGAGGATAAGTGGGAGAGAGTTGGCTTAGCTCAAAGGGATGTAAAGTATGTCAAGGTACCAAGAAAGCCCCTAAGAGTCAAGCCAACCCTCTTAAACGGGTGCCAACACCATGAACTACAAGTTGCAGACAAATGAAGCCTTCAGTCGATCATCGGACCTAGACCCTCAGGATCATCAGACCATGCATCATCGTGGGTCTGATGCCTTGCCCGAGCCGTTGCTAAGCTGCCATGTGTCACAACCTGATTTAATTTTTTTAGTTAAAATTAATTAGAAAACAAATTTAGGAATGGAAATAATTAGAGGAGGAAAATAAAATTTATATGTTCATGTTACATTTATGTCATTGCATATTTTTGTTTGGGTGAAAAAGAATTTATAAACTCAAATTAGGGTGAAATGATTTTTACTCTATTTAGAAAATAAATAAAATATTTTTAAAAGTTTATAAAAATTAAACTTCAAATTTTATTTGTAAAATCTAGGGAAAATAAATCTAAACTTTGCAAATTGTTTTAATTAAAAAATAATTAGATTTTGAACCCAAAATGAATTTGAATAGAGAAAAAAAGAAAAGGACAAAAGGATCTCACCCTCACCTTTCTTCTTCACCCAACCAGCCCAGCCTGAAAGCATCTAGGCCCCTAGTGGGTTTCGATGATTGATGACGACATAAGATTATTGTGACTAACGTGTGTTTTGTATAAACCTTTGGTGTTAGGTCACAATAATGGCGATGATATGGGCAAATGGTTTTATGCCCCCTAAGCGATGGAAATCGATTCAGTTTTCAAAGGATAGACGACGAAGATGGAGATAGGCTAGTTCTAAGTGTCGTTGGTGTTGACAGACACTTAGATTAGTTATAGGACTTTATTTTTTTCCTTTGGCCGTACTATAAAGGGTAGTGTGAATGAGTAGATTGATCTAGTTGAGTCTATTGAGATAGGTGTAGTGCACACTTGGTATTTCATAGCTCTAGGTAGCTCAGAGATAGTCCTTATGTTGTGAGGAACAAAAGTCATAAAGGCAGTGTCGCGATCCGAAGTCATTTTTGGCACTCAGAAGGGCATCGGACGCGCGTCCAATGCCAATAGAAAGTGACGGTGTTGGGACTGTTGCATCGGACGCATCGGAGGGGGTACATCAGACGCTACGGTAACACTGTTCACTTGAGAGTGAATTTCAGCATCACATCGGACGCTCCGAGGCAACATCCGATGACCATGCGAGAGGTTCCAGAACCGTTGTTTTGCCATTGGACATGACTGATGGGGTGGCATCGGACGCTGCCAGCGTTCGATGCAACTATGACTTGCGCTGTCAGAACAGTACACGTTACCGTTACTCGGGGCATTGACTCGTCCGATGCCCCTTTTCCTACAGCATGTTTTACCGTGCTATAAATACTCCACCACCTCCTCCATTTGGGCTCTCTTGCCTATTTTATCAGATGAGAAGATCCTTGAGTGTGCAAGGAAGTGCAAGAGCCTTAGTGAGGTTATGAGATTTGTTAATCACAAGATTAGATACCTCATTAGTGAGTTATGAGTAGCAAGTGTGCATCCATCCATCTCTTTGGCCTTGTGTTGGTAAAGCGAGAGTTCTACCTTGTTACTCTTGGTGATCGGCATCACTTATACGACTTGGTGGGGATTGGGAGCTTGGTGATCATCCGGAGAGTTTGTGGATGACCCAACTCAAGTTGTGACCGGTTGTGGGCGCTTCACTGAACCGGAGTGACGAAGAATCAGCTCGTAGTGAGCACTTGATCCTTGCGCGGATCAAGGGGGAGCAATACCCTTGCGCGGGTGCTCCAACGAGGACTAGGGGTGTGTCCCGACACCTCGATACCTTGGGAAAACATCATGACGTCTTCCTTCCTCTCTTTACTTACGTATTTACTTTGAGCATTTTAATTCTTGCAATTATTTTTATTGAAATGCCATGCTAGAGTAGGATTGGAACTAGGTGATAGTCTTTTGTGCGGTAGAGTTAGTGAAAACACACTTCTAGGCACAAAGGGGTGAAGTTGGGCTATTATAGGTCTTAATTCTTGCAAGAAATTTTAGATTAGCCAAATTCACCCTCCTCTTGGGCTTCTGGATCCTTTCAATTGATATCAGAGCCTTGTGCTCTCGATTTAGGCTTAACTTACTAGAGTTAAGATGTCCGGAGGTGATGGACCTCCTCCCATGTTCGAGGGAGACGATTTTCCATATTGAAAAATCTGTATGGAGTCGTACCTAAAAGCGGTTGACTTTGGTGTTCACCGCGCTGCGATACACGGTTATCCCAAGCAAAAAGACGCCACTCATCTTACTCCTAATAAGGAGAAAAATGAAAAGTGGAATGCAAAAGCCAAAAACATCATCTTTAGGGGCATTTGCAAGGATGCTTTCAATCGTGTCCGGAACCACAAAAACGCCCATGAGTTATGGACGGACATTTGTGCGCTCAATGAGGGAACAAAGAGTGAGCGTGAGCGTGAGGAATACTATCATTTGGTTATACAAAAGCTAAATTCATTTGAAATTCTTGTTAATGAAAATGCAAATGAAATGTACTCACAACTCAATGTTCTTGTAGAGAGGAATTGAATGGGCTTGGACTCACCCAAATGTCTCCATCCGATGTGATGAGAAAGATCTATGTGTCCTCCCAATCACTAAATATGGACACATTGTGACGGTGCTTCATCAAGGTGATCTTTTCACGGCTACACTGACACAAATCTTGGGAAAGATCAATGCGCATGAAATGTACATGCACATCACTCCGGTTGGTGCCTGTTCTTCGGACAAGAAGAAAGACTTGGTATTCAAGGCAAATCATGAGAAGAAGGGCAAGACCAAGGTGATTGAACCACACCATGAGAGCTCAAGTGATGATGAACAAGATGATTCCAACACCGCGTGCTGCTGCTCCTCTGCTCTCCCGTGTGCTGCTGCTTCTTCTCCACTGCTAACACCCACGTCCTGCTGCTGTTGCTTCTTCTCTGCGGCCGCTCATCGGCCTGCTGCTGCTCGCCATGGACGGAGAAGATGAGAAGAGGAGAGAGAAGATGACATGCATGGCCCACGCGTTAGTGATAGACATCGTACATATCTGCAGCTGGGCCGAGTCATTTCTATACGTATCCTATGATATTTTCATGAGAAATAAAGAATTGTAATGATATATTTCAAAATAGATGAATAGTAATAATGTTTCTCTAAAGTTTTAAAATTATAATAGTATAAATAAAAAGCTATTTTTTATAGCGAAGCGACTCCCGGCTAAAAATAACAAAGGCTTTTCTTGCCGCGCTCACGCACAGTTGGAGATGGCGCGTGGACTTTGGGCGCCGAGCGAGAGAGCGGCAGGTGCGCCGAACCGAACCCACACGGTACGTTGAGAATGACAACAACTATAAATAAACGTGTGGATCCTATATAAAGACTAGTTCGTTCTTCATTTATTGCCCTTGCCCCTTACCCTCTATGATTTGGGCAGCAACGGAGATCGATCTGTTTTGATGAGCACTGACTGAGCGCAGTCGTCGCTCACGGGGACACGGTGGATGTCGTCCTTCGGTTGGGTTACAGTCAGTAGCTGCACGGGAAATCAGGTTGGGCACTGGAGCGGGTCCTCCTGTTAAAATTAATTAGAATTTAATTAAGAAATGATAAAATCTTAGATGATGGAAAAAAATAGAATTTAATTAGGAAATAATAAAATCTTAGATGGTGGAAAAAATTTCACTAATAGTTTGTTGTATTTATACCGTTGTATAATTTTATTTGGATAAAAACAATTTATTTAAGTCGTTTAGAGACGGATCAATTTTTGCTCTATTTAGAAAACAAATAAAAGATTTATAAACACTTGCAATAATTAGTCTGTAATTTGATAATGTGTTGCTATAGTAAACATTGACAATGATAGATTAATTTAGTTTTAATTTATCAAACATTGTCAATTTGATAATGTGTTGCTATAGTAATTTAGTTTTCATCTTATTAATTATTATATAATAGTATAATTAGTTTTATAATTGATCTATTTTTAATAAACTAAATTAGTACCGCAACATTAACTTGCATCCAAACAGTCCATAAGTATCGGATGAACGCGGAGTGTGGGGTTATGTGACATGACTAGGGGTGGAGGCCCGGAGCCAGGTATCTGGCAAGGCTCGGCGACTGTCATACCTAAAATACTTATTAAATAGTGGATATATATACTCGGATGGGCCACAATCGGCCACTCCCTCCTCCCGTCATTTTGTGGACACCAATGGTATATGTTGATGCGCGCCATGGACACCGATGGGTGGGTTGGTGGGCTTAATGTTGATGGGCCACAATTAGCAAACTGGACAGAGAAAGCTAATATGTCTAGCAGAATGTCTCGCTTTTTTCCTCTCAATAATAGCTTTATTTTTTTCTTGAAAACGAAAAAGATTTGTGTTTCATTGTAATTAAGAAGAAGAGTTTATCGATATAAACGACGCGCCACAGATGAGCGTGCTAGACGACCTTAGCGGCCCAACCTAGCATAGTGTTTCAAATTCGATATTACATAAATGAAACAACCGAAAGCGTGAGCATCGCAATAACCTACGTAGTAGGGCGTCCCCACTGCTGGCTGCACGACCGCACTCCACTATCCGCGAAGAGCGTTCTTCCAACCCTGGTGTTGGCCACTGGGAATAACACGTCCAGAGCTTCCACTTGGCTTGACGTCAAGTTCCCAGTGAATATGGCGTCGTATGCTGCCTGGGACGCAACTGAAACTGGAGCTGCCGGTGGCGCAATGCCCATCCTTTGCATGAGAAGTACCTCGCCCCGCTTGGAGGTCGGTACGTGCGCCAGAGGCTGAGCAGCAATCCGACTGCTTCTGATTGGCAGGGGCCTCTTGGTTGCAACCTTCTACCTGGGTGGAGTGGCGAGTAAGGGAGACCTTCGCTTGAGCTGTACCTCCTCGGTAAACCGGCAAGACGCTGAGCGGCCTCACCCGGCGTGGTTGTTGCATCATTGGGTTCGGGCATGGCTTGGTCGTCCGGTTGTTCGTCCTTCTTCGGCGTAGAAGGGCCCGGAGTGGCGTCCTGATGACCATTCCACGCCGGCGTAGAGGTACCCACCGTGTGCTTGGTCGGCTCGAACCCAATTAGCCGGACCTCACCAGCCTCTCCATGCGCCACACCCGCGACAACGGTCGGCCCCATCCGAGGAGGCATGCCCTGCATAGGCGACGACGGTGGCGGCTCCATCGTGCACTGAGTAGTCATCGTCGGAGAACTGGTGTCCATCAACAAAGCTCGAACCTCCTGAGAAGGTGGGAACACAGGTGCTGACACCCCTGCTACACAGCGCACGACCTGCGAGGCTGTGAGCTCCTCGAGCATTGGGTCGATCCACGCGTGAGGCACCCTGCTCGCGCATGGCTCCATCCCCAGTGCCAAGGTCAGCGGATCAGGCTCAGACAAGTGGAGTGCAGCAGTTGCACTGTCATCGTGGTTGGAAGGCCCACCCATGTTGATGTCCTTTGGCCCAGTCCGGCGCCGCGAGCGTCGTCGTCGTCGTCGTCGTTTGCCACCCGCGCCCCCACGACCCCCGGTGCGCTACCCTCCATTGGTGAGCCACCGTGTGGCACGTGCTGGGACATTGTGGAGCCGGAACGAGTAGATTGTCGTGGCAGGTTGGCACTCTTCATCGTCGTCGCCACAACCCTAGGTCGCTTGCACTCCCAAGCGAGGTGACGGAAGCCATGGCAGCGCAAGCAACGCCGAGGCAGCCGACACGTCGCGACCCGGTGCGAGTAAGAGAGACAATTGAAGCATCTGCCGTAAAGCTCTGCGGGGATCCTCTGAGCCTGCAGGAGCTACTTTTGGCGATACTCAACCGAGGCGTTCGTAGGTTGCGTCTCCTATTGTAGGAGGATCTCCCGCCATCCATCGGCGTTGGGGGCGGAGACCCGTCCACGACGTCCAAGACGTTGGCGGACAGGGACACAACCATCCAACAGCCGAGCAGGCAAACCATGCACCAGCTGGGGGCGCGGTCGGTTGCGTCTCCTCCTTCGTCTGTGTCCCTGCTGCACCGCGCCCGTCCCGCCACGGCCCCGAATCACTGCTTGATGTTGGATGGACCGCGGGGACGCAGGCACTGGCTTTGCTGGACGACAAATGACGTCGAGGTAGGTCATGGGCGGTTGCCGTTGGACTCCTCCTCACCATCTTCATCCGCCCAACGACGGCTCTTCGTGCGCCCACCGACGGAACAATCTGGTTGGAAAGGTGCCGCATCTGGCGAGAGCGGCAACTACCGTGGGGGCTGGAGGCGGCGACGGGGACTCGCTCGACTGCGGGGAGACAGCTGGCCCGCAAGCGCCACGGGTGTCAGCGTCAGCGCGAGCGCCCATGGCAGCATCCGGCGGCGGCGGGGAGGGCGATGATGGAGTCCGTGGAGCCGCCTCAATGTCGGATCCAGCGTGGGTGACCTCAGAGGCGGCCGCGGCGGCGGCGCGGTCCGTGAGGGAGCTCGCGGAGGCGTCGCAGTGCCAAATCCGGCGTGTGTGGGCCCGATGACGACCCTTGCGGCGGCTCCAGTCGTTGATGGCGGCGCGGGCGAGCCGACGCAGCAGGGGCTGGTCACCAGCAGCTGGCAAGCCCGAGGGTTGTTGCCCGCCGGCAACGGGTCGAGCTCGCCAGCCGCACACAACCGGGAGACGGCGCCGACACTGGCGTGGAGGTAGCCGCCCGGCAGGCCATCAGCAGCGTCCTCGGAGGCGGGATCTGGCGAGGGCAGAGCTTGGGAGGCTGTCAATGGCGGCGGGGAGGCAGCCGGCGGCGCTGACCAGGAGATCGGCGTGGATGGAGGCGGCGGCGGCTTGCCTGTGCCTGCATGCGCCCGCCGGGGTGGGGAAAAGGAGCGAGAGGTAGGGAGGGGAGAGAGGGGAGGCGAGAGCGTGGCGGGCGCCGGCGCCGCCGGCGGTGGCGGCGGGCAGGGAGCCAGAGGAGTCGGTACCCTTGGTCCACGCTTCGCCTTTCCGTCAGCGTTAGCATTACACAAAGAAGGAAACAAACGTCTTTCTTAGCTTATCAGGGAACGTATGGTATAGAAACCGGGAACATATGCTATGGAAACCAGGTTTCCGTGAAAACTATGGAAACTCGCACGTGGATCGCTGGATCTAAATCCGATGGTTATGGCGTTAGCTGGAGAAAGAAGGCTGGTTCTCGGTAGTCGAGGAGAGGTGGAATCTTTCTTAGAACGGAATGTTAAGACACGACCTAACATGTTTCCAGGCAGGTAACGTATAGAAGACTGAAAGTTTAAGTTCCGGTGGGTCTCGTCAATCGATTACCTTCCTTATTGCGCCTGCCCCTAATTTGAGCTCTTCTTATCTATTTCTATACCGAGAATAGCTTTATTGACGGGCTGAACGAACCCCTCACTTGGCTAACTCAACAATCATATGTCCGAGAGTCTGGTCTAACTAAGCGGATTGGAGGCGGGCATTTTCATTTCAACGTAGCAGTAGGGAAAGTGATTTCGGGGGGTTAGTACACATGGGCAGTTGGGACAGTTACAGGTAGTTAAGTTCGGTCTTATTCTTATGGGCAAGTGGTCCCTCTCTTTCCTTCTCTAAAGTATAGCTTTACGAAACTAGAATATGAGTAAATATAGAAATAGAATAATAAATAAGAATATCATATAGCCGTGTATTAGTAAGGATAGGTTTTGGTGAGTAGTAGTTCTTGGCATTAGTAAGCTAGCTTCACTAGACTATCTATGACAGGAAATTCGGTAAATGCACAATATCTTTTCAATGAAGTGAATGAAGAAAGAGAAGTCGATCTAGAGAAGCTTCTTAAGTAAGAATAAGATGGCAAAAGAGTAGAGATTTTACAGTTCATTCGCTTGGAAGCTAGCTTCATCTGGAGCATACACTCTGGGAGGGGTATCACAATCTTCTGTACCTATATGGAAATCGTAGCAAGGCTAGCTTGTAACATCGAAGAGCAGGCATTTCCAATTAGTTGAAACGTTGCAAAAACCATAGAGCTGGCTTATTAGGTAGTTCCTTTTTGCATTAGATATTTAACGCCTTCTTGCTCATCTAGAAACTCTCCCTCTCATATCTCAACTATTCCTGTCTCGGTTATCTGTGCTATCCAAATGCCTCTTTGTAAGCCCGTGCAGACTGAAATGCATATGCCTCCCAAAGCGGATTAAGCATATCCTCGCTCTCTCTACCCTTTCCTCTCTCATTCCAGAAAAGAAGTGCAATATGCGATCAATAAGCTTACGGATTCAATACCTTTGATAGCATCATAAGTAGTGCCGTAGGTTCAATCCCAACCAATGCCCAGCTTCAGCAAATAGAAGAAGGGTTAACATCATGAATATGCGATCAAGCAAAGAGTGAAGAAGCAGCAATACGTGTTTTGAGTTATCTTTCTTTTTTCTTGGAGGGAACTTGGAAATAACGCGTCTGGCTTGGAAAGCTAGTTAGGGATATTCGATAGAGGAAGGACCCGTTTCGAGTAGTGAACGCACCAAGAAAAGCCTTTTAAGCCATGCTTGGTAACGCACATGTCCTACTCTACCTGCATCGGGACTGGTGAGAGCCGGCGATGCACGGAATTTTTGAAACGCTCTACTTCACTAAGGAAGATACGTTTCACTTTTCCGAAAGGAATTTGAACTCTGGCTGGTTCAGGTTACAGTCAGAGGAAATAAGAAGTATGGTAAGATGAATGAAAGGCAGAAATATAGGACATACGCTTTATCGCAGAACATATATTTGCTTTCTATTCGACAAGAAGGACAAGGAAAAGATAATGGATATGGAACACAGGTCCTGGCACTATTGGAAAATGAAGCTCTCTCAGTTCAAACATATGAGATTACTTATATTATGGAAGTCTTGAAGCAAGATGTCTTTCATCCTAATTCGCATTTTAGGCCTATTCCACTTGACTCACGACTGCTCAGAAACTAGTTCGTAGATTTCGCTTCCTCGATCTTTTAAGTCGCTACTCTCACACGGAATCCCAAGTTCGGGGCCTTCGTTCTTGTGAAGACATACCGCTTTGACAGTTGGGAGTCAACCATCCTTTACCCGACCAAATTGAATAGCCTTTTACCACTCAGCCCAATAAACCAGCTAAACCAACCCAACTAACGTATTTACTTTACAACAGTTGTTATCTTTCTCAAGATTCTTTTTTATACAACAAGCTTGCCCAGGGCTACCACATGCACCATCAACCACATGATCTGGGGACTAGTTTTGCACATTTTTGATTGTACCTTTGGCAATAGGAAGTCTGAACCGACACCCCCTGTCCCTCGGTGTGAGTTGCAGCAACACTCTGGTGGAAGTTATCCACCTATCGATGGTTAGAACCAGCTGAAGCCGATTGAAGCGTTCTTGATACATTATTGCACATCTCAAGCACAAATTGGATTTCATTGAGCACTGAGGCGCTCCGCGGACGCTTTTTATTTAACTTTTATTCTATGGACGTTGAGGCTGAATTGCACAAATCATGATAGATATTTATTGGGCTGACCAAAATGGAGCGGGTACGAAGCAGATATGGATAAGACTTGGATCGGATAAGGCTGCTTCGGATATTCTTCAGTTACCAGTACGAATCGGATATTCCCAACAAAAGATATGGATACCAGTATGTTGCGGATAGAATGTAGGTGAGTCCCTTTGGAAAGCTGAATAACTGAACTAAGTAGAATTGATTGCTAGGGATTGTGTTCTCAAGGATGGCTTTAGCATTGATCCATAACAACCCAGGATTCAGCTCAATCAGAACATAGAAGTAAGAAACATCCGTATGCTTTCCTGGAACAGAAGCAATAGCTACGCGACTACATCGGAAAGTCTTTGAAAGAAGTTGCAACGCGCTCTTTTCCTTGGTTGCATCACCATTTGGTCTTGACAAAGAGATAAAGAAGATACGCTTGGGGGACTTTCTCATCCTGATCCGGCTTTCCGAATGGGGCAGGAATTCCATTTCCTACTAGGTTACGAATTCCTATATAATAATAGCCTTATATAGTATTTTATATAATTTCTGTTGATCCTATATAGTTTTATTAAATTATATAAACTCACCGTACCTGTAAATTATTTCTTCCTTCGCCACTATCATGACCTTTACTTACTCCCTCCATCCCAAATTATAAGTCATTCCAACAATCTTGGAGAGTCAAACTTTTTCAACTTTGACCAAAATTATAGAGAGAACCACAAAGATTTATGACATCAAATATGTATATTATAAAAATATAACTAATAAAAAATCTAATGATACTTAGTTGGTATCATAAATGTTATTATCTTATTATATAAATTTAGTCAAAGTTGAAAAACTTTGACTCTCCAAGATTGTTGGAATGACTTATAATTTGGGATGGAGGGAGTATTTATTAATGCGAATAATATATCCGGTCATTCATCCATCTACCGCCCAGCTCATCCCGCCGCCACCATCTACCACGCCGTTGGTCACCCCCTCCTCCCATCGCTGCTCTGCACACATGTCATGCTGCTCCTCCTGCCGATGCTCCACGTGCCAGACACACTCCTCCTGTCTCTCCTCCGCGCGCTCGCGCCGCCGCTACTGCCGCTGCTTCGCACGCTTGCTTACTGTTCCAACAGTTGCTCCTGCTCCGCTGTCCACCCCGCTCGACGACGCCGACAGGCTCCGCGAGATCAAGGAGGACCACCAGGGCTTGGTGCACAAGCCCTCTGAGCTCTCCTCCTATGGTCGTGGGCGACGTCCGATGCAGACCGCGGAAGATGTCACACCGGGATATGATGCATGTTGCAAGTGTACGACATTTCAAATGTTTTAGAGACATATTTCAATTGTTTCACACGGATGTTGTAAAAAGTATATGGAAATGTTTCATATGTCATAATGGTTGTATATGCGTTTGCTACCAATGTTTTATCTTTCTTTTTGAACGTATGTTGCAATGTGTTTATATGAACGTTGCATATGTTTTTAGACATATGTTGCAAGTGACTTTATGCTGATGTTTTGTTTATAATGTTTTTCAATTGTTTTTGCAAGTGTTGCAGATGCATGTTTTGATCATTTTTTTTATATTGTCTAATGTTTCATTTATAATGTTTTTCAATTGTTTTTGCAAATGTTGCAGATGCATTGTTTGAGTGTTTCATCTGTCATTTTGGGGTATGTTGCAAAACTAGATCGGGTCTTGCATATGACATGCGCGTGGAAAACGGAAAGAGGTGTGAGTGCTCCTAGCGTGAGCGATGTTCGGGTGGCACGGGCCCCACATGGGTGCGGGTGACGCGGGCACGGTAGAGCGATGTCCGGGAAGCACGCTCCCACACTTGTACGCGCGAAACATATAGGCAAACTGCCTGCAACCGTGGGCGTCTGAACGCGAGCATCCATCCGGACGTCTAGGCACTAGCAGTGGTGGGACTTATAAGTTAGATGATTTATTATGAAAAATATTGTTTCATAGCTAATTTGTATGGATTATGTCGGTGTTTGTATGGCGATTTTCAGTTGAAAAATCTTGCCGCACCACTCTCTTTAGCATGAGTTTGCTATTTTGCTATGTCGCCGTGACAAGGCTCTGCTTTAGAAAAATTGTATATATCCTATATGATGTCGAATGACAGTGTTTTCTATGTTAAAATTGCATCTCTTGATGAGCTATACAACTTTCTAGTTTTAATTTTTTATTTGAGGTCGTTAAGATACTTAAAAATTTTAGCAGCGTAATTATTCCTGCAACAAATCTTATCTTTTTTTAAAATCATATATTCTTTGTATGGTATCAAATGAATATACTTTTCATATAAAAATTGTAGCCTTCAATGCGTTTACAACTTTTTAGTTTTGTTTTTTTACATGAGATCGTTAAGATGCTAAAAAATATAAAGTTTCATAACATATCAATCACTTACAAAGACATTGTCATGTTCAAAAAATCATATTTTTTATATGATGTCTGAAAGTGCATGTTGCACTTAAGTATGTTTTGGATGACTTGATGATAATATTGATTAAAGATCTAATGTGTTTACTAAGTGTGACATAGGGAAAGGGTTATCTCACTGTGTACTTGAAATGAAAGGCAAAGACAAAATGATAGATTGTTGTATGAAAGATCATGTCACAAGCACAAGACAACAATGAGGTTGATATTGATGAAAAGGCTATCATATGCACAATGTACTTGAAATGAAAAGCAAAGCCCAAATAATGAATTGTTGTATGAAAATCACGTCACAAGCACATGACAACAATGAGAATGATATTGATGAAAAAGGGCTATCATATTGTGGGATAATCATGGTTCATAACAAATGATTCAAAACGAAGTGTGGTTGAATGGCTTGAGATGGTGAAAGATAGCAAGGAAAGAGTCTTTGAGGTACTAAGCAAGGGTGAAGGGAAAGCGATGGCTTGGCGGCCGAAGAACCTAGCTAGAGTGAAGAAGAAAGTACTTGCATTTAGTCGAAGGATCAATCAAGCTTGAAGATCGCATCTAGTGGAGAATCAACATTCCTAGCAACAATATTGATTGAAGTGACTTGACACATTTGGAATTCCATTATACCACTTGCATGGAGTCAAGTCACATGCTCAAGATGGCTATGCTCGAGAGATATCTACTTCTAAACATGACAAGCATTCCTCCAAATATAGAAAGTGAAGAGAAGCGGCTTTGGTTCAAATGGAGATCAACTCAAGAGGTTTAAAACTTGTTTTTCAATTTATCTTGAGTAAATAGGAATGTCATACTATTAAGAGGGATGCAACATATAGTAGATGATTCTTCATAAGTGCTCAAACCAACCTAAGTGAGACATGAGAGAGCTAGAACTAACTTTCAGCATGTTGTGGCACTGTCTATCCATACCGGACATGTCCGGTATGAGCCCACAGCGGTGCAGCCTTCCTACGGTCTTGTTGCTAGACCTGGCGTAGGGAGTCCATACCGGACATGTCCGATATTTGCGGATTTCAAGCTGACATACTATGGACGGCCGGTACTACCGTCCTTTGGGCCGGTACTACCGGGGCCGTACTACCGACTTTATAGCGGTACTACCGGTAGGCCAAAATTGGCCACTTCCAGAGAGGTTGCGAAACCCCCTTTTAACTACCGGTACTACTGACCAGAATGCCGGTACTACCGGGCTCCTATCTGGAGTTTGAAAGTTGGTTAGTTCAGTGTGTTTGTCCGGTATGCATACTGGACATGTCCGGTATGAGCTGACACAGCCAATGGCTAGAAAACGGCTAGTTTTGAAAGTGGGGCTATAAATAACCCCAAGCCTCCTCATTTGGAGGCTGCTGATTCTACTGGTTCCCACACTCTTTCTAGAGCTTTCAAAACACTTTCCAACCCTCTCTTAGTGAGTAATTTACCTCTAATTGCCAAATCCATTTGTGGGTTGAGAGAGATTCAAAATTAGAGAGCAAACCACCTCTTGAGCACTTGTGCGAATCGTCGATCTTGTTGTGTGCATTCGTTACTCTTGGACTCCACGGTCCTAGATGGCTAGGCATCGCCGTTGAGCACCCAAGAGCTTTGTGGAGTGCCTCGGAAAGTTTGTAAAGGTTCGATCTCTCCTCAAAAGAGTTCAACTAGTGGAAGGAGCATTGAGGGTGAAATAGACCGCGGCTAGAGTGACCTGTGGTGTCCTCTAGAGCCCACCTTTGTGGTAGCTCGCAGCCGGCTCAATGGAGACTAGGACCCGACGGGGTGCCGAACTTCAGTGAAACAAATTCCTTGTCATCTCATTGTGTATTACTTTTGGCTATTTGTTGATTTTCGTTGTCCTAACTTTTCTGCAGAGTTTTAGTGCCATATTTGTATCATATTCAGTGCTTGCAGGTAGTGTGAGAAATCGAGGGAGAAAAAGAACTCTTTCTGCTCAGCCCGTGCTGTCCGGTATGCATATCGGACTTGTCCGGTTCTGTGAGAAATTGGGAAGAAAAAGGAGATATTGTGCACAGCCCGCGCATACCGGACATGTTCGGTATTTGTTGGCTGCATCCAAATTTGTTTATCCTTTGAGCTAATCTTTGTGGTGCAAGGTGTTAGCTTTTAGGTATATTAAATACTTGTCATATACTTTGTGTTTGTCTCTTGAGGGGTTGTTTTACTCCGATTGAGAGTTTCCAAGTCACATACTAATTGCTTCCGCATTATAAGTTGTAAATTTTCAGAAACGCCTATTCACCCCCCTCTAGGCGACATCTTAGGTCCTTTCAATTGGTATCGGAGCTCGGACTCACGTTTGAGCTTCACCGCTTGTGAGAACGGATGGATTCGCCTATGGAGACGAACGTGGTGCTTCTCCAAAATGATGGTTCAAACTTTCTAACTTGGTCATCCTATGTACTCAATGCATTTCGGGCCATTAGCCCCATTATTGAGCATATTGTGGATGCGAGCATATCTCTTTCTATAGTTGATTGGAGCAACTATAAAAACTTGACAAAAGAGGAAGAGATATGTGTGCAACTCAATGCTCATGCGTGTTTAATCTTGTTAAACTCATTGAGTGCAGAGGTTCTTGAGGAGGCTATCTACAATGGAAAATCTCCGCCGGAGAGTGCTCATGTCATTTGGACTAGACTTGCCAACTTATATGGAAAGTCCAAATGTGATGAAGCACATGATTGTGATTCATTGGAAATGAAATCCATTGAGTCATCATCATGTGAAGAAGCCTCAAGGAAGATGAGCCAGATCGAGAGGCGTTGGTTGCTGCTGCTCTGGACCCTGTCTGTCCATGGGTACCGGACATGTTCGGTATCAGCCCAGCAGACAGGGAGCTAGGAGCAGACAACAACTACTCTCAAGCTCGGTGGCGACCAAGTGATGAATCAACCTCAGTATCCCATGACACTCATCACTTGTGTCTCATGGCCAAGAAGAACAAGAAGAAAGCAACCAAGAAAGATCAAGAGAAGGTTCTTGGTGAAATCAAGGAGAAGGCATCAAGAAATAATCAAGTAGAGAGTGATGAAGATGATGAAGATGATGACTCTCTTGATTATCTCAAGTATGAAGACAAGATCTTGTTCGCCAATGTATTAAAGAGAAATGATGAGCTAGAAAAGGAGGTAGAGGAACAAGAACAATCCCTTCAAAATCAAGAAAAGTTTCTCATCTCCAAATTAGAAGAGCTAAAGGCATTAAAAGAAAGGTATGAAAAATTGTCAATTGAGCATGCCTTAGCTACTAACTCTCTCTCTAATGTGGAAAGGCTAGAGAAGGAGAATTACATGCTTAAGGCAAAAATGAGTGATCTCTCATTTGAGCACAAGTTCCTACAAGAGGACTTCACCCATCTCAAGTGCTCACATGAGAAGCTAGTGGAATCAAATGCCATGCTTGAGATTGCACATGAGGTTGTTATTGCTATGGTAAAATCTTCTCAACCTCACACTACTAAACTCACTAGTGCACCATCTCAATTAAATGTTATTTGTGCTAGTGAGTGTGCCTCTCAAGCAAGCCAATCTTCGATTGAGCAAACTCTTAAAGAAAATGCTAGGCTCATCGAAGAAGTGGAAAATCTAAAGAAGGATGTGATTAGATTGAAAGATGAGGAGAAATCACAACCTTCTCAAGATAACCGTGATATCATGGTGAAGAAGCTTGAGAAGGGTTCAAACCTTGCTTCCTCCAAAGCCCAACAATCTAGTCACACCTCAAGTCATGAGAAAGCAACCAAGTGCAAGAAACAAAAGAAGAGATTATGCTATGGTTGCGGATTGTATGGACATGAGTGGGCTAGGTGTCCACACAAGACTTGGGCCGACAAATGTGAAGCGGCCGAACAAAAGGCATCAATCAAATTGGCCAAGCAAGTGAAGAATGATGGGCCAAGTTCATGCCATAAATGCAACAAGTTGGGTCAACTCACCAAGAGTTGCCCCACATACAAAGAGGCAAGAAAGAAGGCTCAAGTTGCAACAAGAAGATGCTATGCATGCAACGAGCTGGGACACATGGTTGATGCATGTCCCAACAAGCAAGACAAGCATAAAGCAAACAATGGGCGTATTTCCTATGCTTGTAGGAGAAAGGGGCATCTAAGCTATGATTGCCCAAATGGTATGTTTCCTAAGCCAAACACATTTGCAAATGATAATGTGCTTAGGAAGGCTACAAAGGGACTTAACACTAGTAAGGTGATGTGTTCACTGCTCACTAGCTCTAAGGCCACTTGGGTGCCTAAGCACTTGTTGACTAACATTGGAGGACCCAACAAGAGTTGGGTACCAAAATATGCTTAGGATGATGATTTAGGTACCAATAGTGAGATGGAGGCTTTCGGGGTGTTTGAGCAAGCATAATGACATCTCAACTCAGACTATCAACCAATGTTATCAATATTGACCTATATGGTTTACCCAAAGACTATGCGATGTTGATTTCATTCTTACTCATCTCCACCACTGTTGATAAGTACCTAAAACTTAGTAATTAAATAAATATAATCTATCCTTATGGTATTTGCCATTCGATGCTTTTAATGGCTCTCTAGCAGAGCATTATCTTTGATGAAGTGCAGGGTAGTGAAGTAAACTAGAGCCAATAGGAAATCTCGGAAGTGGCTGTTTACTGGTTCTGATTTGAAAATACCGGACTTGTCCGGTATCATACCGGACATGTCCGGTATTGGAAATTCACTCTGACAGAACCAGTGACTCCTTATGAAAATTTGGACCAAGTCACTTCATACCGCTACCAGACTTGTCCGGTATGGCCAGAGAAAGAATAAGCTTTCTAATTTTTGAAGAATTGCTAGATCTTTGTGGACTAGTCTTTTGCTCTAACCAAATACCTGCACATTAATAAATACCGAGTGTTTGTAAGTATTACTTGAACTTAATTCAATTTTTGGCAAATCTATGTGTCTAGGTCAAGGTAGAAAAGCATTCCCATTTTCTTAGATGAAAAATAAAGTGCTTTCACAAGTAATTCAAAATGACTTGAGCACTTTGTAAGGGGGAGCTTAGTTTCTACCTTGAACCATTGTGATCTAACAATTTTCTCTAAGTGATGTGGTAGTTCTATGAATGAAAAGAAGATCACTTTGAGGACGGCATGATCACTTGACAAGCTAAGCTAACACTAAGATGATCATCCCATGGTTGCTCTTAGTGGAACATATGTGAGCTCAAGGCCAAGGTATGTGTTTACGTACATGCTTTGGAAGTGCATATAGGATTTATAATGCTAGAATGTGCTTTCGGAGTGGTTGAGCTAGTCAATTTGAAATTCTAGCTCAACCTATCAACCAATGTCCATCATATTTGCTTATATGGTTGATCCGTTGGTAATCTAAGTTTGTCTTATCTATTACTCCATCCTCATGATGACTTAGAGTACCTCAACTTGGTAGGATTGTCATCTTTTCACCACTTATGCCCATTTGTTCATAATTTGATTTATTTGTGAAAAGTTGGTAATGGCAAAATAACTCTGCACTATCAAAGCATACCGGACATGTCCGGTATGCCTATCGGACGTGTCCGGTATGGCAGTGAGCTGCCTATCTTTGCCTACATGAGATTTGAGCTTAATTCTACTTGTGTTATGTTTATCATCTTAACTCAGATCTCACATGTTGTTGTGTCTCAAGTAATTTGTGCTTAGAATTTAATCTCTTTTCATATATGGCAAATTACTTTGTGTTGGCCAAAGTTGAACTTTACTCTCACATTCTTAATGGAATGAAAGTGCTTGGAAAGGAATTCAAATACTTGATGAAAGGATCTAATCAGCCTAGAGGGGAGGTGAATAGGTGATTCTTCGAAATCTGAAACTTACACACTAAAAATTGAAGTTAATAACTGCCGGTATTACCGGTTTGTTTGGGTCGGTACTACCGAGTGTTAAACACCGATACTACTGACGCAAACAAACGGCACTATCGGGAACCTAAAAGCAACTACAAATCCAATGTAAGTGAACTATGAATTTGAATCAAGAATACCTCCCCACTTCCCTAAGTATTGTAGATGAAGATATTAACCTTCCCAAGACTTGGTTACTTCCCACTATGTAGATCGAGCCTTCCCAACCTAAGAAAGAGAGAGGGAGAGGAAGAACACGGAGAACACAAGTACAAGCGTAATATCCAAAGTAGAGACAACAACAAGCACACGGGACACAACGATTTATCCCGAGGTTCGGCCAAACCACTAAGGAGTGCCTATGTCCTCGTTGTTGAGGTGACCACAAGGTCGGAGTCTCTCTTTCACCTCCTTGCCTCACTCAGCCACCACAAAGGTTAGCCGAGTTTCTCTACTAGAAATCACAGGGGAAATACAATGCTTCGGGGAGCCCTCACAAATGGATCAACACGGGCAACCACAAAGAACACCTAACCGGCTAGGATTCAAAGAACCCAAGAGTAATAAACACAAACCAAGCCGGCTACATTCACATCACACCCCATTTTAAGAACAAAATTGGAGCACAATATATGTATGCCAGGATCAATATTCATACATATACTCAGATATCAGCATCATAGTAAATATCAAAACAATGTTTACATTAATATATCGAACTTTATTACATAAATGACCCTCGGGTCTGAAAGAAAAGTACAAACTCTCATGATAACTGACTCTAATGAAGACTCTGTAGAAGACACGGAAGTTCCTCCATCTCCACAGGAAGGTCGACCGGGGGTAGCGCCATCCTAGTACAGGTCGTCAGGGTCGTAGCCACCGTCCTCTGGATACTCCTGCTCCTCGTACGTGTAGTCACCAACGTCTGGGTGGGGTAGCAGGGGGGACAAAGAGGAAGGGTGAGTAACATCGAAATGTACTCCCGCAAGTGTAGGAAATATATGCTTATGAGGCTTATAACAATGGTAGGCTGACTTTGTTTGACTCGAGCGCCTAAAGTGACACACCCTATTAATCCTATGCACCTATTTACTAGGTTATAGACAGACACTGTAGAAAAGTAACAACACTCGGAGTCGCACCGAGCAAACCACACTCGGAGTCACACCGAGCAACCAACACTTGGAGTCACACCAAGCAACCGCACTTGGAGTCGCACCAAGCACCCACACCTGAAGTCCATCAGGCAACCGCACCTGAAGTCCATCAGATGACCCGAACCCAAAACCAACCAGTAACCAACTAATCTCGAAGAAGTCCAAGTCCGCTCGTGACTGTGAGCACGACTGATATATCAGTTTTAATACTCTGCAGAGTTTGCACATCGTTACCCATGAGTCGTGCATTACCTGTCACGCTCAACACTGCCAAGGTGCATAGCAGGTTGCACTGCAAGGCCTTTACAATGCCCCTCCAAGCCTGTGTTACATGTACTCTAAGGTTTCTCCCCTGTCCATAAGTCAACGACCCCAAGGGACCCCTCTTGAGCCACTATACAACCCCCGTGTAGCATAACTTGGAGAAACTAATTAATTAGCAAGGTCCAGCCCATCCAGATCTCATGGCTGCGCTGTTTTGCCGGGTTACTTGTCCAAGAACCGGGTCCTAGGGATCCAGGCAGGATAAATCTAGCACGAGCCCAGAACAAAAAACCAAAAGCAGCTGCCGAGTCCCCACTCACAAACCACCATAACGTGTCCATCCTGCCGGATTGACCTAATAAACCATGTTACTACAAATTACCATGTCCACCACCTTTGTTCCATAGATTATCGATCAAGATTATTACTATTTAACTCCCATCACAACCATGACTGCATGGCTAAGCAAGACACCTACCCGAACATCCCAAAACAGGTGACAAGGACAATATGTACAAATTCTAGTAAACCCTAAAATGGGATTCAAATTTAGACACAGCATGCATCTACAGGATCTAACTACTCTAATACCAAAAGTAAAATAAATCATAGGTACAAAATGTTCAAGAACACTTGCCTGCGGGCTGGGTCGAATCTGCAGGATCACAGGAATAAACGGGAGCGTCTTCGTACTCCGCACTCTCTGGCCCAATCAACATACATGGCACATACAAAGCGAAAATAAATAACAGTACAACAAACAGTACCAAAACAGTAAACAAATAGATCTACTACGTAGAGAACTAAATTATGAATCTAACGCAAGTTGAACGGGTCAAATCGGAGTTAAAACGTGAAAGTTAGGAGCATTTGAATGTTGATGGCAATTCTGTAAATAACCGAAGCCATTTTCATATTTAAATTAAATAAAAACAGAGAAAAAGAGGGCGACGGACTGGGCCTCGTTTATCCGATAGTGCAGGGGTCTAGAACGATAAAAACGTAGACTCAGTGCACAGGGCAACTGGACGGCGGGTTGTTTCCAGAAGACCTGAGGGTGTTTTCTGCAAAAGAGGTCGGGGACGGTCGGCGCTGGGCCAGGTGTCGCGCCCTGGTGGCTCCGGCGTATGACTATGCTGTGGACGGGGCGCGGCCGTGCGGTGGTCCCGGTTCATGGCGCAGTTGTGGTGGACCGATGGACTGCGCGTTGATTCGGCAAAGTCTTAGGGGCTAGATCGCAAGATTACGAAGACTCAGCGCACAGTCCTCATGGACTGCGGGTTTATTTGCCAAAAGCTCAGGGTCTCTTTTGCGAGACGGTGGGAGCAGGTCAGGCAGTGGCCGCGTGGACGCCACGTCACGCCGCGTGGTGTTTCGCTATTGGTGCGGTGCACCAGTTGGACGTGGACTTGCCGTGTTGGCGTGATGTGGCAAGGTCTACGGTGGGGTGGATATGGTGTATACCCCTTCGGGGTTTGCATCTAATCTCGTTCGTCGAAAACGAAATGGACGGCACAGAGGGGTTTCAGGACAGCAGCTGGTCGTCGGTGGTGTTGCGTGCGGCGGCTTCACGCAGTGCACGGCGGCGCCATAGCTGGACTCGATCGGAAGATGGGCACGACCCACTAAAACTTGCGAGGTGAGGAGGGATGGGGCGAGAAGCTCGCCGCGAGGACGCAGGCGGGGTTCATGACGCCGATTATGGTCCGGGAAGGGGGAATTTAGCGTCGAGGCGGACGGTGCCATGACTTCGCGGCGGCGAGCTCGCCGGCGTGCGCAGAGAGACCCCTACGGGCCACGGGAGGACCTGATCTAGGGATGGGGAGGGAGAGGAGAGGATTGGGAGCTCACCAAAGTGCCAGATGGGATCCGAGGCGCAGGGATGACAGTGCTATTCGGAGTTCGGCGGCAGATGGCTAGGGTTTCGGTGGCTTGAGCTCTGGTGTAGGTGATGACTGCTTGACGATGGAGGAAAAAAAAGGCGGCTGCGACGACGCACTCCTTCTATAGGGGTTCGGGGGCTCGGGATAGGCACGAGGCGCCGGGAAGAGCGGAGCGGTGGCTGCAACGGCGCTTCTCCGAGTTCGTCGGGAGGTCGGGGATGACCCCGCCGACAGGTAGGTCCCACCCGTCAGCGAGACAAGGCACGGGGCCGCCTGTCAGCCAGAGCGAGGGGAAACGCGGGCGGGGTGCGGAGCGCTGCGGCGCACGCGGGCCGCTGGGAAGTGCGGTGCGGCTCTGGGCTGGCCAAGTCGGGCCGCAGGGAGGAGTGGGACGGGCCGGCGGGAAGAGAAAATGAGGGAGGGAGAGTGGCGGACGGGAGCTGGGCTCGACCGAGGGGGAAAGAGGGAGAGGTGGAGGGGGGAGAACGGGCCGGCTGGGCCAAGGGAGGAAATGGAGAGAGGGGGAGGAGAGATCCAATTTGTTTTTTTTCCTTTTATTTTTAGTTTACAATTCTTTTCAATTTCATTTGAAATCATATTTCAAATTAGTTTGGAACCAATTCAAGTTGCAAGACTTTCCAAAATATTTCCCCTAGGTTTCGAAACAAACTTTGGTTTTGATTTTATAAAATTTATAAAATATTTGTTTGTTTTCTAAACAGAATAAAACCGATTCGCCTTATACGGGTTTTAATAAAATTATTTACCACACAATAAAATATGCAAAGGCATGAATGCAACATGACATAATTAAATAAAATTTTTTTCCTCCTCTAATAAACTAGCCAACCTATTTAATTTCTAATTTATTAATTAATTTGGGGAAAATTTAAATTAGGGTGTTACACTACATGAGGAACCCAGTGCTCAAATCGTAGATCGAGGCTTCCCACTCTCTAATCTCACTTCCCTAGCTCAAATCTTGCAAGAGAATGAATCTTGGAGCAAAGGGGGAGAGAGAGGGGAGGAGTCAATGCTTGGGGAGCTCTTTGTCAGCTGGTAGGTCACCATAAGTGTGTGAAGTTAGTGGGTAACGGTTAGAAATGAAGTGGGAAGCTATTTGTAGTCCCCCAGTCCCGAGGCTTGTCGGTAGTACCGACCACACATGGTCGGCAGTACCGGCCAGCCAAAAACTGCTGCACCAGATCTGAGTTGACCTAGATCCACCTACCGACCATGGGTTGGTACCACCGATGGTCGGTAGTACCAGCCTTATGGCGGTACTACCGCCAGGCCAAACTTGTCATGAATAGAGAGCTCCGTGAAAAGATACTTGGGCGCTCGGTACCTACCGACCAAGGGTCGGTAGTATCAGCCTTATGGCGGTACTACCACTAAGCCATATCAGCCACGAACAGAGAGCTCCGCAGAAAGTCACTCGGGCGCTCGGTACCACCGACCAGGGGTCGGTACCATCGAGCCCGGTAGTACCGACCTTTATAGCGATACTACCGACTAGTCAATTTGGTGCACGAACAAAGAGGTCTGCAAATCGGCCTGAGGCGGTCGGTACCACCGACCATGGGCGGTACTACCGAGCCCGGTAGTACCAGCTTCTATAGCGGTACTACCGCTAAGCGAAAATGGGATCTATACAGAGAGGGTGTTAGAATGGTCTGGATGGTCGGTACTATCGGGTCTTATGGCGGTACTACCGACAGTTCAAAATAAACTCCATCTAGAGAGCATTGCGCGTGGCCTCCCTAGTCGGTACCACCGACCCCCATGGTCGGTACTACCGACTGCACAGAAATATATCTATGTGTTCGTGATCGTGCGGTGACTCTCAAGCAAACTTTTGTTAGTCGACATGAGCACTTTTCTCCACATCTAGCTAACCTATTTTGTATCCCTCTTGATAGTCCGGCTTACCTATAACTCAAGTTTAAAAATAAATCGTCGATCCATCACTTGAGCTAGGCATCATTTGTCCAACCAATTTTCATGTGCTTTGTTCACGGGATATCAACATTGTAGTTCTTTCTAAGGACTAACACCTGCATACATGTCTTTATAAAATGGTTAGTCCCTAATTTGATTACCATTAATTAGCCAAAACCCACATTGGGGGCGAATGCACTTACAAACTCCCCTTTTTTTGGTAATTGATGACAACCAACTTAGGCTTACAAAAAGGATAGAAAGAATTGAAGCTTTTGAATTCCAAAATTAGTTCAAGCTCCCCCTTAGTGTATGCTATGGGATTTTGAATTTCAAACCTTGTTTTTAAGCAAGGTTACATACACAAGGACAAGAGCTCACCCTAAATTTTGCAATCTGTGGGGTGCCTAAGTGTGTGACAACATCATATATAAAAAATTGTGATGCATGGTCATGATAACAAGATGATTCACATAACAATAAGATAAAAGAAATTGAGTGGCTATGAAAGAAAGAAAAGGACTCAAAGGACACATAGCCACATCGAAAACAACATACACCAAGCATGGTATGAATAACATGTAGAGGATCAACCATAACTGAATATTACAATAAGCTCAAGAGTATCAAATCCTCTACCAACCATCACATAGTTCATCACAAATTTAAAGCATAGTTTACCACACCTATTTCACCCATTAAACTCTCTCAGAGACTAACTATTACAACATAAAATAGCCTAACACTCCCCCTTTGGCATCAAGTGCCAAAAAGGGTAGGCTGCGATAGAGCACAACTAAAAGAAACCACCGCTGGAGCCATCAGATCCACCAAAGATGGACGAGAATGCGCTGGCACCCACGTCATCACCTGGAAATGACGAAGGAGCAGTCAAAGGGTCGGGTAGAGTCGAGGGAGCACCGAAGCCACCACTACCAGCAGGATCAGCATCTAGAGCAACAAAGCCCATGTAGGAGCCACCGCCTCCACCCTGATATGAGGTAGATCCACCACCATGTGACGGACCAGCACCATAATCAGGATAGAAGGGAGGAGGCTAGTACATCGGCGGAGGCTGAGAAAGAGCTGACCCAAAAACACCAGCATCACCTCCACCACCCTGCTGATCATAATCATCATCATCACTGTCACCAGCTCCACCACCATGTTGCGCATCATATTCGGCAAAAGGATCCGAAAATGGCCGAAGGGGAGATGCCGGGGGAAGTCCAAGATGCTCATTGACTTGTCTTTGATGTTGATCGTCGCGCTCAGCCTTGTAGCAAAACCACTTGAAGAACTTGCTGAGTGCAAATCAAACACCACCCCTACTCCCACGCCTCTCACGGCGCAGAGGAGAAGGAGCAACAGGCACTTCCCCATGAGACTACTCCTGGCCCTGAGCCTCACCAGGAGCAGCTGCAGCAGCTGGAGCATCCTCACCTTCCTCATCATCTGCCTTGCCTGTGGAGGAGAAACTCCAGATGTTGTATTCCTTAACAACCCTGTCATACTCAAAAGTCACTCCAATGACATGCTCAATCATATGCATTATGTATGGAGCATAGGGCAGGTCCTTGTGGGGGTCAATGTAAGCTTCGCAAATCTTCTGCCACATGAAGTGGGAGATGCTGAACCTTCCATCTGGCATAGCAAACCGACATAGAAGCTTTGGAGCATCACTTCTTAAAAAGGTGTTATCCCCACTCTTCGGATCCAAGGTGACCCTCATTAAGTTGTTCAGCACAAAGTAATAAGATTTGAGGCCATTCACCTGGAAATTTGCCACCTTCCCTGGCAGGTAAATTCCGGAAGTCTCAAGTTCTGCTGGATAGATCCCTTCGCCATATAACTCTGACAACCTGGGGGCGCTGCGATCTTCCCTGTTGAAGCCCAATAGCCTAGCAAAAGTCACAAAATCACAACGATAATGAGTCCCCTGGGTCATCCAGTGAAGGACCTTGCCTGGCTGATCAATATACAGGGTCGCCCAGAATTGGCAAATTGAAAGTGCATGTTGCACTTAAGTATGTTTTGGATGACTTGATGACATCATTGATTAAAGGTCTAATGTGTTTGCTAAGTGTGACACAGGAAAAAGTTTATCTCACAATATGTTTGAAATGAAATGCAAAGCCAAAATGATGTATTGTTGTATGATATTCATGTCGCAAGCACAAGACAACAATGAGAATGATATTGATAAAAAGGCTACTCTATTGGAATTTTTTTATTAATAACCCAATTAAATAAGATATATTAAAATTAACACTGTTTAATTTTTTTTTTCAAAACTAACCCTTTTGCCGCCGTGCCGCATGGCGCGGCAAAAGCGTTAGCCGCGCCATGAGGGCTGGCGCGGCAAACGGTGCCAGCGTGGCACCGGCCGGCCACGCAGGCCCGCGTGGGACCCGCCTGTCATTTTGCCGCGCCAGGCGGGCTGGCGCGGCTGGTGGATTTGCCGCGCCAGGAGGCCTGGCGCGGTCAACGTCTTTGCCGCGCCAGGCGGGGTGGCGCGGCAAAGCGCATCTAGATCTGGCGCCGGCGGCTTCTTCCTCCTTTCTCCTCCTTCTCCTCCGCCGCCCGCGCCTCCGTCCCGCCCGCCGCCGCCTCGTGCCCCGCCGCTGTGCCGCCGCCGCCGCCGTCGTGCCCCGTCCCCGTCCTGCCCCGTCCCCGTCCCAGCCTCGTCCCCGTCCCCGTCCCGGCCGCCCGCCCCGTGCGCACCGGCGCCCCCGCCGCCACCCCCCGCCGCCCCCGCCCCCCCGGCCGCCACCGGCCGCCACCGGCGCCCCCTCCACCACCGTCTCCACCATCGTCCACGACCGGAAGGTATTTTTTTTTTTTTTTTGTTATTTTTTTTGTAGTTTGCGTTAATTAGTTAGTTAAATAGGTTAGTAATTTATTTATTTATTTGCTTAGTTAGTTATCTAGTTAGTTAGTTAGTTAGTTAGGTAGTTAGTTAGGTTAGTTAGTTAGATTAGTTTTAGGTTAGGTTAGTTTAGGTGGTTAGTTTAGTTAGTTATATAGTTAGTTAGTGTGTTAGTTAGTTAGTTAGCTAGCTAGTTAGTTAGGTTTATGTTAGGTTAGTTTTAGTTAGTTAGTTAGTTAGTTAGTTAGGTAGGTTAGTTAGTTAGGTTTAGTTAGTTAGTTACTTAGTTAGGTTAGTTACTTAGTCTAGGGTTTAGGGTTAGGGTTTAGGTTAATATGTTAGTTAGGTTAGTGAAGACAACTTAGTATTTATGTCATTCTGTACTTTAGAGAAGACCATCACTTGACCATCACTTGACCTTAGTTGCACTATTGACTTTGTAGATGGACACTGTATTCACATTGTTTTATGGAGGCACAGTTAGTAAACGAGACGGGTTGTTTGATGATAACATGGAACAAGAACTCGAAGTATTTGATGAGCGTCCTTCTTTACGGACCTTATGTTGCGTCTGAAGGAGAAGTTTGATGGTGATTTCTCGTTGAAAGGGAGATTTGACAGTGGCAAGATTAGGTCGAACTATGCGTTGTTGCCCTTGCGCAACCAGGCTGACTGGGCAAAATACCAGGCGATCATTATGGCATCCAATTCGACAATGGGTGAGATCGTGGTAGTGGATGGTTTGAGGAAGCAGGCAGAGGCGTCCGATGATGGCAACGATGGTGAAGCACAGGAGGTAGGGGATGATGACGATGCAGCTCCGATGACTATGGACGTTGATGGTCACCCCACGCAGGAGACGGTGTATGCAACTGAAGATGCCCACGCTGACGTCGGTCAAATAAACAATGATTTTTGATGTGGCCGACATAGAGCGGGAGGAGCAGGAGGAGCATGAGGCACAACTATTTGATGAAAACTATGATTCTGATGATGATTCAGACTATGACGAAGAAGAGGACAGTTATATTTCTGCTATGCCAGAGCCGGTTCGTGCTATTCCACAACCGGTTTGTGCTATGCCACAGCCGGTTCCTCAGAATATGCATCCTCCAGGGAGACTAGTCACTGATATACCAGAGGATCATACACATTTTGATGCGTGGGGGCGTTTTAGCGAAGCACGGTATTATGTTCCGCCTGATCCTTTGACTGAGACAGAGCTGCAGCAATTGAGGTCGGTTAACATGCAGTTTAGAGGCGTTCCAAGTTATAGGGATGTCAGTATGGTGGACCAGGCTGTTTGTGATACTGGATTGAACCTGTGCAAGCAAACACTGCATGACCATACAGATTGTATTCTTCAGAAGGGTGTGATTTTCAACACTATGAGTGAGCTGAAGCTTTTCCTTCAGCACTATGCTGTGCATCATCATCGACCGTACACGGTCAGCCATTCTGATATTAATTTGAGGTACCACATCAGGTGTATGCATCATAGTTGTCCGTGGAAGCTGAATGCTCGCAAGAGAACTGATGGCAAGTGGAGAATCAGTAAAGTAGTACAACCGCATACCTGTTTTACAAATAAGGGACAAGAAAAACATCCTCAATTGACGGCAAGATACCTTGCACGGCGTATTTTGGCATTTGTTGATGATGACGCCGACGTATCTGTTTCACAATTGCTTATCTCCATATTTGGATTCACAGGCTATAAGGTGACTTATGGAAAGGCGTGGCGTGCGAAGCAGATCGCCCTTGCAATTCGTTGGGGTGGTTGGGATGAAGCTTACAACAGGATTCCTCGGATTTTGTGTGCAATGGCATACTATAACCCTGGCCTTAAATGGTTTCCACACACCAATGGGCAGTATATAGACCGCAACACCGGCAAGGTTACACATGTGCTTCAGCGTGTATTTGGTCTTTTGCACAAACAGAGCATGCGTATCAGTACTGTCGTCCAGTCATACTTGTGGACGGTACTTTCTTGACCGGAGCGTACAAGGGTGTGTTGATGATGGCGGCGGCTGTTGATCCCGAGGACCAGATAGTTCCAATTGCTTTCGCCTTGGCTGAGGGGGAGAACGTTGAGTCTTGGTCTTGGTTCATGGCCCTGCTACGGATACAAGTGTTAGGGCCTTCTCGGACAATATGTTTGATTTCGGACCGTCATGTTGGGTTGCTTCGTGCCGCAGAGGAGGAGATAGAGGGTTGTCCTCCTCTAGTGCACAGATGGTGCATGCGTCACTTTGCCGCCAATTTCTGGCGTCACTAGAGGGTTGTCCTCCTCTAGTGCACAGATGGTGCATACGTCGAGCGCACGACACCACCCTACACGGCTAGTGCAGGCTACATGGCCCTCGGCCATAGCTCGCACTACGCTGGAGGGTCCTCCTCCAGAGGTGGCCTGGACGACACGACGTGGCAGGTACCTGGTGCTTACGACTACCCTAGTGGCTACTACACCGGCCCTGGCTGGCAGCCTTGGCCAGAGCAGGGCGCAGCACAGGAGCTGGGGTACTCACAGCTAGGTGGAGCTCCACTACCTACTCAGGAGGACGTGCAGGTACATAAGTTGACCGCTATACATTTAAGTTCGTCAGATATATTTAAGTTGTTTGCTAACATTTATTTTGAATGTTGCAGGGACCTAGTCAGACGCAGGGGTCACCACGCCGGCAGCCACGCGCACGAGACCGCACGGACGTCACGTTCACGCCGAACATGGATCTGTCGCAGCCGAGGCGTCGGAGGCGGCCTCGTCAGCCGTACACACCTAGCTAGGTGATGTATATGTTAGATAACTTGTTTGATAGGTGATGTATAGGTGATGTATACCTAGTGTTAGACTATATGGATAGGTGATGTATATGTTAGATAACTTGTTTGAGAACCCTATTATGTACTTCGTGGAGCCTGAGCCACTAAGCCTGGTTTTATGACCGCTATTATGTTTCCGTTTATTCAAATTGTGTCAATGTTTGGTTCCTTGTTATTCCGTTTGCGGAAAAAGACAGGAAAAACGGAAAAACACATTCGATCAAACAGAGACAACACATTAGGACAAAGATCGATCAGGAACTCGACCAGTCGGCGGGAAACCTTGGGCTTTGCCTGCTGCAAAACTTCATGCCAGCTTTTGCCGCGCCAACCCTGGGGGCGCGGCTGACGCTTTTGCCGCGCCAGGCGGGGTGGCGCGGCAAATGCATTAGCCGCGCCATCCTGCCTGGCGCGGCAAATGCATTAGCCGCGCCATCCCGCCTGGCGCGGCAAAAGCGTCAGCCGCGCCCCCAGGGTTGGCGCGGCAAAAGCTGGCATCTTGTTGCACAGCCTTTTCAGTGTCGTGCCCTGTCCTCATAAGTGCTCTGCAGTTTTGATTCCCTTGCACAGCCTTTTCAGTGTCGTGTCCTGTCCTCATAAGTGCTCTGCAGTTTTGATTCCCATAGACTTTTCAGTGTATAGGCTTTTCAGTGTATAGGCTTTTCAGTGATTAGATTTTCAGCGAATAGCCTTTTCAGTTGCATTAACTACACACTCACAATGCAGCTGAAATAATTCACAAGTTCAAAACCAGGGCTCCGCCTATATAAACCCATCAGCGCCTTGCATATTCAACAACTTCAGCAGAGCTTGCGAGGTTCGTAGTAGAGATGTCTGGAGGTTCGTCCAAAGGCGGGAGTGGAAAGGGTGGGAGGAAGGGACCTCCCATTGTGTGGGAGGGATCTCTTGGTCCTGATTTCTTCTTAGAGGCACTATATGACTTTCCCGTTGAGAGCAAAAAGGATTTCAGCCGGGACCGTCCTCTTAGGGGATACGATAACCGCTTAGAGGACTGGCCAAAATGCCGCCATGGTGAGGACTGTTTGGTGCAGATGCTCCACGACGACCTGGAGGCAGGCCGACGTTTCTTCAAATGCCCGCGAGCATGGGTAACTTTATTTAATTGTTGTTGCTATGCCTCTCATGTTTGCTAATACTTAGTCATTTTGTGAATGTCAGTCTTCTATTTCCGAAGAAAACTGCGGCTTCACCAGATGGGTGGATCCTCCTCCAATATGGCCGCATCAGGAATACATCTATTATCTGCAGCAGCGTCGTATCGACGATCTTGAAAGAGAAGTTAAAAGCATGCTCAAGGACTATGATGATGACGACAGCGATGCAGGCGGTTCAGATGAAGCAATATGCCTTGATCCATATTGCAACTGCCCGCATCACAAGAACAAGGGGCCTCCACCGCCGCCCCCACCACCGCCACCACCACCACCAGCCGCAATGGGGCTATTACGGAGAAGGGTCTACTCAGTTTGCTATGTGGGACGGCTTCTAGACTACTTAGACCACTATGTGTGTGTTGTGTTGTGCCAATCAATTACCTAAGGCATGTTAGGATTAGTCTAGGACCTTTTAACCAAGTTACGGTAAAAGGTCCTCACATGTCATTTACTAGTTTGTTATTCGTGTAATGGTTTGCTTTATTCTATTTCGTACTTTATCCCACAAAAAATCAACGACACATGAACTACCGCAAACAATACAACAACATATAATAAAGCCGAACAAAGTGCAGTTCAAGACTACATAATCGAGGATCCGAAATAAACGGTACACGGAAGTACAAACCAACAGTACAATACACTAACAAGTCCACCAAATGACAACGATGTTCATTACTCAATAATGACTGCTGAACCTACCACACTACTGAGTGCAACGAGGCCACTTTCCCTTCCTCACAGCATCCGGATCCTGCTCCATGGCAGCCTTGGCACGGCGCACACGCTCAAGCCTCTTCTCCCTCTCCCCCTACGCTTAGCTGCATCCCTCATTCTTGCCTCTTCCTCATGCTGCTTTTGTGCTGCCTCTTCTTTGCGTCTCTCTCCAAACGCTCCTTGTCCTCCGCAGCCCACTTTTTCATCCTCTCTACGTGCTCCTTGTCCTCCGGCTTCATCTCAGTGTCGATCCACTGCTCGAAGTCACATAGTGGTGGAGGCTCCTGCAAAATACGACTAAATCAATTAGGTAATAAAATATAAATGATTTTTCATTCATGTATAGAACAAGCCATCAGCTTCTCACCATCAGTCCAATACGGATCTGTTTAGGTGTAGGGTCAAAGGCATAATTCTCACACATCCAATACCTCTGACCGTATGTGTGCTCCTCATCAGATATTGCGACCTTACAATCATCGCCGCAGTAGCACATGGGCACCGGAACACCGCTAGGCAATGGCAAACGGGCAAAGGCATTGCCCGTGAGAGGCTGCCTACAATCATCAACGCAATAACAAATGAACATAACACAAAATTACTTCTTCATTAAAACAGACAAATAAATAAACAATGTACCGATCTTACCTTGCCTTACTAGCTTTGCCACGCCGCGGCATCCTAACAATAAAAATATGTCAACGCTACACATACATTCATGATTAATTATAAATCTACATAATGACGTAACAAATATTACACCAAAAATTGTACACAAAATGAACAAAAATTAAGCAAAACAGATATAAAAAGTCTAATACATGAACAAATCCATCATTAATTAACAACTAAAGTCACGACAGTATCAAAATAAATATTGTCTACAAACCCTAACTTACAGAAATATGGTTCAATCCTACATTGCAAATATGGATAAAGAACAATAATATGGATCAAAATACCTCTTGTAGACAAGTTTGATTGAGGGAGGGAGATGAAGAGAGGAGGAATGAAATGAAATGAAATGGAATGGATTGGTTTGGGAGAAGAGAGGAATGAGGAGGAGCCTGCTGCTCGACGCAGCGGCCAGATCTAGATCGGCTTTAGCATTAGCCGCGCCAGCCCGCCTGGCGCGACAAACTGACGAAGGGGGCCCACGCAGGCCTGCGTGGCCGGGCGGTGCCACGGTGGCGTTTTTGCCGCGCCGCCATGCATGGCGCGGCTAACGTTTTTGCCGCGCCATTGGGGACGGCGCGGCAAAAGGGTTAGTTTTGCAAAAAAATAAAATAAACAGTGTTATTTATGAAATTTTTTATTTAATTGGGTTATTAATAAAAAAAAATTCCTCTATTGTGGGATAATCATGGTTCATATGTGGGCTAACAAAGGATTCAAAGCAAAGTGTGATTGAATGGCTTGAAGATGATGAAGATAGCAAGGAAAGAGTCTTCGAGGTACTAAGCAAGGGTGAAGGGCAAACGACGGCTTGGCAGCCGGAGAACCTAGCTAGGGTGAAGAAGAAAGTACTTGCATTTAGTCGAAGGATCAATCAAGCTTGAAGATTACATTGAGGCCTAGCAACAATATTGATTGAAGTGACTTGACACATTTGGGATTTCATCATATCACTTGTATGGAGTCAAGTCACATGCTCAAGTTGGCTATGCTCGAGGGACATCTACTTCTAATCATGACAAGCATTCCTCTAAATGAAGAAGGCGAAAGAGAAGCGGCTTCGATTCGATAAAGATCAACTCAAGAGGTTTAAAACTTGTTTTTTAATTCATCTTGAGTGATTAGGAAAGCCGTACTATTAAGAGGGATGCAACACATAGTAGATGATTCATAAGTGCTCAAGTATAATAAAATCAAAAGAGAGACACAAAATCACTTCACGAACACTTGGAGAGGTTGCTGTCAACTTCCAGCGTCAGAAGTTCTGACCCTAAAGTCGGAAGTTCCGACACTGGGACTTTCAGCAAGTAGAAAGCTTTGCTGTCCTGCCAGCATCGGAAGTTCCGACCCGAGTTCCGACCCGAGTTCCGACATGCCGGAAGTTCCGACCCGACTTCCGACACTGACAGCGTCGGAAGTTCCGACATGAGTTCCGACAGTGGGATCTTGACTTGCTCAGCCTCCCTGCCGCAAGCTCGTCGGAAGTTCCGACCCGAGTTCCGACATGCCGGAAGTTCCGACCCGACTTCCGACACTGACTGAAAAGTAGCCGTTATACCTCTATGAACAGTGTTTCTAGTGAACGTCGGAAGTTCCGAGATCTAGACCGGAAGTTCCGACCTTCACGTTTTCAGACCAACGGCTAGAAAACGGCTAGTTTCGTGGGTGGGCTATAAATACCCCCAAGCCTCTCATTTGAAGGCTGCTGATTCTACTGACTTCTACACTCATTCTAGAGCTTCCAAAGCACTTTCCAACCCTCTCTTAGTGAGTGATTGACCTCTAATTGTCAAATCCATTAGTGGGTTGAGAGAGATTCAAAATTAGAGAGCAAGCCACCTTGAGCACTTGTGCAAATCGTCGATCCTGTTGTGCGCATTCGTTACTCTTGGACTCTACGGTCCTAGACGACTAGGTGTCGCCGTTGAGCACCCAAGAGCTTTGTGGAGTGCCTCGGAAAGTTTGTGAAGGTTCGATCTCTCCTCAAAAGAGATCATCTAGTGGAAGGAGCATTGCGGGTGAAATAGACCGCGGCTAGAGTGACATGTGGTGTCCTCTAGAGCCCACCTTTGTGGTAGCTCACAGCCGGCTCAACGGAGAGTAGGACCCGAGGGGGTGCCGAACTTCGGTAAAACAAATACCGTGTCTTCTCTTGTTATTACATTCGATATTTGTGTGGCTCGAGCTTTCCCTGCAGGTTCTGTTTGTTGAGCATATATATAGATTGTATCTCTGCAGGGTGTGACAAAGTTGAGAAGAAACCAAAGTCAATTCGGTGCCCAGCGCTAAAAACGCAAATACCGGACGTGTCCGGTATTGCTACCGGACGTGTCCGGTATTGCCTGAGAGCTCAGCGAGTTAGGGTTTACCGGACGTGTCCGGTATTACCTACCTGCACATGATCTGTTATAGATTGTTCTAATCATTTGTGGTGCAGGGAATTGACTTCGTATTCATTGTATATCTTTCATACAGTGTGTGCCTGTCTCTTGAGGGGTTGATTTACTCCGATTGGAGCTTCCAAGTAATTGGAAGCTAACTTACTAATCGCTTCCGCATTTAAGGTGTTAATTTTTCAGAAACGCCTATTCACCCCCCCTCTAGGCGGTATCTTAGGTCCGTTCGGTCCTTTCAATTGGTATCGGAGCTTGGACTCACGTTTGAGCTTCACCGCTTGTGAGAACGGATGGACTCGCCTATGGAGACGGAGTTGGTGCTTCTCCAAAATGACGGTTCAAACTTTCTATCTTGGTCATCTTATGTACTCAATGCATTTCGGGCAATTAGCCCCATTGTTGAGCATATTGTGGATGCGAGCATATCTCTTTCTATAGTTGATTGGAGCAACTATAATAACTTAACAAAAGAGGAAGAGATATGTGTGCAACTCAATGCTCATGCGTGTTTATCTTGTTAAACTCATTGAGTGCAGAGGTTCTTGAGGAGGCTATCTACAATGGAGAATCTCCGTCGGAGAGTTCTCATGTCATTTGGACTAGACTTGCCAACCTATATGGAAAGTCCAAATGTGATGAAGCATATGATTGTGATTCATTGGAAATGAGGTCCATTGAATCATCATCATGTGAAGAAGCCTCAAGAAGCCTCAAGGAAGATGAGCCGGATCGAGAGGCGCAGGCTGCTGCTACTCTGGGCACTGTCTGCACATACCGGACGTGTCCGGTATGTCTAACGGACGTGTCCGGTATATGCTCAGCAGACAGGGAGCAGGGGGCAGACAGCAGCGACTCTCAACCCCGGTGGCGACCAAGTGATGAGTCAACATCAGTACCTCATGACACTCATCACATGTGTCTCATGGCCAAGAAGAACAAGAAGAAAGCAACCAAGAAAGATCAAGAGAAGATTCTTGGTGGAATCAAGGAGAAGACATCAAGAGATAGTCAAGTAGAGAGTGATGAGGATGATGAAGATGATGACTCTCTTGATTATCTCAAATATGAAGACAAGCTCTTGTTTGTCAAAATATTGAAGAAACATGATGAGCTAGAGAAGGAGGTGGAGGGCAAGAGCAATCTCTTCAAAATCAAGAAAAGTTCATCATCTCCAAATTAGAAGAGCTAAAGGCATTAAATGAAAGGTATGACAAATTGTCAATTGAGCATGCTTTAGCTACTAACTCTCTCTCTAATGTGGAAAGACTAGAGAAGGAGAACTACAAGCTCAAAGCAAGATTGAGTGATCTCTCATTTGAGCACAAATTCCTTCAAGAGGACTTCTCTCATCTCAAGTGCTCACATGAGAAGCTAGTAGAATCAAATGCCATGCTTGAGATAGCACATGAGGTTGTGATTGCTATGGTAAAATCTTCTCAACCTCACACAACTACACTCACTAGTGCACCATCTCAATTAAACATTATTTGTGCTAATGAGTGCGTCTCTCAAGCAAGCCAATCTTCAATTGAGCAAATTCTTAAAAAAAATGCTAGGCTCATCGAAGAAGTGAAAAATCTAAAGAAGGATGTGATTAGATTGAAGGATGAGGAGAAAGCACAACCTTCTCAAGATAACCGTGATTACATGGTGAAGAAGCTTGAGAAGGGTTCAAACCTTGCTTCCTCCAAAATCCAACAAAATAATCTCATCTCATCCAAAGAGAAAGTAACCAAGAGCAAGAAAAGCAAGAAAAGGCTTTGCTATGGTTGCGGGTCATATGGTCATGAAAGTGCCATGTGTCCACACAAGACTTGGGCCGACAAATGTGAAGCGGCCGAGAAGAGGGCAGCCACCAAGGTGGCAAATCAAGTGAAGAAAGATGCTCCAAAAGGTGATGTGAAGTGTGCCACTTCATGTCATTCAAGCAAGAAATGCACTCTAGCCCAAGATTCAAGGAAGAGGGCTTTAGTTGCATCAAGAAGGTGCTATGGGAGAAGGCCACTTGGTGAACCAATGCCCAAACAAGCAAGACATGCAAAAAGCAAATAATGGGCGTATTTGCTATGCTTGTAGGAGAAAGGGGCATCTAAGCTATGATTGCCCAAATGGTATGCATCCTAAACCGAACACATTTGCAAATGATAATGTGCTTAGGAAGGCCACAAAGGTACTTAGCACTAGTAAGGTGATGTGTTCACCACATACTAGCTCTAAGCTCATTTGGGTGCCTAAGCACTTGTTGACTAACATTGTAGGTCCCAACAAGAGGTGGGTACCGAAATGTGCTTAGGATGTTGATGTAGGTACCAATGGTGAGATGAAGTCCTTCGGGGTGGTTGAGCAAGCCAATTTGGAAATTCTAACTCAACCTATCAACCTATGTTCATCATAACTGCTTATATGGTTGACCCGTTGGTAATCTATGTTTGTCTTATTTACTACCTCATCATCACCATGTCCTAGAGTACCTAAACTTGGTAGGATAGCCATCTTTTCACCATTCATGCTTACTATTTCATAATTCGATTTATATGTGAAAAGTTGGTGTTGGCAAAACAACTTCAAATCATTCTCTGCCGGAAGTGCTGACCCATGTCGGAAGTGCTGACTGTCGGAACTTCCGACCTGGCACCAGCACTGCTGACAGAGAACATCTCTGCACTGCCAAACCATACCGGACGTGTCCGGTATGGCAGTGTGGTGCCTATTTGTTCCTATTTGAGACCTGAGCTTAATTCTATTTATATTATGTTTATCATCTTAAGTAAAATCTCACATACTATTGTTTCTCAAGTAATTTGTGGATGCAACTTAATTTCGTTATCTTATGGCAAACTACTTTGTGTTGGCCAAAATCGAAATTTGACTCTCACATTCTTAATAGAATGAAAAGTGCTTGAAAAGAATTCAAATACTTGAAGCACTAATTTAGGGGGAGCTAAATTTCCATTTTGTGCCTTTTATGAACTAATGAGCTTTGTCTAGTGTATGTTGTAGTTCATCATGATTAAATTGATCACTTAGTGAGGACATGGTTATTTGACAAGGAAGGTCAACAAATCATCACCATGTCATAATTATACTTAGTGGATTTCATGGGCTCAAGGCAAAGGTATGTTTTAACTTATATGCATTGAAAGTGCATGATAAGCCCTATTATATGCTAGTGTGTGCATTTATGTGTGATAGGATAGATCTTTCCAAAACCCTTTACTAGCATGCATAGGTGGTGTGTATTTACAAATCTTTGACCCTCTTTGGTCTTCGTGACCTAGTCATGTCACAATGTGATTATTGCTCCCCTTGGTTGATTGTTTGGCTAATCACATATTACATGACTCTCTCAAGTTCATAATCCACCATGTCTCTCTTATTCAAATCTCTCATATGATCTATTTTGGAAAAGAGAATAAAATTCAAGAATATTGGATTAAGTATGTTTGCAAATCACATAGATCAAAGGTCTGCATTTAATTTGGATTAAGAATAATCAGTGAAAGAGATAGAGAGAAATAATATGGTCTCTGGCCAAAATGGACAAAGTCAGCACATACCGGACGTGTCCGGTATGCGCGTGACTTAAAGGATCAGCCAGGCCAGTGAAGGGGTATTCTCTATTCTCTCCTCTCTTCCTCTCACAAACAGAAAAACCTCTCAATACACCTCAATCCGGAGTTCCATTGATTCGACCGTGGAAAAGTGAAGGAGGAGAAGGGATTGGAGAGGCCTTGCATCAAGATTGAAGGCCCCAAGTTTTGGATTTCAGTTTCTCATCCTCTTCTCCATCCCTAAGGTATTCAAATCCCGGACCTCGTCCGATCTGTTGGATTCAAGTTCATTTGATGATTCCTTTGGTCAAACTGCTGCATTGGTTGCCTAGAAGTGGTGCTCAAAGTTTGGATTGGAATAGAGTTGGATTGGATGCAAACCCTAGTTAGGGCTGCTGACTGCGCTCATACCGGACGTGCCAGGCAGTGCAGGCTTTGCCTGCAGTTTGATTCCAATCCCACTAGATATTATATCCTGTGATACTATTATTTGTCTATGATGTGTTTGCAAACCTTTGTCATATGATGGACTAGGTGACGGCAAATCTTCAGATAAATGATTGTGTTATAGTGATATAATTAAATGAGATATACTTTGAGCCTCAGTTTTTAATTTTGTTCTTGGATATCTTTGTGGGTTCAGGACAACAGCTATGAGTGAGCACATAGAGCCGAGGCGCAAGGGCAGGCATGACCCTCGCCATGAGAGGCATAAGAAGTCCAGGCAGGATACAGGGACCAGCTCAGCTGGGCGCAGGGCAGTGAGGGTAGCAGCTCAGGGAGGCTCAGACTCTTCAGACAGTGACCCGTAGGAGTACAGGTTCAGAAAGAGAAAGAGCACTGACAGAGATAGTGAGGACGAGATTGAGGAAGAAGAAGATGAAGAAGATGATGATGAGGAGGAGGAAGAGGCAGCAGATCCTCTCTATCAGCAGGGTTTCTAGGGTGGTCAGCATATGAACTATGGGATGCTAGAGATTCATGCCCCTCATGTCCCTCAGTACATTGCTAGAGTTAACTACAAGGGAAAGGGGAAGACTAGACTTGCTAGAGATCAGAGGAGGATCGATCCCAGAGGTTTGCCTAAGATACAGTATGACTACAGGTTTCACACACAGTTTCACGCAAGTTTCTATACCAGTGTGATCCTATCTAGGAACCCAGTGATTGCCAGATCTGAGTGGGTAGACTGGGCAGCATTTAGAGAGCTCGAGAAGGACTCCATTGACCATGCTATCGCTATTTGTCAGCGTGTTGGGGCGTATCAGATTATGGAGTTTCAGCATGATTGGAACTCAGAGGCCATTGCTCAGTTCTACGCCACTTTGTACGTTGAGGAGGATACAAAGCGCATGCATTGGATGCTCGAGGGAGCTTGGTACAGTGTGGACTACAGTGCCTTTGCTGCCTACCTTGGCTTTACAGAGGAAGATCTTCAGAGGGATCAGATTCACTCAGAGCTTGCTCTACGACCAGAGCAGATGGGATTCATGTATCCAGCAGGTGGTCCAGGAGTGGTTGGGAAGGTTCTAGGTCTCCATCTTACCTACAGGTATCTTGAGAGAATATATAGAAAGACTATTGACTGCAAGGGTGGAGACAAGGGGACAGTTGCAGATTATTCAAAGAACCTTCTCCAGAGGATGGCTCCAGGTGCTAGACCCTTCAGTGTGTTTGACTTTATATGGAGCGAGATCAGGAGTGTTGGTGAGAGGCCCCTCAAGGGCTGTGGCTTTGCTCCGTACATCATGCATATGATTGAGCAGGTGACAGGACACACGTTTGACTATGATTGTCATCATAGGGTGTTGAGGCTTGCTATGGACTTGACAGAGACACACACCCCGCCACCAGGTCTAGGAGGAGGAGCAGCAGCAGTAGAGGACGCACCTGCAGCAGGTGCAGGAGGACCAGCTTCACCTCCGCCACGTGCACCTTCACGTTCAGCTTCACGCCATGGCAGCCCTCCCTCTCCTATTAAGAAGTTTTTCAGTGCTATCTTCGGTATGTGCAAGGACATCAATGTAGTCAAGAGGAAGCAGCGTCATGAGAGGAGGGCCAGGAGAGAGGACTCGAGGACGATGAAGATGCTGCATGAGCACTTTCAGTTTCAGCCACCCAGGTCTCCTCCGTCTGAGGACACTGACGAGGAGCCTGAGTCGTTTGAGGAGCAGTAGGCTAGGTACCAGAGGGAGTACCAGGAGCACTTTGGTAGTCACCCTCAGTAGCAGGAGCCGCAGGAGGGGGCACAGCAGCAGGCACCCCACAGTTCTTCACAGCAGAGACTGCTTCATGGTGGTCAGTCTAGTCAAGGTGCAACTCGTCCTAGTGCAGCAGAGGAGTCAGCTACATTCTGGTGGGAGGATATCTTTGGGTACGGGCACCAGCAGGGTTCCTACGTTCATGACCCCTACTTCCAGAGCGGTCTTGGTGACTCCGGACAGGGTGGTTCTCGTCCCTCAGGTGCTCCTCGGTCAGATGACAAGGGTGACGGTGACGGCGACGGCGACGGCGAGTGAGCTCCAGTGTCAGATACAGCTTTGCAACCCCTTTGTGATATGTTTGTTCTTGTCAGACCTTTTATGGTGATGGATGACAAAGGGGGAGAGATTGTGATGATTAAAGCTTCAGAGATGCTTCATATGTTCCATTCTTGTATCTGGAGATATGTACTGCAGCTGTGTTTGAGTTGATGTATTTGTGTTGAGCTTCATTGGTGTATCATCTTTTATGTATCAGACTAGTTCATGTATCACATGTGCCAGATCAGTTATGTACTAGTCTCAGTTTGATGTTGGTTCGAGTTGTATCATGTGGGAGATGAGACTTTGTGAGACATGATTTTTATTTCCATATCTATCTTAGTGGCTTATGGATTTGGGAAACCATTGTGATGAGTGTTATGTGTGTGTTTTTACTTATGCATTTAATTTCATATAATTCATGCTTGTTGATTAGTATATCATTGGATGGTGTATTGCTTTTATTTTGTTATTATGTGATATACCATGTCATACGCATTTCATTTGATCTATTTACTCTTGCACTCATCGGATGCAATGATTTAGGGGAAGTTTCCAACTCCACTTATATGTGCAAATTGACATTTTGAGGTCCTTTATGAATTCAATTCATATTGCACATATCAAGGGGGAGCTCTCCATAAATCATTGAACCCAATAAACTTAAATGTTTTATCCTTTTGTAAGCTTTAATCAAGGTTGTCATCAATCACCAAAAAGGGGGAGATTGAAAGTGCATGTTGCACTTGAGTATGTTTTGGATGACTTGATGACATCATTGATTAAAGGTCTAATGTGTTTGCTAAGTGTGACACAGGAAAAAGTTTATCTCACAATATGTTTGAAATGAAATGCAAAGCCAAAATGATGTATTGTTGTACGATATTCATGTCGCAAGCACAAGACAACAATGAGAATAATATTGATAAAAAGGCTACTCTATTGTGGGACAATCATGGTTCATATGTGGGCTAACAAAGGATTCAAAGCAAAGTGTGATTGAATGGCTTGAAGATGATGAAGATAGCAAGGAAAGAGTCTTCGAGGTACTAAGCAAGGGTGAAGGGCAAGCGACGGCTTGGCGGCCGAAGAACCTAGCTAGGGTGAAGAAGAAAGTACTTGCATTTAGTCGAAGGATCAATCAAGCTTGAAGATTACATTGAGTGGAGAATCAACATTCCTAGCAACAATATTGATTGAAGTGACTTGACACATTTGGGATTTCATCATATCACTTGTATGGAGTCAAGTCACATGCTCAAGTTGGCTATGCTCGAGGGACATCTACTTCTAATCATGACAAGCATTCCTCTAAATGAAGAAGGCGAAAGAGAAGCGGCTTCGATTCAATAAAGATCAACTCAAGAGGTTTAAAACTTGTTTTTTAATTCATCTTGAGTGATTAGGAAAGCCGTACTATTAAGAGGGATGCAACACATAGTAGATGATTCCATAAGTGCTCAAGTATAAAAATAAAATCAAAAGAGAGACACAAAATCACTTCACGAACACTTGGAGAGGTTGCTGTCAACTTCCAGCGTCAGAAGTTCTGACCCTAAAGTCGGAAGTTCCGACACTGGGACTTTCAGCAAGTAGAAAGCTTTGCTGTCCTGCCAGCGTCGGAAGTTCCGACCCGAGTTCCGACCCGAGTTCCGACATGCCGGAAGTTCCGACCCGACTTCCGACACTGACAGCGTCGGAAGTTCCGACATGAGTTCCGACAGTGGGATCTTGACTTGCTCAGCCTCCCTGCCGCAAGCTCGTCGGAAGTTCCGACCCGAGTTCCGACATGCCAGAAGTTCCGACCCGACTTCCGACACTGACTGAAAAGTAGCCGTTATACCTCTATGAACAGTGTTTCTAGTGAACGTCGGAAGTTCCGAGATCTAGACCGGAAGTTCCGACCTTCACGTTTTCAGACCAACGGCTAGAAAACGGCTAGTTTCGTGGGTGGGGCTATAAATACCCCCAAGCCTTCTCATTTGAAGGCTGCTGATTCTACTGACTTCTACACTCATTCTAGAGCTTCCAAAGCACTTTCCAACCCTCTCTTAGTGAGTGATTGACCTCTAATTGCCAAATCCATTAGTGGGTTGAGAGAGATTCAAAATTAGAGAGCAAGCCACCTTGAGCACTTGTGCAAATCGTCGATCTTGTTGTGCGCATTCGTTACTCTTGGACTCTACGGTCCTAGACGGCTAGGCGTCGCCGTTGAGCACCCAAGAGCTTTGTGGAGTGCCTCGGAAAGTTTGTGAAGGTTCGATCTCTCCTCAAAAGAGATCATCTAGTGGAAGGAGCATTGCAGGTGAAATAGACCGCGGCTAGAGTGACCTGTGGTGTCCTCTAGAGCCCACCTTTGTGGTAGCTCGCAGCCAGCTCAACGGAGAGTAGGACCCGAGGGGGTGCCGAACTTCGGTAAAACAAATACCGTGTCTTCTCTTGTTATTACATTCGATATTTGTGTGGCTCGAGCTTTCCCTGCAGGTTCTGTGTGTTGAGCATATATATAGATTATATCTCTGCAGGGTGTGACAAAGTTGAGAAGAAACCAAAGTCAATTCGGAGCCCAGCGCTAAAAAACGCAAATACCAGACGTGTCCGGTATTGCTACCGGACGTGTCCGGTATTGCCTGAGAGCTCAACGAGTTAGGGTTTACCGGACGTGTCCGGTATCCCTACCGGACGTGTCCGGTATTACCTACCTGCACATGATCTGTTATAGATTGTTCTAATCATTTGTGGTGCAGGGAATTGACTTCGTATTCATTGTATATCTTTCATACAGTGTGTGCCTGTCTCTTGAGGGGTTGATTTACTCCGATTGGAGCTTCCAAGTAATTGGAAGCTCACTTACTAATCGCTTCCGCATTTAAGGTGTTAATTTTTCAGAAACGCCTATTCACCCCCCCTCTAGGCGGCATCTTAGGTCCGTTCGGTCCTTTCACAAATGATCTCCTGGTTCCAACTTCTCTCTCCAGTAATGAGACCCAGAATCCTCCATTCTTTGAGCCTCTGCACTAAAGCATTCATCTGATCACTGTTCCTGTCGGTCAAGGACCGAATCTTCAAACGCTTGTGCTCGATAAGAGGAGGACGCCCCTTCACACAAAAACCTCTCCAGAGGACGGACACATAATAGTCCTGCTGAAAGCGGGACCAAAAGCGCCTGTCCACGGAGTCATCCCTGATGAACATATACGGGTTCTCCAACCTCTGCTCTCTCAACACATTGGCCCTCTTCCTGTCAGAATAATCCAATACATTCCCCAGATTAGCTGGACCAACCATTTGTGCGCCGGCCTGTCCGTGTGTGCGAAACACACGGTTGATGAACACCATCCCCGCGATCGGAGGAGATTGTTGACCAAAGCAAGGTTCGATGGAACGACCCTCTCTTTTGGCTCCAACCTCCAGCATCTGTCCACCGACAATCACGCTGTGAAGCCGTCCGGGGGGACCAGCAGCAGGAGGCGGTGGAGGAGGAGGTGGAGCATGTCCACTTCCACTAGCACCGTCTCGACCCATGCTCCGTCGACCCGTGGATGAACGCCCACAAATTGACCGAATGAGATCCTCGCTAATCCCACCCGAAGGCCTAGCACGGCGTGAGGGATTGCGTCGCTGCTGTCCACCTTGCTCCATCTCAACATGTCCTTCTTCTTCTTCCTGCTGCAACTCCCTTGCCTCCCTAGCGAGCCTTGCGTCATGAGAGCCCCTTCGGTCATGCGACATCTAGAATAGAATACATGGACCAATATGAGACACAAGTAACAACAAGACTACCTCAAAGGATGTAGCAAATAGAAGCAATGATATGAGAACAGGGAAGAAAAAACTGTTCACTGCGCGCGGTCGGTACTACCGACCGCACAACAGTGTGCGGTTATCTTCAATCCTTCCATACAAATCGCCCACAAACTTGCATAAAGTACATCCTAGAAGCATCTATACACTAGAGAGAACAATCCTACCAAAGGAATCGGCCTAGAACAAGGTACATTGAGAGATCGGGCAAGAACACCCTAGTACCTTGCTACTCAACGAGAAGAGGCCAAAACCCAAGCGAAGGAGAGCTTCCAGGCTTCAAGAACACCACCATGACGATCTCCTAGCTCCAACTCACCTTCTCACCGGAGGGATTCGAGTTTGAGTGGAGGAGGAGGGAGATCGAGAGGAGGGGATGAATGGTGGCGGCCGGTAGACTCGAAGGACAAAGGCACGGGCGGCACACAATGAAAAACTGAGAGAAAGAGAGAGAAAAACTTTTCACCATGCCCTTTTATACCTAGGGTAAAACCCTGGTCGGTACTACTGCCCAGAAGGGTTGGTACTACCGACAGTCGGTACTACCGACCCTAATGGCGGTACTACCGACTGTTCACTTCCAGAACAGACAGAGAGCTTTCTAGGTGAACTTTTGTGTGGTATACTACACACACTTCATCCATGTCCAGATTTCATTCAAATAGTACATAACTATGGACACAAGTGAAGCATCCAAAATAGATTTTGAAATCACACACAAGTTTTGTCAAAAGCATTTATCTATGTCTCTAGGTGAAAACAAATATGTGCAAGTCATCAAACCATGTTACGAGAATCAATGATATTTAGTTCACTCCTCAAAGCACAAAATCTTGACTCATCTAAAGGCTTTGTGAAGATATCGGCTAGTTGTTTTTCGGTGCTCACATGGCGTAAAGCAATATCTCCTTTGGCTTCGTGGTCTCTCAAAAAGTGATGTCGGATGTCTATGTGTTTTGTGCGAGAATGGTTTACGGGATTGTTTGCTAGTTTTATAGCACTCTCATTGTCACACAAAAGTGGAATTTTGGTTTCCTCACACCCGAAGTCTTTAAGTGTCTGCTTCATCCAAAGTAGTTGGGTACAACATGCACCGGCCGCCACATACTCGGCTTCAGCAGTTGATAGGGCAACACTATTTTGTTTCTTAGAACTCCACGATACCGAAGACCTTCCAATGAATTGGCAAGTCCCGGTAGTGCTCTTCCGATCTACCTTGCAACCAGCATAGTCCAAATCGGAATAGCCAAGTAGATCCAAAGTGGAGCCCTTAGGATACCACAAGCCAAGATTCGGAGTGTGCACTAAGTATCGAAAGATTCTCTTAACGACCATGATATGACATTCTTTCGGATTAGCTTGAAACCTTGCACACATGCACACGCTAAGCATAATATCAGGCCTAGATGCACAAAGGTAAAGCAATGAACCAATCATAGAGCGATATACCTTTTGATCCACTGACTTACCATCCTCATTTAGATCAAGATGTCCATTGTTTGGCATAGGTGTTTTGATGGGCTTGGCCTTGTCCATCTCAAACTTCTTTAGCATGTCTCTTGTATACTTCGTTTGACTGATGAACGTGCCATCCTTGAGTTGCTTGATTTGAAATCCGAGGAAGTACTTCAACTCACCCATCATGGACATCTCGAACCTTTTGGTCATAATCCTACTAAATTCCTCACAAAAAGCCACATTAGTACTACCAAATATTATGCCATGGACATATATTTGGCACACAAAGATATCATTATCGACTTTGCGAGTAAATAAAGTAGCATCGGCCTTCCCTATCTCAAAACCCTTTTTGAGTAAGAAGTCCTTTAGACAATCATACCAAGCTCTAGGGGCTTGCTTGAGCCCATAGAGCGCCTTGTCGAGCTTGTAGACATGGTTGGGATGTTTGGGATCTTCAAAACCCGGTGGTTGTTCCGCATACACCAATTCGGAGAGGGGGCCATTGAGGAATTCACTTTTCATGTCCATTTGATATAGCTTGAAATCATGGTGAGTAGCAAAGGCAAGTAATATATGAATTGACTCAAGCCTAGTTACGGGTGCATAGGTTTCCCCATAATCCAAACCTTCGATTTGAGTGAAACCTTGAGCTACCAACCATGCTTTGTTCGTTGTAACCATGCCATGCTCGTCTTGCTTGTTGCGAAAGACCCATTTGGTTCCCATCACATTTGGCTTGGGTCTTTCCACCAAGGACCATACTTCATTCCTAGTGAAGTTGTTCAGCTCTTCTTGCATAGCCATTACCCAATCCGGATCATCAAGTGCTTCTTCCACCCTAAGAGGTTCCAAAGAGAAGACAAACAAGTAATGTTCACAAAAACTTGCCAATCGAGAACGTGTTGTTACCCCACGTCGGATGCTCCCCAATATCTTGTCAACGGGATGATCTCGTTGAATTGTATGATGAACTCTTGGATGTGGCACAAGTGATCTCCTTTGAATGGGTCCTTCTTCATCATCTTGATCATATGTGTGGATGTCTTCATCATTTTGTCGGTCATCATGTTGAGCTTGATCTTGATCATCAATTTGATGTGACACTTGAACTTCATTTGCATTTCCACCATTCGGAGTTGTGGAAGCTTCACCATGTGCATTTGAGTGCACATGATGGATAGTTGAATCTTGTGGAACATGCAATGGATCATCTTCATCATCTTGAATCTCAATGGGCCTCACATCACCGGTTGCAAGCTTCTTAATAGCTTTGGATGGAGGCATGTCATTACCTACAAGCTCATCATTGACTTGCTCCTTTTGAGAGCCATCGGATTCATCAAAAGTCACGTCTACCGTTAACTCAATAGTGCTGGTGGCATTATTGAATACACGGTAGCCATGTTCGTTAGTACCATAACCAAGTAGAAAGCCTTCGTGTACCTTAGGTGCAAACTTTGAGCTTTTGGCCCTCTTGTTAAGTATGAAACACTTGCAGCCAAAGACTCAAAAGTAGTGCACCTTCGGTTTGTTACCAGTTAGAAGTTCATATGGCATCTTGTCCCTTAGCTTGTGGAGGTAGAGGCGGTTGATTGCATGACATGCGGTGTTCATTGCCTCCACCCAAAAGCCATGAGACGTCTTGTATTCATCCAACATAGATCTTGCGGCTTCAACAAGAGTTTGATTCTTCCTTTCCACAACCCCATTTTGTTGTCGGGTATATGGAACGGAGAACTCATGCTTGATTCCTTCATCATCAAGATACTCTTCTATGTTGGTGTTCCTAAACTCGGTCCCGTTGTCACTTCTCACTTTCTTGATTTTGAGTTCAAACTCATTTTGAGCCCTTCTTGCAAACTTCTTGAAGATGCCTTGGGTCTCACTCTTATCTACTAAAAAGAACACCCAAGTGAAGCGAGAATAGTCATCAACAATAACAAAACCATACTTATTACCACCGATGCTTTGATAAGCAACGGGTCCGATGAGGTCCATATGTAGTAGCTCCAATGGTCTTGTGGTTGACACGATGTTCTTTATTGGATGCTTTGCTCCAACTTGCTTTCCGGCTTGGCATGCGCTACAAATCCTATCTTTCTCAAACAAGACATTGGTTAGTCCAAGGATGTGCCCTTCTCTTTGAAGTTGGGCCAAGTTCCTCATCCCAACATGAGCTAGTCGGCGATGCCAAAGCCAACCCATGCTAGATTTTGCCATTAGGCATGTTTTAGGTTCCACCTTACTAGTTGAGAAGTCAACTAGGTAAAGCTTTCCCTTCAACACTCCCTTAAATGCAATAGAGGAATCCCTTCTTCTAGAGACGGTCACACCCTTATCCATAAAGAGACAATTGTAACCCATTTCACAAAGTTGAGAAGCGGATAACAAATTGTAACTCAACGAATGCACAAGTAATACATTTGATATGGAATTATCGGTTGAGATAGCAATTTTACCCAAACCAAGCACTTCTCCTTTTCCATTGTCACCAAACACAATGTTGTTGCATGAATCATGACTTGGTTGAAAAGAAGTAAACATTTAATTTGCCCATGTCATATGATTGGTGCATCCACTATCCAACACCCAACTTGTTCCACCGGAGGCATATTCCTACAAAACAAGATTATGTTCTTGATTTAGGTACCCAAGTGAGATTGGGTCCTAGAGGGTTAGTCACATAAACTTTGAGCACCCAAACATTTCTCATAATCTCTCTCTTCTTGAGTGCACCAACATACTTCACAACAATCTTGCCGTTCTTGCCCCAACAACACAAATAATCACATGTATAGCTTCGTGATATGGGCTTTTGTTGCTCGGGGACCTTCACTTGCTTCTTCTTGTTGATCTTGTCATTGGCAAGTGTGGCCTTTGGATTGGCAACCTTGTTTGCCTTGTTCATGAGGTCAAAGAGAGGAACCCCTTTGTTAAAGTTAACAAAGGGCACCCTATTGACCATCTTTCTTCCATTGGCCTTTCCATCATACCTATTGTAGCCAATCCCATCCTTGATGGATGGATGTCTTGCGGTCTTTAGAATGTCCTTGGGTTGTTGCACCTTACACTTGCAACCATTCTTCAAGATCATGTTCAACCTTTGAATCTCCCTATCTCTCTTCTCTATCTCAACAAGGTTAGTTGCACAAGCATTTATATCAACTTTATAACATCTTTTGCAACCATTACTAGTTGAAGCATTAGAGCTATCGGAATCCTTAGGAGTGGTTGAAGAGGTGCTACTCCAAAGAGTATTGTAGCTTAGTTCAAGAGTTTGATGTTTATCTTGTAAGCTTGTGAGGCTTTCTTGAACCAAGCTAACCTTATTCTTTAGACTAGCAATTGGGTCATTGCTCGTGGAACACTCCTTAGCCAACTTTTTGTTGGAGTCATTGGCTAAAGATAGTTCCATGGTCAATTTTTCAACCTTCAACCTCTCCTCGGCAAGAGAGGCTTCCAATGCAAGGTTCTTTTCTCTCTCTTGAGAGATCAAGTCCCCTTGTAAAGCAAGACTCTCACTCCGACTCTCTAACTTAGTGAGCAATTTTCATATTTTGGATCCTTCTTTCTTACCAAATTTTCTTATTATGCTTAGTTCAAATTCATCCATATCATCATCACTATACTCATCACTAGAACAATTTGGAGAGCTAGATGATACCTTCTCATCCTTAGCCATGAAGCAAGAATGAGTGAAGTCATCCTCGTCGTCGGAGAGATCCTCGAACAAGCGTGATGAAGTGGTTGATGTAGCCATGTTGGAGAAGAGGCTTGGAGAAGAGACCTTGTGAATGGCAGTGTTGGTCGCTCCCTTTTCCTTCTCCTTGCCCTTGCTCTTCTCTTCATCACTTGAGTCATCTTCCGAGAACCATTCTTCTCCAAGATGAGCTTCACCACTTCTTCTTCTTCTTTGCTTTTTGTCATCACTCTTGTTATACTTGCTCTTGTTCTTCTTTTGTGGACAATCGACGATGAAGTGATCATCCGCACCACACTCATAGTAATTTCTCTTCTTTGACTTCTTGAAGTATCCACCTTTGCTCTTCTTGTACATCTTCTTTCTTGTGAATCTTCTAAAATTCTTTACAAGAAGTGCAAGCTCATCATCCGAGTCATCACTTCCTTCACTTGATGAATCATTTTGAGCCTTGCTTCCTTCTTCTCGGCTTGCCTTGAGAGCTACCACCTTCTTGTTGCTTGCTTCTTGATCTTCTATGGCTTCATCATCCAAGACTTCATGATGCTTTATCTTCGCAAGCATCTCATGAGGTCCCATGATTTCATAGTTCGGTCTTTCCATAATAATTGATGCAAGTGTCTTGTTCTTCTTCCAATAGGCTCTCAATAGCTTTCTCACTGCCGAGTTGTCATCCCACTTTTTATCTCCAAGAGCTCTAATCTTGTTGATCAAGGTCATGTATCTATCAAACATTTGTTGAGTGGTTTCACCACTCTTGATTGCGAAGTTCTCGATCTTCCCTTGAAGAAACTCTATGTTGCACTTTCTCACACTTGCATCACCCTCATATGATATCCTGAGAGTGTCCCAAATCTTCTTTGCAACTACCATTCCATGGACCTTGGTACTCTCTTGACAATGTCATTGACTTCTTCTTTACTTAGGGTCGACATGATTTCTCCCTAACGCGGTGAAGCGCTAACACAAAGGGTTAGGCTCCGATACCAATTGAAAGGATCTAATCAGCCTAGAGGGGGGGGGGGGTGAATAGGTGATTCTTCGAAATCTGAAACTTAACAACTAAAAATTGAAATTAAATAACTGCCGGTATTACCAGTTTGTTTGGGTCGGTACTACCGAGTGTTAAACACCGATACTACTGACGCAAACAAACGACACTACCGGGAACCTAAAAGCAACTACAAATCCAATGTAAGTGAACTATGAATTTGAATCAAGAATATACCCCACTTCCCTAAGTATTGTAGATGAAGATATTAACCTTCCCAAGACTTGGTTACTTCCCACTGTGTAGATCGAGCCTTCCCAACCAAAGAAAGAGAGAGGGAGAGGAATAACGCGGAGAACACAAGTACAAGCGTAATATCCAAAGTAGAGACAACAACAAGCACACAGGACACAATGATTTATCCTGAGGTTCGGCCAAACCACTAAGGAGTGCCTACGTCCTCGTTGTTGAGGTGACCACCAAGGTCGAAGTCTCTTTCACCTCCTTGCCTCACTCAAGCCACCACAAAGGTTAGCCGAGTTTCTCTACTATAAATCATAGGGAAAATACAAACGCTTCAGGGAGCCCTCACAAATGGATCAACACGGGCAACCATGAAGAACACCTAATCGGCTAGGATTCAAAGAACCCAAGAGTAATAAACACAAACTAAGCCCGCTACATGAGGAACCAAGTGCTCAAATCGTAGATCGAGGCTTCCCACTCTCTAATCTCACTTTCCTAGCTCAAATCTTGCAAGGGAATGAATCTTGGAGCAAAGGGGGAGAGAGAGGGGAGGAGTCAATGCTTGGGGAGCTCTTTGTCAGCTGGTAGGTCGCAATAAGTGTGTGAAGTGAGTGGGTAACGGTTAGAAATGAAGTGAGAGGCTATAAGTGTGTGAAGTGAGTGGGTAACGGTTAGAAATGAAGTGGGAGGCTATTTATAGTCCCCCAGTCCCGAGGCTTGTCGGTAGTACCGATCACACATGGTCGGTAGTACCGGCCAGCCAAAAACCGCTGCACCAGATCTGAGTTGACCTAGATCCACCTACCGACCAAGGGTTGGTACCACCGATGGTCGGTAGTACCGACCTTATGGCAGTATTACCGCCAGGCCAAACTTGTCACGAACAGAGAGCTCCGCGAAAAGATACTTGGGCGCTCGGTACCTACCGACCAAGGGTCAGTACCACCGAGGGTCGGTAGTACTGGCCTTATGGTGGTACTACCGCTAAGCCATATCAGCCACGAACAGAGAGCTCCGCAGAAAGTCACTCGGGCGCTCAGTACTACCGACCAGGGGTCAGTACCACCGAGCCCGGTAGTACCGACCTTTATAGCAGTACTACCGACTAGTCAATTTGGCCTGCAAATTGGCCTGAGGCGGTCGGTACCACCGACCATGGGTCGGTACTACCGAGCCCGGTAGTACCGGCTTCTATAGCGGTACTACCGCCAGACCAAAATGGGATCTATACAGAGAGGGTGTTCGAATGGTTTGGATGGTCGGTACTACCGGGTCTTATGGCGATACACCGACAGTTCAAAGTGAACTCCATCCAGAGAGCATTGCGCGCGGCCTCCCTGGTCGGTACCACCGACCCCCATGGTCGGTACTACCGACTGCACAGAAATATATCTATGTGTTTGTGATCGTGCGGTGACTCTCAAGCAAACTTTTGTTAGTCGACATGAGCACTTTTCTCCACATCTAGCTAACCTATTTTGTATCCCTCTTGATAGTCCGGCTTACCTATAACTCAAGTTTAAAAATAAATCGTCGATCCATCACTTGAGCTGGGCATCATTTGTCCAACCAATTTTCACGTGCTTTGTTCACGAGATATCAACATTGTAATTCTTTCTAAGGACTAACACCTGCATACATGTCTTTATAAAATGGTTAGTCCCTAATTTGATTGTCATTAATTAGCCAAAACCCACATTGGGGGTGAATGCACTTACACTTGAAGCACTAATTGAGGGGGAGCTCAATTTCAACTTTGTGCCTTTTATGGACTAATGAGGTTTATCTAGCATATGTTGTCGTTCATCTTGATCAAATTGATTCCTCGGTGAGGACAAGACTATTTGACAAGAAAGGTCAACTAAATCATCAACATGTCATGATTATGCTTAGTGGAATTTGTGGGCTTAAGGCAAAGGTATGTTTTTAATATGTGCATTGAAAGTGCACAATAGGCCTCATAATATGCTAGTGTGTGCATTTGTGTATGATAGGATAGATATTTCCAAATTCCTTACTAGCATGAGTAGGAAGTGTGTTTTGAGAAAATATTTGAATCTTGGTCTTTGTGACCTACCCATGACACTTGTGATTATTGTTCTCCTTTATTGTTTGATTGGCTAATTACAAGTGGCATGATTCTCTCTCAAGTCCTATATCTCTAAAGTAAATTATATTCCTTGATAATCCTCTTGTCAAATCGAATAATGGACATAAGTTTCTCTCTCTAATCTTAAGTGACTTGAAAACCTTGGATTAAATTAGAGAAAAGGAAACTTGAGATTTGGACACAAGTATTCTTTGTGGAATTATATGAAAAGCAGAGAATAAACTATGATGGAACATAGTTTCAAGGATAGGAAGGGGATTGGAAGAAAGAGCAACATTTTTGGAGTTACTAAACAGAACCTGCCAATACCGGACTTGTCCGGTATCGGGCAGGGGACTTAAGGCAGCGTCTCCTTTTGGGCTCTCTCTCTTCCTCACTTCTGTTTTCTCCCAACCGACCAAGCAAGGCACCGTTCCCCTCCTCCAATAGTGACCTAGTGATTCCTTTATGAAAAGTGAGAGAAGGAGGAGGATTTGGAGAAGGCTTCCATCTAAAGCAAGTGCCCGGTGTTGGATTTGGAGTTTCCCCTCATTTCCTCTCTTCCCAAGGTATTTCAAATCTCGGACTTGTCCGATCTACTCATGGCAATATCATTCTCAAAGTCCTTCAATCAAGATGTTGGATTCATGGTCTAGAAGCAATGTACTAAGTTTGAGATGGATTGGATTTGGTTTGGGGATGAACCGAGAAACTCTAGGTGGGGTTGCTGTGGGCGCACATACCGGACGACATGTCCGGTATCCCTCAGCAGAACAGAGATCTCTCTGTTTTTCTCAGTTTAGCCTCCCTATAGTTGATGTTAGGGATCATGTTAGATGTCTATAATTGTGTTGTAAACCTAGTGATCGGATTGATCTAGGTGCTTGCAATTCATGGGGCATTTAATCGTATCTCTATTATTCAACTATATTTGAGACATCCTATGAATATGCTTCTGAGACATCTTTGTGGATTGTTTGGTCACAGGGCAGCAGCTATGAGTGATAGGATCGAGCCTCAAACCAAGATGAGACATCATCCAGCAAGGGAAAGGCATAAGAAGAGGAGGCAAGATTCTCACCCCGGTTTATCAGTTGGAGGCAGCAGTGGCAGTGGGAGTGGTAGTGGTCGTGACACTACTAGACCTCCGAGGGGAGGTGCTTCTAGAGCCTCTCAGCAGTTTGCAGCTCATGATGACATAGAGGAAGAAAAGGAAGGAGAGGAAGAAGTGGAAGAAGAGGTTGTAGTTGAAGAAGAAGAAGAGGAAGGAGAGGAAGAAGAGGAAGAAGAGGAAGAAGATGCACCTCAGCAGCAGCCACAACAGGAAGGACATCACTTTGGGGCTCTTGAGATACGCCCTGCCGCCCTGATTCCTGCTTGGGTGGCTCGTGTGGACTATCGAGAGTCCGGTGGTACACAGAAGGCTAGGAAAGAGTGGAGGAAAGACCCCAGGGGACAGGAGAGGAACATCTATGACTAAAGGTTTCACACCATGTTTCACATTGATTATTATTTGAAGGTGCTTCTGACCAGAAACCTAGTGATTATCAGGGCTCAGTACATTGATTGACAGCATGCTAGAGATCACCGCCATCCTTCAGTTGAGCATGCTATTGCTATCTGCCAGCAGACGGGCCTCTACAGTATCATGGAGTTTCGACACGATTGGTGCGATGAGGTGATAGCCTAGTTCTACGCCACCTTATATGCTGAGGAGTCTGATGACATTAATGAGAAGAGGATGAACTGGATGACTGAGGGTGTCTGACACACTGTGACTTACAGGGAGTTTGCAGAGCATCTAGGCTTTGATGAGGAGGACTTTCAGAGGGACCGTATTCACAATGAGGTAGTGCTTCCTCCAGAGCAGCTTGGGTACATGTACCCACCACCTCTTCCTGCTGGGGCAGTTGTAGGGAAGGTGATAGGTATTCACCCCACCTACGGCTATCTCAACAGGATGCTCAGGGCCACGATTGATTGCAAGTCAGGAGACAGAGGGACACTTGCATATTACACGAGGAACCTCCTGCACAGGCTAGCACCAGGAGCACAACCTTTTAGTATCTTTGACTTCATCTGGTGTGAGATCAAGAGAGTGGGAGAGAGGCCACTCAAGGGATGTGGATTTGCACGATATATTCAGCATATGATTGAGCAGCAGCTTGGTGCCACTTTCACCTACGACCACTTGCATATACCTCTGAGGTTCCAAGCAGACCTTGCTGAGTCCCCTATACCTCCACCTGCACCAGGAGCAGTTCCAGCACCAGCAGAGCCACAGCCAGAGGACCCAAGAGCAGCAGCAACAGGAGGAGAAGCTAGGACAAGTTCTCCACTGCCACACACTCGTTCACATTCCACCTCTCAGGGATATGGCAGGGAGCGCTCTCTCTTGCGCAAGTTACTTAGCAGCGTTCTCGGTGTGTGCAAGGATGTAAATGTGATCAAGGCTCAGCAGCACCGTGAGAGGCAGGCTAGGAGAGAGGACTCGAGGACGCTGAAGATGTTTCACGAGCACTACAGGTTTCAGCCCCCAAGGTCCCCACCGTCAGATGACACAGAGACTGAGCAGCCTGAGACTTTTGAGCAGCAGCAACAGAGGTAAGAGAGGGAGTTTGACGAGCTTGCAGAGCGTTAGAGTCAGGGAGCAGAGACAGAGCGTCAGAGTTAGAGGCAGGGAGCAGAGGCAGAGCAGCAGCCCCACAACACCCTTCCTTCAGCTTCCAGGTTCTCTATAGACCCCCAGCCTCGTCCTAGTTAAGCTGAGGAGTTTGCTTCAGATATGTGGGTCAGTTTCCTTGGTGGTACCTATGGCTACCCTGACCCAGGAAAGAGCTCTCGACAGCCTGGAGACGACGATGAGTGACAGATTCGCCTGCAGCCCTCCTCGTGTCATCTCTGAGCTTCACGTTTACCTTTTTGGAGATAGATGACAAAGGGGGAGAGATAGTTGATTAGAGTTTCCAGACTTCATGTTATCAGTTGTGTATCTTGTATCTGGAGAGTTGTACTATAGGTGGTGGATTTCTCAGAGTTTGAGCATTTTTGTAATATCATGAGTCATGTGTGAGTTCTTTTGTGTATCAGATGGCAGAGACATCTTTGTGATGAGACATGATCCTTATCTTGTAATATAATCTGTCTTAGTGGTTGTGGACTTGAGAAATCTTTGTGTGAGTGCTATGTGTGTGATATGAGTAGTAATTTCTTTTTCATAAGTTCTCCACTTATTAGTGTGTTGCATATGCCTTGGTGTATTGTTTTTCATATTTTCCTGTGTGATATATCTTGCCATATGCATCATGATTTATATTGCTCACACTTTTGCACTTCACGGATGCAATGATTTAGGGGGAGTTTCCGACTCACCTTAGTATATGCAAATTGACATTTTGAGGCCCTTTATGAATTCAATCATGTTGCACATATTAAGGGGGAGCTCTTCATAAATCATTGAACCCATAAGCTTATTTGTTTCATCTTTTTGTAAGCTTTACTCAAGGTTGTCATCAATCACCAAAAAGGGGGAGATTGAAAGTGCATGTTGCACTTAAGTATGTTTTGGATGACTTGATGACAATATTGATTAAAGATCTAATGTGTTTACTAAGTGTGACATAGGGAAAGGGTTATCTCACTGTGTACTTGAAATGAAAGGCAAAGACAAAATGATGGATTGTTGTATGAAAGATCATGTCACAAGCACAAGACAACAATGAGGTTGATATTGATGAAAAGGCTATCATATGCACAATGTACTTGAAATGAAAAAGCAAAGCCCAAATGATGAATTGTTGTATGAAAATCACGTCACAAGCACATGACAACAATGAGAATGATATTGATGAAAAAGGGTTATCATACTGTGGGACAATCATGGTCATATATGTGTGCTAACAAAGGATTCAAAACGAAGTGTGGTTGAATGGCTTGAGATGGTGAAGATAGCAAGGAAAGAGTCTTTGAGGTACTAAGCAAGGGTTAAGGGAAAGCGACGGCTTAGCGGCCGAAGAACCTAGCTAGAGTGAAGAAGAAAGTACTTGCATTTAGTCGAAGGATCAATCAAGCTTGAAGATCGCATCTAGTGGAGAATCAACATTCCTAGCAACAATATTGATTAAAGTGACTTGACACATTTGGAATTCCATTATATCACTTGCATGGAGTCAAGTCACATGCTCAAGATGGCTATGCTCGAGAGATATCTACTTCTAAACATGACAAGCATTCCTCCAAATATAGAAAGTGAAGAGAAGCGGCTTTGGTTCAAATGGAGATCAACTCAAGAGGTTTAAGACTTGTTTTTCAATTTATCTTGAGTAAATAGGAATGTTGTACTATTAAGAGGGATGCAACATATAGTAGATGATTCTTCATAAGTGCTCAAACCAACCTAAGTGAGACATGAGAGAGCTGGAACTAACTTTCAGCATGTTGTTGCACTGTCTATCCATACCGGACATGTCCGGTATACCGGACATGTCCGGTATGAGCCCACAGCGGTGCAGCCTTCCTACGGTCTTGTTGCTAGACCTGGCGCAGGGAGTCCATACCGGATATGTCCGGTATTTGCGGATTTCAGGCTGACAGACTATGAACGGTCGGTACTACCGTCCTTTGGGCCGGTACTACCGGGGCGGTCCTACCGACTTTATAGCGGTACTACCGGTAGGCCAAAATTGGCCACTTTCAGAGAGGTTGTGAAACCACCTTTTAACTACCGGTACTACCGACCAGAACGCCGGTACTACCGGGATCCTATCTGGAGTTTGAAAGTTGGTTAGTTCAGTGTGTTTCTCATGTAGTAAAGTCATACCGTACATGTCCGGTATGCATGTCCGGTATGAGCTGACACAGCCAACGGCTAGAAAACGGCTAGTTTTGAAAGTGGGGCTATAAATACCCCAAAGCCTCCTCATTTGGAGGCTGCTGATTCTACTGGTTCCCACACTCTTTTTAGAGCTTTCAAAACACTTTCCAACCCTCTCTTAGTGAGTGATTGACCTCTAATTGCTAAATCCATTTGTGGGTTAAGAGAGATTCAAAATTAGAGAGCAAGCCACCTCTTGAGCACTTGTGCAAATCGTCGATCTTGTTGTGCGCATTCGTTACTCTTGGACTCTACGGTCCTAGACGGCTAGGCATCGCCGTTGAGCACCCAAGAATTTTGTGGAGTACCTCGGAAAGTTTGTAAAGGTTCAATCTCTCCTCAAAAGAGATCAACTAGTGGAAGGAGCATTGCGGGTGAAATAGACCGCGGCTAGAGTGACCTGTGGTGTCCTCTAGAGCCCACCTTTGAGGTAGCTCGCAGCCGGCTCAACGGAGACTAGGACCTGAGGGGGTGCCGAACTTCGGTGAAACAAATACCTTGTCATCTCATTGTGTATTACTTTTGGCTATTTGTTGATTTCCGTTGTCCTAACTTTTCTGCAGAGTTTTAGTGCCATATTTGTATCATATTCAGTGCTTGCAGGTAGTGTGAGAAATCGAGGGAGAAAAAGAAGTCTTTCTGCTCAGCCCGTGCATACCGGACTTGTCCGGTATACATATCAGACTTGTCGGGTTCTGTGAGAAATTGGGAAGAAAAAGGAGATATTGTGCACAGCCCGCGCATACCGGACTTGTCCGGTATTTGTTGACTGCATCCAAATTTGTTTATCCTTTGAGCTAATCTTTGTGGTGCAGGGTGTTAGGTTTTAGGTATATTAAATACTTATCATATACTTTGTGTTTGTCTCTTGAGGGGTTGTTTTACTCCGATTGAGAGTTTCCAAGTAATTGAAAACTCACATACTAATTGCTTCCGCATTATAAGTTATAAATTTTCAGAAACGCCTATTCACCCCCTCTAGGCGACATCTTAGGTCCTTTCAATGTCAAATAAAGATATTTTTTATATAAATATTGAAGACCTCGATGAATTCTATGATCTTTTGAGTTTTAGGTTTTCATTGAGGTCGTTAAGACAATCAAAAAATAATATAAATTTTCAGCAACATACTAATCTGTACAACGGTTGTCTTCTTAAAAAATAATATCTTTTTATATGATGCCAGGTAAATATATTTTTTTATAAGTTGTATATTTTTTTCGAGGAAAAGAGAGGCTTTTTATTGCTCATGCATAGACATACAATCTTAGAGCCAGTTGTGCGAGCTCATGGGCAGCACAGTTTCCCTCTCTTCTCGTGTGGACTATCTTCCACTCAAAAATCAAATCTCTGACTTGTTTAGCCTCTGCAACAATAAAATATAGCGGTCCTCGATATATCTGGCTTTTCATTAGGGCACAAACTGGTGTATTGTTTGTCTCTAAAACCACAGGTCTCACCGGATCTTCTGCAGCAAGTCGGCACCCTTCTCGTACCGTTATGGCCTCGACCTCTTCCGTATTCATTGTTGTTGGGACTGCCTTCCATGCAGCTAGTAAGACTGCCCCAACATGATCTCTAATGACTACTCTAATTCCACCTGATCTTGTCGAACTGTGAAACGCTCCATCGACATTCACCTTCCGCCATCCCACGTCTGGCCTGCGCCATGTCACAGGACTTCGCTTTAGCTTGGTTACCCGACCTGCATACAAAGAACAGTGCACAGGTTGCTTGCCCGATGGGTCAGCCATACCGCTACTGTGCCTGATGTTACAAAGCTCGATCCAATACTGTTTGAGAAAGATTATAGAACCCTCCATAGAAAACTTGCCAACATGAGTAATATCATTTCGCACTTGCCATGTTCTCCACAATAGCAACAGACTTCTTGCTCTCATGTCTCGTTCAGCCTGCATAAAAAATGTTAGCAAATTATGTTGGGAGATGTTAACGAACAGTCCCTCATCTGGCAGCTCCCAAAACTCCCTCATTGCCGCCCGCAACTGTCTTGCATGAAAGCATCCAACTAGCGCGTGGTTTAGCGACTCTGAACCCATACCACAAATATCACAGGTATCTATATGGACAATGTTCCGTCGGTACTTATTTTGTTGTCGCAAGTCCATTATTCATCGCTTTCTACCCAAAAACCAGGACTTTATGAGGCAGCGGAATCTTTGAATATTCCTTCCAAATTGGTCTAGACTATGGGTTCTCAGATGTTGACTGCCCGCCCTCATATTCCTCAAATTGCCGCCTCCTGGCCATCCGATACGCGCTCTTTACAGTGTAACGACTATTTTTATCGAAGTGCCAGGCAAGCAGATCTTCAGTTTGGGAACTCGGCAGTTTAATCTTCAGAATTTCCTGGACATCCGTCGGCCAAAAATACCTATTAAGTAAATCCTCATTCCATCGCCAATTAGCTTGATCCAACAATTGATGTACACATTTAATGCGACAAGTTCGCCTTTTCCCAATCGGCCTCAAATTCCAGCCCCTCGGAATCCAAGGGTCTCGCCAGCACCGTACTATTTGTCCTGAACCTATTCTCCAAATATACCCCTTCTTAACCAAATCAAGTCCATGAACAATGGCCCTCCATGTTGGTGATTGGTTAACCGGGAACGCCATATCCAGGAGATTTCCATTCGGATAGTATTTTGCCTTTAAGACTCTAGCACACAGACTCTCCGGCCGCATCAATAGCCTCCATGCCTGCCTTCCCAGAAGAGCTTGATTAAAAATACGAAGGTCCCGGAAGCCGAGCCCTCCTTCCCCTTTAGATTTTGTAAATTTATCCCAAGCAATCCAGTGCGTATGTCGGGATCCAGACATCTCATTCCACCAAAATTTCCTGATGCACGCCTCAAGAGAGTCATGAATCGATGCTGGCAACCTGAACACACTCATAATGTATACTGGAATAGCCTGAGCCACTGGTTTAATCAGCACGTCCTTTCCCCCGGCGGATAAACATTTTTCATCCCATGCGTTACATCTCTTCTTCAAACGGTCTAACAAACTCTGGAACTGTCCCGCCTTCATACGTCCCTCAGGAGTAGGGAGTCCAAAATATTTTGCTTCAAACGTAACCCCCTGGACATCTAGACGTTGTTTTACCACTTGGATTGTATCTGCATCCAGATTAGAATTAAACAAGATGGAGCATTTACTAAAATTAATGAGTTGCCCTGTGGCCGAGCAGAACTTTGCCAGCAACTCCTTAACAATTATTGCCTGGTTCTCCACCGCCCGGAAGAACAGAAGGCTATCATCAGCAAATAGCAAGTGTGAAACTTTCGGCGCATTCCGGCACACCTTTATACCTTGGATCGTTTGATTTGCAATTCTTTCCTGTACCACTCTAGACAAACCATCAGCCACAAAAAGAAACAAATAAGGCGAAAGAGGATCACCTTGGCGCAATCCACGTGTGGGTTGGAAGGAGTCCAACAGGACCCCATTGGAAGCGAACTTAGTAGCAAACAGTGGTTACACACGTCATCACCCACTGTACCCATTTCCGATGAAAGCCTAACTTCAACATGACTTTTTCCAAATAGTTCCAATCCACCCGGTCGTACGCTTTGGCCAGATCCAACTTGTACGCACAAAAATTGCTTCGATCAGTATTATCCTGCTGAATGGCGTGAATACATTCAAACGCGATCAGTGCATTATCCGTAATTAGACGACCTGGAACAAAAGCACTTTGTTCGTTAGAAATAATATTATCCAGTAAAGGTCTCAGTCGATTAACCAGACATTTGGATAGCACTTTATAGACAACGTTACACAGACTTATAGGTCTATAGTCCTTCAGTGTTTCTGGATGGGTAATTTTTGGAATGAGAACAATAGCTGTGTCATTCACCCCATCTGGCATCTTACAATTCTCAAAAAAAATACTTCACTGCATTGATAATATCTTTTTTAATAAAACCTCAATTGCACTGAAAAAAGCGAGCAGGGAACCCATCCGGACCTGGCGCCTTCAGAGGCCCTATCTGAAATATAGCATCACTAATCTCCTCGTCTGAAAATCCTGAACACAGCACATTATTCATGTCATCCGAGATTATCTGATCAAATAGATCAACTACCGGTCCTGGATCAATCTCAGGATCACCTGCAAATAATTTTTTAAAATAGTCATTTACCATTGCTGCCATCCCTGCATGCTCAGAACACCAGCCTTCGGACTCTGCCCTCAATCTATGAATCTTGTTCTTCCTTGACCTCCAGGCTGCACGCTGATGAAAAAACTTTGTATTTCGGTCGCCTTCCCGAAGCCACGAGACCCTCGATCTCTGCAGCCAGAGCATCTCTTCACGGTACAAGAGCTCATTCATTTGACGCAATGTGTCCCACAATGCTTGGCCATCTTCCCTAGACTCACGAAGCTCCCCGAGCCGTGTTTGGAGGGTTTCCAGGTCCCTTCTCACTGAGCCAAACTTCTCATGACTCCACCGTTTAAGCTCAGACATAATTCCAGTCAAGGCCGAAGAGATGGTTCCCAAGTCGCCTGATGTGTTCTCCCTGGTCCAAGCGTTCTGGACCCGCTCCTCCAAAGATGCTTCCCTCTCCCACATCACCTCATAAAACAGTTGCTTCTTATGTCGTTCAGCAGAAACTCCCTACACTAATTTCAACAAAAGGGGACAATGGTCAGAGCAAGGTGAAACTAAGTGTGTTACCGATGCATCAGGAAAAAGATCCATCCAGCTTTGGCTTGCTACTCCCCTGTCAAGTCAGACTTTAGTATTGCGCCATCCAGGTTGTCCATTATCATAAGTCCATGGCAAGCCAACAAAACCAATATCAAGCAAGTCACAAAAATTTAGCGCCTCTCTAAACGTCTCCATTTGTCTCTCGCCGCTCCTGGTTGTTGAAAAATGCTCAAATTGCCAAAGAACCTCATTAAAATCACCTATTACGAACCATGGGTCATTAGAAACACGTTTCAGGTTTTTAATTGTGTCCCAAACACGTTGTCTATTTTCCACCCTTGGTTCCCCATAAATAAAAGTAATACGCCAAGGAACAGCATTCGGCCACATAGACACAGACACATCAATATACCTATCACCAATAGATAAAAGCTTTACTGATAACTCATCATCCAAAAACAGGGCAAGGCCACCACTGAGACCCAAACTACTAGTAGCAAGACAACCTTTTAAACCTAATCTCCATCTAAGATTTTTAACACGCGACTCACTAACCATAGTTTCTGAAAGAAATACAAATTTGGGGTGAGATTGACGCACAAACGCGTCCAATTCTCGAACTGTCCGGGAGTTCCCCACCCCCCGGCAGTTCCAAGCTAGGATACTCATTGCGCCTGACGGGCCTCATCCCGAGTGCCCGTCAGGGTTTGACCCGCTCCTTGCTGCAGCTTGCCGCGCTTCGCAGGTGAAAGAACCTCCATGTCATCCGCGCCATCCGTTGTAGCATCCACCACTGACCGGTCATGCACTTCCTTGTACTCTCCGGAAAGCAACTTGTTCACCGCTGCTTCGACAACCCCGCTTCCTTTATATTGAACTCCCTTTAGAGTTCCTAAAATCTTTGCCGGTGACATCTTTTTCTTGCTGCTTTTTTCTCCTGACTTGGCACAGCCTTTGCTATCGACACCCAGCCCTCCCTTCCGCATCTTTGCTCGCTGGAGCTTCTCCGCCATAGTCATGCCCTTTGGTTCAAAGCTACTCCCTCCTCCCTGCAGGGAGCTAGCCATGGAGTTGTCCACAGATTCCATATAGGAGTCCAATCCAGAAATTTTCTCCTTTGCCATCCTATCCACATCAACAGTAGATACATGCTTGCTTGCTTCATCTTCCAGGAACAGTGGGTTCTCCGTGATCCGTACCGTCACATCCACTACCATGTCCTGCACTCCCTTTGCCAGATCTTCCGTAATCCCCTCATTCAGCTTGCTCTCATCACCCTTCAGTGTGTGCCTCTCTCGAGAGGCATTTCCTTCCTTATCACGTCTTAGTCCCTAGCGAAGTTGAGTATCCAGGTTCTCATCTGATGATCTCTGCTGAAGATCCTTGGACGCACCAGCACCTGCAATCTCAAGCACCCTGTCCTTTTGCAATCCAGAAAAATTCAGAGCTCTGTTCACCTTGCTACAAGTAGGCCCAATTTGGATTGCTCTACCAGCGTCCTTTCGGAGGGGAGAAGGACGTAGACAGACTCCATACTTCTTCTCCAAAGGATTAACATTTTCCTCTGGACACTCCTCTGCATCATGCCCAATCCTCCCACAGTGGAAACAGAAATTCGGCACATTTTCATACTGCACCTTGAATGCAAGCAGTCCCTTTTGACCCTTCACTTTTTGTTCCACATAGTTCTGCAAGGGGTTCTCTAGCGGGAACATCAGCCTCACTCTAAGAAAATCACCAACCTGCCCAATTACCTCCACAATGTTTGTACTCAATTTCTCTGCAAGTGACGGACCAGGATGTCAGAGATATCATCAGAAGATGATTACTCCGACTAACTCTGGATGGCGCGAAAGATCCTAGGACGTGACACAAAGTCTACCTGGAATAGGACTTTCATTGTAACCTAGTCAAGTTCTTAAAGGAAGTCTTGTAATTAGATTAGGACTCCTTTGTTGTAACCGACTAGGACTCGGAGAACGTTGTGCTTCACCCGGATATATAAGGGGAAGCAGACATCGACTCCTACCATCTGAATACTGAATCATAACACAAGGCACACGCCGCACTGGACGTAAGGTATTACGCTATTAAGCGGCCTGAACCAGTATAAATCGTTGTCCCTGTGTACTCGTCGAGTTCTACGAACGCCGATCCCCACCGAACAAATCGTCTGAGATCCCTCAAGACGAGTTGTCGGTTAATAAACACCGACAACTGGCGCGCCAGGTAGGGGCTTTCGGTGATTCAACGATCAAGAGCTCGACGAACCACGTCAACATGTTCTCGGCGGGATCAATTTTCGTTTTTGGCTCGTGGACTTGCGTCGCGGATGATCAAGGGAAGCTGCATTGACAACTCCACACTGAATCAGAAGCGCAAGCCATGCCAAAGATGGATCATCTCACCAGGAACCTAGCAAACCTCGCAATCCAAGATCCGGAAGACTCTGAGGACCCAGCCGAAGCATCCGACTCCTACTCGAACCCGACCTCCAGGCCCGAAAAGGACTCGGATACCAGGCACCATATCTCCTTTGGACTGCGGAACTCGGCCGAAAACTCGGTGCAAAATTCAAGGAGTTTCAGCAGATCCCCTTGATCGGAGCCTAGCAAGGACTTGTTTTCAGCTCGACCGAGGAGGGTAACATCGTCCATTGGCCAATACAGCCAGCTCCGGCTAGGCTGGTTGGCACAATCGACCAGCAACTTCCATATCAACATGGACATCAGCTCCCCTTCGAGGAGAATGATACCTCAACAGAGCTAATCTCCAGTACTTCTACCTTGGAGTTGGTGACACCGGGATCAACAAACCAGGGCTACACTCGCGAAGTCTTCATGGCAGGGCATCATTCATCCATATGACCCCCAACCCCTCCAGATGTCTTCCAAGATGAGGAAACCTTGAGTATGATATCCGATAACGATCCAGAAGGACCCGGAGAAACCGAGTCTATGAAGGCTGAGAGAATAAGGAAAAACCAGGCCAAAGATGCTCGCAGAAGGCGAGCAAATCATCGAAAAGAGGCTATGTAACGCTACCAAGTACGGCTTGAGGAATATAATAGTCGGAGGCGTCTAGAATAGGAAGAAGAGTACCAAGCTCGCATCCAGCGTGATCAGGAGAATCAGTCCCAGAATGATCATAATCGACGACGAGCTGACTGTTCTCGCAACCTCGAGACTGAATTCATGAGGGTCGCTGGTCACAAGGTGTACCAGACACCCTACCAAAACATCATGGCCCTAGCTACAGAGATGGGAGCCAAGGACAACCGCACTCCTGATGAAGAACGATGGCTGATCATGCTTCAGACTACTGCGCTACAACTCAAGGGGCGAAATCTTGAGTCCCTGGCGGACGAATAAGCATCATCCCATCCAAGACAGAGGCGACCAGTTCATGAGCGGCTCGGCCGGGCTCCGGCAAGGAGTCGCCTAGGCAACCGAGTACCTGATCAAGCTGAAGGAGGAGCCGAATCATCATACCGAGGAGTCGACATCTTAGCAGCCGACGCAGTCGATCGTTTCCCCTGCTTTTCCCAGAGGCTCCGAGCAGTCCCGTTTCCATGAAAATTCAAGCCCGGGAACTACTCAAAGTACGATGGGAAAACAGAACCTAAACGGTGGCTCAGACTGTATGCCCAAGCAGTTGAGCTAGCAGGAGGAAGCAACGACGTCAAAGCACTCTTTCTCCCCATGGCTCTAGAGACGATGCCACTTGCATGGTTTGACAGGCTTAAGCCCAAGTCCATTGACTCCTGGGAACAACTTCATCGTATCTTTATAGAGAACTTTGCAGGTGTCCCCGAGAGATCAGATCCCTGGACTAAGCTCAGGACTTGCAAGCAGCAGAAAAACGAGACAATGCGGGAGTATTACAGACGCTTCTCGGAAATTCGCTCTACAGTCTCCGATATAGCAGACAGAGAAGTAATTGACCTTTTTGGCAATGGAATTTGCGAAAGGTACAATTACAAGGATTTTATCAAACATGACCCGACCAACGCCGACGAGTTTCATCGGGCAGTCAATTTCATGATGGCGACAGAAGAGCGCACACAGGAACGCTTTCCCAAAAGGAACACGCAGGGTGATCAAGGCAATAATCAGAGAGGCAATCAAGCTGCTCAGCAAAACACCCGCAAGAGAACAGGGGATAACACTGTTGCAGCTATGGAGCCTCAGAAGAAGGGAAACAAGCCATCCACCTTTGACGACTTACTCGATGGACCATGCCCTTTCCATCCGAAAGGAGGACACCAGGCTAGGCACTGTCGACTGCTCAAGGAGCGAGGCTTGAACTCTGACTTCAACAAAAACAAGAAAGATAAGGGGAAGAAAACTGCTGAAGACCCTCAGCAGGACGCCGGCGGTTTCCAACACCCCAAAGGGACTATCAATGTCATATTTGGAGGTGTATCCACCAGCGACAGCAAGCGTCACCAGAAACTCTCCTTACGGGAGATCATGTCTTCAGAACCAGCAACTCCCAAATACCTTGACTGGTCTGAACATCCGATCAATTTCTCCCGAGCAGACCAATGGACCAGCATCTCCAATGCAGGGCACTACCCGCTAGTCCTGGATCCCACGGTCGCTGGGTTCAAATTGGGAAGAGTACTAATAGACGGAGGAGCAGGACTCAACATCATTTTCGCAAGTACCCTACGAAAGATGAACTTGGACCTTGCAACTCAGCTCACACCATCAAGCACCCCCTTCTACGGTATAGTACCCGGAAAGGCGGCTGTACCACTCGGAAGGATCGTACTACCCGTCACTTTTGGAACTCAGATCAATTACCGGACTGAGTACATCAGTTTCGAGGTAGCCGACTTCGAATCATCGTACCATGCCATATTTGGACGACCAGCCATCGCCAAATTCATGGCAGTACCACACTACCCGTACCTTTTGCTAAAGATGCCGGGTCCCAAAGGTATTCTAACCTTCAGAGGTAACTTGAAGCGATCGTTCGATTGCGACACAGAGGCTATTCAAATCGCTGAAAAAGCTCAACTCGCCCTGGAAGTTCAAGAACTTGCACAGATGGTACATAACACCAAGCCTGAAGATTCAGAAATCCCAACCAAGAAGGCGGGCGCTATCCAACCATCAGCGGAAGTCTCTACAAAAACCATTGATCTGGAAACCGGTGATCCCTCAAAGACAGCGGTTATCAGCGCTCACCTATCTGAAGAATAGGAACTCGCGCTCACCAAGTTCCTCAGAGCAAACAAAGATATATTTGCTTGGAAGCCGACGGATACGCCAGGAGTTCCAAGGAACTTGGCTGAGCATAAAGTGGAACTAAAAGAGGGCTCCAGGCCCATCAAGCAAAGACTACGACGATTCTCACCAGAAAAGAAAGAGGCAATCAAGAAGGAGATAGCCAAACTACTCGCGGCTGGCTTTATCAGAGAAATTCTCCACCCCGAGTGGTTAGCTAATCTAGTATTAGTAAAAAAGAAAAACTCTGTCGAGTGGCGTATGTGTGTCGACTACACAGACCTCAACAAGCACTGTCCAAAGGATCCCTTTGGGTTACCAAGGATAGATCAAATAGTTGATGCCACCGCAGGTTCCGCTCTATTATCCTTTCTGGATTGCTACTCCGGGTACCATCAGATTGCTCTCAAAGAAGAAGACCAACCCAAGACATCGTTTATAACTCCCTTCGGTGCTTACTGTTATAAAACCATGTCCTTTGGGTTGAAGAACGCAGGGGCTACTTATCAGCGAGCTATCCAAGATTGCTTGGGCGACCAAATCAGCCGCAATGCGAAAGCTTACGTTGATGATGTAGTCATAAAGACAAAAGATCCGAGTACCCTCATATCAGACCTAGAGGAAACCTTTTCCCGGCTACGCGCATACCAATGGAGGCTTAACCCCACGAAGTGTGTATTCAGAGTACCCTCAGGCCAGTTACTCGGATTCCTTGTTAGCCATCGGGACATCGAGGCTAGTCAAAAACAGATCATAACTATCATCAATATGAAGCCACCTACTTCTATTAGGGATGTTCAGAAACTCACCGGGTGTATGGCTGCGCTCAACAGATTTATCTCACGGCTGGGAGAAAAGGGACTACCTTTCTTCAAACTACTCAAGGCCGGCGATAAATTTCAGTGGACGGAAGAAGCAGACAGGGCCTTTGAACAGCTCAAAGGATACCTCACCAATTCACCTATACTCACGCCGCCAGAACCCAGGGAGCCGATGATGCTTTATATCGCAGCTGCCACACACGTTGTGAGCACGGCAATCGTAGTGGAGCGCAAGGATGACAAGCACATCTATAACATCCAGCAACCAGTATACTACATCAGCGAGGTACTCTCCGACTCAAAGGTCACTTACCCGCAAGTGCAAAAATTACTCTATGCTCTACTCATATCTTCAAGAAAGCTACGACATTACTTCGAAGCCCATGAGATCACAGTTGTTATAGACTTCCCATTGGGAGAAATCCTCCACAACCGCGATGCTACCGGCAGAATTTCCAAATGGGCAGTTGAGTTGGGGGCACTCAACATCAAGTTCACTCCAAGGAAAGCAATCAAGTCACAGGCTCTAGCTGATTTCGTCGTCGAGTGGATAGAGATGCAGCAGGTCCAAGACAATGTTACTCCTGAACATTGGAAGATGTACTTTGATGGTTCCTTAAAACTCGGCGGAGCAGGTGCCGGAGTACTACTTGTATCACCCGCTAGAGAGCAGCTCAAGTACATTCTACAAATCATGTGGCCCGCTACCAACAATGAAGCAGAATATGAAGCGCTACTACACGGGCTAAAGCTAGCAGTCACATTGGGCATCAAGCGACTCTTAGTCTATGGCGATTCTTCCGTTGTGATTCACCAAGTCAACAAGGACTGGGATTGCACCAAGGAAACAATGAACGCCTATTGCGCTGAAGTCCGCAAGCTTGAAAAACACTTCTCAGGGTTGGAACTCATTCACATTACCCGGGATCTCAATGTAGCAGCTGACATCCTAGCAAAATTGGGGTCTGACAGAGCTCTGGTTCCCAGCGGCACCTTTGTGCACGAGCTGTCCAAACCTTCAATTCAAGCACAAGAAGAGCCGGACCCGACACCCTCCGCTCAGATTTTAACTATAGCACCCGACTGGACACAAGTTTTCATCGACTACTTCAGGGAGCATAAACTGCCCAGTGATAAAACTGCTGTAGAGCAGGTCACCAGACATAGCAAAAACTATGTTCTAGTCAGAGACAAGCTATATCGATGCGGTGCCTCATCAGGAGTCCTCCTCAAGTGCATTTCACCAGAAGAAGGCAAAGAAATCTTGAATGAGGTTCATTCCGGGTGTTGTGGCAATCATGCAGCATCAAGGACATTAGTCGGAAAAATCTTCAGATCAGGGTACTATTGGCCCTCAGCCTTGAAAGATGCAGAAGACTTAGTCTGTCGCTGTCAATCATGCCAGTTCTTCGCCAAGCAACAGCATGTCCCAGCTCATGAGTTGATCTGTATTCCCCCGTCATGGCCTTTCTCATGTTGGGGACTCGACATGGTGGGTCCTCTTAAACGAGCTCCAGGCGGATTCGAGTACATCTACGTTGCAATTGACAAATTCACCAAATGGATTGAGTACATGCTGCTGGTCAAGTTCAATGCATCAAAATCAGTACAATTCATGCAGAGCATCTTCCATCGCTTTGGGATGCCACATAGAATTATCACTGATCTTGGGCCCCCCTTTACGGCTATTGAGTTCAAGTCATGGGCCAGCGATTGTGGAATCAAGATAGACTACGCATCAGTGGCTCATCCACAATCAAACGGCCAAGTTGAGAGAGCAAACGCCCTCATCCTTGCCGGTCTAAAACCAAGACTATTTGATCTTCTAAAAGACCACGGCGGGAAGTGGGTCGAAGAGCTGCCTAAGGTAATCTGGGGGCTACGGACATAGCGAAGTCGGGAAACATGCCAAACTCCTTTCTTCCTGGTCTACAACACCGAAGCAATCCTCCCGGCAGACTTAATCTGGAATTCTCCACGAAAAGAGCAGTACAATGAAGGAGAGACTGATGATACAAGGCGGCTAGAAGTCGACAGTCTCGAGGAAGCCCGATTAGCCGCTCTCTTTCGATCAGCAAGATACCTTCAAGGGATGAGGCGCTACTACGATAAGAACGTCCATCACCGAACCTTCCAAGTGGGCAACATGGTCCTGAAGAAGATTCAGAACACCACAGGACGCCACAAGCTTATGAGTCCATGGGAAGGACCCTACATAGTATCTAAAGTAACAAGACCCGGGTCATTTGAGCTAGTCACTGAGGATGGTTCTCCATTGCCAAATTCATGGAATATTGAGCATCTGAAGAAATTCCATACCTAAGGATTATGCCACAAAATTGACTCAGGGCAAATGTACTTATTACTCGGATATCAATAAAGTTTGGATTTCATCAGAAACAAGAGCTTTATTGTCCTCTTAATACACCTTATCACGACTACTTAGTCGGATAAAGTCCTTTACTGATACAATAAGCTTTATCTATTGTATCCCACCGACTAATATATAATATTACTCGGATGGATGGTTCAGCGGTAACCATACTCGAGTTACGAGCTCCGATCTTAATACAACACAAATGATAGTACGGTTCAACACCCGGCTGTCAGCCTATAGTGAATATGGTATCTACAAAGTAGATACTAGTTCCTATAAGGTATAACAAGGGGAGTAGTACTCACCCTGTTACATAATACCCGGACAGAGGTCCGACCTACTTTCGCACTCAAGCTGCGATCACCAAGAGGATATGATTCACCCAACAGGAACCATCGTCACGGTCCTTCAGAGGTGCTTGATCAAAATTCTCCCTTGAACAAGGGTACTAAGAGTAGTACTCGGGCAGACTAAGTTCTCTATAAGATCGTTAAAGACTATTAGAGAAACGAAGTCATATGACCCAAACTCAAAGTGCTAGAGAGCACTCGGATAGACCCGTCTAGAAAGACGCCTGGTCATACATCCACTACAAACAAAAAGACCCATTGACAAGATATTACTTGCAATGCTGAGTTGACAACATATGGAATTCATGAGAGTCAAAAGTAAATTATACTTTGATTCTTTAAAATATCTGTTTACAGGAGATACAAATCAGGGCCAAAGGACAGAGGAAGACATGCTACTCTACAAGATCCAAAATCTGCGAGTACTCCTCCGCCACAGCCTTCACCTCCTCCTGCATAGCAGCATGGTCCTCATCAGTCTTGCCATCAGGCAGTCTCATGATAGACGTCAGGTCGAAGGAGGGCATGTGCAATCGCAGTGTCACCAGCAGACCGCACACCACTGAAGTTGCCATCTCTTTGATGTATTGAGTCAGCCGCCCGGGCGCAGCCTTGGCTCGATCAATCAAAGTTTCGTCGGTTCCTTTAGGGCGTGGGATCATATCGAGGATGGGCTTGACAGCAACCTCCAGGGCCTTCAAATAAGCTTGCGAAGTCTTCAGAGACTCCTGAGACTCCTTCAAAGAAGCCTGCGACTCCTTCAGCTGCGCTTGGACCGCTTCAAGAGCTTCCCGCGACTCCTTTGTCGATTTCAAAGCCTGCAGCAGGTCCCGGTCAGCACCTTCACGGATCAGTTTTGCTTCTTGAAGAGTATTCTGGGCATTAGCAAATACCTCCTCGAGCTCTGCCTCTTTCCGATTGAAAGCATTTTGCCACCCGGAAGCCAACGACTTCGCATCTGAAAGCATATCAAGCCAATGAGCATCACAAGTCGACAAAAGCAATAAGGACTCGGGCCAATATTACCAACTCACCATACAGCTGCTTCTTGAAGGATTTTGCCGCCTCCTTATGCTTTTGCTCTGAGGTGGCGTGTTTGGCAATTGACTCAATCTCCCGGTTGAGGGCCGCATCACGTTCATCAACAACAACCTTGAGATTGTTTTGCAGCTCATTGATGCAGCTACGGAGGAGCTGAGTGGCCACTTTCTGGCTGATCTGATCTTGGGCGATGTAGTCTTTGAGCCTCTGATTTTCAAGAGATAACTCTTGGCGAATCCGGGTAATCTGCTCAGTAACTTTAACATCAAAGCCCTACATAGAAATAACAATGTAAGTACTCGGATGAGACTACAAAATACAGAAGAGGACTTCAAAGGAATTACCTCAACATATTGATGAAGCGGCAAAGCAGGTGCCATCATTTGCTGGCTTAGCTCCTTCAGCCGGGTGAGATCCTGGTTGTAGCCAAAAACCTCAAGAGTTGCTCCTTGGCGCGAGGACTCGGGAGCAACCTCAGACTCTTCCGCCGGACGGGTTGTAGCTTCAGCATCAACCTTAGCCAGGACCATCTCCAGCGTAGGTTCCTCTGGCTGACGAGTGCGGAAAAACCACTCGTTTAGCACTCGGTCAAATGCCAATTGAGCAGGAGAGCAGAAGATTGAGTACGGCACACCAACCTGAGGCAAGGGGAGAGCATCCGCTTCAGGTGCTGCATCGACCTGGGTACCAGACGGAGAGGAGTCGGGCAGAGGATCTACCTGGCTAGAGATTGGTGGGACGCTGGATTCATCTTTATCCTGCGTCTCCGATTCCTCTACCACCCGGGTCTCGGGGACAACACTTGATGATGCTGCTACCGGCTTCGTTTTCCTACAAAAGCGAGTGTCAATGCTAGTACCAGAAACATGCGAGTATTCTAAAGAAAGCTTCACGACTTACTTCACAAGCTTCAGTGCTCGCGGCAGTTTCAAGAGTGGCTTCTTCGGTTGCGGGTCTGGAGCCGGAGCCCCTTCAGGAGCCGCGTCACTTGAAGCCCCCTGGGCTGTCTCCACGTCTGGATCAAGCAAAGATATAAGACAAGAGTTTATTAAATTCAAGACAGAAGGACTACAAAGTACTCGGGTTTTCCCTTACCAGGAGCACCCTTATTACAGTGCTTTTCAGCCAATTCTGTTGACAAAAGAATTTTGCGACAAGCATGGCGATTACCAGTGCGAGCCTTCTTTGGGACAGGATCTCTGGCACCCTTCATTGGACTTGGAGACCTCTTCCAGCTACTCTCTGCCTCGGGATCTATGAGCAGGATATCAGAGTCAGTTGAATCTGAATCCAGCCAATCAAGATCATCTGGAGAGCTCGGCGCATGTCGAAGGTCCTCACTTCGAATAGGACCTTCGAGAGCAATGCCTCCGCCTTCTTGGGTTGCCGGAGGCAGGGGAGGACAATCATTGTTATTCCTTCCTTGGTTCTATAACGAAGAAGAAATTCAAGTCAAGTCAGAAAAATATCTCTCAAGAATCTCAAAGACAAAGACAACTCAACTCCTTACCTCTGGAGGAGGGTTGATGGCGGAGAACGTTGCCATCACCGGAACAAGATGTTCACGGCTCTTCCATAGCCGGTTCATCCTCCTAAGGACCTCATGGTTTGACAGCTGCTCGGCATCGTGATGACCCGGGTCCTTCACGCCCAGGTACTCAAAGCCAAAATTGGCTCGTTGTTGGAGTGGGTGGATTCGGCGCGCGATGAAGTCTTGGACAACGGTGTACCCATTCAGTCCACTGAACTTCAACTCTTCTATCATATGAATCAGAGGTTGGACAGTAACTACTTCTTCAGCGGTAATCCTGTCCTTCCACTCCCGGCACTTCTGTGGCGGCCAACCATCACGACGACGAAGGGCTGGTGGTGGGTTGGCTATGTAAAACCACCCGGCAGCCCACTCTCGGACAGAATTCGACAACTCTACAGAAATGTATTGAGAAACTACTTCTAGCCTAAGCTGGATACTAGCCCCTCCGACTACCTCTACAAAATAGTCACTGGGTTGACACTTTACCCAGAAAAAGTAGCAGAAGAGGGTGAAAGACGGGCATATGCCCAGAAAAGCCTCACAGAGGTGGGAAAAGATAGAAATATGGAAGAGTGTGTTGGGGGTCAAATGATTGAGGGTCAAACCGTAGTAATGCAGTAATCCCCTCAAGAAATCCGACGCCGGAAGCCCCAATCCCCTCTCTACGAAGGACTTGAACATCACAATCTCCGTCGTGTTGGGGGCAGGAGCGCGATGATCAGTAGGTACCCTCCATCCGTCAAGCGGCTGCGACTGGAGTAAGCCTAGTTGTGCCAAGAAGGCTAGCTCCGTCTCCTTGGTATCAGGCATCTTCCAGGCCAACACATCAGTGGGCGGGTACGGATGGCGCGGCCTCCCACCGACGGTGAGCTTAGCCTTCTTCTTCTCAGCCGCGGTCTGCTTCTTGGGACCCATGTTGAGGACAAGAGATTTTTTGCGCATCAACTATGGATTGGCTATGGGACTTCTAACTCTGAAGGCAATGGCTTGATGAAAGCGTGAGGAAATCGTAAGCCCAATGGCGACTTATTATAGATCTGTTCCGGCAACCGTTCACCTTTTACCAAATGGCGTTATGAAACCGTTCAAAACCCTAACGGTTGGGGAACGTTTCAGACGGCGTTAGAGTCAGTGAACAGGCACACCGCAAGCAGACGATGTTACTTCTTTCTCAAGACATATTTAGTACTCGGAGACAAAGACAAAGGACTCGGAAAATATTCCAAGTACCTGGATCTTATTGATTATTACTCGGAATTACAATAGAGATACGCGGATGCATCTTAAGATACAGCGACTTCCAGTACAAGTACAATCAGGTTGTAAAACGCTACTCCAGTGTAATCAAGGTACAGAGTTTTGGTGCATAGCGCACCAAGGACCGGGTTTAGTGAGACGCAGTAAAGCAGACACAAAATCTTGGGCAGATACTATCTTTTCAGTACATCCCAAAGTGGGTTCAAGGCTCTACCCCAGTGCACAAGGAACTCGGAGGTAGGCCCTAACCCTAGCGCCCTTTTGACAACCTGTGACCCTGAGGTTGCCCGCGATACGGGAGTCACAAGAGTTCGTCTAGGCACACCTCTGTATCCCTCTGCTTGCGATCACTTGGAAACCACCTTGACGGATGGTCCCTTCACAAGAGTTCTTCTGGACACCTTATCTATCTTACAGAAGGAAGATACCCGGGGGCTCAGACATTTCCGCTACCGATACTATAGCACTCAAGGGACTAAGAGAAGACATATGCTCAGGAAAGTGTGGCTTCTTTGCTTCTCAGGCAGGGTATTTATAGGCGGTCGCCCCTGGTCTATGGACATGGTTCATGGATGACAATAATCAGAGATCAATAAGTTACCTCGCGTAATGTTCCACATGTGAGGTCTGGCACCAGTGATGGGTTTGCTTCACATGAGTACTTCAAGAAGAAGACGACAAAGTTTAGCAGTTGCAAAACACGACAAAAATCAATGCAGACAGTTGAAACAGTCATTGGTCAATAATTGTTGTCCTTACGATAATTTTTATTCAGTGGGGGTGAAAAGGGATGTATGATGAAAACATTACCCACCTGAAGCTGGATATTTATTACACCGATGGAGCAAGCAACAGATCAATGTCATGTTTTAACCTATTTGCTAGTTTCATGGATTACTCGGACGATACATTGAAGACCCCATGAACCGACTATTTAATATTCGGAACTCAGGCTCGGGGGCTGCAGGGTATATACAATGAAGGAAATGTTTTTTCTTAACTAAGGATTACTCGGAAAAGGCTCAAAAGATCCTTGAAGTTATTATAAATAATAAGAGGCTCGGGGGCTACACCCTATGGGTGCACTTTTCAGAAAAAGTGCATACCATGGAAATTCTTTACCTACAGAGCACTTCAAGATTTCTCAAGACATTACTCGGAGATTCTCAAAGAGAAACTAGAAGACAATGTTTTGAAGAAATGATGAAGAGCTCGAGGGCTTGACGGACCAGGATGTCAGAGATATCATCAGAAGATGATTACTCTGACTAACTCTGGACGGCGCGAAAGATCCTAGGACGTGACATGAAGTCTACCTGGAATAGGACTTTTATTGTAACCTAGTCGAGTTCTTAAAGGAAGTCTTGTAATTAGATTAGGACTCCTTTGTTGTAATCGACTAGGACTCGGAGAACGTTGTGCTTCACCCGGATATATAAGGGGAAGCAGGCATCGACTCCTACCATCTGAATACTGAATCATAACACAAGGCACACGCCGCACTGGACGTAAGGTATTACGCTATTAAGCGGCCTGAACCAGTATAAATCGTTGTCCCTGTGTACTCGTCGAGTTCTACGAACGCCGATCCCCACCGAACAAATCGTCTGAGATCCCTCAAGACAAGTTGCCGGTTAATAAACACCGACAGCAAGTTTCAACGTGAAGGCTTTAGTCATCAAATGAACAGGTACATCGTGAAATTGCACCCATAAGCCGATTCTATCAATCACAATTTCTGATGGTCTCCTGAACCCATCATACGGTACAACGATAAGGGCATCACCCTTGTGCCGCCACGGGCCACCATTAGTAACGAATTTAAACAGACTCTCAGAAGCAAATTCCAGCACAAAGCGATTCACTATAAGTGGTCTGGCCTCCATAGTGTCCTTCTCCTTCAATCCCCACGCTCTGCTCATCTCCGAGAACAGTATCTTGACACTGTATGGCTTGCCCGAGTAGAAACACGCAATAGCAAGCCACTTCCTCTTCGATCCCTCTCCACCTGCATCTGGATCAAACTCATCATCATCCTCAGTCTCCTACCCTCCAGCGTTAGGCATCAGAGACAGCGGGGCGGTGCCACCATGGTGCACCCCAGCCGTAGCCACCTGCGTATTGCCCCTGATCAAAGCCATGGTCTTCGAGTCATCCCTCCCACTGTCGTTCTTCTGGGCCCCCTCTAGAAACTTCTTCCCATCTGTCGCCATAGCTCCTGTCGAGGCAGCGGCCGTGATCCCGATCCACCACACAGTACAACCGCACACAAACGCAAGGCTTCGGGTGGGCAATCTCCTCACCGGAGATCCCTTATCACCCCCACCTAGAAGAATGTGAAACGGCGGTGCAAAGTAGCGGACCAGGGGAACGCACCACAGATTTATATAACGGGGGACAGGGCATACCTCAATTTTGAAGGTGTCGTGAAGAAGCATGAATCGGCCCTAATTGGGCCTCAGAATGTCGTGTGCCACCAAATTCGCAGCCACAAGGAGAGTCCGGCGAGCTGACGGTCTCCCATAACAAATCGGAGAGCCCCTAGCAAGCACGTTGCCAGGAGAAGAAGTCCCCAACAGACCCACCTGGGGGGTGCTGCTGTGACCCAAATTGGCCGGCGACGCCAGCCAGAACGATGCCGAGGGGAGCGAACCCACGCATCAACTTTCCTCCCTCCAAGCGCTTGATTACCACGCCGCCTCAGACCCAAGATTGAGCCGCCGCCGCCCTCGCCACGAAATCGCCGAATCGCCCTTCCGTCATTTTCGGCTTTTACTAGTACTGTAGATCCTTTTAGAGCAGGTACAATAATTGATTTATAGCCAAACAAATGCTGATGTGGAGGAGACAAGAGAGGAGAGAGAGGACAGCTTGGCTCCCATGCAAGCACCAAGCTGGGCACGGAAGCATAGGTAGTAGTGGGTCCCAATAGAGATGTATGTGAGGAGGAATAGAAAAGAGAAATAGTTTGTAGCCAAATAAAAGACTAACTATTGTATAGCTTGGTTCTTAGAGCTTGGCTTATAGCCAAACACTTGGCTCTATTATTGACCATGCCCTTATAAGTTGTACATGTACTCTCTCCGTTCCTAAATAACTGTCATTTTCACTTTCTGAGAAACAACTTCGATTAAATATATATATTAAAAATATTAATATTTATGATATATAATTAGTATCGTTGAAAAGATCTTTGAATTTAGTTAGACACAAATATTGTACGTATTGTGTATAAATCAAGTCAAATTTATGACACACATATCAATGACGACACTTAATAAAGGACAGACGGAGTAGCTCTTAATGTGAAATATAACTTTCTAGTTTTCTAGTGACTTACGCCCATGGTCTGCTCCGGAATAATCAACTGTTTCACAATCAAGTAGAGGGGATGAGTATAAATTAGTAGCTATTGCTAGAACGGAAGTGATATGAACAGGAATGGTAACGGGTCAGATCGGATGGAGTCTTCATGTACCCAAAACTGAAACCCAAAACTGCCCGAACAGTGATTCGGATGATAATCCATCACCATAACTAAACCCGTGGGTACCCGAAATCTGATTAGATACCAAAAACCGTTTGGTATGACAACATATTATGAGAAATATGGAATTTATATAAACATATGCATGATATAAAATCAATTGGCTTGGTTGACGGTCAAACTTAAAAATGATAGATTTTTTATAAACCGAGATGTATACAATAGAAATAAAACCCCAAGTTTGACACCATCTCTCGTTGGCCCGTCAACGGTGAGGAATCTCCTAGATCCATTGGTCCAATCTACGATAGGCACTGATAAAAGGCAAGAATATGAACTGAGCGTAGCTCAGCTTGTTGGGTTTTGTAACACCCTAGGTGTTAAGCAACCCTAAATGCATAACTTGACATCTCATGAGCATAAAGCATCATCATCTCATGTTGCATTCTTTCTAATTAAGTGTCATTTCATGTCAGCACTTGTAATGTTATGCTTGTTAAATGCTTGTTTGACTTGGTTGTGGAGTGTTTAAGTTTTCTAAGTAGTTGAACCTTGTTGGGGAGTCAAAATGAAGCTAGGTTTATGTTGGTCATTTTGGCTAACCAAGTCTTCAACCCTAGTTGCCTTAATAGAGCCCTAGGAGTCCTTTTGTTTGACTAACTAAGACTTCCTTGTTAGAAGCTTTGTATGACTGTGGGCCCTTAACCAAAAGTGTGTAGAATTTAGTATAGAACAAAAGTTGTTTAAGGCCCAACTCATGAAAATGGGTTTAACAAGGTGTTTTGGGACCCACAAGGCAGATTTGAGGGAGTCTAGGCTTAGAAAATTTTCTAAGTCCCTAACTGACAAAACAGTTTCATCTAACCAACTTTGGAGCTTTTTCGGGAGCAATCTAGGCCGAACCTAAGATCAATCTTGTAACCAAAGTTGTAGCTGGTATGTAGCTCTACTCAATGGAACAAGTGGTTTAGCGTTTCACTGAATGGATTAGGAGTTAATCACGACCAAAATCCGGCCGTCAGTCGGCCATCGTCGCCTGAATCCAGCCGATTCAGTTTGAGCCGGGCCGGGCCGTGCCGTGCCCGCGTGCGCGCGCGCGCGGCGTCGTGGCCGACCGCGCCAGAGCTCGGCTGCCGCGTGGCGTCCGCCGGCCGGCCAGGTCAGCCCCGAGCGCGGCGTGGCGAGCACAAGCCGGCCTCGCCCCTGTCCGAAGCCCCCTCCCTCCATTCGGTCACCCGCGCCCGCGCTCTCTCTCGCCCCCGCTCTCTCGCCGTCGCCCGAGCCGGTAAGCGCCGCCGCGAGTCCGCCGGCGTCTTTCCGCCGCTCCGCCGCGCCTCCATCCCAACCGACCCACCAAATCGAGTCACCGTGAGCCCCCACACCTCGTGCCACCCTTAGTGCCCCGTAGGAAGCCTAGGTGAGCTCCGGGATGAGCCGCCGCCATAGCCGCCATGACTGCCGAGCTCGGTCCGCCGTGGTCGGCCTCCGTCCCGCAGTCTCGTGTCGCCCTAGCGCTCGTATAGGGGTTAGTGAGGTCCGAGAAGGAGGTAGAGGGTGATGGTTTAGCCGATTAGGGTTAAGAGCCCGCGCAACGCCGCCGTCCGCCATGACCGCCATGGCCGGCGCGCTCGGTCCGCCGTGGCCAACCCTCTTCCCGAGCTCGTCCATCTGCCCTAGCTAGCGTTCTTGAGTCGCCTAGGTTCGCCGGAGCTAGTGGTGGTGATGGTTTGGCCAATTAGGGTCGGGAAGCGCGAGTACGCCGTCGTCCGCCGCTCGCCCTGGTCGCCGGAGTGGCGTGGCCGTGGTCGCGGGTGCTCGGAGCTTGCGCCCTGGCTTCCGAGCCCTGGGCTAGGGTTATGAAGGTCGTCGGAGTAGATCTCGAGGGTCGGATGAGCCCGTCGTGGCCGGAGCCGGCCGGCGTAGCTAGGGCCGCGCCGCCGTGTCCGCCATCGCCGTCGGCGAGCTCGATCCGCGTGTGCGCTGGGCCAGCCGAGGGTACCATCGGGTGCGGAAGGTTGAGGGGAGTCCGCCGGTGGGGATGGTTTCGCCGGGGAGTTCGCCGTCGGTGAGCTCCGCCGCGGTCAACCTCTCCCCTGTTTTGTGTGTCTGACGGGTGGGGTCGGTTTGACCCGGGGACCCGCGCGTCAGTGACTTAGGATCAGTTTGTGTGCACTGGTTCGGGTACCCTTAGCAGTTTTCTGTTTGAATGTTTTTCAGGTTTTGTTTAAATAGTTTCAGAATTGTTGCATTGCTTGTTTAATTCATATCTTGCTAAATATAAATGCTAAAAAGGTGAAACAAGTTTTGTTAGGATTGTTATGTTGAGGTCTATGCATGAAAAATATAATATGTCCAGTTTATGGTGATTTTCTCTGTAGTTATATCTAATTTATGTTTAGGCTGAAATCTTGTTAAATGCATAATAAATTGTGTTTATCTCAGAAAAATGTGATTCTTGTTTTGTTAAGTTTGTATTGAGGACTAGTTTCTGGGAAAAATGTAAAATGGGGTTGTTCTGTGAAATAATCTGGCAATAGTAATTAAAATGATTAAATGTTGTTTTCTTGTTTATTTTGTAGTAATTAAAATATGAAGAGTATGAACTTGGTAAAATTTACTGACTGCTCTTGTGCTGAGAAGTTCAGAAGAAAATTATGAAATCTGTTGTTTGACACTTTGTGCTAGGGTGTGTAGTTCAAAGCACCTTTTCATGATAGAATTTGTCTTTTTCATAGGGGGTAGAGTCTAGGTCCAAATGGGGTGAAGTTTGGACAGAGGGCTAGATTAAGTGTTGTTAATCTCCAGTAATTTTTGTAGATTTTTGTGAAGCTGTCTAGGATGGGTTGCTGTTATGGGTTAGTTTATTTAGGGTTAGTCTAACTCTGATTAGAGGATGATAAACCCGTTAAGCCAACTTTGATGTGGTGACAACAAGACGTAGTAAGTAGTTATGTTAAATTAGGTAGTTGTGTAGCAGTAGATGACATGTGCTTATCTCCTGAATTGTTACTTCGTATTGCATCACCATGCATCCCATGTGCATTCAAGTTATTCATTCATGTACCGCATCATGCAGGATCGGTAGTGGAAGCTCAGGAGACGCCGGAGGAGCAGCGTCAGGAGGAGACACCCGAGGAGAGGATTCCGGAAGGAGACGTTGAGGACCTGCCAGAGTGCCGTGATCACCGCCCCGCCGACTTCGAGCGAGGCAAGCCCCGGAGCATTTCTCCAATGGTTTGCAAATTACCGTTTACAAGTTAACCTGATATGATTGTTGCATTAGGTTATAGGAGTTGTGTGATACCGTTGCTGCAATAATTAATTATCCTTGTCCACCTGCAAATGTTACCTTGTTATCCCTGATAAGTCTAGGCTCGTTTATGCTTAGCCTGCTTAGACCGGTAAAAGTCGGGTGATTTCCTGTCTCCCGCATATAGGTGGATACTGATCATGACTAGCCTCGTGCTATCGTGGAATATAACCATGTGATAATTAATTTGAGACCGGGCGGGATGTAGGAGCAGCAGGACATGGGTTCTGTGTGCTAGTAGTCTCCCGTCTGTGTCGATTAGGAACCGACGAAGGCACACCTCAGTCATTTTGAACGCGTCAATCACTTAACGGAGTAGGTCGGAGTACCTCCCGAGAAGCCGAGTAAGGTTTTTCGAGCCGGTGATGGAGACGTTGACGCCTAACACCCAGGGCCTTATATGTACCGTGGGCAACTATTCTGATCGACCTGACATGGTCCGAGGGCAGGCAGGGCCTGATCGACCTGGCATGACCGTGGGCAGTTAATAGTTTGAGCGACCTAGCATTGAGATAACCCCCGGTGTAGAAGGGTCCATGGCCGTCCCGCGATTTGGGTTCTCGAACCTCCTGAATTGGTCGCCAACGACCACCTGGCAGGGTGTGTCGGGCGAGTGTGCGACATTTTATCCCCAGCTGGTAGGAATCGATTATAATCGCCATCGCTCCTGGTTAGTGAGTAACTTGACTGAGCATGTGTTACCGTAGTAATTTATGGAATTAATGATGGTTATGACTGGTGAATCTGAAAGGCTATTGATGAAATAGTCACTCTTGCTTGAATAAGTAGTCAAGTGTTTGCTCTAGAACAGGTGCAAATCTAGTTAACCAGGTTGATTATATAAAAGTGACTGCTAATACTCTAAAGATGATTATTAAATAATGAAAATGCTTTTTTGCAAAAAGGTAAGTGTGGCCAACCCCAGATACAGCCTTGCATAATCCTTGGTGTCAGTTATTTCTGGTTTATGACGGGTAAGTCTAGCTGAGTACCTTCTCGTACTCAGGGTTCTATCCCTTGTTGTTGCAGATGGGCAATGCTTCTTCGGCTATTGCGAGAATTGTCTGTACCCCGTCGAGGGCAGTGACTAGACCATGGGCTTGGTCAATTCTTATCTTCCCTGATGCTTTTGTGGACTGATCAGGCATATGGCACTGTATTGTGAACTAGGGACTTGTGTTTCAAAACTATGTTGCTTCCGCTTTTGAATTCGAACTATGGTTTGTAATAACTGTTGAACTCCGATGTATTTGAACTATGTGCGAACTGAATGTAACTTGTGGGCATGTACGCTAATCTATTACGATCTTGGTTAAAGTTGAATGACTTGAAATCCTTCGAGATTTCCGGACTACCGGGTTTGTACGAGCTTAAGTACTTGTAATCTCTGTGAAACCAGCGATTCAGTGCTTAATCTGGTATAAATTGGTCGGTTCTGTCACAGGTTTCTTGTGGTGGAACTTGTCCACCCGGGTCTTTCAGTGGTAGGAGATGTGCCCGTCGATAGCGAGGCGCCTGTGGTGACTTTGTCAATCTCAAGATTTGCCGGCTCAACTCGGTTCTTCGGAGGTGCTTGTGGCGGAACCGTCCTAATTATAAGAGCTCAAGTATTACCTTAGCCAAATCCGTCTGACTTCGACTGATACTTGAACCCATATAACCCCGGTAGTCCGGAAATCTCGAAGGATTTCTAACACCATACATCATACAGGATCGCATCGTTCAAGGATTACATTCGTAAAGATACATCACAGCGAAAACGAAACTGAATTTAACACCAGAGTGCGGAATTTAAAATGGAGTTATTACAATACTGAATTTTAAAAGTGCGGAAGCTGAAGTAGTTTAAAACACGACCACCACACGTGTGGTCCAAATAAACATTGTTTGATAAAACCCACTCAACACGACTCACTCCTCCTTTTTAAGATAATGCGCCACCAACAGTCTCAGACCAGCAAAAGAAAAAGGAAGCTTCTGGACGACCCTGCCCTGGGCCTACTCCTCATCACCTTCCACTGGGTAGAGGCAGTGCTTATAATAGCCGAAGTAGACCTGGCCATCTGCAACAACGGGATAAACCCTGAGTACAGGAATGTACTCAGCTAGACTTACCCGTCCAACTGAAAATAAAGACTCCAAGGGTATGCAAGGTCTTTTGGGTGGAGCTGGGATCTTTTAGTTGCGAAAAGCTCAATTTCAGATAAGAGGTAATTGATGATAATGATGAGCTGCCATTTTTAGACCTATTCCTTAATTCTAGGTTTTTCACCTGTACTAGAGCACTCACTTGAATCTATCAATCAATAATATAACCATATCCAGTTGACTTATCCACATTTTAGTTGAACCTTTAATCATCACATGGAGTTGTATCGTGGTGAAGCTCGCCATAGTTTCCCACTAACCGGGGGAGACGGCGACTCGAATCGAATTCCAAACTAGCTGGTGAAAGACCTTTAATACCAGCCCACACTTTCCCCGTCGGGTCCATGCATTGGGCAACCGCTCGATGCTTGTTTGTGGTGGTAATCGTCGCGGCTCACAGCACGGACCGCCCAATTGGAACCTGGCGATGGCCTCACGCGGCAGATCGCAATTTCCATACTAGAGGGCACGACACGGGTTGAGACCGGCCCGAACAGCTTCTAACTGGCTTTGGGGTCGATGATTACGGCACCGACATATCCCTGAGTAAAAGCGCGCATTCAAAAATGAACGAGGGCCAACATCGATACAAACCTACACGATCCAACGGACGGACTACGCCAAGTTTCCAAACCTGTGCCTTGCCTTCCAGTTGATCGTATTTTATTACTACTCAGGTTTTTTTCCACGATAGCAAAATATAGCCAACCGTGATCCGGTAAATACCCACCAGGGTATTACGGAAACATCCTTAACTACTACTTTTATTAAGCAGACTAAGCAATTCTACATTATAATAACTAACAGGATAACAAGGCAGATATTAACCAATAACCAAGGAATGGTAATGCAACAAGTAGGATTCAATCAACTCCTATACCTAATGCATCACAGTACAAAATACGCAAATAAATTAATTATTAAAAACTGGGAGACTTAAGGATGCTCCGGGGCTTGCCTTGGGTGAAGACCGAGGCCTCGTGGGAAGGGCACTCGGGCAAGTTAGTGTCGCAGGCGGGGTCGGCTTCCTCGGCTTGCTGGAGCTCCGGGATCTGCTGCTCGGCGTTTGTCTCTGGCTCCTGGTCGGGCTCCGGAGGGGTCGATCCTATTGCATGCGACGATTAATAAATAATTACAATGCAGGTGCAAGATGTGTGGTATGAAAAGAGCATTTCTTGCAAACCAACAAACCCAACTTGTTGAACCACTTTTTACATTGAGGTAAATACTTATTTAATTCATAAAACAAAATCCATTTATTCACCTTTTTCTTATTTAATAATTCAAAAGAAACTTAGGTTTGAACTGCAAGTGCACATTTCTGGACTCAGAAAAATCCACGAAAATTCCAGAAGGCAAACAACAGTTGCTGGACTCCACTGAACAAATTTCAGCCAAAAATAAAATACAGAACGGCAGATATAAAAATGACAAGCAAACTGCCCAAAAAAGTACTTTGAACTACCTCCTCATCCAAAAAGTGTTAAACAGCAGATTTCATAATTTTTCTGGCTTCTTCTATTCATACACATCCTACTGTAGAGAACTTGTGGCCAGAGCATAAACATACAAGCCTACACAAAATAAACAAATTTATTCCAATTTAAACCAATTGAACTACAACCCTACTGGAAAAGGGTGAAAAACTCAATTTCACATTTTTTCCAGATTCTAATTCACATTTTATGCTTATCAAGAAAGTTCCATGAACAGAAACATTATACTATTTCTTACATGAATTTCCAAAGAAAAACACAGAAAAGCATCTTTGTAAAGCAACTTCAGATTTCTGCACATAACAGCTCATGCTTACATTTTTCTCAGCTTTTATTTCATAAACAGAGGCTATACAAATTTTCCCACATTTTATTTCGACATATAAAACACCTTAACATTTATTCTAAGAAACCAGCCAAAAAGGACTTTTAATCATAACAGTAACTTTTTCTACATAAATAGTGCATCATATATTTTTCACAGATGAAAAACAGGTTAATGAACTTACACAAAATTTTCCAGGAATTATCTCAACCAGAAAACACTTATTTCTATTTATCACAACAAAAGCATATAAACTGAATTAAATAAAAACAGTAAAATAAACTTCTACCAAAAATACTTTCATATTTTTCCATGATAGATCTACTCGTAAGCAAGCTAGCAAAACTAAAAGTACTTCATTTGGACTTTTAAAACGAGCTACACAAAAATAACAAGCATTTACTGGAAAAGGAAAAACATTTAAAGAAAAAATCCTTTTGAAAACACCCGGCGCTCGGCTTCGGTGGACGCGGTCCATGGACCAAGCAGAGGCTGACGCGCGGGGTCCACGAGTCAACGGGACCCACCCGTCAGAGAGAGAAGAACAGGGGAGGTGTTTGACCGGCGGCTGCTCGCCGACGGTGAGGTCTCCGGCGGCGAGGCTAGGCTAGTTAGACTCGTCTCGACGAGGTGCATCCCGTGGCAGTGTTGGTTTGGCCAGCGCATGGCCGGAGCGTGCTGGCGGCGAGCGGCGACGCACGGCGGCGGCGGCGACTCACAGCTTCGCCATTTCCGGCGGCGGCCGGAGAAATTGGGGGAGGCAAAAGCTCCTACGAACCCTAGGGAAGCTACCAAGGGAGTTGGTTTGGCTCGGATGGCTCCAGAGGAGCTTGGCCACGTGAGAGGCCCGCGGCGGCGCCCATGGCGCTCGGCCGGGGAGAAGAGGGAGATGGGAGGCGGTAGCGTTAAGGCTTGTTGGCGTTCTCACCTTGCCTTGGCTCGGTGAAGCTCGAGGATGAAGAAGAGGAGTCGGTGGAGCTCGGGTTGGGGAAGAACGGCGTTGCGGCTCGGCGGTGGCGACTGACGGACCGAAAGAGGCGCCACGTCCTCCGGCGGCGTCGGGGCTCGGTCGGGGATGACGACGTGCGCACGGCGTGTGCACGGCGTAGGCGGAGTGGTGACCGAGGTTAATCGGGCGGTGATGGACGGTGAGGGCTGGAACACGGTGGGGGTTCTTGCGGTGGCGGTCGTGGCGGGAGCGAGCAGTGCTCTCGGCTCGCGTTCGTGGGAGAGGAGAGTGTGAGCGAGAGTGGAAGAGTGTGTGCGGTTGGGAGAGAGGGCGAAGGGTGCTCGGGGTCTTGGCCGGGGGCCTTGGCCGGCCAGTGGTGGTGGCGGGGCCCGGCGACGCGACGGGCGGCAGCAGCGTGCGCGGCGGCCGAGGGCGAGCAGCAGGGCTCGGCAGGCGAGGTGCGCGCGGAGAGGGCGAGCGCGATAGCTTGTGTGATCGCCAGGGCACGATCGGGCGAGGAGTGGGTGAAGGAGATATGGAGCAGGAGATGGCGGCCACGTGGCGGAATCGCCGGCGTACGGCGCGGCGCGGTCGGCGACCGGCGCTGCTCGACGTGCGTGAGCGCGCGCCGGAGCGCGCGCGGCGAGCTGGGCCGGCGCTGCGCGGCGAGCGGCGCACGCGGGCGAGCGGGAGCGGCCGCGGGTTGGGCCGAAAGGCCAGATGGGCCGAAAACGAGGGAGCGGGAAGAATTCATTTCCTTTTTCTTTTTCCAAAAATTTTCCAAAGTTTGACCACTCAAAAATAGTTTCAAAAACTCCAAACTAAGTTTTGACCCAAATATAAAAGTTGCTCAAAATAATTTTCTCTACAACTTTCATATAGGACACTTTTTCGGAAAACCATTTTTAAATCCTCCACATAAATAAAGCCAATTTTGAAACATAAACCATTTTGTTTGACTTATTTTTATTTAACAAACTATTTTGAACTAGGTCAAAACTCCAACATTAAAAACACCCTACTCAATATTCTCTATTTTATAAAACTCTTTGCCAAAGCAGAGATCCACTTAAATCATCAAGTCAAATAGAAATCCAAAATCCAACAATTTAAACAAAGGCAAAAAGCACTCTTATGCACATGAAATGATGCAATGCATTGCTTATGCTTCTTTAGTAGCTAATTGCAGTGCCTAATGCAGTACTTGACACTAGGGTGTCACAGCCCTTCCCCCCCTTAAAGAAATCTCGTCCCGAGATTTGAGTTACGTACCAATCTTTATAAAAAGCGGGGTAGTTCACGCGTAAGTACTCCTCTGTTTCCCAAGTTGCATCGTTGGATCCGTGATTGCTCCAGAGGATCTTGTAAGTCTTCACCGTTCGGTTACGCATCTCTCGGGTCTTGGTGTCCAAAATCTCCTTGGGTTGCTCGTAGTACTCCAGATCCGATCTGATGGTGACGTCTGGAATCCGAACTTCTTCTTGTTCTGGAACTCGAAGACACTTCTTCAATTGTGATACGTGGTCATGTGCATCACACCACCGTGGAAGAAGTGCCAGAAGGAGAGCCTATCACCGCTGGTACGTTTCTTGTTAATCAATGCCCCGCAGTCGTGCTGTTTGATTCTGGAGCATCGCATTCTTTCATAAGTGAGAATTTTGTTATAAGAAGTAATCTTGAGTTGATAGAGTTAGACCGGGGATATCAGATAAGTTCTGCCGGAGGTGTTCTCTCCGCGCGTAAAATGGCTAAAGGAGTGGAAATGACCTTTGGGGATAAGAAGGCCATAGTGGATCCTATCGTAATTCCTGGTCTAGGTCTGGATGTAATCTTGGGAATGGGTTGGATGAAACTCTGGAAGGTCAACCTTGATGTCGCAACACGAGTAGTTTCTATGGTTAGCCCTCACTAGTACAGAACAGGCCTATTGCCCCGGGCCATTTTGGCCTTTAGCCCCGGACATGGAGCCGGGGCTAAGGAATCGGGACTAAAGCCCCGACCTTTAGCCCCGGTTCCATGGCCCGGGGCTAATGGAGGGACCTTTAGCCCCGGTTGGTAACACCAACCGGGACTAAAGAGGCCAGCCACGGTGGCCCGGCTGGAGGCCCCTTTAGTCCCGGTTGGTGTTACCAACCGGGACTAAAGGGGCCTCCAGCCGGGCAAACCGTTGCTGGCCTCTTTAGTCCCGGTTGGTGTTACCAACCGGGGCTAAAGGTCCATCTGCTTTTTTCTTTTTTCTTTTTCTGTTCTTTTCAATTGGTTATTGTTTTTGGTTTTACAATTACATTAGGTTTTCTAATACGTATTCTTCGCTGCTAATATATTCTATTATATTAGGCCAGTTTCAAATACACGTATTATTCTTCGCTGCTAATAAATATATATAAACACATAAAATTTACAATTACACACAAATGAAATATGAAACTATACATATATATATATATATTATAGAGCTAGCTATACACACATATGTACATAAAATATACAACATTATCCATCATGCATGCTTAACTTGATATTTACACACAAATATAATACCGTTCCTAACTTAGAGGTCATACAAGTGTTCATCTTGGTTTGGCTTCATTGGTTCGTCTTTATTAAACCAATACTCGGTGCCAGACTTAAGGACACGGTCATTAAGGAAGCCCGCGATGGTCTCTTGAATTGCTTTGAGGCGGACCTTATCCATCACCTGGTTCTTCAACCATGTCTCCTTCAATTTGGATTAAAATAAAAAGAAAGTATTAACATACATAATATTTATGTAATAGCAACAAAAAATAAAATAAATTTATTTACATGTTACGTACTTGCTGACTCTGTAAAGGAGTTCTTTTTTCATACACCGTCAGAAACTCGCAAACATAGTACCCACATAAATTGTTTCCCGGTGACTGCCGTAGAACCCACTGTACAATATGTAAAAAGAGTACTCTCGGTTGAGCGTGCGTCTGCTGAGTGATGCTAATTAAGGTAAAGAGGCGGGGAGGTACTCTACAACTTACATTTAGGAGTAGAGGATCAGGAAGTTGCGCTTTCAGATCCGGACGGTGTTTCTGAACAAACCAAGTCCAAACCCTTCACAATAATTGGAACGTTAATTAACTATTGCAGAGTTAAAGAGCTATAGCAAGAATCAATATTTAAATATCACATTACCCTCGGATAATATTAATCATATCTTGGTAATCTTCTTGTGGTTTTCTCAGAGAGTCATAGATTAGCAAACGACTCTCGTGGAGATCGATCACCATTAGAATCCAGTGAAAACTGCATTTATGTTTATATAGTCAACACATATATATATCTTTATGTCAACCTATAATAAAATGTGCATATGATAACAAAACTCACCTAAAGTTGTAGGGGAATAGTATATATCTTTTGTCCCTTTGGTTTACCAAGAACCTCCGCAAATTACTCTCTGTTTGAGTTTTCCATGCATCCGAGTGAGTATTGCTTGGGTGCTTGAAGATGATATATGGATCGATGAAACCAATCTCCTTGTCATTTTTATGCCTTAGTTGTCTCATCATGTTTCTGCACATGTTTACAAACACTTGCTAGCAGTGTGAGGATAATTACTTATACATATACATAAGCTAAAGTGAGATTATTAAAGGAAACAATCACTTACAGGCAAAAGCAGCTGACGAGAGATTTGTCGAGAGCGTCCATGTGGCAGAGCTGATGTAACTCATTAAACTGAACATATATGATGTCATCACCACGGAAGTAATCATGGTCTCTAATTCTGACGCAAATGTAGTCATCAGCTTTTCTGCCACACGCCGTAAGGTACCACTGATTTAGCAAGTGCATCTGTGTACCAAGATCCCTCAGGGCCGCTGGGTTGTATAGACTTTGGCCATATACATATGCCCTCTGCCATTTATCAACTTCTGGAGCACTTTTGATGCCTGCTTCTCCGAGTATGTTTTCCACATTCAAACCAGTTTCCTCGAAAAATGCGAGCAGTTGCGCAGGATCAACATCTCCATATGCTCGTTGTATGATTTCCATGTTTGTACCGTATTCATTATCAACAACTAGATCTGGCACTGATTGCTTCTCTTGTTCCCCGAGTTGTGGGACACCCTTTCCTGCTCTCTTCTTTGCCTTCTTGGCCTCCTCAAGTGATTTGCTAAGTGTGCGATCATAGTCTGATTTTGGCGAAGCCTTACGGGCAGCACGTACCTTTTTTTGGTGAGCGTCCACAGTTTGCCTTAGTTTTTCAGGACGAACAAAAAGGTACGGCTTCTCCGGGTTTCGCTTTGCTCGACCACTAGCAATGGCAGCTTCGAAGAACTTGTTACAGTCTTTTTGCACTGCAGCGTCAGTCTCCTCCTCGGTCATGTCATATGCAAGTTTTGTCATCTTGGGAGCTGGTTTTCTCACAGGTGCTTTCTTCTTCGGAGGTGGTGGGGCTGACGCCTTTGTTTGTGTGACAGGCCTCTTCTTTGTTGGCGGTGGAGGTGTTGGAACCCGCCGTGGAGATGGGGCAGGTGGCGGTGTCGGAGCCCGCTTTGGAGGAGATGGTTGGGTCGGTGGCGGTGTTGGATTTCGTCGTGGAGGAGATGGGGCCGGTGGCGGCGTTGGATCACGCCGTGGGGGAGATGGGGCCGGTGGCGGTGTTGGATCCCGTCGTGGAGGAGATGGGGCCGGTGGCGGTGATGGATCCCGTCGTATTTGATCTTGATCATCATCGTCCGCAACACTGTGATCATGTGGTGAATGTAGAATTGGACTTAGGTTGGGGGATGTCCTGCTGCGAAAACAACATGGTATGAGTATCCATTTATACTATTAGCTCACCAATACTATTAAGTTTCATTCACTAATTTCATACACACCTAGGGATAGGTTGTTGAGGAGGAGGAGGTGATACGCCAGGAATTATGATATAGCGCTTGCGCCAACATATGAATGTCTTCTTCGCTTCTCCTAATGTATTCTCGCCATCACCTCCTTTAATGTCAAGTTCGACATTCTCGTAACCTTTTACCACCTTGTCCACCGAGACGCTAGCATATCCAGGAGGTATTATTGCTCCATGACTTCTTGGTGTCTTCGTAGGATCGATAGGAGATACAACACCTATAGCCACCATGACTGTGGTATTCCCCTGTGGAATGTGCAGTTCACATGTCGTGAGAGGCTCGGTGATGTCGTCCACAGGAAAGCGCAGTGCTGCGTCTGGGACCTCTGTGGAAGCGCAACTGCTTTTCATTTGCTCAGGGGGGCTGATGTTGACTCCCGGCTCTGATGCAGATTGCCTTTGCATTGCTAACTGCACTTGCCTTTTTATTTCCTCGTTCATTCTGCCTTCAAGTGCTTTTTCTCGCTCAACTGCTTCAAGAGCCGCGGCCTGTGACTGAATAACCATTTCTTCTAACCGGCGCATGCGCTGTGCCTCCTCCTCCTTCTTTCTCGCGCGGCTTCTATAGGTCTCTTTGTCCTGAGGGAAGGCATGTACCCATGACAGCTCCCCATAGCCTCTGGTTCTCCCACCATGTTCAAGATTCTCCAGGGCGTATGTCAGCTCGTCCTTGTCTCTGTTCGGCTGCCACCTGCCACTGGCAGCCATTTCTCTAGCATAAACAAATCTTTCTGCTGCTCTTTGGAGTTTTTCGCCATAGTGTACCCTTCCTGTTTGTTGGTCCAGGCTTCCTCCATGACCAAAAAACCAATACTTGGCGCGCTCAGGCCAGTTTATCGATTCTGGTTCAATGCCCTTGGCTTGCAACTCTCGTTCCATTCTTTCCCATTTAGGAATGGCACTCTTATAGCCACCTGATCCCAAGTGATGGTGGTATTGTTTTTGTCGGGCATTCTGCTGGTTCCTTCTGATCCGTGCCTCACTCTCTTCTGATTTCTTGAATTCTACAAACTCATCCCAAAATGGCCTCAACTTGACGTAGGCCTTAGTGTTGAAATCCGGAGTTTGGTCCTTCTTGATAAATTTGTTGTATAAGTTCTTCTTCCAGCCCTGGAATAGTGTTGCCATTTTCTTCATAGCCCAGTCCCGAACTCTGGCCTTCAAATTTATATCTTCTGTTTCAAGTGTGAAATGTGCAAGGACCTCTTGCCAAACCAGTTCCTTATCAAGATCAGAGACAAAACTTATATCAGGAGCACTTGCCTTTTTCTTCCATTCACGAGCACTTATCGGGATCTTATCCATTACAAGGCACCCACAGTGGGCAACAAATCTCTGTGCATGTTCTCCAAGTACTTGGCCTGTTTCCTCGTTGAATTCTGAGATAATGTACCGGCCCTCCAACGGCTTCTTCGGACCTCGTACGGTCCTACTCTTCCCGGTAGTCGTTGTCGATCCGGAGGGCTACATATGTAGGAACAGTAGATTATAAATACATTTATAAATAATTTAGAATTTCATGTGCACATAGAGATTATTGTAGGTATATACCTCGCCAGTATTTTCTTGCATTATTTCTTCATAATCGGCAAAGTATTGACTGCCGTCATCTACTTCTTGATTATTGTTATCATCACCTGCTAAATTTTGATTAGCGCCGCTGTTGATTAATTCGTACATTTCCTCCTCCATGTTGTCAACTGGGTCGGCCATTTCTGCGAATGACATGGAGGATAATAAACACCATATTTTTGCAACTAACGTGCATAGAGTTTCGGGTTTTGGGTTTCGGGTTTAGGGTTTACGGTTTGGGGTTTAGGGTTTAGTGTTTTGGGTTTGGGGATTAGGGTTAGGGGTTTGGTGTTTAGGGTTTAGTGTTAGGGGTTTTGGGTTTGAGTTTAGTGTTTAGGGTTTGGGGTTTAGGGTTTAGGTTAGGGGGTTTCGGGTTTAGGGTTGGGGTTTAGGGTTTAGGGTTTCGTGTTAGGGGTTTAGGGTTTGGGGTTTAGGGTTTAGGGTTTAGGGTTTGGGGTTTAGGTTTAGGGGTTAGGGGTTTAGTGTTTGGGGTTTGGGGTTTAGGGTTCGGGTTTAGTGTTTGTGGTTTCGGGTTTGGGGTTTAGGGTTAGGGGTTTGGGGTTCAGGGTTTAGGGGTTTGGGGTTTAGTGTTGGGGTTTCGGGTTTTGGGGTTTAGGGTTTCGGGCTTAGTGTTTGGGGTTTGGGGTTTGGGGTTTAGGTTTAGGGGTTTGGGGTTTAGTGTTTGGGGTTTGGGGTTTAGGGTTTAGGGTTTCGGGTTTAGTGTTTGTGGTTTCGGGTTTGGGGTTTAGGGGTTAGGGGTTTGGGGTTCAGGGTTTGGGGTCGGGGTTTAGTGTTTGGGGTTTCGGGTTTGGGGTTTAGGGTTTAGGGTTAGGGGTTTGGGGTTCAGGGTTTGGGGTCGGGGTTTAGTGTTTGGGGTTTCGGGTTTGGGGTTTAGGGTTTCGGGTCTAGGTTTTGACAACATTAAAAATAACGTATATTCATAAAGACCATATTCATAAAAATAATACTATGGACATAAACATATGTAAGTGATTATTCCATAAACATATACATGACCGATTTAAGTAAATGTTTACATATCATATCTAAGTGAACAAAAAAAATATATATCTAAGTGATTTTTCCATCAACATATATATGTAAATATATCTAAGTGAACCAAAATATATCTAAGTCATTATTCCTCCTCCATCTATCACATAGGACACACCGTTGACGAGAGGACGACGACGGACGGCGGCGAGGATGACGTCGCGGTGAGGACGACGTACGACCGACAGCGGCGAGGATGACGTCGCGGTGAGGATGACGTCGCGGCGAGGATGACGACGCGGTGAGGATGGCGGCGACGGACTACATGTGTAAACATACTATTTTGTTAGGGTAAAAACATTTTCTATACATATTTTCTATAAATATATATTCATTTTTCTATGAACATATATAAATGTCCAAAGGAACACATGATTCATTCTTTTTTCTTTTCTTTTTCTTTTTCTTTTTCTATACACTGCACACACACGGCGAGCAGACCGGCCGGCGAGCACCACCACGGCGAGCAGACCGGCCGGCGAGCACACGCACACACAACACACGCACACACCGGCGAGCACCACCACGGCGAGGACGACGGCGCGCGGCGAACGGCGAGCACCACGACGAGGACGACGGCGCCGGCGAGCACCACGGCGAGGACGGCAGCGGCGCGCGGCGAACGGCGAGGACGAGGCGCGCGGCGGCGCGCCCGCGCGAGAGGAGACGCGGCGAGGGCCGAAGATCGACGGAGGGAGGAGGGCGGCGCGGGAGAGGACGACGGGGAGGCGGACGTCGGCGAGAGAGCTCGAGGAGGACGACGGAGGGAGGAGGCGGCGGCGTGGGAGGCGGCGGCTCGGGCGTCTGACGTCGATCTGAGGAAGGAGGGCACTGTGCCCTATATAGGCGGGGAGGCTTTAGTCCCGGGCCGTGGCACCGCCCGAGACTAAAACACCTTTAGTCCCGGGGCGTAAGCCCACCCGGGACTAAAGGGGGGGACTTTTAGTCCCGGGTGGTGTTACGGCCCGGGACTAACACCTTTAGTCCCGGGGCGTAAGCCCACCCGGGACTAAAGGGGGGACTTTTAGTCCCGGGTGGTGTTACGGCCCGGGACTAAAGGTACCTTTAGTCTCGGGTGGTGCTACGGCCCGGGACTAAAGGGTCTTCTCCCGCCTTTATTTTTGTGTTTTCTGTGTTTTGGGTTTTGAATTAGGTTTTGGGTATATTAATATGTTGTAATACTTGTTATTTGCATAGTAAATTCAATATTTGGCATAAAATTACTTAAAAATAACATTTGTGTTTCCTTTTACCTTATTGTATAGTAGAAAATTTTGTAACATAAATTCTTTTCTTTTCTTATAATAACAAATATAAATGTAAAGAAAAATTTATATTTTGTTAATGCAAAAATAAAATGTTAAATTTAAATATCTGAAACAACTGGTGCTCGATAGGAAAATATTTTTTGTATTATATGAACGTTAAATTTTGGGTTGTTTATCTTTTATTGTCCAAATAAGTTGGCACGGGTGAGGCAACCAATAAGTTTATGTTTTTTCGGAGATGGTTTGCTACTTTTTCCGGTTTAACTGAATTACCGCACACTTGCACCCAATAATTATAGGTTCAATTGGGCCTACCAACAAAATAATCCAGAATGGAGCCAAACTTTTACCAACTTTTATCTCATTCGACATAGAAAAAATGTAATAATTAAAATAATGATCAGAAAAATCTAACACCACTTGTGGGGCATCAAGTTGGGCTCATATGCTTGCCAAAAATAAATCAAGTCATTTCGACAACGACATCAACGAACCATGACTATGCATAATCATTATTAGCTGTAATATATAATATTAGTTAAAACATCACTATATATATATCAAGCGGGTACACTGGTGATCTTTTTCTTGACGTATGTTCCTTGGTCATGATCATGTCGTAACCATGGAGTCTCCTCAGCATTTAGCAGGATGCTTGGGTATTTGGTAACACTGAAGGGCGGTATTCGGTCATCCCTTTCATAATCTTCTGACATGTCTGACTTGTCCTCAATTCCCACGATGTTTCTTTTTCCTGAAAGAACTATGTGGCGTTTGGGCTCTTTGGTTGATTTATCATCATTTTTCCCTCTCTTGGGTTTTGTAGACATGTCTTTCACGTAGAACACTTGAGTCACATCAGCAGCAAGGACGAATGGTTCACCTTTGTATCCAATATTGTTGAGATCCACTGTTGTCATTCCATACTCCTTGTCAACTGTTACTCCGGCTCCGGTCGCCTTGACCCATTGGCATCGAAACAAAGGGACTTTAAAATCAGGTGCGTAGTCTAGTTCCCAAATCTCCTCTATGCGGCCATAATATGTTTGCCTCTTCCCAGATGGGTCTGTGGCATCTACGCGAACACCACTGTTTTGGTTCGTGCTCCTTTGATCTTGGGCCATGGTGTAAAATGTGTTTCCATTGATCTCATACCCTTTGTACGTGAGGATGTGCCATGACGGTTGCCTAGCCAACAAATATAGTTGCTCATCAATATTGTTATTACCCAGACATTCCTTTCGCAACCAAGTGCTAAAAGTATTCATGTGCTCACGTGTTATCCAAACTTCATTCTTCTCTGGAAATTGGGATCGTAGGAACTCCTTGTGTACATCGATATATGGATCCACCACGGTTGAGTTTTGAAGAACTGTGTAGTGCGCTTTATTGAAATAATCATTCCCCGTACCGATATATGTTTTCTTCCCTAGTGTCTCCTTTCCACATAGCCTCCCCTCGTGCCGCGATTCAGGAACACCAATCGGGTCAAGGTCAGGAATGAAGTCAACACAGAACTCAATGACCTCCTCTGTCCCGTAGCCCTTGGCGATGCTTCCTTCTGGCCGAGCACGTTGGCGAACATATTTTTTCAGTACTCCCATGAACCTCTCAAAGGGGAACATGTTGTGTAGGAACACAGGACCGAGAATATGAATCTCCTTGACCAGGTGAACTAGGAGGTGTGTCATGATATTAAAGAAGGATGGAGGAAACACCAACTCAAAGCTCACAAGACATTGAACCACATCATTCTGTAGAGTAGCCAGTTCTAGTGGATTAATTGCCTTCTGAGAAATTGCATTGAGGAATGCACAGAGCTTCACAGTGGCAAGACGTACATGTGGAGGTAGAATTCCTCTTAAAGCAACCGGAAGCAATTGCGTCATAAGCACGTGGCAGTCATGCGACTTTAAGTTTAGGAATTTCTTCTCTTGCATATTTATTATTCCCTTTATATTGGAGGAGAATCCAGATGGGACCTTGATGCTGTTTAGGCATTCAAACATGATTTCCTTCTCTTCATTGCTAAGAGTGTAGCTAGCAGGTCTTAAGTAATGGCGTCCATCATCTGTCTTCTCTGGATGTAGGTTGTCTCGTTCTTTCATGCGCTGCAACTCTTGTCGTGCTTCAAGTGTATCCTTAGACTTCCCATACACACCCATGAATCCTAGAAGGTTGACACAAAGATTCTTTGTCAGGTGCATCACGTCGATCGCGTGGCGGACCTCTAGTACATGCCAATAGGGTAGCTCCCAAAATATTGACTTCTTCTTCCACATGGGTGCGTGTCCCGTAGCGTCTTTCGGAACAGGTTCACTGCCCGTCCCCTTTCCAAAGACTACTTTCACATCCTTGATCATCTCAAGTACATCTTCCCCAGTTCTGTTGCGAGGCTTGCTCCGGTGGTCTGTCTCACCTTTAAAATGCTTGCCTTTCTTTCTAACCTGGTGATTCATCGAAAGAAATCGACGATGCCCAAGATACACTACCTTTCTACATTTTTTCAAATATACACTATCCATGTCATCAAAACAATGTGTGCATGCATTATATCCCTTGTTTGACTGTCCTGAAAGATTACTTAGAGCAGGCCAATCATTGATTGTTACGAACAACAATGCTCGCAGGTCAAAGTGTTCCTGTTTGTAATCATCCCACACACGTACACCTGATTTACTCCATAAAAGTAGGAGTTCCTCAACTAATGGCCTCAGGTAGACATCGATATCGTTGCCAGGCTGCCTCGGGCCTTGGATGAGCACTGGCATCATAATGAACTTTCGCTTCAAGCATAACCACGGAGGAAGGTTGTACATACATAGAGTAACAGGCCACGTGCTATGACTACTGCTCTGTTCCCCAAAAGGATTCATCCCGTCCGTACTTAAACCAAACCTTAAGTTTCTAGCATCTTTTGCAAATTCTGGGAATTCTCTGTCTATTGCTCTCCACTGGGACCCATCTGCAGGGTGTCTCAACATGTTGTCTACCTTACGGTCTTCTTTGTGCCATCGCACCAACTTTGAATGGTCCTTGTTTCTGAACAGACGTTTCAGGCGTGGTATTATAGGAGCGTACCACATAACCTTGGCAGGGATTTTCTTCCGGGGACGTTCTTCACCCTCAACATCGCCAGGGTCATCTCGCCTGATCTTATATCGTGACGCGTTACATACAGGGCATTCATCCAAATTCTCGTATTCCTTGCCACGGTACAGGATGCAGTCATTAGGACATGCATGTATCTTCTGGATTTCTAAACCCAAAGGACAGACCACTTGTTTTGCTTCGTACGTAGTGCCGGGTAATTCGTTAGGCTTTGGAAGCATCTTTTGTTTTATAATCTTCAATAATTGTCCAAATGCCTTGTCAGATACACCATTTTGTGCCTTCCATTGTAGCAACTCAAGTGTTGTACCCAACTTTTTTTGTCCATCCGCAGCAGACGGGTATAGTAATTTCCTGTGATCCTCTAGCATACAGTCAAACTTAGCCTTCTCCTTTTCACTTTCGCAATCTCCTTGTGCATCACGAATGACATCACCAAGAGCATCATCTTCAGCGAGTGTGTCTTCTGCACTTGCCTCTTCTTCACCTTCCCCCATTGCAATATCACCAAAGTCACCGTATTGAGCAATAATGTCATCGTCAGGGTCCAATTGTTCTTCTTCACCTTCTTCCATCATAACCCCAGTTTCTCCATGCTTCGTCCAACAACTATAGTTTGGCATGAAACCCGACTTGAACAAGTGTGAGTGAAGACTCCTTGAGCTAGAATATTCCTTCGAATTATTACAAAGGGCACATGGGCAGCACATAAAACCATTCCGCTTGTTTGCCTCGGCCACTCTTAAAAAATAATGCACGCCATCAATGAACTCTTTTGAGCGACGATCGACATTGTACATCCAGTGACGTGTCATCGTCTGCATTATATGACATATCACATAATTATATCGATCTCTCATTCTTATAAACAAATGAAATTATAAAATGTCTGACATGAAATTTAGTAAGAATCACTGGTGGCATAAAAGTAGTAGCAGTTGAACTTGTCTAATTAATTAATTATTACATCAAGATAACAGTGCAACCTAATCCACTTGGCCACAACCAAAGCAACTAACAACACCTGCACATTTTTCCCACATCACAGTCCAACAAGATGTACTGTCTGCCACTCCAACCAGATAGGAAGGTAAGGTAGGGGTAGGTGCAGTAGGAATTGAGTTGATTCTTGAGTTAAAAGCATCTAGAGCTGCAGAAGCTTCCTCAAAAGACTTGTACTTTTTATGCACAGCTCCCTTAACTTTGAGGACATACTGACTGCACTCGGCCCAGCTGGTGTAAATACCTGGCTTGGTGCCCTCGAAAACAACATACCAAGCAGGCATCCTTCTGCATTTTGTAAACTAAAGTATTATATATTTCTAATTTCTGTAAACAACTAATTTAACTGATCTCTATTTCTCCAAAATAATAAAATATACTAATTAAAGCGGTCACATTTTGTAAACTAAAGTATTATATATTTCTAATTTCTGTAAACAACTAATTTAACTGATCTCTATTTCTCCAAAATAATAAAATATACTAATTAAAACGGTCACATTTTGTAAACTAAATTATTATATATTTCTAATTTCTGTAAACAAATGATTTAAATGATCTCTATTTCTCAAAAAAAAAAACTAATTAAACTGTCACATTTTCTAAACTAAAGTATTATATATTTCTAATTTTTGTGTAAACAAATGATTTAAATGATCTCTATTTCAAAAAAAACTAATTAAACCGGTCACATTTTCTAAACTAAAGTATTATATATTTTGTTTTTCTAAACCGGTCACATTTCTCTAAAAGACTAAAATAAACTAATTAAACGGTCATATTTTGTTTTTAGATTAATAATTTGAACTATCAAGTCAATGAACTCAAAATAGCTACAAAAATGAATAACTTAAGCTAGTAACCTTTCAACGAGTCGATGGCGGTGTAGATGTGATGAAATAAATCAATCGCCGGAGATGTGTTAACAAACAAAAATCACCGGAGGAGAAGAGAGCAAACAAGCAAGCAAGAGCAAGCAGTGACTGAATGAAGAAAAATGAAGACAGGAGCTCGGGCACGGCTGGAGGTAGAAGAACATTTCAAATATAGGGAGGGACATTTAGCCCCGGTCCTTATTCCCAGCCGGGGCTAAATGTTGGCATTTAGCCCCGGCTGGGTACACCAACCGGAACAAAACCTTTTAGTCCCGGTTGGTGTTACCAACCGGGGCTAAAGATGCCAACATTTAGCCCCGGCTGCATACACCAACCGGGGCAAAACCTATAGTCCCGGTTGGTGTTACGGCCCGGGGCTAAAGATGCCAACATTTAGCCCCGGCTGCATACACCAACCGGGGCAAAACCTTTAGTCCCGGTTGGTGTTACGGCCCGGGGCTAAAGGCCGGTCTTTAGCCCCGGTTGGTAACACCAACCGGGACTAAAGGCCCCTCTGACAATTGAGCCGTTGGGCTGGGGAGCTTTAGCCCCGGTTGGTGTTACCAACCGGGGCTAAAGGACTTTCTAGTCCCGGACGCAAATTTTTCCGTGGCTAATGCTGATTTTGCAAATCGTCCAAAGGCCTGTTCTCTAGTACCTCGTAGTGGGTCTACCTTTCGGTTCAAGTTACCTCGAAACCCCCATGAGATCGGAGTGTTGTTCAATGTCACGGCAAAGCAGATAGCTGAGATCCCAATAGTGTGTGAGTTTCCAGATGTTTTTCCTGATGAGTTGCCTGGACTACCGCCAGATAGGGATGTGGAGTTTGCTATAGAGTTAATCCCTGGAACGGCACCCATATCACGGAGACCGTATAGAATGCATGCTAAAGAGTTAGCAGAGCTAAAGGTACAGTTGCAAGAGCTTTTGGATAAGGGTCTGATACGCCCTAGTTCGTCACCTTGGGGATGTCCCGCTATCTTTGTGAAGAAGAAGGATAAAACTTTAAGAATGTGCGTGGATTACAGACCATTGAATGCCATAACTATAAAGAACAAATATCCCTTACCCCGAATCGATGTCTTGTTTGATCAGCTGTCAAAGGCGAAAGTATTCTCCAAGATCGACCTGAGGTCAGGATACCATCAGATTAATATCAGAAGAGAAGATGTACCAAACACAACTTTCTCTACCAGATACAGACTCTATGAGTATCTAGTTATGTCCTTCGGGTTAACCAATGCACCAGCACATTTCATGTACCTGATGAATTCGGTCTTCATGCCAGAGTTGGATAAGTTTGTTGTAGTGTTCATCGATGATATCTTGGTATACTCTGAGAATGAGAGGGACCATGTTGAGCATCTACGAGTTGTTCTGACCCGGCTTAAAGAGCATAAGTTGTATGCTAAGTTCAGCAAGTGTGAGTTTTGGCTGAAGAAGGTACCTTTCCTTGGTCACGTCCTTTCAGAGGAAGGGATCTCTGTAGACCCTTCTAAAGTGCAAGAGGTTATGGATTGGGAAGCACCCACGAGTGTTTTTGAGGTTCGCAGTTTTTTTGGGTTTGGCAGGATACTACCGTCGGTTTATTCCGGATTTTTTTAAGAATAGCCAAGCCTATGACCCGTTTAACGCAGAAAAACAAGAAGTTCGAATGGACTCCAGAGTGTGAAGCAGCTTTTCGCACTCTGCGAACGTTGTTGACTTCCGCGCCTGTTTTGGCTCAGCCAAACTTAGAGGAACCTTTTGATGTGTTTTGTGACGCATCCCAGGTTGGACTCGGATGTGTACTCATGCAGAACGGAAAAGTTATCGCCTATGCTTCTCGTCAGTTGCGACCACATGAAGAGAATTACCCCACTCATGATTTGGAACTAGCGGCCGTCGTGCATGCACTCAAGATCTGGAGACATTATCTTATGGGAAACTTATGTCACGTGTATACGGATCATAAAAGTCTGAAGTATATCTTCACCCAGCCAGAGCTGAATATGAGGCAGAGAAGATGGTTAGAGCTAATTAAGGATTACAACCTTGAAGTGCATTACCACCCCGGAAAAGCAAACGTTGTAGCCGATGCCTTAAGTCGCAAGACTCATTGCAACTCCCTACAACCACTGTTGGAAGATGGATTTAACCTTATGCACCCTGTTATGCTGAACAATATCACTCTTCAGTGCACCTTAGAAAGTGACATCATCAAAGGACAAAAGACCGATGAAGAGATCTGTCAGATTAAGAAGAGGTTGGAAACCAGTAGTTCTTTGAACTTCAGGACTGATGAGCACGGAATCTTGTGGTATAACCAGAGGTTGGTTGTTCCTAAGGACACAGAGTTGAAAGAAAGAATTCTGAATGAAGCTCACAATTCAAAGTTATCCATTCACCCCGGAAGCAGTAAGATGTACCAAGATTTGAAAACAAGGTATTGGTGGTCAAAGATGAAGAAAGAAGTTGCAGCTTATGTTGCAAGGTGCGATACATGCTGCAGGATAAAGGCTATACACCTGAGACCTGCCGGACTGCTACAACCGTTGTCAATCCCAGAGTGGAAATGGGAAGAAATTAGTATGGATTTCATCACAGGTCTTCCCACTACTCAAAAAGGAAATGATTCTATCTGGGTTATCGTGGATCGGTTATCTAAAGTGGCTCACTTTATACCAATCAAGACTACACACCGCCCTCATCAGTATGCATACTTGTATATCCAGAATATCTTGAGGCTACATGGGATTCCGAAGCGGATTGTTTCTGATAGAGGACCCCAGTTCATAGCACGTTTTTGGGAACAGTTGCACAAGGAACTAGGAACGAAATTGGTAAGAAGTTCCGCCTATCACCCCCAGACTGCATGACAGACGGAGAGGGTAAATCAGATTTTGGAAGATATCCTAAGAGCTTGTGTTCTATCTTCAGGAGAGTCATGGGAAAAATGGTTACCCCTTGCCGAGTTTTCATATAACAACAGCTATCAGGAAAGTATAAAGATGGCACCGTTTGAAGTTTTGTATGGACGAAGATGCAGAACCCCAGTAAATTGGGTTGAGTCAGGAGATCGAGGATTCTATGGGTCAGATTACGTGAAGGATGCTGAAGAGATTATGCAAATAGTACAACAACATATCAAAGTAGCACAATCCCGATAGAAGAGTTATGCTGACACTCGAAGAAGACCCTTGGAATTTCAAGTAGGAGATTATGTGTATCTTAAGGTCTCACCTATGAGAAAGGTCCAATGTTTTGGAATTAAGAAGAAGCTAGCACCTCGATATGTGGGACCTTACCAGATCATAGCAAAGAAGGGAGAAGTGACATACGAAGTACAGTTACCCCCAGAGATGAGCACAGTTTTCCCAGTGTTCCACGTATCACAGTTGAAGAAGTGTCTTCGAGTTCCAGAACAAGAAGAAGTTCGGATTCCAGACGTCACCATCAGATCGGATCTGGAGTACTACGAGCAGCCCAAGGAGATTTTGGACACCAAGACCCGAGAGATGCGTAACCGAACGGAGAAGACTTACAAGATCCTCTGGAGCAATCACGGACCTAACGATGCAACTTGGGAAACAGAGGAGTACTTACGCGTGAACTACCCCGCTTTTTATAAAGATTGGTACGTAACTCAAATCTCGGGACGAGATTTCTTTAAGGGGGGAAGGGCTGTGACACCCTAGTGTCAAGCACTGCATTAGGCACTACAATTAGCTACTAAAGAAGCATAAGCAATGCATTGCATCATTTCATGTGCATAAGAGTGCTTTTTGCCTTTGTTTAAATTGTTGGATTTTGGATTTCTATTTGACTTGATGATTTAAGTGGATCTCTGCTTTGGCAAAGAGTTTTATAAAATAGAGAATATTGAGAAGGGTGTTTTTCATGTTGGAGTTTTGACCTAGTTCAAAATAGTTTGTTAAATAAAAATAAGTCAAACAAAATGGTTTATGTTTCAAAATTGGCTTTATTTATGTGGAGGATTAGAAAATGGTTTTCAGAAAAAGTGTCCTATATGAAAGTTGTAGAGAAAATTATTTTGAGCAACTTTTATATTTGGGTCAAAACTTAGTTTGGAGTTTTTGAAACTATTTTTGAGTGGTCAAACTTTGGAAAATTTTTGGAAAAAGAAAAGGAAATGAATTCTTCCCGCTCCCTCGTTTTCGGCCCATCTGGCCTTTCGGCCCAACCCGCGCCCGCTCCCGCTCGCCCGCGCGCGTCGCTCGCCGCGCAGCGCCGGCCCAGCTCGCCGCGCCCGCTCCCGCGCGTCGCGCAGCGCTGGTCGCCGACCGCGCCGCGCCGTATGCCGACGATTCCGCCACGTGGCCGCCATCTCCTGCTCCATATCTCCTTCGCCCACTCCTCGCCTGATCGTGCCCGCGCAATCACGCAAGTATCGCGCTCGCCCTCTCCGCGCGCGCCTCGCCTGTCGAGCCCTGCTGCTCGCCCTCGGCCGCCGCGCACGCTGCTGCCACCCGTCGCGTCGCCGGGCCCCGCCACCACCACTGGCCGGCCAAGGCCCCCGGCCAAGACCCCGAGCACCCTTCGCCCTCTCTCCCAACCGCACACACTCTTCCACTCTCGCTCACACTCTCCTCTCCCACGAACGCGAGCCGAGAGCACTGCTCGCTCCCGCCGCGACCACCACCGCAAGAACCCCCACCGTGTTCCAGCCCTCACCGTCCATCACCACCCGATTAACCTCGGTCACCACTCCGCCTACGCCGTGCACACGCCGTGCGCACGTCGTCATCCCTGACCGAGCCCCGATGCCGCCGGAAGACGTGGCGCCTCTTTCGGTCCATCAGTCGCCACCGCCGAGCCGCAACGCCGTTCTTCCCCAACCCGAGCTCCACCGACTCCTCTTCTTCATCCTCGAGCTTCACCGAGCCAAGGCAAGGTGAGAACGCCAACAAGCCTTAACGCTACCGCCTCCCATCTCCCTCTTCTCCCCGGCCGAGCGCCATGGGCGCCGCCGCGGGCCTCTCACGTAGCCAAGCTCCTCTGGAGCCATCCGAGCCAAACCAACTTCCTTGGTAGCTTCCCTAGGGTTCGTAGGAGCTTTTGCCTCCCCCAATTTCTCCGGCCGCCACCGGAAATGGCGAAGCCGTGAGTCGCCGCCGCCGCCGTGCGTCGCCGCTCGCCGCCGGCACGCTCCGCCCATGCGCTGGCCAAACCAACACCGCCACGGGATGCACCTCGTCGAGACGAGTCTAACTAGCCTAGCCTCGCCGCCGGAGACCTCACCGCCGGCGAGCAGCCGCCGGTCAAACACCTCCCCTATTCTTCTCTCTCTGACGGGTGGGTCCCGTTGACCGGTGGACCCCGCGCATCAGCCTCTGCTTGGTCCATGGACCGCGTCCACCGAAGCCGAGCGCCGGGTGTTTTCAAAAGGATTTTTTCTTTAAATGTTTTTCCTTTTCCAGTAAATGCTTGTTATTTTTGTGTAGCTCGTTTTAAAAGTCCACATGAAGTACTTTTAGTTTTGCTAGCTTGCTTACGAGTAGATCTATCATAGAAAAATATGAAAGTATTTTTGGTAGAAGTTTATTTTACTGTTTTTATTTAATTAAGTTTATATGCTTTTGTTGTGATAAATGGAAATAAGTGTTTTCTGGTTGAGATAATTTCTGGAAAATTTTGTGTAAGTTCATTAACCTATTTTTCACCTGTGAAAAATATATGATGGACTATTTATGTAGAAAAAGTTACTGTTATGATTAAAAGTCCTTTTTGGATGATTTCTTAGAATAAATGTTAAGGTATTTTATATGTCGAAATAAAATGTGGGAAAATTTGTATAGCCTCTGTTTATGATATACAAGCTGAGAAAAATGTAAGCATGAGCTGTTATGTGCAGAAATCTGAAGTTGCTTTACAAAGATGCTTTTCTGTGTTTTCCTTTGGAAATTCATGTAAGAAATAGTATAATGTTTCTGTTCATGGAACTTTCTTGATAAGCATAAAATGTGAAGTAGAATCTGGAAAAAATGTGAAATTGAGTTTTGCACCCTTTTCCAGTAGGGTTGTAGTTCAATTGATTTAAATTGGAATAAATTTGTTTATTTTGTGTAGGCTTGTATGTTTATGCTCTGGCCACAAGTTCTCTACAGTAGGATGTGTATGAATAGAAGAAGCTAGGAAAATTATGAAATCTGCTGTTTAACACTTTTTGAATGAGGAGCTAGTTCAAAGTACCTTTTTGGGCAGTTTGCTTGTCATTCTTATATCTGCAGTTCTGTATTTTATTTTTGGCTGAAATTTGTTCAGTGGAGTCCAGCAACTGTTGTTTGCCTTCTGGAATTTTCGTGGATTTTTCTGAGTCCAGAAAAGTGCACTTGCAGTTCAAACTTAAGTTTCTTTTGAATTATTAAATAAGAAAAAGGTGAATAAATGGATTTTGTTTTATGAATTAAATAAGTATTTACCTCAATGTCAAAAGTGGTTCAACAAGTTGGGTTTGTTGGTTTGCAAGAAATGCTCTTTTCATACCACACATCTTGCACCTGCATTGTAATTATTTATTAATCGTCGCATGCAATAGGATCGACCCCTCCGGAGCCCGACCAGGAGCCAGAGACAAACGCCGAGCAGCAGATCCCGGAGCTCCAGCAAGCCGAGGAAGCCGACCCCGCCTGCGACACTAACTTGCCCGAGTGCCCTTCCCACGAGGCCTCGGTCTTCACCCAAGGCAAGCCCCGGAGCATCCTTAAGTCTCCCAGTTTTTAATAATTAATTTATTTGCGTATTTTGTACTGTGATGCATTAGGTATAGGAGTTGATTGAATCCTACTTGTTGCATTACCATTCCTTGATTATTGGTTAATATCTGCCTTGTTATCCTGTTAGTTATTATAATGTAGAATTGCTTAGTCTGCTTAATAAAAGTAGTAGTTAAGGATGTTTCCGTAATACCCTGGTGGGTATTTACCAGATCATGGTTGGCTATATTTTGCTATCGTGGAAAAGAACCTGAGTAGTAATAAAATACGATTAACTGGAAGGCAAGGCACAGGTTTGGAAACTTGGCGTAGTCCGTCCGTTGGATCGTGTAGGTTTGTATCGATGTTGGCCCTCGTTCATTTTTGAACGCGCGCTTTTACTCAGGGATATGTCGGTGCCGTAATCATCGACCCCAAAGCCGGTTAGAAGCTGTTCGGGCCGGTCTCAACCCGTGTCATGCCCTCTAGTATGGAAATTGCGATCTGCCGCGTGAGGCCATCGCCAGGTTCCAATTGGGCGGTCCGTGCTGTGAGCCGCGACGATTACCACCACGAACAAGCATCGAGCGGTTGCCCAATGCATGGACCCGACGGGGAAAGTGTGGGCTGGTATTAAAGGTCTTTCACCAGCTAGTTTGGAATTCGATTCGAGTCGCCGTCTCCCCCGGTTAGTGGGAAACTATGGCGAGCTTCACCACGATACAACTCCATGTGATGATTAAAGGTTCAACTAAAATGTGGATAAGTCAACTGGATATGGTTATATTATTGATTGATAGATTCAAGTGAGTGCTCTAGTACAGGTGAAAAACCTAGAATTAAGGAATAGGTCTAAAAATGGCAGCTCATCATTATCATCAATTACCTCTTATCTGAAATTGAGCTTTTCGCAACTAAAAGATCCCAGCTCCACCCAAAAGACCTTGCATACCCTTGGAGTCTTTATTTTCAGTTGGACGGGTAAGTCTAGCTGAGTACATTCCCGTACTCAGGGTTTATCCCGTTGTTGCAGATGGCCAGGTCTACTTCGGCTATTATAAGCACTGCCTCTACCCAGTGGAAGGTGATGAGGAGTAGGCCCAGGGCAGGGTCGTCCAGAAGCTTCCTTTTTCTTTTGCTGGTCTGAGACTGTTGGTGGCGCATTATCTTAAAAAGGAGGAGTGAATCGTGTTGAGTGGGTTTTATCAAACAATGTTTATTTGGACCACACGTGTGGTGGTCGTGTTTTAAACTACTTCAGCTTCCGCACTTTGGTGTTAAATTCGGTTTCGTTTTCGCTGTGATGTATCTTTACGAATGTAATCCTTGAACGACGCGATCCTGTATGATGTATGGTGTTAGAAATCCTTCGAGATTTCCGGACTACCGGGGTTATATGGGTTCAAGTATCAGTCGAAGTCAGACGGATTTGGCTAAGGTAATACTTGAGCTCTTATAATCAGGACGGTTCCGCCACAAGCACCTCCGAAGAACCGAGTTGAGCCGGCAAATCTTGAGATTGACGAAGTCACCACAGGCGCCTCGCTATCGACGGGCACATCTCCTACCACTGAAAGACCCGGGTGGACAAGTTCCACCACAAGAAACCCAACCAGCTGAGCTACGCTCAGTTCATATTCTTGCCTTTTATCAGTGCCTATGGTAGATTGGACCAATGGATCAAGGAGATTCCTCACCGTTGACGGGCCAACGAGAGATGGTGTCAAACTTGGGGTTTTATTTCTATTGTATACATCTCGGTTTATAAAAAATCTATCATTTTTAAGTTTGACCGTCAACCAAGCCAATTGATTTTATATCATGCATATGTTTATATAAATTCCATATTTCTCATAATATGTTGTCATACCAAACGGTTTTTGGTATTTAATCAGATTTCGGGTACCCACGGGTTTAGTTATGGTGATGGATTATCATCCGAATCGGTGTTCGAGCAGTTTTGGGTTTCAGTTTTGGGTACATGAAGACTCCATCCGATCTGACCCGTTACCATTCCTGTTCATATCACTTCCGTTCTAGCAATAGCTACTAATTTATACTCATCCCCTCTACTTGATTGTGAAACAGTTGATTATTCCGGAGCAGACCATGGGCGTAAGTCACTAGAAAACTAGAAAGTTATATTTCACATTAAGAGCTACTCCGTCTGTCCTTTATTAAGTGTCGTCATTGATATGTGTGTCATAAATTTGACTTGATTTATACACAGTACGTACAATATTTGTGTCTAACTAAATTCAAAGATCTTTTCAATGATACTAATTATATATCATAAATATTAATATTTTTAATATATATATTTAATCGAAGTTGTTTCTCAGAAAGTGAAAATGACAGTTATTTAGGAACGGAGAGAGTACATGTACAACTTATAAGGGCATGGTCAATAATAGAGCCAAGTGCTTGGCTATAAGCCAAGCTCTAAGAACCAAACGATACAATAGTTAGTCTTTTATTTGGCTACAAACTATTTCTCTTTTCTATTCCTCCTCACATACATCTCTATTGGGACCCACTACTACCTATGCTTCCGTGCCCAGCTTGGTGCTTGCATGGGAGCCAAGCTGTCCTCTCTCTCCTCTCTTGTCTCCTCCACATCAGCATTTGTTTGGCTATAAATCAATTATTGTACCTGCTCTAAAAGGATCTACAGTACTAGTAAAAGCCGAAAATGACGGAAGGGCGATTCGGCGATTTCGTGGCGAGGGCGGCGGCGGCTCAATCTTGGGTCTGAGGCGGCGTGGTAATCAAGCGCATGGAGGGAGGAAAGTTGATGCGTGGGTTCGCTCCCCTCGGCATCGTTCTGGCTGGCGTCGCCGGCCAATTTGGGTCACAGCAGCACCCCCCAGGTGGGTCTGTTGGGGACTTCTTCTCCTGGCAACGTGCTTGCTAGGGGCTCTCCGATTTGTTATGGGAGACCGTCAGCTCGCCGGACTCTCCTTGTGGCTGCGAATTTGGTGGCACACGACATTCTGAGGCCCAATTAGGGCCGATTCATGCTTCTTCACGACACCTTCAAAATTGAGGTATGCCCTGTCCCCCGTTATATAAATCTGTGGTGCGTTCCCCTGGTCCGTTACTTTGCACCGCCGTTTCACATTCTTCTAGGTGGGGGTGATAAGGGATCTCCGGTGAGGAGATTGCCCACCCGAAGCCTTGCGTTTGTGTGCGGTTGTACTGTGTGGTGGATCGGGATCACGGCCGCTGCCTCGACAAGAGCTATGGCGACAGATGGGAAGGAGTTTCTAGAGGGGGCCCAGAAGAACGACAGTGGGAGGGATGACTCGAAGACCATGGCTTTGATCAGGGGCAATACGCAGGTGGCTACGACTGGGGTGCACCATGGTGGCACCGCCCCGCTGTCTCTGATGCCTAACGCTGGAGGGTAGGAGACTGAGGATGATGATGAGTTTGATCCAGATGCAGGTGGAGAGGGATCGAAGAGGAAGTGGCTTGCTATTGCGTGTTTCTACTCGGGCAAGCCATACAGTGTCAAGATACTGTTCTCGGAGATGAGCAGAGCGTGGGGATTGAAGGAGAAGGACACTATGGAGGCCAAACCACTTATAGTGAATCGCTTTGTGCTGGAATTTGCTTCTGAGAGTCTGTTTAAATTCGTTACTAATGGTGGCCCATGGCGGCACAAGGGTGATGCCCTTATCGTTGTACCGTATGATGGGTTCAGGAGACCATCAGAAATTGTGATTGATAGAATCGGCTTATGGGTGCAATTTCACGATGTACCTGTTCATTTGATGACTAAAGCCTTCACGTTGAAACTTGCTGTCGGTGTTTATTAACCGGCAACTTGTCTTGAGGGATCTCAGACGATTTGTTCGGTGGGGATCGGCGTTCGTAGAACTCGACGAGTACACAGGGACAACGATTTATACTGGTTCAGGCCGCTTAATAGCGTAATACCTTACGTCCAGTGCGGCGTGTGCCTTGTGTTATGATTCAGTATTCAGATGGTAGGAGTCGATGCCTGCTTCCCCTTATATATCCGGGTGAAGCACAACGTTCTCCGAGTCCTAGTCGGTTACAACAAAGGAGTCCTAATCTAATTACAAGACTTCCTTTAAGAACTCGACTAGGTTACAATAAAAGTCCTATTCCGGGTAGACTTCGTGTCACGTCCTAGGATCTTTCGCGCCGTCCAGAGTTAGTCAGAGTAATCATCTTCTGATGATATCTCTGACATCCTGGTCCGTCAAGCCCCCGAGCTCTTCATCATTTCTTCAAAACATTGTCTTCTAGTTTCTCTTTGAGAATCTCCGAGTAATGTCTTGAGAAATCTTGAAGTGCTCTATAGGTAAAGAATTTCCATGGTATGCACTTTTTCTGAAAAGTGCACCCATAGGGTGTAGCCCCCGAGCCTCTTATTATTTATAATAACTTCGAGGATCTTTTGAGCCTTTTCCGAGTAATCCTTAGTTAAGAAAAAACATTTCCTTCATTGTATATACCCTGCAGCCCCCGAGCCTGAGTTCCGAATATTAAATAGTCGGTTCATGGGGTCTTCAATGTATCGTCCGGGTAATCCATGAAACTAGCAAATAGGTTAAAACATGACATTGATCTGTTGCTTGCTCCATTGGTGTAATAAATATCCAGCTTCAGGTGGGTAATGTTTTCATCAAACATCCCTTTTCACCCCCCACTGAATAAAAATTATCGTAAGGACAACAATTATTGACCAATGACTGTTTCAACTGTCTGCATTGATTTTTGTCGTGTTTTGCAACTGCTAAACTTTGTCGTCTTCTTCTTGAAGTACTCATGTGAAGCAAACCCATCACTGGTGCCAGACCTCACATGTGGAACAGTACGCGAGGTAACTTATTGATCTCTGATTATTGTCATCCATGAACCATGTCCATAGACCAGGGGCGACCGCCTATAAATACCCTGCCTGAGAAGCAAAGAAGCCACACTTTCCTGAGCATATGTCTTCTCTTAGTCCCTTGAGTGCTATAGTATCGGTAGCGGAAATGTCTGAGCCCCCGGGTATCTTCCTTCTGTAAGATAGATAAGGTGTCCAGAAGAACTCTTGTGAAGGGACCATCCGTCAAGGTGGTTTCCAAGTGATCGCAAGCAGAGGGATACAGAGGTGTGCCTAGACGAACTCTTGTGACTCCCGTATCGCGGGCAACCTCAGGGTCACAGGTTGTCAAAAGGGCGCTAGGGTTAGGGCCTACCTCCGAGTTCCTTGTGCACTGGGGTAGAGCCTTGAACCCACTTTGGGATGTACTGAAAAGATAGTATCTGCCCAAGATTTTGTGTCTGCTTTATTGCGTCTCACTAAACCCGGTCCTTGGTGCGCTATGCACCAAGACTCTGTACCTTGATTACACTGGAGTAGCGTTTTACACCCTGATTGTACTTGTACTGGAAGTCGCTGTATCTTAAGATGCATCCGCGTATCTCTATTGTAATTCCGAGTAATAATCAATAAGATCCAGGTACTTGGAATATTTTCCGAGTCCTTTGTCTTTGTCTCCGAGTACTAAATATGTCTTGAGAAAGAAGTAACATCGTCTGCTTGCGGTGTGCCTGTTCACTGACTCTAACGCCGTCTGAAACGTTCCCCAACCGTTAGGGTTTTGAACGGTTTCATAACGCCATTTGGTAAAAGGTGAACGGTTGCCGGAACAGATCTATAATAAGTCGCCATTGGGCTTACGATTTCCTCACGCTTTCATCAAGCCATTGCCTTCAGAGTTAGAAGTCCCATAGCCAATCCATAGTTGATGCGCAAAAAATCTCTTGTCCTCAACATGGGTCCCAAGAAGCAGACCGCGGCTGAGAAGAAGAAGGCTAAGCTCACCGTCGGTGGGAGGCCGCGCCATCCGTACCCGCCCACTGATGTGTTGGCCTGGAAGATGCCTGATACCAAGGAGACGGAGCTAGCCTTCTTGGCACAACTAGGCTTACTCCAGTCGCAGCCGCTTGACGGATGGAGGGTACCTACTGATCATCGCGCTCCCGCCCCCAACACGACGGAGATTGTGATGTTCAAGTCCTTCGTAGAGAGGGGATTGGGGCTTCCGGCGTCGGATTTCTTGAGGGGATTACTGCATTACTACGGTTTGACCCTCAATCATTTGACCCCCAACGCACTCTTCCATATTTCTATCTTTTCCCACCTCTGTGAGGCTTTTCTGGGCATATGCCCGTCTTTCACCCTCTTCTGCTACTTTTTCTGGGTAAAGTGTCAACCCAGTGACTATTTTGTAGAGGTAGTCGTAGGGGCTAGTATCCAGCTTAGGCTAGAAGTAGTTTTCTCAAACATTTCTGTACAGTTGTCAAATTCTGTCGAGAGTGGGCTGCCGGGGTGTTTTACATAGCCAAACCCACCACCGGCCCTTCGTCGTGTGATGGTGGCCGCCACAGAAGTGCCGGGAGTGGAAGGACAGGATTACCGCTGAAGAAGTAGTTACTGTCCAACCTCTGATTCATATGATAGAAGAGTTGAAGTTCAGTGGACTGAATGGGTACACCGTTGTCCAAGACTTCATCGCGCGCCGAATCCACCCACTCCAACAACGAGCCAATTTTGGCTTTGAGTACCTGGGCGTGAAGGACCGGGTCATCACGATGCCGAGCAGCTGTCAAACCATGAGGTCCTTAGGAGGATGAACCGGCTATGGAAGAGCCGTGAACATCTTGTTCCGGTGATGGCAACGTTCTCCGCCATCAACCCTCCTCCAGAGGTAAGGAGTTGAGTGTCTTTGTCTTTGAGATTCTTGAGAGATATTTTTCTGACTTGACTTGAATTTCTTCTTCGTTATAGAACCAAGGAAGGATAACAATGATTGTCCTCCCTGCCTCCGGCAACCAAGAAGGCGGAGGCATTGCTCTCGAAGGTCCTATTCGAAGTGAGGACCTTCGACATGCGCCGAGCTCTCCAGATGATCTTGATTGGCTGGATTCAGATTCAACTGACTCTGATATCCTGCTCATAGATCCCGAGGCAGAGAGTAGCTGGAAGAGGTCTCCAAGTCCAATGAAGGGTGCCAGAGATCCTGTCCCAAAGAAGGCTCGCACTGGTAATCGCCATGCTTGTCGCAAAATTCTTTTGTCAACAGAATTGCTGAAAAGCACTGTAATAAGGGTGCTCCTGGTAAGGGAAAACCCGAGTACTTTGTAGTCCTTCTGTCTTGAATTTAATAAACTCTTGTCTTATATCTTTGCTTGATCCAGACGTGGAGACAGCCCAGGGGGCTTCAAGTGACGCGGCTCCTGAAGGGGCTCCGACTCCAGACCCGCAACCGAAGAAGCCACTCTTGAAACTGCCGCGAGCACTGAAGCTTGTGAAGTAAGTCGTGAAGCTTTCTTTAGAATACTCGCATGTTTCTGGTACTAGCATTGACACTCGCTTTTGTAGAAAAACGAAGCATCGTAGCAGCATCATCAAGTGCTGTCCCGAGACCCGGTGGTAGAGGAATCGGAGACGCAGGATAAAGATATCCAGCGTCCCACCAATCTCTAGCCAGGTAGATCCTCTGCCCGACTCCTCTCCGTCCGGTACCCAGGTCGATGCAGCACCTGAAGCGGATGCTCTCCCCTTGCCTCAGGTTGGTGTGCCGTACTCAATCTTCTGCTCTCCTGCTCAATTGGCATTTGACCGAGTGCTAAACGAGTGGTTTTTCCGCACTCGTCAGCCAGAGAACCTACGCTGGAGATGGTCCTGGCTAAGGTTGATGCTGAAGCTACAACCGTCCGGCGAAGAGTCTGAGGTTGCTCCCGATTTCGCGCCAAGGAGCAACTCTTGAGTTTTTGGCTACAACCAGGATCTCACCCGGCTGAAGGAGCTAAGCCAGCAAAATGATGGCACCTGCTTTGCCGCTTCATCAATATGTTGAGGTAATTCCTTTGAAGTCCTCTTCTGTATTTGTAGTCTCATCCGAGTACTTACATTGTTATTTCTATGTAGGCTTTTGATGTTAAAGTTACTGAGCAGATTACCCGGATTCGCCAAGAGTTATCTCTTGAAAATCAGAGGCTCAAAGACTACATCGCCCAAGATCAGATCAGCCAGAAGTGCCACTCAGCTCCTCCGTAGCTGCATCAACGAGCTGCAAAACAATCTCAAGTTGTTTGATGAGCGTGATGCGGCCTCAGCCGGGAGATTGAGTCAATTGCCAAACACGCCACCTCAGAGCAAAAGCATAAGGAGGCGGCAAAATCCTTCAAGAAGCAGCTGTATGGTGTGTATGGTGATTGGTAAGTATTGGCCCGAGTCCTTATTGCTTTTGTCGACTTGTGATGCTCATTGGCTTGATATGCTTTCAGATGCGAAGTCGTTGGCTTCCGGGTGGCAAAATGCTTTCAATCGGAAAGAGGCAGAGCTCGAGGAGGTATTTGCTAATGCCCAGAATACTCTTCAAGAAGCAAAACTGATCCGTGAAGGTGCTGACCGGGACCTGCTGCAGGCTTTGAAATCGACAAAGAGTCGCGGGAAGCTCTTGAAGAGGTCCAAGCGCAGCTGAAGGAGTCGCAGGCTTCTTTGAAGGAGTCTCAGGAGTCTCTGAAGACTTCGCAAGCTTATTTGAAGGCCCTGGAGGTTGCTGTCAAGCCCATCCTCGATATGATCCCACGCCCTAAAGGAACCGACGAAACTTTGATTGATCGAGCCAAGGCTGCGCCCGGGCGGCTGACTCAATACATCAAAGAGATGGCAACTTCAGTGGTGTGCGGTCTGCTGTGACACTGCGATTGCACATGCCCTCCTTCGACCTGACGTCTATCATGAGACTGCCTGATGGCAAGACTGATGAGGACCATGCTGCTATGCAGGAGGAGGTGAAGGCTGTGGCGGAGGAGTACTCGCAGATTTTGGATCTTGTAGAGTAGCATGTCTTCCTCTGTCCTTTGCCCTGATTTGTATCTCCTGTAAACAGATATTTAAAGAATCAAAGTATAATTTACTTTTGACTCTCATGAATTCCATATGTTGTCAACTCAGCATTGCAAGTAATATCTTGTCAATGGGTCTTTTTGTTTGTAGTGGATGTATGACCAGGCGTCTTTCTAGACGGGTCTATCCGAGTGCTCTCTAGCACTTTGAGTTTGGGTCATATGACTTCGTTTCTCTAATAGTCTTTAACGATCTTATAGAGAACTTAGTCTGCCCGAGTACTACTCTTAGTACCCTTGTTCAAGGGAGAATTTTGATCAAGCACCTCTGAAGGACCGTGACGATGGTTCCTGTCGGGTGAATCATATCCTCTTGGTGATCGCAGCTTGAGTGCGAAAGTAGGTCGGACCTCTGTCCGGGTATTATGTAACAGGGTGAGTACTACTCCCCTTGTTATACCTTATAGGAACTAGTATCTACTTTGTAGATACCATATTCACTATAGGCTGACAGCCGGGTGTTGAACCGTACTATCATTTGTGTTGTATTAAGATCGGAGCTCGTAACTCGAGTATGGTTACCGCTGAACCATCCATCCGAGTAATATTATATATTAGTCGGTGGGATACAATAGATAAAGCTTATTGTATCAGTAAAGGACTTTATCCGACTAAGTAGTCGTGATAGGTGTATTAAGAGGACAATAAAGCTCTTGTTTCTGATGAAATCCAAACTTTATTGATATCCGAGTAATAAGTACATTTGCCCTGAGTCAATTTTGTGGCATAATCCTTAGGTATGGAATTTCTTCAGATGCTCAATATTCCATGAATTTGGCAATGGAGAACCATCCTAGTGACTAGCTCAAATGACCCGGGTCTTGTTACTTTAGAACTATATGTAGGGTCCTTCCCATGGACTCATAAGCTTGTGGCGTCCTGTGGTGTTCTGAATCTTCTTCAGGACCATTTGCCCACTTGGAAGGTTCGGTGATGGACGTTCTTATCGTAGTAGCGCCTCATCCCTTGAAGGTATCTTGCTGATCGAAAGAGAGCGGCTAATCGGGCTTCCTCGAGACTGTCGACTTCTAGCCGCCTTGTATCATCAGCCTCTCCTTCATTGTACTGCTCTTTTCGTGGAGAATTCCAGATTAAGTCTGTCGGGAGGATTGCTTCGGTGTTGTAGACCAGGAAGAAAGGAGTTTGGCATGTTGCCCGACTTTGCTATGTCCGTAGCCCCCAGATTACCTTAGGCAGCTCTTCGACCCACTTCCGCGTGGTCTTTTAGAAGATCAAATAGTCTTGGTTTTAGACCGGCAAGGATGAGGGCGTTTGCTCTCTCAACTTGGCCGTTTGATTGTGGATAAGCCACTGATGCGTAGTCTATCTTGATTCCACAATCGCTGGCCCATGACTTGAACTCAATAGCCGTAAAGGGGACCCAAGATCAGTGATAATTCTATGTGGCATCCCAAAGCGATGGAAGATGCTCTGCATGAATTGTACTGATTTTGATGCATTGAACTTGACCAACAGCATGTACTCAATCCACTTGGTGAATTTGTCAATTGCAACATAGATGTACTCGAATCTGCCTGGAGCTCGTTTAAGAGGACCCACCATGTCGAGTCCCCAACATGAGAAAGGCCATGACGGGGGAATACAAATCAACTCATGAGCTGGGACATGCTGTTGCTTGGCGAAGAACTGGCATGATTGACAGCGACGGACTAAGTCTTCTGCATCTTTCAAGGCTGAGGGCCAATAGTACCCTGATCTGAAGATTTTTCCGACTAATGTCCTTGATGCTGCATGATTGCCACAACACCCGAATGAACCTCATTCAAGATTTCTTTGCCTTCTTCTGGTGAAATGCACTTGAGGAGGACTCCTGATGAGGCACCGCATCGATATAGCTTGTCTCTGACTAGAACATAGTTTTTGCTACGTCTGGTGACCTGCTCTACAGCAGTTTTATCACTGGGCAGTTTATGCTCCCTGAAGTAGTCGATGAAAACTTGTGTCCAGTCGGGTGCTATAGTTAAAATCTGAGCGGAGGGTCGGGTCCGGCTCTTCTTGTGCTTGAATTGAAGGTTTGGACAGCTCGTGCACAAAGGTGCCGCTGGGAACCAGAGCTCTGTCAGACCCAATTTTGCTAGGATGTCAGCTGCTACATTGAGATCCGGGTAATGTGAATGAGTTCCAACCCTGAGAAGTGTTTTTCAAGCTTGCGGACTTCAGCGCAATAGGCGTTCATTGTTTCCTTGGTGCAATCCCAGTCCTTGTTGACTTGGTGAATCACAACGGAAGAATCCCATAGACTAAGAGTCGCTTGATGCCAATGTGACTGCTAGCTTTAGCCCGTGTAGTAGCGCTTCATATTCTGCTTCATTGTTGGTAGCGGGCCACATGATTTGTAGAATGTACTTGAGCTGCTCTCTAGCGGGTGATACAAGTAGTACTCCGGCACCTGTTCCGCCGAGTTTTAAGGAACCATCAAAGTACATCTTCCAATGTTCAGGAGTAACGTTGTCTTGGACCTGCTGCATCTCTGTCCACTCGACGACGAAATCAGCTAGAGCCTGTGACTTGATTGCTTTCCTTGGAGTGAACTTGATGTTGAGTGCCCCCAACTCAACTGCCCATTTGGAAATTCTGTCGGTAGCATCGCGGTTGTGGAGGATTTCTCCCAATGGGAAGTCTATAAACAACTGTGATCTCATGGGCTTCGAAGTAATGTCGTAGCTTTCTTGAAGATTGAGTAGAGCATAGAGTAATTTTTGCACTTGCGGGTACCTGACCTTTGAGTCGGAGAGTACCTCGCTGATGTAGTAACTGGTTGCTGGATGTTATAGATGTGCTTGTCATCCTTGCGCTCCACTACGATTGCCGTGCTCACAACGTGTGTGGTAGCTGCGATATAAAGCATCATCGGCTCCCTGGGTTCTGGCGGCGTGAGTATAGGTGAATTGGTGAGGTATCCTTTGAGCTGTTCAAAGGCCCTGTCTGCTTCTTCCGTCCACTGAAATTTATCGCCGGCTTGAGTAGTTTGAAGAAAGGTAGTCCCTTTTCTCCCAGTCGTGAGATAAATCTGTTGAGCGCAGCCATACACCCGGTGAGTTTCTGAACATCCCTAATAGAAGTAGGTGGCTTCATATTGATGATAGTTATGATCTGTTTTTGACTAGCCTCGATGTCCCGATGGCTAACAAGGAATCCGAGTAACTGGCCTGAGGGTACTCTGAATACACACTTCGTGGGGTTAAGCCTCCATTGGTATGCGCGTAGCCGGGAAAAGGTTTCCTCTAGGTCTGATATGAGGGTACTCGGATCTTTTGTCTTTATGACTACGTCATCAACGTAAGCTTTCGCATTGCGGCTGATTTGGTCGCCCAAGCAATCTTGGATAGCTCGCTGATAAGTAGCCCCTGCGTTCTTCAACCCAAAGGACATGGTTTTATAACAGTAAGCACCGAAGGGAGTTATAAACGATGTCTTGGGTTGGTCTTCTTCTTTGAGAGCAATCTGATGGTACCCAGAGTAGCAACAGAAAGGATAATAGAGCGGAACCTGCGGTGGCATCAACTATTTGATCTATCCTTGGTAACCCAAAGGATCCTTTGGACAGTGCTTGTTGAGGTCTGTGTAGTCGACACACATACGCCACTCGACAGAGTTTTTCTTTTTTACTAATACTAGATTAGCTAACCACTCGGGGTGGAGAATTTCTCTGATAAAGCCAGCTGCGAGTAGTTTGGCTATCTCCTTCTTGATTGCCTCTTTCTTTTCTGGTGAGAATCATCGTAGTCTTTGCTTGATGGGCCTGGAGCCCTCTTTTAGTTCCACTTTATGCTTAGCCAAGTTCCTTGGAACTCCTGGCATATCCGCCGGCTTCCAAGCAAATATATCTTTGTTTGCTCTGAGGAACTTGGTGAGCGCGAGTTCCTATTCTTCAGATAGGTGAGCGCTGATAACCGCTGTCTTTGAGGGATCACCAGTTTCCAGATCAATGGTTTTTATAGAGACTTCCGCTGATGGTTGGATAGCGCCCGCCTTCTTGGTTGGGATTTCTGAATCTTCAGGCTTGGTGTTATGTACCATCTGTGCAAGTTCTTGAACTTCCAGGGCGAGTTGAGCTTTTTCAGCGATTTGAACAGCCTCTGTGTCGCAATCGAACGATATTCCAACAGTGGTTGTAGGGAGTTGCAATGAGTCTTGCGACTTAAGGCATCGGCTACAACGTTTGCTTTTCCGGGGTGGTAATGCACTTCAAGGTTGTAATCCTTAATTAGCTCTAACCATCTTCTCTGCCTCATATTCAGCTCTGGCTGGGTGAAGATATACTTCAGACTTTTATGATCCGTATACACGTGACATAAGTTTCCCATAAGATAATGTCTCCAGATCTTGAGCGCATGCACGACGGCCGCTAGTTCCAAATCATGAGTGGGGTAATTCTCTTCATGTGGTCGCAACTGACGAGAAGCATAGGCGATAACTTTTCCGTCTGCATGAGTACACATCCGAGTCCACCTGGGATGCGTCACAAAACACACATCAAAGGTTCCTCTAAGTTTGGCTGAGCCAAAACAGGCGCGGAAGTCAACAACGTTCGCAGAGTGCGAAAAGCTGCTTCACACTCTGGAGTCCATTCAAACTTCTTGTTTTTCTGCGTTAAACGGGTCATAGGCTTGGCTATTCTTGAAAAAATCCGGAATAAACCGACGGTAGTATCCTGCCAAACCCAAAAAAACTGCGAACCTCAAAAACACTCGTGGGTGCTTCCCAATCCATAACCTCTTGCACTTTAGAAGGGTCTACAAAGATCCCTTCCTCTGAAAGGACGTGACCAAGGAAAGGTACCTTCTTCAGCCAAAACTCACACTTGCTGAACTTAGCATACAACTATGCTCTCTAAGCCGGGTCAGAACAACTCGTAGATGCTCAACATGGTCCCTCTCATTCTCAGAGTATACCAAGATATCATCGATGAACACTACAACAAACTTATCCAAATCTGGCATGAAGACCGAATTCATCAGGTACATGAAATGTGCTGGTGCATTGTTAACCCAAGGACATAACTAGATACTCATAGAGTCTGTATCTGGTAGAGAAAGTTGTGTTTGGTACATCTTCTCTTCTGATCTTAATCTGATGGTATCCTGACCTCAGGTCGATCTTGGAGAATACTTTCGCCTTTGACAGCTGATCAAACAAGACATCGATTCGGGGTAAGGGATATTGTTCTTTATAGTTACGGCATTCAATGGTCTGTAATCCACGCACATTCTTAAAGTTTTATCCTTCTTCTTCACAAAGATAGCGGGACATCCCCAAGGTGACGAACTAGGGTGTATCAGACCCTTATCCAAAAGCTCTTGCAACTGTACCTTTAGCTCTGCTAACTCTTTAGCGTGCATTCTATACGGTCTCCGTGATATGGGTGCCGTTCCAGGGATTAACTCTATAGCAAACTCCACATCCCTATCTGGCGGTAGTCCAGGCAACTCATCAGGAAAAACATCTGGAAACTCACACACTATTAGGATCTCAGCTATCTGCTTTGCCGTGACATTGAACAACACTCCGATCTCATGGGGGTTTCGAGGTAACTTGAACCGAAAGGTAGACCCACTACGAGGGCTAACCATAGAAACTACTCGCGTTGCGACATCAAGGTTGACCTTCCAGAGTTTCATCCAACCCATTCCCAAGATTACATCCAGACCTAGACCAGGAATTACGATAGGATCCACTATGGCCTTCTTATCCCCAACGGTCATTTCCACTCCTTTAGCCATTTTACGCGCGGAGAGAACAGCTCCGGCGGAACTTATCTGATATCCCCGGTCTAACTCTATCAACTCAAGATTACTTCTTATAACAAAATTCTCACTTATGAAAGAAAGTGATGCTCCAGAATCAAACAGCACGACTGCGGGGCATTGATTAACAAGAAACGTACCAGCGGTGACAGGCTCTCCTTCTGGCACTTCTTCCACGGTGGTGTGATGCACATGACCTGCGCGAGGTGGGGGCTGAGTGTATTGCTTCTTTGGGCGAGGGCACTGACGTGATAGATGTCCAGTCTGACCACAATTTATAGCATGGACCAATCACATACGGGGTCTTAGGACCTCCTGCACTCCCTGCTTTGCTCTTGTTCTGCATCAGGGGAGCTGTGTAGGGCTTCTGAAAACTGGGACGGGGACGGTTGGTGGTGATCTTCCTCTGTGGGGGACGGTATCTTGCTCCTGTAACAGGCGGGCGATACGGGTACGTGCTCCGAAAGGGGTCCTCTGTTGAGACGAACCTCCTTCGTTCGTACGACGGCGTGTCTCTGTCGCCAGCCGGCTGTCATTGGCCTCTTGATTTAGGCAGTCACTGACGAAATCACTGAAGGTGGTGCGGTGACTGTTGCCCATCTTGGAAAGCATGGCGGCACTCATGCCACGCTTAAAGCTTGCGATCTTCTTGGCCTCAGTGTCAACAAAGTCTGGGGCGTAGCGAGCTAGGTTGTTGAAGCTGTGAAGGTACTCGGACATAGACCTGGTTCCCTGGGATAACCTCATGAACTCTGCAACCTTCATTTCCATGAAACCACTGGGGATGTAGTGGTTGCGCATAGCGGTAGAGAACTGATCCCAAGTGACACATGCATTTACAGGCAAGGATGCACGGTACTGGGCCCACCATAAACCTGCGGGTCCTTCCAACATGTGGGCGGCGTACTCCGCCTTGAGCTCTTCCGTCAGACGAAGCAGACGGAACTTCTGGGTGATGGAGTTGAGCCATTCATCAGCCTCAAGCGGTTCGATGACTTCCTTGAACACAAGAGGGCGAGTGTCCAAGAAGTCACGGTAGGAGCTGTACTGGTTAGGCTCTGGGCCTTGGCGTTGATGATGCTGCTGCGCAGTGTTGTTAGCGATATTGCGGAGGGTGGCCTCCATGTGCCTCTGCATTTCCTCCATATTCCTTTGGCTGCCCAAGAACTGGCCGAAAAACGCTTCCGGCGTCATCGGCGGCGGTGGGGGAGGTGGCAAGTTCTCCTCCTGTCATGCCCACTGTCCGCGTTGGCTGCGAGTGTGTGCCGGCATCTGCATATCGCATTAATAAGCAATCATTAGGTGATGCTACATTGATCATGAATAAATACTGCGTTGTACATAATTCGGAAATTTAGCACATGACCAAGTATAATTACTAATTTCCATACAACATCACAAAATAATCGCTCGAAATTAGACATGCAAACGATGGATTTCCATAAAAGATGCCGGATCGAAGTCCGGACTTTGTCCAAAAGCTTACATGCCGTCAAACATTTTAAACATAAAACCAGCACATGTTTAGGGCGTTACATCACTTAGCGAGCAAGCTCAAGCTATACAAAAGAAAAACGTCTCCTAGCTAAACTAGCGCTCAGGCATCTCCAGCGGCGGATGCGGCGTTCTCTGCGTCGACGTCGATCATCGGCTCGTCAGCGTGATCCTCCTCCAGAGGGGCGTCGGTGCCAAGGACCTCTCCGTCCTGGGGATCCTGGGCCTCGGCGACTGGAACCTCGGCAGCTGCTGGGGCGGCGGCCTCATGCGCGGCATGGTGCATCTGGTGGACTGCCTCGTGGAGCTGGTCGATGTAGGCCTGCTGTCCATGGATCTGCTGTATCAAAAGGTGGGCTCCCTCTCTGAGCTGGTCGAGCATGGTGCGGGCCTCATCTCTCTGAAGAGCGGTGGTCAGGTACATCTGCTCTGCAACGGTCCTGGCAGTGGACTGTGCTGCTGTTGTGGTGCGGGCGTCGTCACGCTCAAGAGTGACCTGCTGAATCCTCTCCTGCAGACGAGCAACCTCAGCGTCGAAGTCCTCCTGTAGCTTCCTCTTGCTCTGGTAGGTGGCTGTGAGGGTGAAGGACACGCTCTCGAGAGTGTGCTCCAAACTCTCACATACACCTAGCAAAGCTCCAGTGGCGCTCATCGCAGGCGTCTCACAGTAGAACCTTTCTTCTGCACTTTCCGTCAGAACTGACTCCACGGTCTGCTTCCAGCGTAATGGAAAAAGTGATCCACGGGGGAACACTCCTGCCATAGCGCTAGCTAGGTCGGCGGGGAAGCGGGCGATGATATCCTTCAGCACAAGATACGCTGCCATGTTGGCTCCATCCTTGGCACAGGTGCCTCTGGTGACCTCTGTCCACCCTGTCCAGTGAGGCTTGGCAGGCAAGGCTTTGACCTTGATCTCCACCATGACCAAGGAATCCTGCCCGTAGATCTCCTTCTGCCACGAGTACCTGGGCTCCTGTCCCTCCTCATAGCCCACGGCCTGCAGAATCCTCCAAAGGATAGTCGGCAACCCGAAGTAGGACAAGAACGTCTTCCGGGTCAGCTTGGTGGCCAAGCGGTGACGCGGAACTCCTCTGCCTCCGGTGGCCTTGCGAGCGGTCAGCTTAGTCCGGGCCATCTGTAGAAACAAAAAGGGTTTCGAACTCTCGTGAGACGGATATTAAGTTGGCAAATTTTATAGAGAAGAGACAACTTTTAATTTAAGGGGGTAATGTAAATGTATGAATATAAACATGATGCATGATCGTACTTACATTCTCACTCACTAACATGACTCGTAAGTCCTAATGTTCTAGTCGATGGCAAGAACGATCTCTCATGCGTTATCTACACGTTCTACTCGTTCGCATAGTTAGTGTACCTGCAGAAGATTCATTTCAGCCCAAAGAAATTCCCAATGATAAAACAATTGAGTATTGGCCGATATGCGCAAAATACATAGAAGCCAACTGAAGGACCGAATTGGCGACCAGAGGGGGGGTGAATGGGAGCCTCAAATTTCTTCTCGAGAAATGATGGCCTTTGTCCCAGAAAATCACCCCAAAAGCGAAGACTCAAATAACCGGTGAGTTCACGACCTACGAATAGGTGGATACCCTAGGAGATGTCCTAGAGATACAGCGGAACTACCGAAGAACCCCCAAAACGGAGCACCAAAGCAACGGGGCAAAACTGCACAAGCAAGCTCCTAGAACAATCGAACTTCCGATAATGGAACACCCCACTCCTATGGAGAAGAGGAAAGTGTTTGACCAAAACTACTTAGGCCAACTAGTGGAAAAAGCACCTTGGAAAGATCCTTATGAAGTTAGGAAACCAACGCAACAGACGGATCTCAAATTGGAACTCGAACGCAAAAGATACGATCGCTAGAACAAACAAAACTCCGAAAGCGGAACACTTAACTCCTATGGAGAAGAAGGAAGTGTCCGACCAAAAATACTTTGACCAATGGTGGCAAAAGTACTTTGGAATGATCCTTAAGAAGTTAGAAAACCAACGCAATAAACGGATCACAAATCGGTGCTCGTATGCAAAAGATAAGGACAAAATCAGCAAAACTGTGCAGTCGCGGACTGTTCGCTAGTGAACCACGGACTGTCCGCTATTGAACCCCGGACAGTCCGGGAATGAGTCCCGGACAGTCCGCCGTTCAAAAATTAAAACGATGACCTCGCTGCCCTGAAACAGCCCCGACCCCCGGACAGTCCGGGGATAAGTCCCGGACAGTCCGGGAATGCCCAGAAAGGCTAAAAACAGCCCGTATCAAACTCAAATTTGATTGGAACTCAACCAAATCGAACAGGGCAGCAACCAAACTTCTCCCAAGTGTTCTTCTACGTGTTGGGAAGCTAATCCTAGGATCTCATCGCTTCAATCCAACTAATCCATGAGAAATCCGAAGAACACTAGAAAAGGGGGAAGAACGAAGAACGAACGCGATTTCGACCCGATCTATGTGCTCGTGAGGTTAGAGGGGAAATCCTTCGGTGGAAAGAAGGAGCTCACGACATAGAACAATTTGATTCAAACGGAATCGCAAATCGTCGCTCAGAGAGGGAGAACGAGGCAAATCTCCGAGAAGGGAAAAACGAAAACGCGAAGAACAAAAACGCGATTCGATCCAAATTGCAGCCAACAAAGAGGAGGGGAGAAATTGATCCTTGGATTGCTACTAGATGATGAATTGTGTAGCACTCTAAGTCAGGTTACAAGCCACTCCTCGCAACACAAAGCGTGGATGGCGAAAAGCTCAAGAACAAGAGCCAATCCTCTCTCTAACCCTAGCCTCCTCTCAAATGAACAAAATGAGAGTGACACTTCCCCAAGGATATCGGCTGCCCTAGCAGCCCCCTTCATATATATAGGCGCACGTCCGAAGACCAAAACGCCCTTACATTAAGCACTCAACCCAAATACCCCCCAGGGGTAAAACCGTCCAGTCCGGTCAATCTTCATCCGACGGCCACGCCCGCACATCCGGTAGCTTCGCCTCGACGTGACCTCCCTGATGCCGCCACGTGCCGCCACCGTCGACCGCCGCGCCTTCTCACCGATAGCTTCGCCGCAACGCAAGCCTCTCGGTGCCGCCACGCGTCGACCGTCCTTTCGGACCAACCCCCGTTTTGAGGCCCAAACCGGGAAACCGTCCACCCCGAGTTTTGAGGCCCAAACTCGGAAACCCGCAAGCCCAGGTTTTGAGGCCCAAACCTAGAAACCGTCCTCGCCGAGTTTTGAGGCCCAAACTCGGAAACCGGCCACCCCGAGTTTTGAGGCCCAAACTCAGAAACCGTCGATGGTAGCTTTTTGAGGCTCAGCTACCGAACCCGCACCGTAGACGGGATGTGGTTCGCACACCCCGACCACCGGCACCGATGCCGATGCATGTCCAGCCTCCACGCCGGGCACAACGCCTTCGTCTTCCTTCTTGACTTGGCCGACGGCACTTGCGCCGCACGCAAGCCCGTGTCCGACCTCCCGCCAAGTGACACGACTCCAGCGCCTTCCTCCCGACTCGGCCGATGCACCGCACATCCCCATGTGCTCTCGCTCGCCGATGCCATGTGCCAGCTACCACAGCTGGTCCTCTGGCCCTCTGGTCCGTCAGTCCAAGCCTCACGTCCGCCCTTCACTGCTCTGGGTACCTCGGCATGGCACGTCCGCCACACGGCACGCCCATCCTTCATCGCTCCCGGTCCGTCGGCACGGCACGTCTCTACTTGACCTTCACCTCGCCATAGACCACTATATCCGAGCTCCACATCTGCACATCAACACAGCCAAGAGACACATGTCGCACACGCACAACAACACAGAAACACCACACAACTCAACGCCACCGGTTAGTCATACACATTAAGCGCATAGCTAGATATAGACTCAACCGGGTAAAAGCCTCAAACCTTCCTCATCAAAGTCAATCATTCATCATATATGTTCTCACCAACACTAAACACCATGCACCAACATAGAAAACACCCTTGAAAACATTGATACCCTCGTATGTGTCCGCGTGGAGCTCGCACATACTTGGTATAAGAACTCTCACCTAGACCGACGGTTGGACGGTCATGCTCTCATATCTCACAAAATCATTTTATTCATGTTTTCGCGATTGACGCATTCTCTTTTCCCCGAGAATGGACCAGCAAATAAAGATCCAGCATGAAGCAAAACCCTGAACCCTGTTAGCAGTTAAGCCACCTGAATCCTAGTATAGGGCTTAAGGACGAGACTGGGCACACTTAGTAATCGAAAATAGTTTTGAAAATAGTATTGAACTACCCATTTAGTTCGAAAATAGCTCTCTACAGAGGTAATCACTTGAACCATGCTCCGATAACAGCTGTGGCGAAACCGTCCTGATTATAAGAGCTCAAGTATTACCTTACCCAAATCCGTCTGACTTCGACTGATACTTGAACCCATATAACCCCGGTAGTCCGGAAATCTCGAAGGATTTCTAACACCATACATCATACAGGATCGCATCGTTCAAGGATTACATTCGTAAAGATACATCACAGCGAAAACGAAACCGAATTTAACACCAGAGTGCGGAATTTAAAACGGAGTTATTACAATACTGAATTTTAAAAGTGCGGAAGCTGAAGTAGTTTAAAACACGACCACCACACGTGTGGTCCAAATAAACATTGTTTGATAAAACCACTCAACACGACTCACTCCTCCTTTTTAAGATAATGCGCCACCAACAGTCTCAGACCAGCAAAAGAAAAAGGAAGCTTCTGGACGACCCTGCCCTGGGCCTACTCCTCATCACCTTCCACTGGGTAGAGGCAGTGCTTATAATAGCCGAAGTAGACCTGGCCATCTGCAACAACGGGATAAACCCTGAGTACGGGAATGTACTCAGCTAGACTTACCCGTCCAACTGAAAATAAAGACTCCAAGGGTATGCAAGGTCTTTTGGGTGGAGCTGGGATCTTTTAGTTGCGAAAAGCTCAATTTCAGATAAGAGGTAATTGATGATAATGATGAGCTGCCATTTTTAGACCTATTCCTTAATTCTAGGTTTTTCACCTGTACTAGAGCACTCACTTGAATCTATCAATCAATAATATAACCATATCCAGTTGACTTATCCACATTTTAGTTGAACCTTTAATCATCACATGGAGTTGTATCGTGGTGAAGCTCGCCATAGTTTCCCACTAACCGGGGGAGACGGCGACTCGAATCGAATTCCAAACTAGCTGGTGAAAGACCTTTAATACCAGCCCACACTTTCCCCGTCGGGTCCATGCATTGGGCAACCGCTCGATGCTTGTTCGTGGTGGTAATCGTCGCGGCTCACAGCACGGACCGCCCAATTGGAACCTGGCGATGGCCTCACGCGGCAGATCGCAATTTCCATACTAGAGGCATGACACGGGTTGAGACCGGCCCGAACAGCTTCTAACCGGCTTTGGGGTCGATGATTACAGCACCGACATATCCCTGAGTAAAAGCGCGCGTTCAAAAATGAACGAGGGCCAACATCGATACAAACCTACACGATCCAACGACGGACTACGCCAAGTTTCCAAACCTGTGCCTTGCCTTCCAGTTAATCGTATTTTATTACTACTCAGGTTCTTTTCCACGATAGCAAAATATAGCCAACCATGATCCGGTAAATCACCCACCAGGGTATTACGGAAAACATCCTTAACTACTACTTTTATTAAGCAGACTAAGCAATTCTACATTATAATAACTAACAGGATAACAAGGCAGATATTAACCAATAATCAAGGAATGGTAATGCAACAAGTAGGATTCAATCCACTCCTATACTAATGCATCACATACAAATACGCAAATAAATTAATTATTAAAAACTGGGAGACTTAAGGATGCTCCGGGGCTTGCCTTGGGTGAAGACCGAGGCTCGTGGGAAGGCACTCGGGCAAAGTTAGTGTCGCAGGCGGGGTCGGCTTCCTCGGCTTGCTGGAGCTCGGGATCTGTTGCTCGGCGTTTGTCTCTGGCTCCTGGTCGGGCTCCGGAGGGGCGATCCTATTGCATGCGACGATTAATAAATAATTACAATGCAGGTGCAAGATGTGTGGTATGAAAAGAGCATTTCTTGCAAACCAACAAAACCCAACTTGTTGAACCACTTTTGACATTGAGGTAATACTTATTTAATTCATAAAAACAAAATCCATTTATTCACCTTTTTCTATTTAATAATTCAAAAGAAACTTAAGTTTGAACTGCAAGTGCACTTTTCTGGACTCAGAAAAATCACGAAATTCCAGAAGGCAAACAACAGTTGCTGGACTCCACTGAACAAATTTCAGCCAAAAATAAAATACAGAACTGCAGATATAAAAATGACAAGCAAACTGCCCAAAAAGGTACTTTGACTAGCTCCTCATTCAAAAAGTGTTAAACAGCAGATTTCATAATTTTCCTGGCTTTTCTTCTTATTCACATCCTACTGTAGAGAACTTGTGGCCAGAGCATAAACATACAAGCCTACACAAAATAACAAATTTATTCCAATTTTAATCAATTGAACTACAACCCTACTGGAAAAGGGCAAAACTCAATTCACACATTTTTCCAGATTCTACTTCACATTTTATGCTTATCAAGAAAGTTCCATGAACAAAACTTATACTATTTCTTACATGAATTTCCAAAGGAAACACAGAAAAGCATCTTTGTAAAGCAACTTCAGATTCTGCACATAACAGCTCATGCTTACATTTTTCTCAGCTTGTATATCATAAACAGAGGCTATACAAATTTTCCCACATTTTATTTCGACATATAAAATACCTTAACATTTATTCTAAGAAATTATCCAAAAGGACTTTAATCATACAGTAACTTTTCTACATAAATAGTCCATCATATATTTTTCACAGGAAAATAGGTTAATGAACTTACACAAAATTTTCCAGAAATTATCTCAACCAGAAAACACTTATTTCCATTTATCACAACAAAAGCATATAAACTTAATTAAATAAAAACAGTAAAATAAACTTCTACCAAAAATACTTCATATTTTTCTATGATAGATCTACTCGTAAGCAAGCTAGCAAAACTGAAAGTACTTCATTTGGACTTTTAAAACGAGCTACACAAAAAAACAAGCATTTACTGGAAAAGGAAAAACATTTAAAGAAAAAATCCTTTTGAAAACACCCCGCGCTCGGCTCGGTGGACGCGGTCCATGGACCAAGCAGAGGCTGATGCGCGGGGTCCACCGGTCAACGGGACCCCCCGTCAGAGAGAGAAGAATAGGGGAGGTGTTTGACCGGCGGCTGCTCGCCGGCGGTGAGGTCTCCGGCGGCGAGGCTAGGCTAGTTAGACTCGTCTCGACGAGGTGCATCCCGTGGCGGTGTTGGTTTGGCCAGCGCATGGGCGGAGCGTGCCGGCGGCGAGCGGCGACGCACGGCGGCGGCGGCGACTCACGCTTCGCCATTTCCGGTGGCGGCCGGAGAAATTGGGGGAGGCAAAAGCTCCTACGAACCCTAGGGAAGCTACCAAGGAAGTTGTTTGGCTCGGATGGCTCCAGAGGAGCTTGGCTACGTGAGAGGCCCGCGGCGGCGCCCATGGCGCTCGGCCGGGGAGAAGAGGGAGATGGGAGGCGGTAGCGTTAAGGCTTGTTGGCGTTCTCACCTTGCCTTGGCTCGGTGAAGCTCGAGGATGAAGAAGAAAAGTCGGTGGAGCTCGGGTTGGGGAAGAACGGCGTTGCGGCTCGGCGGTGGCGACTGATGGACCGAAAGAGGCGCCACGTCTTCCGGCGGCGTCGGGGCTCGGTCAGGGATGACGACGTGCGCACGGCGTGTGCACGGCGTAGGCGGAGTGGTGACCGAGGTTAATCGGGTGGTGATGGACGGTGAGGGCTGGAACACGGTGGGGGTTCTTGCGGTGGCGGTCGCGGCGGGAGCGAGCAGTGCTCTCGGCTCGCGTTCGTGGAGAGGAGAGTGTGAGCGAGAGTGGAAGAGTGTGTGCGGTTGGGAGAGAGGGCGAAGGGTGCTCGGGGTCTTGGCCGGGGGCTTGGCCGGCCAGTGGTGGTGGCGGGGCCCGCGACGCGACGGTGTCAGCAGCGTGCGCGGCGGCCGAGGGCGAGCAGCAGGGCTCGACAGGCGAGGCGCGCGCGGAGAGGGCGAGCGCGATAGGCTTGCGTGATTGCGCGGGCACGATCAGGCGAGGAGTGGGCGAAGGAGATATGGAGCAGGAGATGGCGGCCACGTGGCGGAATCGTCGGCATACGGCGCGGCGCGGTCGGCGACCAGCGCTGCGCGACGCGCGGGAGCGGGCGCGGCGAGTGGTATCAGAGCCGTGTTGACCGTAGGACGCTACCCTAGTCAGTCGTCGAATTACAAAACTATTTTTATAAAGTCTGACCCCTTTTCCCACTTCTGTAGTCTTTTCTCTGCTGAAAATTCAAACTCAGTTTAAAAGTAGGTCCTCCAATAGTAGGTTGTCCCCCATAATTTTTTGATCACGTAGCACTTCTTTGGCATGTACTTGTGCATATGTAATGTTTTGGTTCTTTGTAATGATTGTTGGTGTGTTGCGACCATCAGGTTGCAGCGACATCATTTGTTAAAATGTTTACTAATCGAATTAACTAACCAAATCAGGGTTGCTATATATCTATCTATCACATCTCACTTTTACTCCTGAAAATGTAACAGATGGTTGACACCAGGAGCAGCGCAGGTAACGCTGGCGGGAGCGGGGCAGGTGGCAACCAGCCGCCTCATCCACCTCCGCCTCCGTACGACCCGCTCCAGATGGCCCAGGTGCAGAACCAGATGATGCAGAACATGGCCCAGATGATGCAGCACATGCAGCAGATGGCGTAGGCTGCTCAGGGTGCAGGAGCTGCACAGCCACCCCGACCGGATGACACTCTCAGGAGCTTCATGACGACGCGCCCTCCATCCAGTGTTCCACCACGCCATAGAGCCAATGGATGCAGATGATTGGCTCGAGACGATTACAGGCAAGTTGCAGCTTGCCCATGTCGGGGACCTTGATAAGGCCCTCTACGCCGCGCACCAGCTTCAGGGCCCGGCGAAGAACTGGTGGACTGCCTACACCGCAGCTCATGCGGACGCCAACTCGATCACTTGGGAGGATTTCCGTAAGGCATTCCGCGACCAGTACGTCCCTTTCGGCGAGATCAGGGTGAAGCGCCGAGAGTTTCAGGACCTCAGGCAGGGCGCGATGACAGTGCGTGAGTATCTCACGCAGTTCAGCCAGCTGTCCCGTTACGCCCCAGATGACGTGGACACAGATGACAAGAAGCAGGAGTGTTTCAGGCAAGATCTCTGTCATTCTTTAATATTAATAAATTCTTCTACACCCTTGTTCATTCCTTTTGCTGCCTGATAAATAATAAAATTGTTCTCTGCTTCAGGCATGGGCTTAACCCAGGACTCCGCTATGCCCTAGCTTCAAATGAGTATTCCTCATTTCAGAAGCTGGTTGACCGTGCCTTCGCGGTGGAGAAGGAACGGAAGGACCTCGATGCAGATCGCAAGAGGAAGATGGCGTTCCAGGGACAGTCCTCCGGCAGCTCCGCCCGTCCCCGCTACGCTCCACCTGCCTCAGCTTCCAGGCAGATTCCCCACAGCAGCAGCAGTACCGCCCGCCCCAGTCCCGGCAGCCCGCTCCTCAGTACAGGCACCCAGCTCCACAGTACCAGGCTCCACCTCAGCAGCAGCAGCAGCAGCCACGCCAGGCTCAGGCACCTCGCCAGGGTCTTCCAGCTCCGCAGCAGCCCGTCCAGCACAGGGGGCAGGTCAGATTGGTCCCTGCTACAAGTGCAACCAGATGGGACACTTCGCCAACAAGTGTCCGTTGAGGCAGTCAGCTCCACCACAGTCCCGTTCCGCAGGACAGCCCCAGGCGTTCGCACGTGGCCGTGTGAACCATGTCGCAGCAGAGTCAGCTCAGACGGCTCCAGATGTGGTATTGGTATGTTCACTGTTAATTCCCATCCAGCTACAGTACTCTTTGATTCTGGTGCATCACACTCTTTCATAACCGCAAGGTTCGCATCAGCATGTAGTCTGTCAGTTTCACCTATGCTTAGAGGCTTGATAGTTACATCTCCTGGAGGAGAGATGGTTTCCAGACAGGTGTGTCGGGAGCTGAGTATAAACATAAGGGGGGTAGAGTTTCCTTCTGATCTTATCGTTCTGGATTCTGAGGGGATAGATGTCATTCTGGGAATGAACTGGCTGAGCAAGTATCGAGGGGTTATTGATTGTGCTCAGAGGATCATCACAGTGAAGCATCCAGATGGCCCGGAGATTGTATATCAGGCACCGACGAAGATGATAGAAGAAGCCAGAGCATATGAGGCTGTCGTGGTACCTGATATCCGAGTTGTCAAGGAGTCCCTGATGTCTTCCAGAAAGTGCCAGGTATGCCACCTGATCGTGAGATTGAGTTCTCTATTGATTTAGTTCCTGGCACTGCACCTATATACAGGCGACCATATAGAATGGATGCCGAAAAGCTAGCTGAGCTGAAGACGCAGATCCAAGAGCAGTTAGAGAAGGGGCATATTCGTCCTAGTACATCCCCGTGGGGAGCCCCTGTGATCTTTGTTCCAAAGAAGGATGGAGGCCTACGGATGTGCGTTGATTACCGCGCATTGAATGAAGCTACCATCAAGAACAAGTACCCGATTCCTCGCATTGATGATCTGTTTGATCAGTTGAAGGGTGCTCATGTGTTCTCGAAGATTGACCTGCAAACAGGTTATAACCAGCTGAAGATTCGTGAAGCTGATATCCCGAAGACGGCATTCGTACTCGTTATGGGCTATATGAGTACACAGTGATGTCCTTCGGCTTGACTAATGCCCCAGCTTTCTTCATGTATCTGATGAACAAGGTCTTCATGGAGTTTTTAGATCTGTTCGTCGTGGTGTTCCTTGATGATATCCTGATATTCTCGAAGACTGAAGAAGAACATGAGAAGCATCTGAGGTTAGTGTTGCAGAAGCTCAGAGAGCATCAGTTGTATGCGAACTGAGCAAATGCGAGTTCTGGTTGAAGAAGGTTGCTTACTTGGGGCATATCATCTCAGAAGGTGGAGTATCTGTTGATCCAGGTAAGGTCCAGGATATATTGGACTGGAAGGTACCTGAGAGCGTCACTGAGATTCGGAGTTCCTCGGTATGGCGGGATACTATCGCAGATTCATTGAGGGATTCTCCAAGATCGTGAAGCCGATGACGAGACTGACTGAGAAGGGTGCCAAGTTTATATGGTCCCCTGAATGCCAGACTGGTTTCGAGGAGCTGAAAGCGAGATTGACCTCTGCTCCTATTCTTGTCATGCCAGATGTCCAGAAGAACTTCACGGTGTATTGTGATGCTTCGCGACAGGGTCTAGGATGTGTGCTTATGCAGGAAGGTCGTGTGATTGCTTATGCCTCGAGACAGCTCAGGAAGCATGAGCTGAATTACCCTACTCATGATCTAGAGTTGGCAGCTGTTGTTCATGCTCTGAAGATCTGGAGGCACTATCTGATGGGCAAGAAGACGGAGATATACACTGATCATAAGAGCTTGAAGTACATTTTCACCCAGCCAGATCTAAATCTTCGCCAACGGAGATGGCTCGAGTTGATCAAAGACTATGATCTGAGTATCAACTATCATCCAGGCAAGGCGAATGTTGTTGCAGATGCCTTGAGCAGGAAGGTCTACTGTAATGTGCTTGAGATCAAGGAGCAGCAGCCCGAGTTGCATGAGGAGTTTGTGAAGCTCAACCTGGGTATTCTTGGCCACACTGATGCAGTAGCCTTAGAGGTTGATTCGACACTTGAGCGTGATATCCGGGTAGGGCAGCTCACTGATGAGTATCTTCTGGAGATCAGACAGTCGATCAAGGAGGACAAAGCCCCAGGGTTCACAGAGGATGATCAGGGTGTCTTATGGTTCAGAGGCAGGATCTGTGTTCCAGATGTGAAGGCTATCAAGGAGTTGATCTGAGAGAAGCTCATGATTCAGCCTACTCTCTTCACCCAGGCAGTACCAAGATGTACCAGGATCTGAAGCAGTATTACTGGTGGTATGGGATGAAGAGGGAAGTAGCAGAGTATGTGGCTTTGTGTGACACATGTCAGAGGGTTAAGGCCCAACATCAGAGACCTGCTGGTTTGTTACAGCCTCTGCAGATTCCCGAGTGGAAATGGGAAGAGATCAGCATGGATTTCATCACTGGTTTGCCCAGGACACAGTCTGGATATGACTCCATCTGGGTCATAGTTGATCGGTTGACCAAGGTGGCTCACTTCATTCCGGTCAAGGAGACGTATCAGGGTCCGAAGCTGGCAGAGTTATACATGTCCCGCATTGTGTGCTTGCATGGTGTGCCGAAGATCATAGTATCTGACAGAGGTACACAGTTCACATCCAGATTCTGGAAGCGGTTGCATGAGTCTATGGACACTCGCCTCAGTTTCAGTTCGGCTTATCACCCTCAGACTGATGGTCAGACAGAGAGGGTGAATCAGATTCTGGAGGATATGTTGAGAGCCAGTGCGCTTCAGAACAGCCAGAGTTGGGATGTGAGTCTACCATATGCAGAGTTCTCATATAACAACAGCTATCAGGCCAGTCTGAAGATGTCACCTTTCGAGGCACTGTATGGCAGGAAGTGCAGAACTCCCCTGTTCTGGAATCAGGTTGGAGAAAGGAAGGTCTTTGGCCCTGAGTCTATAGAAGAAGCTGAAGAACAGGTCAGACAGATCAGAAGCAACCTGAAGACAGCTCAGACTAGACAGAAGAGCTATGCCGATGTCAGACGACGAGAGCTGGAGTTCCAGATCGGGGACTATGTCTATCTGAAGGTGTCACCTTTCAGAGGTCTCCGGAGGTTTAATGTCAAAGGGAAGTTATCTCCGAGATTCATTGGCCCTTTCAAGGTGATTGACAAGAAAGGCGCAGTTGCATATCAGCTGGAGTTGCCTGCACGTCTGGCAGGTATCCATAATGTATTCCATGTATCCCAGCTGAAGAGATGCCTCAGAGTTCCAGAGGAGCAGTTGCCACTGGAGGAGCTTGATCTGCGGGATGATTTGACTTTCTCTGAGCCGATCAAGATTCTGGACACGATGGAACGAGGTACTCGCAACAAGAGGATTAAGATCTGCAAGTTGCAATGGAAGCATTACTACTCCGAAGAAGAAGCCACATGGGAGAAAGAAGATGATCTTCGGGCAGATTTTCCTCATCTCTTCGCCGACTCTTCCTAATCTCGAGGACGAGATTCTTCTAAGGGGGGTAGGTTTGTAACACCCTGATTTAATTTTTCCCCAAATTTAATAAAAGGAATTAGAAATTAAATAGGTTGGCTAGTTTATTAGAGGAGGAAAATAAAATTTATTTCTCATTTTCATGTTGCATTCATGCCATTGCATATTTTTATCGAGTGGAAAATAATTTATTAAACCCGTATAGGGCGAATCGGATTTATTCTATTTAGAAAATAAATAAAAGGCTTATGAAATTTTACATAATCAAAGTCAAAGTTTATTTGCCAAAACCTAGGAAGATATTTTCAAAACTCTGCAAAGTTATTTGAGTTCAAACCGATTTGAAATTGGATTTCAAATTTTTTTGCAAAGGGAAAAGAAAAAGAAAACAAAAGGGCTCCCTCACCCTCTCTCCCCTTCGCGCCGGCCCGCCACCTCTTTCCGGCCCAGCCTGCCGAGCCCGGCCCCACTCCTCATCGCGGCCGCGCCCCGCTCCCTCTCCGCTCGGCCCATCCGCCGCACCGACCGCACCGCTCCGCTCCCCCTCTCCCTCCCGCGCGGCCCACAGCGCGCCGGCCCGTCCCCGTTTCCCTCTCGCGCCCCCACTTGTCAGTCGTCGTCCCCACCGACCCTCCCCGCCCTTCGCGCGGCAGCACGTGCGCCAGCCCTCCGCTCCCCACCCTCGCTCCCCCAGATCGACTCGCAGACCACCAGCCGCCACCCCTCCGTCTCACCCTACAAATAATCATCCTACCTCGACCTCGCACCGCCTCCGCTAAGCCCCCCATCGAACCCTAGCACCGTTCTCAGAGGCTCCCGAGCTAGTCTCCGCCACCCTCGCCATTGACAGGCTCTGTCCGAGCTCGCCACCGCGCAGGAAGCCACCACCGGCCCTCGTTTGCCCCTCCTTCGTTTCGCGATCACACACCGCGTCCGAAGGTCTACCCCGAAGTGAATCGGAGCGGGAGCACTGCGTCCGCGACCGCGCCGGAGCTCCGTCCGCAACACACGCGCCGCCACCGTCGTCCTCCCTCTCCAGTCCACGGTCGGCGACACCAACTCCTCCGACGGAACCCGCGGTGAGCTTCCCAATCGACCCCCACCTTTCCCCGTAGTCCTATCGGCCTCTAGCGTTTTCCCGGGCGAGCTCCGCGAGTCACTCATGGCGCCGCCATGTTCGCGCTCGGCTCCGGCCGCCTTCGGGATGAATCCAACGCAACCAACCTCTTTTCCGAGTCCGTGGTAAGGTTTCCGCTCGATCCCGCCATTTCCCTCGGCCGCTACTGCTGCCTTCTAGCCCCTCCCCGATCATTCTCCCATGGCGCCCCAGCGAGGCCCGAGCGCCGCCGTGTCCTCTGGCACCGGCCGGCGAGCCAACCCTCCCTTTTCCTTTCCAGCCGTCCGATCCAAAACCGATGTCCCAGATTAGATTAGATCTCGAACCGGTATGCACCTGGTTCACCGGTGCCGTGGACGCAGTCCACTCACGCCGCGTCAGCGGTCCACGGAGCACGTGGCACACCAACCCAATCATCACGCGTGACACGCGGCACAACGTGGCGTCCACGCAAGCACGCACGCGCCGGTTATGGTGGTTTTGCAGAAAACCCCTCCACGTTTTTAGAAACCAACCCGCGATCCAGATCCACTGTTCCCTGAGTCTAGGTTTTCTTTCGGCTTAGCCCCTGCACTTCTTAGAAAACGAGGCGCAGTCCTCTGCACAGCCGCTTTCCCCGATCTAATCTCAGCCATCCATCCAGCGATCAACGGCTGACACTCGACCACACCCCTTCGCCGGTGCCATTTTGAAAGAGTCCTCTACCTTTTTCGTAATCAACCCGCGGTCCAGTCGCCATGTGCGCTGATCTGCGAATTCTTCCGATCTAACCCCTCATCTTTCGGATAAATGAGGCCCGGTCCAGGTGACTTTTAAATTCAGATTGTATTTATTTAGAATACGAAAATGAGTTCAATCTATTTACAGAACTGCCACTCAGATTCAAACGCTTATAACTTTTGCGTTTTAACTCCGATTCGACCCGTTCAACTTGCGTTAGTTTCATAATTTCGTTCTCTACGCAGTAGATCTATTTTTTACTGTTTTCATACTGTTTGTTGTACTGTTATTCATTTCGCTTTGTATGTGCCATGTATGTTGATTGGGCCAGAGAGTGCGGAGTTCGAGGACGCTCCAGACCATCCTTGCGACCCAGTTGATTCGACCCAGTCCGAAGGCAAGTGTTCTTGAACATCTTGCACCTACTTTATTTTATCTTTGGTACTAGAATAGTTAGATCTTGTAGATGCATGCTTGTCATTAATTTGAATCCCATGTTAGGGTTTACTAGAATTTGTTTATATTATCCTTGTCGCCTGTTTTGGGGTGTTCGGGTAGGTGTCTTGCTTAGCCCTGCAGTCATGGTTGGGATGGGAGTTAAAATGTTTATAATCTTGATTAATGAAATATGAAACGAATGTGGACATGGTAATTTTGTAGTAACATGGTTATTAGGTAAATCCGGCAGGATGGACCCGTATTGGTGGTTTTGTGCCGTGGGACTCGGCAGCTGCTTCTGGTTTTTGGTTCGGGGTTCGTGCTAGACATATCCTGCCTGGATCCCTAGGACCCGGTTCTCAGAGCATGTAACCCGGCTTGACAGCGCAACCATGAGATCTGGATGGGCTGGACCTGGCTAATTAACTAGTTACCGCTAAGTTGAGGGTCCACACGGGGTTTTGTTTTAGTGGCTCACGAGGGGGCCCTGGGGGTCGTAGACCTTTGTACGGGGTGAAACCTTAGAGGTACGTGTGGAACGGACTTGGAGGGGCTTTGTAAAGGCCTTGCAGTGCAACCCGCTATGCACCTCGGCAGTGTTTAACGTGACGGGATCTGCACGACTCATGGGTAACGATGTGCAACCTCTGCAGAGTGTAAAACTGATATATCAGCCGTGCTCACGGTCACGAGCGGCTTGGACTTCTTTGAGATTAGTTGGTTACTGGTTGGTTTGGGTTCGGGTCATCTGATGGACTTCAGGTGCGGTTGTCTGATGGACTTCAGGTGTTGGTTGCTCGGTGCGACTCCGAGTGTGGTTTGCTCGGTGCGACTCCGAGTGTGGTTACTTTTCTACAGAGTCTGTCTATAACCTAGTAAATAGGTTGCATAGGATTAATAGGGTGTGTCGCTTTAGGCGCTTGAGTCAAACAAAGTCAGCCTACTTTGTTATAAGCTCATAAGCATATATTTCCTACACTTGCGGAGTACATTTCGATGTACTCACCCTTCCTCTTTGTCCCCCCTGCTACCCCACCCAGACGCTGGAGACTACGTCTACGAGGAGCCGGAGTATCCAGAAGACGGAGGCTACGACCCTGACGACCTGTACTAGGATGGCGCTACCCCCGGTCGACCTTCCTGTGGAGTGGAGTCCAGATCTTCCGCATCTTCGTCAGAGTTTACCTTAGAGTTAGTTTCATGAGAGACTGTACTTTTTATTTCAGACCCGAGGGTCATTTATGTCATAAAGTTCGATATTATTAATAAAGCATTGTTTTGATATTTACTATGATGTGGATATATGTATGAAAATTGATCCTGGCATACATATATTGTGCTCCAATTTTGTTCTTAAAATTGGGGTGTCACAGGACCTCAAGCGGGAGCTTTCGCAGCTGCGAAATGCTCAGGCCGAGAAAGATGAAGTTCTGAAGACGTCTGCCGAGGAGGCTGTCTCCCGCCTTCCTCCGCGAATGCCTTCGTAGCATTGGCGTCGAAACGGATGGTCCTTCGGATGAACTGCTAACGGCCTTATCCGCTGGCTTCGTTCCGAATGGAGTCACTTGAAAACCACATGGCTCTGGGCCGAGACTACCCGCCGTCACCGGTATCAAGGCGATCGGCCACAGCCTGGTCGACGTCGGATGCTCCCACATCGCTGACCTTCCGGTCAGAGAGGTGGATTATTATTGGCGAACCCCGGAGGCAACGAAAGCTCTGGGCAAAAGATTTTTTGAAGAATTCTGGCTTGCGGGTGGGAACGACATGTCACTGATGCAGTCCGCCGTGGGTCGCGGAAAGGTATTTTCTTCCTTTTGCTAGAGCTATCGCTTTACTTCCCTGCTGGCTATTGCTTTTTTATGCGGTGCCTTGTGGCTTGAGTAGTGAATTTTCTGGGCTGTCGCTTTGTTATGCAGACTCCTGAGGAGAAAACGCGCATTCGGCAGTTATTTTCGGAGTATATTTCCGAAAAACGGGCGTGCGAAACCGAGCCAGAAGACGAGGCGAGTCCGCCCGAGCCGAATGACGGGGCACCCAAAAGCTCGGCCGCCGCTGCTGCCCGCGACGCGAACGCCCCCCAAGATGCAGCGGTAGACGAGTGACCTTTTTAGGGCCCGGTTTTAATGTGTTGGCAACTTGTTGTTCTGGACCTCGTGTAATGTTTTGGAACTTAAATTCGGATGTTGTATCTTGAACAGGGCGCGGATGTGGGAACGCCGGACGTTCTCGACATCTGCCCGTTAATGATTAGATCTGGCGGTATCTGTGTTGGTGGTGATTTGTGGAGGAGCTATCGCTCTAGATATCCGATGGCGTCGCTTTCGGCTTACATGAGAAAACGTGCTAAAAAGCTTAGACGCACGGAAGAAAGATTACGAGCTTTTTATGAAAGCTTCGACCCGCGCGAACTTGAGTCGAGGCGAATGAAGTGTGGAGCTTCGCGCGCGCCACCAGGCTTCGAGGGTGCCACATTCGTTAAGTTGGAGCCCGAAGATGCCGTGCCTTCGCCGGACGAAAGGCGCTATAGCATTTTCCTTGGCCGCGAAAATAGTTCACGGCCCTGAATTAAAATGTACAACGTTTATCTTAAGCCCGGTGTAATGAAAAGTGTCGCAGTGTGTTTCTACTACTCCTTTCGGTTTATCGTTATTTGCGAATGTGCGATTTTTTTGTTATTTCGCTTGACGGATGAAGTTCTTTTGCCGAATGATTTAGCTGTTGTCGCTTTACTAGTTCGCGCGATAGTGCTTTTTGGTTTTGGGTACTCTTTGCCGATAGATTGAACGCGTCCGCTCCCGAATACTTAGGCGAGGGTTGTTGTCATTTGCGCGTAGTAGCTTTCGGTGCGAGCCCCTCGGCCGGTAGTAAAGACACGCCCATCCCCACACACTTATGTGAGGGGCGTAAGCATTCGCGCGAGGTAGCTTTCGGTGCGAGACCCTCGACCGGTAGTAAAGACGCGGCCGCCCCCACACACTTATGGGAGGGGCGTAAGCATTCACGCGAGGGAGTTTTCGGAGGGTGCCCCTCGGCCGGTAGTGAAGACGCGCCCGCCCCCACATACTTATGCGAGGGGCAGAAGCATTCGCGCGAGGGAGCTTTCGGTGTGAGCCCCTCGACTGGTAGCAAAGACGCGCCCGCCCCCACACACTTATGCGAGGGGCGGAAGCGTTCGCGCGAGGGAGCTTTCGGTGCGAGCCCCTCGGCCGATAGCAAAGACGCGCCCGCCCCCACTCACTTAGGCAAGGGGCGGTAGCCTTCGCGCGAGGGAGCTTTCAAGGCGAGCCCCTCGGCCGATAGCAAAGACGCGCCCGCCCCCACTCACTTAGGCGAGGGGCGGTAGCCTTCGCGCGAGGGAGCTTTCGGTGCGAGCCCCTCGGCCGATAGCAAAGACGCGCCCGCCCCCACTCACTTAGGCGAGGGGCGGTAGCATTCGCGTGGGGGAGCTTTTGGTGCGAGCCCCTCGGCCGATAGCAAAGACGTGCCCGCCCCCACTCACTTAGGCGAGGGGCGGTAGCATTCACGCGAGGGAGCTTTCGGTGCGAGCCCCTCGGCCGATAGCAAAGACGCGCCCGCCCCCACTCACTTAGGCGAGGGGCGGTAGCATTCGCGCGAGGGAGCTTTCGGTGCGAGCCCCTCGGTCGATAGCAAAGACGCGCCGCCCCCACTCACTTAGGCGAGGGGCGGTAGCATTCGCGCGAGGGAGCTTTCGTGCGAGCCCCTCGGCCGATAGCAAAGACGCGCCCGCCCCCACTCACTTAGGCGAGGGGCGGCAGCATTCGCGCGAGGGAGCTTTCGGTGCGAGCCCCTCGGCCGATAGCAAAGACGCGCCCGCCCCCACTCACTTAGGCGAGGGGCGGTAGCGTTCGCGCGAGGGAGCTTTCGGTGCGAGCCCCGTTTTGTCGGGGGGTCAGTTTTCACATAGCCCGCAGGCTTTCGTTCCGCCCTCTCGTTTTGTCGGAGGGTCGGTTTTCATATAGCCCGCAGGCTTTCGTTCCGCCTCTCGTTTTGTCGAAGGGTCGGTTTTCATATAGCCGCCGCAGCTTTCGTTCCGCCCTCTCGTTTTGTCGGAGGGTCGGTTTTCATATAGCCCGCAGGCTTTCGTTCCGCCCCTCTCGTTTTGTCGGAGGTCGGTTTTCATATAGCCTAGCCCGCAGGCTTTCGTTCCGCCCTCTCATTTTGTCGGAGGGTCGGTTTTCATATAGCCCGCAGGCTTTCGTTCCGCCCTCTCGTTTTGTCAGAGGGTCGGTTTTCATATAGCCCGCAGGCTTTCGTTCCGCCCTCTCGTTTTGTCGGAGGGTCGGTTTTCATATAGCCCGCAGGCTTTCGTTCCGCCCTCTCGTTTTGTCGGAGGGTCGGTTTTCACATATAGCCCGCAGGCTTTCTGTGGCAGAACCGCCTAAGTTAAGTGGCCCACATGCACCCATCATTGTCTCAAAGACCTTTGATCGACATGCATGAGTTCCAAATGACTTAAGGGATCTGTCGGGTGTCCTCGGGAAACCCGAATCATCCACGTTTATCTTTCTTCCAGGATATTCCTTTGTCCAGCATCACAGTATTACAACAATTTTATAGATACGAGAAATATCAGAGTAAAGCGGAAAGATTATACCATATAGATAAAAACTTAAGTGTTAAGTTTACAAACCATAGGTACATAATATTTCATAAAAGTTCGGAACTTTATATTATACATAAACCATCAATGAAACACTTGCCCAAGTTACTCATCCACATCATCATCACTCTCCTCCACGAGAGTGAAGAAACACTGGCCATCAAAAGGATGATCGACTGGCTCACCTGCAACAAGGTTAACAAACCCTGAGTACAAAAGTACTCAACAAGACTTAACCGACTAGAAAGAGAAGAAGACTCAGGTATGCTGGCTAAAGGGATTCAAGGTAAGGCTTTAGCAAGAACAAAGCTTTTTCTTTTGCATAAAAGCTTACTAGAGTACTCCTATATCCAAATTTTATTCACAATTCATATTCAAGATTTCCTAAGGATTTTTCAAACATTTAAAACATATCTTTGATCAAAGTCCTTTTCTCTCAAGATTCATTCTTTACTACGGTGCAGGTCAGTGGATTGAGGCTCCATATCCGAGGAAACACGGCGATTCGAATCGATTATACCCAGCTGGGATTCAGTACCACACGATATATGTAGAACTTAATCTTGCATATATCAACCCTTAGTATAGATCCTCCTATACAAGAACGGGTCCAGCGTCACCCGAGAGTACAGTACACCTCGAACCCGACTATCTCATAGCCCCGAGGGTACACGCTACTCCCCGCCATCTCTCCACTCCCAGTACGCGGTTATCCGTTCTCAGTATTGGAATAGCTATAGACCAGGCTTACCATTGTATGTGGGCTGTACTCAAAAGTCTCAATCTACAGGCAGCCAACAACGGTAAGGTCCTATGTAGAATAGCGTTACATCAAGACTCCTCTCTTGATGTAAGCTACCATAGAGATTTTACCAACATCAAAAATATAACCACATTGTCGGGAAATTGAGAAAGCAAGTCTAAGCATTTCTACTGTTTGTGTAAAACAGGTATCAGGGTTTGGTATAACAACAAGGTAAAACATGCATCAACAGGTTTAAAACATTTATTTGATAAACATCTAATGCATCAGGTTATAAAGAAAAGTGTAATTGCGAAATTCAAGGGATTGGTTTAATGCACCGGGGCTTGCCTTGAAAAACAGCGAAGTCCGGCAACTCAGACGAGACGGGAAGATCTACACCCTCAGAAGAAATCCACTGAGAAACAGGCTCTTCCGGAACGGAGTCTACACGAATAAATGCATATGCATGATCAATGAGATGCTTTGACATGAACATAACAAAGATGAAAATTTTCCAAGCTATAAACAATTACTTGAGTACAACTTTCCTTCATGAAAAGGAAAGAAACTAACTTGATTAACAAACTTTAAATCTACTAAGCTTTCTTATCATTACATAAAGCAAGACTACATAATCAATTAATGACAAAGGATAATTAACACATAGAAAACCTTAACCAGGGAGCATTTCATGCTAGGTTCCCATTGGTTGTCAAACAAACCCAAATCACAAAAACCTAAATGACTAGTCTTTTCTATTTATTTTTATAAGCCTATAAATAGCTTTTACTTATAAAACAATTATATTAATTCAAACAGAGATGAAATTAACTATAAGGGTAGATATGACCAAAATAAACTTGCATTTCAAATTTCATGATTTTTGGACAAACACAGAAAATTACATAAATCATCAAAGTTGCATTTATTAATTAAAGTACAGATTTAAAGACTATAGCAAAAGTACTCAAAACACAATTTCATAATTTTTATATTAGCACAGACACAACATTAGATCATCCATGTCAAATTTCATAATTTATAGAGCTATAGAAAATTATAGCAAAAATAACAAAACTGATTACTGTGGCATAAAAACAGAAAAGAAAAACTTGAATGAACCCAAACTGGGCTTTCGGCCCAAGCCAACTCGGCCCAACGTGGCGCGAGCGCACGGCGGTGATTGCGGGTGCGTTCGCTCGAGGCTCGGCGCGAGCGAGACACGCCGCGAGGTTCGCTCGAGGCCTGGCTCCCGCGAGACAGCGCCCGAGGGTCCGCTCGAGCGCTATCTCGACGAGACGACAAACACCAGACGCCCGTCCGAGTCCTACTCCTCTCCGGCTCGGGCGAGGCGGAAAAAGCTCGTCCGTCCGAGCCTAGCTCGGGGAAGGGTGGAACAACGGTGAACACGTTCGCCCGAGGCTTGGCTCGAGCGAAGTGGAGGAGACGCCTGCTCGAGGCATAGCTCGAGACGGGAGACACGTGTCCACATGTCCGCTCGAGACCTGGCTCGAGCGAGACGGTGTGCCCTGCAACTTTGCAGAAAAACCCTTCGGCTTTGAGGAAACTAACCCATAGTCCAGCGCACTATTCACATGAGTCTATGACTTACAACTAACAACCTAACACCCCAAGAAACCTTTACCGCCTTTACACCCCGACACTCCCCGCCCCATGGCCGGCGCGCACGGCGGCGCACAGAGCGGCGGCGCTCCTTACGCCGGCCAACTCCGGCCGGTAGAGACCTAACGGAGCGAGCATCACCACCGCCAGGGCACCCCGACCGCGCCGATAGAGCCTCTAACCCTAAACGCTACTGCCCCGGCGAGGTCTGGCCACGCACGGCGGCGAACCGAACCGTGGCGGATCTGTTCCGGCGAACTCAGGCCGGTAGCAGTAGAACGGAGGGGCTAGAAGATCCAGTAGCTCACCCCTGAAGACGATGGTGCGGATGGTTTGGATGGAGCAAGCTCGGAAGATAGACGACCACGGTGCAGCGGCGATCGGCGGAGAACTCCGGTGAAAATGGCGCTGTTCCGGCGAGACCTGGGCATTAGACATGGAACCATCGAGCCGATGAGTTCACAGGGATCACGGTGAAGCAATAACACAAGAGAAAGTGGTCGAACAGATGCTCGGTTGAGCTGACCACTGCGACCGAGCTCAGCCGAGCTCAGCGGCGATTTCAGGCCGGCGGAGAGGATTCCGGCGAGTGCGAGCTCTCTGAGGTGTTAGAGATGGAGAGGTAAAGTCCGGGAGGTACGCAGGGTAACAAGATACTTATAGGTGCGGTGAATTGGGATGAGATCAAGCAGAGACGGTCAATTTTGGATTGGGATCAAGATGGTGCCCGTCGGTGCACCGGTGGCAAACGGCGACGGCGAGCGCAGGAGGAGATGCCACGACGAGAGAGAGCTGGCCAGCAGGTGCGCAACCTTGCCACGGTCACGGTCATGTGCGGTTTCGGGAGAGATCGGCGTCCACGCGCGCGCTCGGGTGACCAACAGATCACCCCCTCCCTGCCGCCATGAACAGGGACAAGAACATATCCTCTCCCTTTCCCTTTCTACCCTTCTCTAATTTAAAATTACTTTAAAATTTTGAATAGAAGTTGAAAATATTCCAAAATATCAAATGCTCAGAATTTCAAACTGAACATCTTTTATTTTTGCAACACACCCCAAATTTGACTTGCATTTTGAATTTGAGTTGAATTTGCAAAAAGGGATAAGAAGGACAAAATAGAACTTTCACCAATACTGTTGATTTTGTATGAACACTTGAAAAACTTTACACATCAAAGTTGTTCCTTAACAGAAAAGAGAACAACTTTGCTTTTTGAAACATACCCAAATTCTTTTTAGATTTTAATCTATAGAAAAGGGAACAAAATAGGATTTTGGGATTATATAAACTATTTAAATGAATTTTAAACCAAAACTGAATTATATCTCATTAATGACTTGAATCAAGGTCCAAATACACCCTTGAGATATAAAACAAAGTTTGATCCAAAATTCACTGCCATATAAGAAATTACCTTAATACCCTTATACACAAACAAACACTAACCATTATCATGAAAGCATAATTTAGAGATCAACTTAAGCACTCTTTATCAACTAAGCATAAGCATCAAATGATAAACTTGTTTTAGTGAATGCAATACCAGATTATCACTTAAATGAAATGCCAATGCATATGATGTCATGTCAGGTTTTAGTTTGCTTAACACCGGAGTGTTACAGCTCCTTCCCCCTTAAAGAAATCTCGTCCCGAGATTTAACCTGAAGGCTAACTAATGGAAAAAGAAATGTGTCAAGCACTTTTAATTAACTATTACATAGAGCAGGGGATAGGTCATCATACTGTGACTTACAAGAACTAGACAGAAGATAGAAACTCAGGAAAACTATCTAAGAGAAACTCTTCTGACTCCCACGTGGCTTCATCTTCTGTATGCTGACTCCATTGAACCTTGTAAAACCTAACAGTCTTTCTTCGAGTGACTCGATCTTTCTGGTCAAGAACCTTGACAGGATACTCTGTGTATGTCAAATCAGGTTCTAACTCAATTTCTTCCATATGAATGACATGATCAGGCACTTGAAGACATTTCTTTAACTGAGAAACGTGGAACACATTGTGAACTGCTGACAAATGTGATGGCAAATCAAGACGATATGCCACTTTTCCACATCTTCCAAGAATCTGATATGGACCTATATATCGAGGTGCTAACTTTCCTTTGATTCCAAAACGAGTGACTCCTTTCATTGGTGACACTTTGAGATAGACAAAATCTCCAACCTTAAAAGTAAGAGACCGACGTCTCTTATCAGCATAACTCTTTTGTCTGGATTGTGCTTTCTTCATGTTATCCTGAATTAACTTGACTTTTTCTTCAGATTCTCTGACTAAGTCAACTCCAAACAAACTATGCTCTCCAGGTTCCGACCAATTCAAAGGTGTTCTACACCTTCTACCATACAGAGCTTCAAATGGTGCCATCTTAATACTTTCTTGATAACTGTTGTTGTAAGAGAATTCTGCTAACGGTAAACATTCATCCCATTTCTCTGAATAACTAAGCACACAAGATCTTAACATGTCTTCTAAAATCTGATTAACTCTTTCAGTTTGACCCCCTGTCTGCGGATGATAAGCTGTGCTATGTAGAAGTTTAGTACCCAAGGATTGATGTAAACGTCTCCAGAAAACATTAACAAACTGTGTTCCTCTATCTGACACAATAGTCTTTGGAACACCATGCAAACTCACAATTCTGTCAACATAAATCTTGGCATAGCTAGATGCAGGATACGCGGTCTTAACTGGTATGAAATGTGCTGATTTGGTTAGACGATCAACAATAACCCATATGGAATCAAATCCTTTTGAGGTCTTTGGTAAACCCACTATAAAATCCATGCTAATGTCATCCCATTCTCAGATGGAATCGACAAAGGTTGTAACTCTCCAGCTGACCTAAGATGAACTGCCTTCACTTTTCGACAAATGTCACATCTGGCTACATAACTGGCAATCTCAAGTTTCATCTTAGTCCACCAGAATCTTTGTTTCAGATCCTGATACATTTTGTTGCTGCCTGGATGTACTGTTAATCTGGTTGCATGTGCTTCATCAAGTATCTGTTTTCTGAGCTCAGGAACCTTCGGAACTACTAACCGATTCTTGAACCAATTTACTCCGGATTCATCTATAGTGAAATCAGAATTTTGCTCACACTGAATCTTCTTTTTCAAATGGATCATTCCCTTGCTTTCTTTCTGAGCTGCAACGATCTGATCTTTTATAGATGACTGAACTATTATATTTGCAAGATTTCCTTGTGAAACCATCTCGAGATGTAATTTCTCAAACTCATGACACAAAGTAAGATCTATTGACTTGACTTTCAAGCAATTGCAATGACTCTTTCGACTGAGTGCATCTGCTACTACATTAGCTTTGCCTGGATGATAGTGTACCTCAATATCATAATCTTTTATCAATTCTAACCATCTCCTTTGTCGCATATTCAACTCAGACTGAGTAAAAATATATTTCAAGCTCTTATGATCAGTGTATATGTGACACATGTTTCCCAACAGATAATGTCGCCAGATCTTCAGAGCATGAACTACAGCTGCCAATTCTAAGTCATGTGTAGGATAATGCTCTTCATGCTGTTTAAGTTGTCGTGACGCATAAGCAATAACTCTACCTTCTTGCATCAGTACACACCCAATTCCCTTGCCTGAGGCATCACAATAAACATCAAAGGATTTCTCAATGTCTGGTTGGGCTAACACTGGAGCAGTTGTCAACAACTTTTTCAGAGTTTGGAAAGCTTCTTCACATTCAGATGACCACACAAACTTAGTGTCATTCTTCAATAATGTTGTCATTGGTTTAGAGATCTTGGAGAAGTCAGGGATAAATCTACGATAATACCCTGCTAATCCTAAGAAACTCCGAACTTGATGCACTGAAATTGGTGACTTCCAGTCAAGAACTTCTTGAACTTTGCTTGGATCCACTGCAACACCCTTCTGATGATAGGATATGACCCAAAAACTGAACTTCATCTATCCAGAACTCACACTTACTAAACTTAGCATATAACTGATGTTCTCTCAGACGAGTCAACACTATTCTGAGATGTTCTGCATGTTCTTCTTTGGTTTTGGAATAGATGAGAATGTCATCAATAAACACAACCACGAACTTATCCAGTTCTGGCATAAACACTGAGTTCATCAAGTACATGAAATGTGCTGGGGCATTAGTTAGACCAAAGGACATGACTAGATATTCATACAGACCATATCTGGTAGTGAATGCTGTTTTAGGTATATCCTGTGGCTTAATCTTGATCTGATGATATCCTGATCTCAAATCTATCTTCGAGAATACTTTTGCACCGGCAAGTTGATCAAAGAGTAGATCAATGCGGGGCAAAGGATACTTGTTCTTGATTGTTACCTCATTCAAAGGACGATAGTCAACACATAACCTCAAAGTTTTATCCTTTTTCTTCACAAAGATTGCTGGGCAACCCCATGGTGATGAACTAGGTCGAATGAAACCTTTATCTAGCAATTCTTGCAACTGGGTTTTCAATTCTGCTAACTCTTTTGGTGGCATTCTATAGGCTCTTCTGGATATAGGGGTATGTTCCTGGTTTGAGTTCTATTTCAAACTCCACATTACGATCAGGTTGTTGTAAACCAGGTAAATCTTTCCGGAAAAACATCTGGAAACTCACAGACTACTGGAATGTCCTTAACTGCCTTGACAAAAGTAGCATATACTTTCTCAACTGCTCTCTTAAGAGTAGGAAGATGGATGAGAAGTTGAGATTTGCTATTAGGTAAGTTGAGCTTAACTGTTCTATTCAGGGTGTCTATTACTGCACCTCTCTGGCTCATCCAGTTCATACCCAGATCACATCTATACTTGGATCTTTTAAAACTATCATAGAGGTTGGAAATATATATCCACCCAGATCTATAGGTACCTGATGTACCATTTCCTTAGTACACAGTCGACCCCCTGGTGACTGTATAAAACTCAGCTTTGGTTTCACCAATAAGTATGTTATGCTTTTCCGCAAATGCTTTATTCATGAAAGTATGTGATGCACCAGAATCAAAAAGTATAACTGCTGAATGCTGAGCAACAGGGAACATACCAAGCATGACAGGTTCTCCTTCAGGAATGGCTTCAATTTGAGTATGATAAACCTTGCCTGTCTTTTGAGTACCCTTACTCTTCTGAGTGTTCTGTGCATTCCCCTTATTCTGGTTCACTTGCGGATTTCCCACTGTTCTTGGCACATTAGCATTAGGAACATTCTGCTTTGGATATGGACAATCACGAGAGAAATGTCCAGCCTTTCCACAGTTGAAGCAGGATAAATGGTAGTTTGTGGCACTGGTGGACGATTGACAATAACATTCGGCTGCCGTTGAACATTGAAAGGCATAGCAGGTCTTGTAAAGGTCCTCTGAAAATTCTGCTGCTGAGGTGGACGATACTGTGGACGATAAGAGGGACGGAACTGCTGAGCTGGATGATACACAAGTCTCTGACGCTTCTTGTTGCCGCCAGATGATCCAGATCCTGACACAATTCCCTTCTTCTTCTTGGCCTCTTTATGCTTGCGGTTCTTATCTTCACTGGATATAGCAACATTCACGACTTCATGATAAGACAGATTACCACAAGTTGTCATCATAGATTGCAGCTTTGTATTCAACCCTCTCATGAAACATGCCTTCTTTTTGGCATCAGTGTTGACCTGATCAATAGCATACTGCGATAAATGATTGAACTTCCCAATATACTGCATAACTGGTTCATCTCCCTGACGTAGAGCTAAAAACTCTTCAAGCTTCATGTTCATAACCCCATCTGGAATATAATGAGCTCTGAAAGCTTCCTTGAATTCAACCCAAGTGATTCGGCGTCCGACTGGTTGTATAGCTAAAAGATTTGCCCACCACACACCTGCGGCCCCTCGAAGTTGCTGTGCTGCAAAAGCGGGTTTCTGAACCTCAGTGCAGTTGATAAGACTGAACTTTTGTTCCAGGGTACGTAGCCAGTCATCAGCTTCAAGAGGCTCGTCAGCTTTGGTGAAGACTGGAGGACGAGTATCTGTGAAATCAACATATGTTGCCTCCTCTCTATGGTTACGACACGACCATATTGACCAGCATTCTGGTTCTGAACTAACAGAGTTGTTGTATTGACTAATGCTGCAATCGCTTCAGCCAACGTAGGTGGAACTGGTGGTGCGTTAGGGATATCATCCCCATCACGAGAAGAACTAGCTCCACGATTGTTAACAGGCATCTGTTTAAAACAAACCATACCATACCTTAATAACAGTCATATATAACCATTATACACCATATCATGCATAACATGTTTCAACTTATTTATTAAACAAGTCCGCTCTAGGGCAGGACTACTGAAAACACTATCTTACATAACTGATCATATCAGAAAAAGTTTTTCTGACTAACTAAGTTACAAAGTCAGAAAAGATCACGCTATGATACATCTCATGTTTCTGGTTTTATTACTCTCCTTCAGAGACAAGCTCATACTCCACAGGCTCTACTTCCTCATCTTCTTCTTCCTCTTCTTCTTCTTCTGCTTCCTCATTTGCAGTAGTTGGTGGCGTAGCAGGTTCTGGCTATAAGCGTGCTGTCAACTCCTCCACGTGCCTGTGTAACTCAACATGATGTGCTTCCATAAGGTTTTGATTATCTCTCATGACATCAACTCGGGCTCGGGCCCGATTCCTCTGCTCGACAGCCTTCCTCCACTTACACTCATACTCCTGGTGCTGCTCGTGATGATACTGCAACTGTTCATTTAGCTCTTCTCTCTCTCTAGAACCTCTCATCCTCTCACCATTTGCTCTTGCCAACTCCATGTATAAGCGGTCTACTTCCGCCTGAAGTTGTGATGTAGCGCTGTTGCTACTTTCACCTTCTTCATAAGTAACCTCGGGTTGGTTACTTCCTACACTTTCATCCTCTCTTGGGGCAAGAACATGCCGAGGAACACCACGTGGTCCGGTACACTTGCGTGCAGTCTGCCTGGTACGGGCCATCAGCTAAAATATATTTTGAATTTTAGAACTATATAAGTTCCAGGATTAAGAAACAGAGTTTTTAGAATTAAACAACATACTAACTCTACTCTTACTTAGATAAACCTCTAAGAGGGAAAGTTAATTACAGGTTGATAGTCATGATGCATGAACGAACTTACGAACAAAACTTTAAACAAACAATTAATCACATAAACTAGCCACTCAACATATAAGTGGATAAATTTTCCTTTTATAAATAGGGCAATATAATAACATTGTTCCTTAGATTATACATATCACCTTAGCTATGCTAAGAACATATTCCTTTGAATTAAAAATTAGGTCTAAAGAAAGAATTAGGACAAGTCAGAAGCATAAGAAAAGTCTAGAAGCAACTTGGACTCAAATTACTTCAAAATTTAGTTTGACTCAAAACTTTTGAAGTTTTCAAAAATGAATACTGTTATACTTTCTAAAGGAATAAGCTCTGATACCAGTCTGTGGCAGAACCGCCTAAGTTAAGTGGCCCACATGCACCCATCATTGTCTCAAAGACCTTTGATCGACATGCATGAGTTCCAAATGACTTAAGGGATCTGTCGGGTGTCCTCGGGAAACCCGAATCATCCACGTTTATCTTTCTTCCAGGATATTCCTTTGTCCAGCATCACAGTATTACAACAATTTTATAGATACGAGAAATATCAGAGTAAAGCGGAAAGATTATACCATATAGATAAAAACTTAAGTGTAAGTTTACAAACCATAGGTACATAATATTTCATAAAAGTTCGGAACTTTATATTATACATAAACCATCAATGAAACACTTGCCCAAGGTTACTCATCCACATCATCATCACTCTCCTCCACGAGGAGTGAAAACACTGGCCATCAAAAGGATGATCGACTGGCTCACCTGCAACAAGGGTTAACAAACCCTGAGTACAAAAGTACTCAACAAGACTTAACCGACTAGAAAAGAGAAGAAGACTCAGGTATGCTGGCTAAAGGGATTCAAGGTAAGGCTTTAGCAAGAACAAAGCTTTTTCTTTTGCATAAAAGCTTACTAGAGTAACTCCTATATCCAAAAATTTTATTCACAATTCATATTCAAGATTTCCTAAGGATTTTTCAAACATTTAAAACATATCTTTGATCAAAGTCCTTTTCTCAAGATTCATTCTTTACTACGGTGCAGGTCAGTGGATTGAGGCTCCATATCCGAGGAAACACGGCGATTCGAATCGATTATACCCAGCTGGGGATTCAGTACCACACGATATATGTAGAACTTAATCTTGCATATATCAACCCTTAGTATAGATCCTCCTATACAAGAACGGGTCCAGCGTCACCCGAGAGTACAGTACACCTCGAACCCGACTATCTCATAGCCCCGAGGGTACACGCTACTCCCGCCATCTCTCCACTCCCAGTACGCGGTTATCCGTTCTCAGTATTGGAATAGCTATAGACCAGGCTTACCATTGTATGTGGGCTGTACTCAAAAGTCTCAATCTAGCAGGCCAACAACGGTAAGGTCCTATGTAGAATAGCGTTACATCAAGACTCCTCTCTTGATGTAAGCTACCATAGAGATTTTACCAACATCAAAAATATAACCACATTGTCGGGAAAATTGAGAAAGCAAGTCTAAGCATTTCTACTGTTTGTGTAAACAGGTATCAGGGTTTGGTATAACAACAAGGTAAAACATGCATCAACAGGTTTAAAACATTTATTTGATAAACATCTAATGCATCAGGTTATAAAGAAAAGTGTAATTGCGAAATTCAAGGGATTGGTTTAAATGCACCGGGGCTTGCCTTGAAAAACAGCGAAGTCCGGCAACTCAGACGAGACGGGAAGATCTACACCCTCAGAAGAAATCCACTGAGAAACAGGCTCTTCCGGAACGGAGTCTACACGAATAAATGCATATGCATGATCAATGAGATGCTTTGACATGAACATAACAAAGATGAAACTTTTCCAAGCTATAAACAATTACTTGAGTACAACTTTCCTTCATGAAAAGGAAAGAAACTAACTTGATTAACAAACCTTTAAATCTACTAAGCATTTCTTATCATTAACATAAAGCAAGACTACATAATCAATTAATGACAAAGGATAATTAACACATAGAAAACCTTAACAGGGAGCATTTCATGCTAGGTTCCCATTGGTTGTCAAACAAACCCAAAATCACAAAAACCTAAATGACTAGTCTTTTCTATTTTTTTTATAAGCCTATAAATAGCTTTTACTTATAAAACAATTATATTAATTCAAACAGAGATGAAATTAACTATAAGGGTAGATATGACCAAATAAACTTGCATTTCAAATTTCATGATTTTTGGACAAACACAGAAAATTACATAAATCATCAAAGTTGCATTTATTAATTAAAGTACAGATTTAAAGACTATAGCAAAAGTACTCAAAACACAAGTTTCATAATTTTTATATTAGCACAGACACATTAAGATCATCCATGTCAAATTTCATAATTTATAGAGCTATAGAAAAATTATAGCAAAAATAACAAAACTGATTACTGTGCATAAAAAAAAAAAGAAAAACTTGAATGAACCCAAACTGGGCTTTCGGCCCAAGCCAACTCGGCCAACGTGGCGCGAGCGCACGGCGGTGATTGCGGGTGCGTTCGCTCGAGGCTCGGCGCGAGCGAGACAACGCCCGAGGTTTCGCCCGAGGCCTGGCTCCCGCGAGACAGCGCCCGAGGGTCCGCTCGAGGCCTGTCTCGACCGAGACGACAAACACCAGACGCCCGTCCGAGGCCTGACTCTCGGCTCGGGCGAGGCGGAAAAAGCTCGTCCGTCCGAGGCCTAGCTCGGGTGGAACGGTGAACACGTTCGCCCGAGGCTTGGCTCGAGCGAAGTGGAGGAGACGCCTGCTCGAGGCATAGCTCGAGACGGGAGACACGTGTCCACATGTCCGCTCGAGACCTGGCTCGAGCGAGACGGTGTGCCCTGGCAACTTTGCAGAAAAACCCTTCGGCTTTGAGGAAACTAACCCATAGTCCAGCGCACTATTCACATGAGTCTATGACTTTACAACTAACACCCCGGGGAAGACCTGCCTTTACAACCGCGAGGTCCCCGACCATGGCCGGCGCACGGCGGCGCACAGAGCGGCGGCGCTCCTTACGGCGGCCAACTCCGGCCGGTAGAGACCTAACGGACGCGAGCATCACCACCGCCAGGGCACCCGCGACCGATAGAGCCTCTAACCCTAAACGCTACTGCCCCGGCGAGGTTTGGCCACGCACGGCGGCAAACCGAACCGTGGCGGATCTGTTCCGGCGAACTCAGGCCGGTAGCAGTAGAACGGAGGGGCTAGGAAGATCCAGTAGCTCACCCTGAAGACGATGGTGCGGATGGTTTGGATGGAGCAAGCTCGGAAGATAGACGACCACGGTGCAGCGGCGATCGGCGGAGAACTCCGGTGAAAAATGGCGCTGTTCCGGCTAGACCTGGGCATTAGACATGGAACCATCGAGCCGATGAGTTCACAGGGATCACGGTGAAGCAATAACACAAGAGAAAGTGGTCGAACAGATGCTCGGTTGAGCTGACCACTGCAGAACCGAGCTCAGCGGCGATTTCAGGACCGGCGGAGAGGATTCCGGCGAGTGCGAGCTCTCTGAGGTGTTAGAGATGGAGAGGTAAAGTCCGGGAGGTACGCAGGGTAACAAGATACTTATAGGTGCGGTGAATTGGGATGAGATCAAGCAGAGACGGTCAATTTTGGATTGGGATCAAGATGGTGCCCGTCGGTGCACCGGTGGCAAACGGCGACGGCGAGCGCAGGAGGAGATGCCACGACGAGAGAGAGCTGGCCAGCAGGTGCGCAACCTTGCCACGGTCACGGTCATGTGCGGTTTCGGGAGAGATCGGCGTCCACGCGCGCGCTCGCGGTGACCAACAGATCACCCCCTCCCTGCCGCCATGAACAGGGACAAGAACATATCCTCTCCCTTTCCCTTTCTACCCTTCTCTAATTTAAAATTACTTTAAAATTTTGAACAAAAGTTGAAAATATTCCAAAATATCAAATGCTCAGAATTTCAAACTGAACATCTTTTATTTTTGCAACACACCCAAATTTGACTTGCATTTTGAATTTGAGTTGAATTTGCAAAAAGGGATAAGAAGGACAAAATAGAACTTTCACCAATACTGTTGATTTGTATGAACACTTGAAAAACTTTACACATCAAAGTTGTTCCTTAACAGAAAGAGAACAACTTTGCTTTTTGAAACATACCCAAATTCTTTTTAGATTTTAATCTATAGAAAAGGGAACAAAATAGGATTTTGGGATTATATAAACTATTTAAATGAATTTTAAACCAAAACTGAATTATATCTCATTAATGACTTGAATCAAGGTCCAAATACACCCTTGAGATATAAAACAAAGTTTGATCCAAAATTCACTGCCATATAAGAAATTACCTTAATACCCTTATACACAAACAAACACTAACCATTATCATGAAAGCATAATTTAGAGATCAACTTAAGCACTCTTTATCAACTAAGCATAAGCATCAAATGATAAACTTGTTTTAGTGAATGCAATACCAGATTATCACTTAAATGAAATGCCAATGCATATGATGTCATGTCAGGTTTTAGTTTGCTTAACACCGGAGTGTTACACTTTCGTTCCGCCCTCTCGTTTTGTCGGAGGGTCGGTTTTCATATAGCCCGCAGGCTTCGTTCGTCCTCCGCCCTCTCGTTTTGTCGGAGGGTCGGTTTTCATATAGCCCGCGGGCTTTCGTTCCGCCCTCTCGTTTTGTCGGAGGGTCGGTTTTCATATAGCCCGCAGGCTTTTGTTCCGTCCTCTCGTTTTGTCGGAGGGTCGGTTTTCACATAGCCCGCAGGCTTTCGTTCCGCCCTCTCGTTTTGTCGGAGGGTCGGTTTTCATATAGCCCGCAGGCTTTCGTTCCGCCCTCTCGTTTTGTCGGAGGGTCGGTTTTCATATAGCCCGCAGGCTTTCGTTCCGCCCTCTCGTTTTGTCGGAGGGTCGGTTTTCATATAGCCCGCAGGCTTTCGTTCCGCCCTCTCGTTTTGTCGGAGGGTCGGTTTTCATATAGCCCGCAGGCTTTCGTTCCGCCCTCTCGTTTTGTCGGAGGGTCGGTTTTCATATAGCCCGCAGGCTTTCGTTCCGCCCTCTCGTTTTGTCGGAGGGTCAATTTTCACATAGCCCGCAGGCTTTCGTTCCGCCCTCTCGTTTTGTCGGAGGGTCGGTTTTCACATAGCCCGCAGGCTTTCGAGATTGTCGTTGGATGGAAGGGGTCTCTTTTGCCCTACCTCCTCGACATTCTCTTTTTATCACATTTTGTTGACGAATGTCTCAACCTTATGCTTGGTTGATTTCGTCTTCTACCGAGTCACGTGACATTTTTTTTGTTGGGGAATTACAGCTACTTTAGTAATGTAGCGGTTACATTCGGCTGCCTCGTTAAAAAACCTCGCACCCCGATGAAGGGCTTCCCCGGCGAGGAAAAAGGGCGCAGCCGACCTTTGATTACAAAAATGGTGAAAGAGAAAGAGAAATTACACCAAAGTTGAAAAAGAGATAAATTACGGGTAGAAACGGCGCAGATTGCTCGCGTTCCATGTGTGGGCTGATTCTTCGCCCTTGTCATTCATCAACCGGAATACACCGGGCGCTGCCATGCTTGCCACGACGAAAGGGCCTTGCCACTGCGATTGCAGCTTGCCTTGCTTATCTGGCTGTCGAATGGTGACCAAGTCTCCAGGCTTGATGTCCTTTCGGACTATCGTCTTGTCCCTGTGATGCTTCATTTCGGCGTGGTACTTCTCGAGGTTTTCTGCAGCCTGCGATCTTATTTCTTCGATAGTGTCGAGCTCGAGTTGTCTTTGCTCTTCGGTGTTTGGAGCCATTTCAGTTCGAAAGGAACCCAGCTTTACCTCTTCCGGGGTGACTGCTTCCTCACCGTAAAGCAATCGGAACGGAGTGAAGCCGGTGGCTCTGGATCGTGAAATATTGTGTCCTCATACAGCTGTTGTTAGGGTGTTGGCCCACTTACCTTTCGGCGAGTCATACAAGGTTTTTGATATTGCCGAAAAGATTAAACCATTCGCTCTCTCGACGGCCCCGTTTGCTTGCGGGTAGTTTACTGAGGCGAAATTAAGCTTGATGCTGAGCTCATCGCAGAAGCTCCTGAATTCGGCACAGTCAAACTGCTTCCCATTGTCGCATGTGACAAAGGAAGGAACGCCGAAACGGCAAACTATCCTCTGCCAGACGAACTTGGTTAAAGAGGTGGAAGTTATGCTTGCGAGGGCCTTTGCTTCCACCCACTTGGTGAAATATTCGAGGGCGACCGCTGTGAAACGCAGGTTGCCCGGAGCTGCTGGTAGCGGACCTACTATGTCAATGCCCCATCTCTGCAAGGGCCAAGTTGGCACTATCGGCGTGGTTTCATTTGCTGGGGCTTTCTGGTTTTTGGCGAACATCTAGCAACCTTTGCAACATTTGACTAGCTCTCTGGCGTCTGATGCGGCAGACGGCCGGTAGAAACCTTGCCTCATTGCTCTGTGTGCTATTTCGTGAGGCCCCCTGTGCGCTCCGCACATTCCGGCGTGCATTTCTTTGAGTAGCTGAATGCCTTCACGCTTGCTTATGCATTTCAGAAGAGGAGCTGTTATCCCATTTTTGAACAATTGCTCTCCGATGATTGAGTAACCTTTTGCTCTACTGGCCATCCTTTCGGCATCCTTCCTGGACTCCGGCTCGTAAGTCCCGGCCAGATAAGCGAATATCTGCGACCTCCAGTCGTCACTGATGATAGCATGTACCGAACTTGGATGATCTTCCTCCTCTTTCACTGCCTTGGCTGAAAGGACTTGATAAAACACGTCTGGTGGAAGTGGTAAATTTTGTGCTGCGGCTTTGGCCAGTTCATCTGCCTCTGCGTTTTCGGCCCTTGGAATGTGACGTAAGGTGAAACCTGTGAAATACTTCTCCATTCTTCTGATTGCTGCCAGATATTTGGCTAACTCTGGTTCTCTTGCTGTGAAATCCTTTTCGGCGTGACCAACAACGACTTGGGAATCCGACTTGACTATGCACCTTCTCGCTCCGATTGCTTGGAGCTTTCGTAAACCCAGAAGCACGGCCTCGTATTCGGCAGTGTTTTGTGGTTGTGAGGAACTGCAGCCTTGCGGCAAATCTGACCTTCGGTCCTCTTGGTGGTGTAAGGATCGCTGATATTCCGGCTCCAGCCATTCCCCATGCGCCGTCACAATTCACTGTCCACACGGGCTCCTCGAATTCGAGCGTTGTGTCGAAAGCGGCGGGAGTCCAGTCTGCGATGAAATCCGCCAATGCCTGCGACTTGATTGCGGATCTGTGCTGGAAGTCGATCACGTATTCGTTCAGCTCCGCCGCCCACTTGCCAATTCGGCCGATGGCTTCGTTGTTGCGGAACAGAGCTTCCAATGGCTGAGCCGAAAGGACTATGATGTGGTGAGACTGAAAGTAGTGCTTCAGCTTTCTAGAAGCCATTACTACTGTGTAGGCTATCTTCTCCAGCTCTGAGTAGTTCAGTTTTGCGCCTGAAAGGGCCTCGGAGACGAAGTAGATTGGGAACTGCGTCATCTTGTTTGCATGCTCCTTCTCTTCCACCAGTACAGCGCTTACGGTGGTGTGCGATGCTGCAAGATACAGCAAGATGTGTCGCTTCCGGCGATGGCTTCTTATAACCTAGCCGTGTCTTTGATCGATGTCGGAGCTCGTTCTGAAGAATCAGCCTTCTAGTCTCTAGTTAAAGCCAGCTTACTGCCGCTGCCTCTTGCTTATTGCATCCGCTTCATCAGTTACAAACTCGCTAGACCACAGATTTCTGCAAAAGGCTTCAGCCCTACCCAAGCGAAAGTGCGTCATGAGCTCCATAGGCAGCTTTTCACGTACTTTTTTTTAAATGGCTGTTCGACAAACCTTTAGGGTAGCCCTTTTCTTCGGCATAGGTGAAACTGCGTTTATTCTTGTGATGCTCGATAATATTTTGCTGATCAAGCATGGCCTCCGGAGTCTTTCCCTGTCCATTTCACTTCTTGCATTGCTCCCGAAAATTGTCTGCATTGTCCTAGGTGTGAGTTGCCATTGATCTTATTGGCTGTTGCCATCCTTGACAGCCGCTCTGATTTGTCAGCGGTTGGCTCATTTCTCCTTGCCTGCACGATACTGACAAGTCCGCAGGAGCTTGTCTTCTTCTGCGCTCAAATGAATCACTTGTCGGGTAGCCAACGCCGCTCTTTCGAATGCGTTAAGTTCTCCTGAGCAAGTCCGCTGATGATCTCTGTCTATTCGCTCTTGACCACTTTATATTCGTCGACTTAAGCCAACATTTTTTTCTTGCTTTGGCTTCGAAACACTTGTCAGTCATCCTTGAGAAAGTAGGGCTGCATTCCGCGCCCTTCCGGCCCTTCGCCCGATAGCAGTATGTAACCTGTAGGAGTGATGAACTGTTTTCTCCTCATCGTCGGATGAAGCCAAATCTGGTGATAGCCTGAAAACAATCTAGCAAGCTCATTATTTCACAGCCAGATGCAATGTCGACAAGCTTGTCGATACGAGGCAAAGGATACGGATCCTTCGGGCAGCAGTGTTGAGGTCGGTGAAATCGACGCACATTCGCCATTTTCCGTTCTTCTTTTTCACCAAGACGACATTTGCCAGCCATTCGGGATACTGGACTGGTCGGATTACTCCCGCATCGAGTAATCTTTGTACTTCGTACTTCGCTTTCGCCGCGTCTGCCCTTTCGTTTGACATTTTTCTCAGTTTGCTTTCTGGGCTTAGCGCCGCTGCGATGTTCTTCAAACTAGTTGGCGAGATCTCTGCTAATGCCTTGCAAGTCGCTTGCTGACCAGCGAAAATGTCATCATTGCTCGCAAGGAAGGATCCAAAGCGTCCTTTCTTCGCCGGCATGCTTGACCCAATGCACGGCTCTTTTCGGGCCTGGAGGCCGCGAGCGGGATTCTATCGTTTCTTCGCTTTTGCCCCAACCTTGCATTCCGACGTGCTGACGATAGCGTGCTTTTCGGTGGTTGTTTGCATTTCATCTTTGTTAGCCACTTCATTGATAAGGCTGTAGCCTGGGGTTGGTTTTCCCTCAATTCTTCTAGAAGCTTGCTGATCTCCATGTATAGCGATAATGCCGAAAGGGGATGGCATCTTCATGCACAGGTAGCTTTATTTGATGACGACGTTAAACTTGTTCGTGAAACCTCTGCCGAAAATGGCGTGTAGGGGTAGTCCATGTTCACTATGTCGAAAGTCAGCGTTTCAGTGCGGACTTTTTCCCTTCGGCGAAAGATACAGGGATTTGCTTTTTGCCGATAGCATCATCTTTCTTCCCCCGAAGCCGTATAGCGAATTGCCGGCGGGGTCCAAACTTCGCCTGTCGAATCCCATCGCCTCGAAAGCTTTGACAAACAGGATGTCTGCTGAGCTTCCGGTGTCAATCAGAATGTTATGCAAAGTGAAGTCGGCCACGTTGGCCGTGGCGACGAAAGCGTCACAATGCGGGTAGTCGCGGACTTTGAAGTCGGTCTCGTTGAAGCATATCGGCGCTAGTGACCAAGCTGGCCTGTTCAGTGGAAGTCTTGGTGATACTGTCTGGACTCTTCGATGATAGTCCCTTCTAGCTCTCTTACTTTCATGCTCGAGGTTAGATCCACCCGTGATGGCGAAAATGTGACCTCTTGACGGGAGGATGTTGTTGACTGCATTAGTTTCGTTTTCCATTTCCTGCCCCTGCTGGTAGCCTGGCTGTGCTTGTTGCCCCTGTGGTTGGGTTTGAGCCGGAAGCGCCGGTGGCGGCGTTGGCAGACTCTGATAGTGCATAGGTGACGAAACCGCCACCGAATGCGGCGCAAAGACTGGAAGCTGATAGCCCTGATACGCCGGATGTACCAATGCAAATTTGGGGGATGCATGTACTGCGGGGGATGCATAGGCGTGCTCGCGTAATTGCTGCATGCTGCCGCCACAGCTGTCGGGTCTTGCGAATTGTGGAAAACATGCCTGGAGCTTTCGGCAGAGGCTGAAGTTTGATCCTTGTCTTTCAGCTCTTTCGCCATCTTGCTGTATTTACAGTCCCGAGTGGTGTGGGCAAAATTGCCGTCACAGATGACGCAATATGGTGTCCTGGGTCCTCTTCCGTGGCCTCTACCGTATCGACCGCCGCGTCCTGTCCTTCCACCACGTCCTCCACGGAAAGGTTGATCAAACCCTCTTTGGGGCTGAAAGTCAGCCATTTCGGGCCTCTCCGTGCCTGCTGCTGATTGTGCTGGTTCTTCCTGCAAATTGTTGATTGACCGAAAGGGCCTGACAATCCTTTGATTCGGTACGGGCGGTGGTCGACTTGCTTTCGTCGCTTGTCTCTGTATTAGGCGGGCGGCTTGCGTCGCCGAAAGTCATCGTCCGACCTCGCATACGCATTCATCACATCGAACAACTCCTTAACACTTTTGGTGGCTCTCTGGACAGATGAGCGGCGCACTGTCCGGTCCCCAAGCCTTCAATGGCTGCTGCGATCACCGCTGCTTCCGCACATTCGGAGCTTGAGCTTTCAGCTGGATGAAACGTTTGAGGTACTCGGATAAGGGTTCATCATCTTGCTGGGTGCAATTCATGAGGTCCCGCGTGGTCTTGACATCCGGCCGGAATCCTTGGAAAGTGGCCAGCAATTCGGCCTTCAGCTGTGCCCACGAATAGATGGATAGTGGCTTAAGAGTGGTGTACCAATCATGAGCCACGTCTTCGACTGCCAAGATGAGTGATTTTGCTAGAGCCTGATTGTCCCCGCCTGCCGAAAAGACGGCTGTCTCATAGCTTGCCAAGAACTTGCGCGGGTTCGCTTTACCGTCGAAAGTCGGAATGCGAGGCTTGTAGTTGAGTGGCCACGGATGGGCTTGCAACTCCCTCGAGAGTGGAGAGGTTTCGTCGATGGCGTTGCCGAAAGCTGGCGGTTGCTCTGCCTCGGTATGAATACGTCTTCTTGTGCTATCGGATTGGGGTGCGCCCTGGCCCTTTGTAGCTCCTGAATTTCCTTCTCGAGTTGCCTCTTTTGCGCCTCAGCTCGCCGAATGGCATTGCGAGTCTCGTCTTCTCTTTCTTTCGCTGCCAACCGCTGTTGCAGCTGGTCTCTTTGCAACAATAGCCTTTCGATTTCCCCTTGCTGCTGGGCCAGCGTCTTGATTGCTTGGGCGTGTCTTGTGATTTCGTCATCGTCTTCATCCTCATCATCGAACTCGTCCTCGACGTGCCCATCCGGCGTGCCGTCTCTGCCCAAAGTCCGCTGATCCTGAGGCCGAACGCCTTGGCTCGTCGACGCTCCCGGCGGCGGCTGCGCTTCTATCGACAGAGCGCCGCCGAAAGCTGGTGGCTTGGTGGCTGTGCTTGGTGGGACTTGGCTGGTTGGAACTGAAGCCGCGATGGTGCCGAAGGCATCCTTCCTCGCGGCGATAGTCTCCAGATTGTCGACCGCTTTAGGCGCTTTCCTTGGTGGCATGGTAAGCTCGGGCGACAACCACGGTGGGCGCCAATGTTGTTTCAGGACCGAGTCCTTGAAACAGCGGGTTGTCGCACGAACGAAAGCACAAAGCGAAAGCGGAAAACGAACGGTAAAATGGGAAAATAGCTGAAGTGAACAGTGTTCTCCCCCTCCCCTTCCTTAGGAGGCTGGGAGCTTTTTATATTAACCCAGATCAATTTGAAAGTACAAGAATGCCCTTCCAACCGCTCTGTTATAATTACAATGATGCCCTACTCAACTACTCCATGGTTGTACGCCGCCTTTTCCGGCGCGAGGGGCATCATCGTAACTTCGCCCTCCGACGGGCCCAGCGTCCCCCGGCTCCTTTTCCTGACCGGTGGGCCCGCTCCCTTTGACCCAGGCTTCCGTCGACCTGCGAAAACCTATGAAAAACCAAAGTCATGAATGATGAAAACTCTCGCCAGAAACGCCGGACTCCTTTCGCGCGAATGCTTCCTTTCGCACGAAAACTCCGTCCTACTCCGGTCCTGCGGACCGAAGGCGAGTACGTGCTTCCGCGCGAATGCTTCCTTTCGCACGAAAGCTCCGCCTTCCCTTGGTCCGCAAGCCGAAACGCGTGCTTCCGCGCGAATGCTTCCTTTCGCACGAAAGCTTCGTCCTACTCCGGTCCTGCGGACCGAAGGCGAATGCGTGCTTCCGCGCGAATGCTTCCTTTCGCACGAAAGCTCCGCCTTCCCTTGGTCCGCAAGCCGAAACGCGTGCTTCCGCGCGAATGCTTCCTTTCGCACGAAAGCTCCGTCATCCTTCGGTCTAATGCGGGTCGGAGGCGCCTGCGGTCTGGGTGCCGCCCCAACAGCGGCAGATCGCAATTTCCATACTAGAGGGCACGACACGCGTTGAGACCGGCCCGAACAGCTTCTAACCGGCTTTGGGGTCGATGATTACGGCACTGACATATCCCTAAGTAAAAGGGCGCGTTCAAAAATGAACGAGGGCCAACATCGATACAAACCTACACGATCCAACGGACGGACTGCGCCAAGTTTCCAAACCTGTGTCTTGCCTTCCAGTTGATCGTATTTTATTACTACTCAGGTTCTTTTCCACGATAGCAAAATATAGCCAACCGTGATCTGGTAAATACCCACCAGGGTATTACGGAAACACCCTTAACTACTACTTTTATTAAGCAGACTAAGCAATTCTACATTATAATAACTAACAAGATAATAAGGCAGATATTAACCAATAACCAAGAAATGGTAATGCAACAAGTAGGATTCAATCAACTCCTATACCTAATGCATCACAGTACAAAATACGCAAATAAATTAATTATTAAAAACTGGGAGACTTAAGGATGCTCCGGGGCTTGCCTTGGGTGAAGACCGAGGCCTCGAGGGAAGGGCACTCGGGCAAGTTAGTGTCGCAGGCGGGGTCGGCTTCCTCGGCTTGCTGGAGCTCCGGGATCTGCTGCTCGGCGTTTGTCTCTGGCTCCTGGTCGGGCTCCGGAGGGGTCGATCCTATTGCATGCGACGATTAATAAATAATTACAATGCGGGTGCAAGATGTGTGGTATGAAAAGAGCATTTCTTGCAAACCAACAAACCCAACTTGTTGAACCACTTTTGACATTGAGGTAAATACTTATTTAATTCATAAACAAAATCCATTTATTCACCTTTTTCTTATTTAATAATTCAAAAGAAACTTAGGTTTGAACTGCAAGTGCACTTTTCTGGACTCAGAAAAATCCACGAAAATTCCAGATGGCAAACAACAGTTGCTGGACTCCACTGAACAAATTTTAGCCAAAAATAAAATACAGAACTGCAGATATAAAAATGACAAGCAAACTGCCCAAAAAGGTGCTTTGAACTAGCTCCTCATTCAAAAAGTGTTAAACAGCAGATTTCATAATTTTTCTGACTTCTTCTATTCATACACATCCTACTGTAGAGAACTTGTGACCAGAGCAAAAACATACAAGCCTACACAAAATAAACAAATTTATTCCAATTTAAACCAATTGAACTACAACCCTACTGGAAACGGGTGCAAAACTCAATTTCACATTTTTGCCAGATTCTACTTCACATTTTATGCTTATCAAGAAAGTTCCATGAACAGAAACATTATACTATTTCTTACATGAATTTCCAAAAGAAAACACAGAAAAGCACCTTTGTAAAGCAACTTCAGATTTCTGCACATAACAGCTCATGCTTACATTTTTCTCAGCTTGTATATCATAAACAGAGGCTATACAAATTTTCCCACATTTTATTTCGACATATAAAACACCTTAACATTTATTCTAAGAAATCAGCCAAAAAGGACTTTTAATCATAACAGTAACTTTTTCTACATAAATAGTGCATCATATATTTTTCACAGGTGAAAAACAGGTTAATGAACTTACACAAAATTTTCCAGGAATTATCTCAACCAGAAAACACTTATTTCCATTTATCACAACAAAAGCATATAAACTGAATTAAATAAAAACAGTAAAATAAACTTCTACCAAAAATACTTTCATATTTTTGCATGATAGATCTACTCGTAAGCAAGCTATCAAAACTGAAAGTACTTCATTTGGACTTTTAAAACGAGCTACACAAAAATAACAAGCATTTACTGGAAAAGGAAAAACATTTAAAGAAAAAATCCTTTTGAAAACACCCGGCGCTCGGCTTCGGTGGACGCGGTCCATGGACCAAGCAGAGGCTGACGCGCGGGGTCCACGGGTCAACGGGACTCACCCGTCAGAGAGAGAAGAACAGGGGAGGTGTTTGACCGGCGGCTGCTCGCCGGCGGTGAGGTCTCCGGCGGCGAGGCTAGGCTAGTTAGACTCGTCTCGACGAGGTGCATCCCGTGGCGGTGTTGGTTTGGCCAGCGCATGGCCGGAGCGTGCCGGCGGCGAGAGGCGATGCACGGCGGCGGCGGCGACTCACGGCTTCGCCATTTCCGACGGCGGCCGGAGAAATTGGGGGAGGCAAAAGCTCCTACAAACCCTAGGGAAGCTACCAAGGGAGTTGGTTTGGCTTGGATGGCTCTAGAGGAGCTTGGCCACGTGAGAGGCCCGCGGCGGTGCCCATGGCGCTCGGCCGGGGAGAAGAGGGAGATGGGAGGCGGTAGCGTTAAGGCTTGTTGGCGTTCTCACCTTGCCTTGGCTCGGTGAAGCTCGAGGATGAAGAAGAGGAGTCGGTGGAGCTCGGGTTGGGGAAGAACGGCGGTGGCGACTGACGGACCGAAAGAGGCGCCACGTCCTCCGGCGGCGTCGGGGCTCGGTCGGGGATGACGACGTGCGCACGGCGTAGGCGGAGTGGTGACCGAGGTTAATCGGACGGTGATGGACGGTGAGGGCTGGAACACGGTGGGGGTTCTTGCGGTGGCGGTCGCGGCGGGAGCGAGCAGTGCTCTCGGCTCGCGTTCGTGGGAGAGGAGAGTGTGAGCGAGAGTGGAAGAGTGTGTGCGGTTGGGAGAGAGGGCGAAGGGTGCTCGGGGTCTTGGCCGGGGGCCTTGGCCGGCCAGTGGTGGTGGCGGGGCCCGGCGACGCGACGGGCGGCAGCAGCGTGCGCGGCGGCCGAGGGCGAGCAGCAGGGCTCGGCAGGCGAAGCGCGCGCGGAGAGGGCGAGCGCGATAGCTTGCGTGATCGCGCGGGCACGATCGGGCGAGGAGTGGGCGAAGGAGATATGGAGCAGGAGATGGCGGCCACGTGGCGGAATCGCCGGCGTACGGCGCGGCGCGGTCGGCGACCGGCGCTGCGCGACGCGCGTGAGCGCGCGCGGGAGCGGGCGCGGCGAGCGGCGCGCGCGGGCGAGCGGGAGCGGGCGCGGGTTGGGCCGAAAACGAGGGAGCGGGAAGAATTCATTTCCTTTTTCTTTTTCCAAAAATTTTCCAAAGTTTGACCACTCAAAAATAGTTTCAAAAACTCCAAACTAAGTTTTGACCCAAATATAAAAGTTGCTCAAAATAATTTTCTCTACAACTTTCATATAGGACACTTTTTCTGAAAACCATTTTTAAATCCTCCACATAAATAAAGCCAATTTTGAAACATAAACCATTTTGTTTGACTTATTTTTATTTAACAAACTATTTTGAACTAGGTCAAAACTCCAACATAAAAAACACCCTACTCAATATTCTCTATTTTATAAAACTCTTTGCCAAAGCAGAGATCCACTTAAATCATCAAGTCAAATAGAAATCCAAAATCCAACAATTTAAACAAAGGCAAAAAGCACTCTTATGCATATGAAATGATGCAATGCATTGCTTATGCTTCTTTAGTAGCTAATTGCAGTGCCTAATGCAGTGCTTGACACTAGGGTGTCACAGTGCTCAAAGGGGTAGAATGTGCATGCGTGTGTTCATAGTAGGGGTAGAGTAAATGTACGCTCGTGTTTGTGAACGTCTGCGTCTGTAACTGGGTCTCTAAAAAAAGATAAAAGACACGAATAAGATTTACTGTAGCCATTTTTTTAGGGTGAGGCAAAAAAATGGCTTTGGCTAACACTGGTTGGTAACCAAGCATGCCCCAAATTCCTACATCCAATCCAGCCCAGTATAGGGCAGACTGAACCAGAGCTGGGCCAAGAAGGGCCTTCCTTGTTCCTTCCCTTTATAATAATATATAGGAAACTGATGCACGACTATCATTCAGTATCCTCTCTCAAAAGCAAAGGCCTATCAGTCAGTACACATGCGCATAAGGTGACCAGCTGAGGGTAAGATCAGTTTCAAGACCCCTCCCATGGAAGAAAGATCACTGTCGAGACAGACAAGTTCCATCGGTGAAAACAGAAAGCAGAGTCCACTTTATACGGAACAGCAACATAGCACCAAAATTACAGGTTCCTGATGTACAAATGTGTATCTTCAAGTACACAAACGGTGATGGAATAGCTCATATCATACAACCCAATGCATACAAATTATATCTCACAGGATAGAGAGAGACAATTGGATCATAAATAAATTGTGCCTCAACTTGGCATTGAGACTTGAAAGGATGGATATCTTGATTGCTTCATGCTATCAGGTTACATATATACAGGAAAAAACCAGAGAAGGGCAAGTTGCCTTCTTAACAATGATCAAACTAGTCAAGATCAAATGATTTCCAGAACACTGGTTACGCTACATGCAAAATCGACGTGATGGAATAGTTTCATTTCTGGATCACTCATACAATAACATCAAATGGGAACAATACAACCTTGGCAGCAATACCAGGCCACCAAGATGCCTAAAATTGCACCGGCAAAGACCTGTGACGGAGTATGTCCTAACAACTCCTTAAGTTTTCTTTCACTAATCGGATGGCCTTCAAACAGGTCCTCAACGATCTTATTGAGTACCTGTGTGATCGTAATGCACATATTAGTAAATGACAAAAGGTTGATACAACAGGCACACATCTAGTAAGTACTCCATCCCAAATTATAAGACATTCCAAGAATCTTGGAGAGTCAAAGTTTTTCAACTTTGACCAAATTTATATAATAAAATAATAATATTTATGATACCAACTAAGTACAATTAGATTCTTCATTAGTTATATTTTCATAATTTATATATTTGATGTCATAGATCTTTGTATTTTTCTCTAAAATTTTGGTCAAAGTTTAAAAAGTTTGACTCTCCAAGATTCTTGGAATGACTTATAATTTGGGATGGAGGGAGTAGTAACTAGTAACAATGAAATTTGAGGAGCAAAACTTCCTTCAAAGCACACAGCAGGTAGCATCCAGGAAAAGCACCACATCATAATCTATCATGTTGTGCTTGTTTGATGTGATTCGAGCATGTCCCAAGAGATGGTCAAGATTACTCTGATTCTCTAAACATAGTTCAACTGTCAAAATACAGTAACTGTTATGAAATGCCTACACATCAAGTGCTGCTAGGTTGTCGCTTGATGACCGTCACAATGGCTTATACTGAATATCATCGACAAAAGGAGTCTCAGCAAATATAACTCAGAACAGGAATGCCATTTTTCTATGTAGGCTCATTGGGTCACAGGTACTCTGTGTGCTATTGCAATTACAAGCCTGATGCACCAGGCAAACTGCCAACTGACAACGCTTTATATGACTTGTGCTATATGGTTAAAAAATTATGAGCAGAAGAACACAGCACTCTAGTTTTAAGGGGCACTGTAACGGATCTAAGCCACCAAGCCGAAGTTCTAAACTTCATGTTACAGAGCCAACAAAGCATGAACGCACCACCATGTTTAATGATGAATATGAAGCTATTACGGAGTACTACATATATATAGTGGCATCGCAACTATGACTCCAACAAGTAAACTACAGTATATATATACTACTCCCTCCGTTCTAAATTATAATTCATTCCAAGAATCTTGGAGAGTAAAAGTTTTTCAACTTTGACCAAAATTATATAACAAGATAACAACATCTATGATACCAACTAAGTATCATTAGATTCTTCATTAGTTATATTTTTATAATATACATATTTGATGTCATAAATCTTTGTGTTTTTCTCTATAACTTTGGTCAAAGTTGAAATTCTTGGAATGACTTATAATTTGGAACGGAGGGAGTAGAAGACAAAAATATATAGCTCGAGCCTAGACAAGACAGCAATATCACAGGATCGCATATGAGCTACAGATCCAGAAATGGAAACTACTAAAATCCAAGCCACATTGACCAGTAAATAACCATTCTCTTAGAATTAACTGTTTGTTTCAGGATTATGATGTCCAGCCAACCACACAAAATCTACATCTTGAACAATCGTAGCCATCACGTTCTGATTTAATAGTATGAGACTACCATTGTGCTGCAGATATCAAAACGGTTTCCCTTAGACTGCAAAACTAGCTCAACAATAACAAGATTTCCCAAATGAGTTGCATAATGCCACCAAAACATTGCAAGATACAAAAAAAAAAGAAAACAAGCGAAGCATGAGCTCACCTCGGCCTGCATTCCGGCGTGGCGCCTGACGCCCGTGGCATCGTACATAACTATCAGAGTAAAACCGAGACAGACGGGGAAGAGCGCGTCGCTGACGCCATGGCAGAGCGCGACGGAGGCGGTGAGCGCGGTGCACAGCGCGGTGTGCGAGGACGGCATCCCGCCGGAGCTGAAGAGCATCCGCAGGTCCCACCGGCGCTCGACGACGGAGGTGAGCAGGGCCTTGGCGGCCTGCGCCACCGCCCACGCCACCAGCCCCGACACGAAGGTCGGGTTGGCCGCCAGCGCCAGCAGGTACGGGCTCTCCCGCGCCTTGGTGACCGCCGCCGCCGTGGTGCTCATGAGCAGCGTCCCTATCCCGGCCCCGCCGCCCGTGGCCGCGGCCGCGAGGTCGGGGAGCTCCCTTCCCGCGCGGCCGCCCCGCAGCGCGGCGGCGAGGAGCCGGGCGAGCGACGGCGGCGGCCAGGCCGAGGACGGCGACGGCGACGGCGCGGCGGCATCGGCGGCGGGGCCGTGGGCGGAGGAGGCTAGGGTGTGGACGGCGCCGCGGCGGCCGCGGCGGCACGGGGGCTTGCTGAGGGGCCTGGAGGCCGGGTCGAGGAGGCTCGGCAGGAGTGCCCTAGCGAAGCGGCTGGAGCTGAGCACCTCCATTGCTTCTGCTCCGCATCGCCGCGCGGAGGTCGAGGAGTGGTGCGGCCGTGGCCATTAGGCTTGGGTTAATACCGACACGTCCATGTCCAGGAATACCCCTGCGGTTTTCCCGTATTCACGGCGCGTGGCGCCGCCGGAGGGGCTGGTCGCCGAGGGGTGTTTTCGGTAGCACGAAGCGGCGAGGGGACGGGGGGGCGAGGGGTTTCCGGCATATTACGGCGAAGATTCTGGGGTGGTCGGAGTCGCCGTCACGGCGTCACGGGTCTCGCGGCCAATAGAAGCTGGTATAGGTGGCTGGACTGGAAGAGGCCTCCTCAACTTCAGTTTCGCTTTTATGAATTTTGATTTGAATTTCATATTGTTTTCCTGAGTCCTGACAGTTTCGCTTTTGATTTTGTTTTGGTCTAGAAACATGGCATGAGAAACAGACATAGGCTGTGGGCCAATCAGATTGAGAAATGTGTGGTGGTGCCATGCTGGTGTCACTGACTCACTGTGATGTAGATAATAAAATAAAAGAAAGGAAAAATTTTCCTTCATGAAAATGACTCTGATTTTTATTTTATGGAAATGCTGCCAGTACAGATGGGTTCCACACCAGCATATGCTGATGCTGGATGCCCAGTTCTTCGGCCTTGATTTTTTTCCCGGTTTCCAACAAATTCTTTTAGACGTCTGTTATAATATCGGGTCTATTCGTCTGAAATTATTTCACCTGTTTCGATAGTATTTTGTGAGAGATACAGTACAACTGATAAATCGCTAATAAGTTAAAGCGGATGGAGCCATTATTTTTTAGCCCGATGTGAATTATTTCTGGAAATAGAGCTCCAGTTCGTTGTTGGATGTCATTGATAGAGGATAATCAGACCGTCAAGCTGTCAATATCCACTTCCAGTTCCAAACAAAAAATTTTTCCCAAAAAAAAAAGTTCCAGACACAAAGAGGACAAAGCAAACGCTGTCGGTCTGTCACTGTCACAAACAAACAGCAGAAGAAGAGCAGAGCTTAGGTGTGCGTTTCCCTTCAGCGAAGACGTAAAATAGGACGACCCGTCTCCTGCTCCCAATTCTCCACTCCCGGAAGGCCGAAACCCCCCAAAACCCTCGTCGCCCAAGCCCAACCGCGGAAGAAGGATGTCGCTGCCGAAGCCGGTCTCGGCGCGCCGCCTCGTGCCGGCGCTCTTCCCGCTCGCGCACGCCGACGCCGCCTCGGCCGCGGCCTCCCGCCGGGAGCGCCGCAAGGACACGTTCGTCGCGACGCCCCCGACGCCCGCGCCCTCCCCGCGGGCCGTGCGCCTCGCGGAGCCGCTCCCCACGCTGGCGCCGTCCCGCCTCGCGTTCCACAACCGGATCCTCGCGCTCCTCTCGGGGCCCCAGGCCGACCTCCCCGAGGCGGCGCTCCTCACCCGCCACGCGCTCCACTCCAACTGCCGCCCCTCGTCCTTCACCTGCGCCGCCGTCCTCGCCGCGCTCCTCCGCGCGCGCCGCCTCGAGGACTTCTTCGCGCTGCACCGCTTCGCGCTCCAGGCCGCCGTCCCGCCCACCGCCGCCACGCACGCGCTCTACCTCTCCGCGCTCGCCGCGCGCCGCCTCGCCGACGACGCGCTCCACCACCTCCGCATCCTTGCCCGCCCCGGATCCCCCGTGCCGCCCTCCCCGACGGCCTACCGCGTCGTCGTCGAGTGCCTCGTCCACGACCACGGCCGGCTCGCGGATGCCGTCGAGCTCAAGGATGAGATGCTCGACTCTGGATTCGTTGGGCCGGATCCCAAGGTCTACAGAATCCTCATGGCTGGGTTCTTGGGTGCTGGGGATGGAGCCAAAGCCGTGGAGCTGTACCAAGAACTCAAGGACAAGGTTGGGGGCGAGCCAGTTCTTGATGGCATTGTGTATGGGACTCTCATGAAGGCGTACTTCCTTATGGGAATGGAGGAGAAGGCTATGGAGTGTTACAAAGAGGTGCTTGGTGTTGAATCGGCGGTGAGGTTTGGGGCCGAGAGCTACAATGAGGTGGTTGATGTGCTTGGGCAGAATGGGAAGTTGGAGGATGCACTTAAGCTGTTCGACAGAATGCTTGGGGAGCATGACCCTCCACTGCGGATTGCAGTTGATCTCATAAGCTTCAGGGTGATGGTTGATGCATATTGTGCTGCTGGGAGATTTGAAGATGCAATTGCAGTGTTCAGAAGAATGGGGGAATGGAAGCTGGTGCCTGATGTGGCATCCTATAATAATTTGATTCGGCACCTGCAGATTAACCAGTTGATAGATAAGGTGGAGGTGCTCTACAGTGAGATGTGTGAGAGTGGTATCAGTGCAGATGAGGAAACATATTTACTGCTCGTCAAAGCATGCTTCAGTGTTGATCGCATCGATGATGGTATCTCTTACTTTGACAAAATGGACGAAATGGAGCTGAAGCCTGATGCAACTGCATATCATAAGCTTGTTGATGGCCTGGTGAGTTTCAGTATGGTCGACAAGGCTCAAAAATACTTTGATCAGATGAAAGAGAAGGGAGTTAGCCCAAGCATCTTAAGCTACGAGACATTGCTGAGAGCATATATTGCTGCTGACCGGTTGGATGATGCAGTCAAGGTTACAAAAGGTATTCTTTTGGATGAGAAGGTTGTGTTCAGCGATGGAATGAGGGAGCTCTTGGAAGGAGCATTACGTGGAGATGGGAGGGAAAATGACATTGCCAAGTTATATGAGGATGTGGAGAGGGAAAAGGCTGAAGCCGAAGCCCGGGCTGCAGAAGAGAAGGCGAGGGCAGAGGCTCTTGCCAGGGAAGAGAGGGAGAGAAGGAGGGCAGAGATTGCTGCTAAGGATGAAGCCGCAGCTAAAGCCAGTGCCGCTGCCATTGAAGCTATCCTAGCCCATAAAAGGAAGACTGAGAATGAAGGAGCGCCTGCTCCTGATGCAAACACCCTGGATGGTGACTTTGTGAGTAAGCTAGGCCTTAAATCAGCAGGAGAAGAGGCACTTCAAGGCAATCCAACAGAGAGTGGAGACGATGGAGAAGGGGCACTTCGAGACAATCCAACAGAAAGTGGAGACGATGGAGAAGGGGAACTTCAAGGCAATCTGACAGAAAGAAATGGAGACAATGTGCAGGGACATCTGTGATGACCACAAGAAGTTATGTTCACAATTTGTTCATCACACTCAAGTCATAAGCTATAGCTTGTCAGTTCATATATCAATATAATGAGCACGATTTGTGATTTTCGCGATGCCAAATATTCATCGTTGGGTAAAATTAGCTTGCTTGTGGCTGAGCATTGTCTTGCTGCAATGGATGCTTACGAACATCTATAGAAATTTTGATGCATAATTATTTGAAGCCATTTTCTATTCGTTCATCAGTATCAAAACAACTGTCTGTGTTTGCTACCAGTAACATGTAAATGGCATGAATTGTGCAAAATCTATTCTTAGCAACAGCATTGCAAGCTACCAAAGAAAGCAGAAAGTGAGATTCAGCCATTCTTTTGCTATCCCAACAGTTTGACACGAAAAATCAACCTCATCATATTTCATTGTGTAAAAATGTTGACCTTGCATAGCATCAATACAATCCATTCATATATCGATGAAAAACAAGGAAATGTTTGGTAAATCCAAAGCTTTGTCGCTGATAATGCAACTAGAAGGCAGAGCCCAAAAACACGTCTGCTTCTGGGGTTGCTCTGAATCAGCCCGGGCAGCTTGATATTGTTCTGGTAAACATACAGTTCCAAGGCTCCATCATCCCGAAAAATCTTTGCTCCACATCCTCGATGGTGTAGTGGTCCTACAGACTCTTCGTCAACAAGAACAGCAATTACTTTGTCTTTCCCCTCTCTAGCATCAGGAATCTGCAAAGGAATGATCAAAGTGCCATCAGCCAGGCTGATACTGGATTACCCACCGGCATGGCAAAATCAAAATAGAAGTCAACCTCAAACATTGCTTCTGTCAAAATGTCCTCCATTATAGACCGCAGCCCTCGGGCTCCTGTTTCTTTTGCGACTGCCTTCTTTGCTATCACCCGCAAAGCATTATCAGTGAAATAAAGCTTGACCTTATGGAGGAATCATGAACATAAATAAGTATCTTGGTTATAAATTATCATTCAAAGTAAACGATTATTTGGCGGATTGCAATATTTCATTGGCTGAAATGAATCACAGACTAACATCATTCATTTTGAATAGCTTCTTGTATTGCTTTCCTATTGCGTTTTTGGGCTCCCTGAGCACCTGCAAAGAGAATTGGCTATAATTTTGAGGTGGTGGTAATCTTGAAGGTAATTTTAAGAAAGATTGCTTTAAATTATAAATTAAAAGAAATTTACTACTTGAACCAATTGCTCTTCACTTAGATTGGTCAGCCCAACTGTTATTGGCAACCTTCCAATGAATTCTGGGATCAAGCCGTAGGCAATAAGATCATCGTTTTCAACCTAAGTGGGAAACCATTCGGAAAGACCTCTGTTGTCAATGCAGAATCAAACAAAAAAATGTCTAAAACAATGCCAAGTGCTGAAGCAATTGAACCTACAGTATCAACAGAGCAAGATTCATGAAGAGCAGTTGTCCAGCTGCAGTTCCGCAGCTCATGACATATTGGTATGCCAAATCCAACAGGATAATGTTGATGTCTTGCACAGTACAAAAGTAATTTGAGAAACATATAAATTCTAGGTGAAGAAGGATAATTCCTAAAGGTGCATAAATTTGTATAATTATTAAGTGTATAACCTTTCTGAGACTATCTTTTCCAAGCCAAAGAAGGCACCTCCACAAATGAAAAGTATGTTTCGTGTATCGACCTGCAAAACAAACATGCAACTTACAGCATATACTAATTCCATATTGGCACAGAACTCATCATTGAGCCTATTATTTTTCCATAACTGACTGAGCATAAGTTTCTCCAACCAATTACCTCAACATAACCCTGGGGTGTATTATCTTGATGACTTCTTTTTCTTGGCACGCTGATGACCTAATAAGCACAAGAAACAGTTCAGAAAGAAAACTATAGTCAATATAGAAAGACATCATGACATGAAACTTGAAGTTGAGGAAGCGAAGTATGATCAACTACTTTGTTTACATACTGTTTATGTTAGTTAACCATGTGCAGTTTCTCAAATATTGTTTTCCTATAATAAAGAGGGAGTGTAACTACTGTATGCAAAATATGAATATGCAATGTGGCAGAGAAAATTAGTAGATCCACTTACTGTTCCTTCAAATATTTTTAACAATGCTTGCTGCACACCCTCTCCAGATACATCCCTTCGATCCTCACAGCAGTCAGCCTGAAAGTAGCAATAAATATGATTACTAGGTGAAATTAACTTCATTACATGTTGAGATAATATTAAGATCAGAGCTAATTTGTCCAATAACCTTCTTTGCGAGCTTATCGACTTCGTCAATGTACACAATACCATGCTCTGCAGCTTCAATATTGAAGTCAGCAGCCTAAAAGATAGCACATGTGAGCTAAAATATAAAAATGATCTCCATGTTCATTAAGAAATGACAAGATAATATTTGATGACTATTTCAAACTAGAATTGTGAACATTCGCACAAGTTCCCTTGAAGTTTGCCAGACAATCAAATGAAAATTGAAGATATAGACTAACTAACTAGAAAGAAACTTTCTGATCTGACCTTAAAATAGATTATAACATTCCTTAAAAGGGGTAGACTATGCAGCAGTTGTAGCTGATGGTCGTACCAAACAGCAACAATACTACAGTAAATAATCAGAGAATGGTAGGTTGATATGTACCACTACAAGTTTGTAGATTACAGATTCCACATCTTCACCGGAATATCCAGCCTGAAAAAGCAGTCTATTTGTCACATGAAGAAGAAAGTAGTAAGAAGAAAGACTATCAGCTGGGTTCTTTGCCTATCTCTTATATAAATGGCAGCAAAAATCGCATGAAGAAACACGTACAATGGCAGCCAAGATTACCTGTGTAATTGATGTTGCATCAGCAATCACGAATGGCACATTCACATACCGAGCTAGCGTTTTTGCCAACAGTGTTTTACCTGTCCTATACAGAAAAAGGCAAAGCCATCAGCACAAAACATTACCATTGTCCAGCCATTGATTACATGTCCACAAACAATACCTGACCCTGTCGGCCCAATCAGAAGGATGTTACTCTTTTCAAGCTCAATGTCATCATCACAGCTGGCAGCGGCACCACCACGCGCCAAGCTTTTCGCGGAACTTTGATCGCAAGTCAGGGATGTAATCCGGTGTTAGAATCACGACACAGTTTTGAAAATCCGAATTCAGTTACCAGAACCTCACCACTTATTTGACAACTCGTTGTATATCCTCTTGTAGTGATTGTGCACAGCAACAGAGAGCACCTGCACGACCAAGTTCCCTGCTAAGTCGATGGATCACACACATAGGTCATAGGTACAAGCTGAAATTCCATGGAAACCCCCAAACTATCTGACTTGGTGGTGCATCAGATTGGACATGTATCGTATATAAGTACTGTACGTTATACCGCAGTAACTCAACAAAACACATCCATGCCAATACATGAGCAGATACTGATGCCACAGCAGGATGCCAATACATGAGCAGATACTGATGCCACAGCAGGAGCAGCAGAGCCAGAGGCAGAGCGACGAGAAGGGAGGTGCGGCGAGTATGATCGGTAACCTTCTTGGCCTTGTCCTGGCCGACCACGAACTCGTCCAAGCCCCTGCGGATCTCCTTGGGCGTCGGGAAGCGAGGCCGCGACGGGGACGCCCCAGCGGAGCGGGAGTAGGGCGCGGCCGCCCGCAAGGCGAAGGCGCGGGCGCGGGGCGTGAGGAAGCGGCGCGCCGCGGAGAACATGAGGCCCGAGGTCGTCGCGGCTGGGACCAGCCGCCGGACGGGACGGCGATGTATTCCCCCGATCAGCCGCCGCGGGCTCCGCCTCAATTTACGTTTTCAACTAGCCAGTTCGGTCGAGTGGTTCAAAGCGGCCGTAGCTCTGTTCCGGGGGCTCTTTGGGGAAATTCGGCAACGAAGGGCCTGCAGGCCAGCCGGAGGATACTGCCGCCGGCTTCAGGTGAGGCCGCTGGATATAAGATCTCCACCGATAGTTTGGGGATCCTTGTTTTATCGGGAAGAGAAGAAAAAAACGTTCTCTAACAGATTAGTACATAACTTGCTAAATTTTTTCAAGTTAGAATCGGAGGTCATCTACTTGCTATATTTACCAAGTCAGCTTCAGTTACTATTTGGCAACGTATCATATGCAACCCAGCTTCATGTACAACCTATGCAACCACCAATTAAGGCCACATGATCTAGATCCAACGTCTGATGTTTTTTTCACTTAAACCCCTCCACCTGTGGGTTTAAATCTAACCCGTGTGTATCCAGGTGGAGGGGACGTTGAATCTAGATCCTGTGGCCTATACGTTGTCATGTTATTTTTACCAAGTTGGAATACTTTTCTACGTTATTTTTATCAAACTATTGAAAATACATGAAAAATTTACTTGCCAAAAGTTTTAGCAAGTTACTAAATGACAACTTTTCTCAAGTCAATTTTTCCAAACAATTGGTCTGAAACGAATATACAGCTTCAAGCTAAAAGACAGCAGATCGGCGATTGCCCCATCCGCATTTGGTTTGGATGTAAAACACGGCAGTCAAATCAACTTGGCATCACAGCATCACATACACGCGCACAGCAAAACAAAGACCAAGTCATCAAGGGCATCCATAACATAACATCAAAAGGTTGCACCCCAGAATTAAACCATGATGTAGCAGATTATTGTGTCTCAACAAGTCGGTTTCATCGGGATGCATGCGTGCAATCCACACAGCACCAAGAATATATCTCTAAATTCGATAACAAAAAAAACTGGGCATCTGGTCGGGGAAAAATGTGCTGCCTAAGAAGTCATCAGCGAAAGGGGACTGATTCTGTTGCTCCGCGCTCAGACGTGGTATCCTGTCAAAGTAAATCCTCTCCCAACGATCTCGCCGGCGCAGAACCACGCGTACAGCTCGATGCCGAAGAGTGCTGCGACACCGGCATGCTCGACTTTCAGATCGTTTCTGTTCTTCCACAGCTGCTTCACTTGATCAAGCTCTTTCCAGAATGCTTCATAGCGGCCAGGAAGGCTGAAAGGAGCATGTGTCAGTTCAAAGATACAATTGAATAGTTTTCAAAGGTGTAGTAGCTCATGATAGAATAAACAGATAGATATGAGACAATCTAGTTACATAGCTGTTTCATTTGTAGCGATGAAACTATTTAATTTTTTAGGTTTAGAGCACAAAATATCTGTATCTCTAAGGGCTTATAAACCTCCAGAGATCTTTACAGGATGGACATTTCTTCTTTAAACACATATCATAGTTCAATGACAAAAACTACCGACAAATTACTATTGTAGTCTGTAGCTAATATCATATCCAATAAATGACTCAAAGGCAACACAGAGAAACAGAAACTGTGTTTGCTGTATATAAATTGTAAGCAAATTATAATTAGAATCAGCAGAATAAAAAGAGGGGTATAGACATGATGGATAGTCAGTAAGTAAAGAAAGGATCGGCCAAAGCAACTTTATGTTTGTGACAAGCTGACAACGCAAAGCTTTATGATAAGCTGCCCATATATTTAACAACTCTTTTTTTCCCCAAATCTAGTCAACAGTGAAACTCAAGTGTTAGATTGTCAGTTATGGGATATGCAAACCTTATAGGCATCAAACAAATCACTAAATCAGTAAATCGACTGGCATTCATCACTTACATATTCAGAGACAACAAAGGTGAAACTTCATTTTACAAAGCTCAGTTAACTACACGTAAATCTAGGATTTTACTTTCAAGTCTTGTTTTCATGATTTGTGGCCAATCACGACCATGCCACTGGAATCATTGGACATAGCCTACTATAGAACTAGATTACATCAGCTAATTGATCATAACAGTCTACTATCCATACTTTCAGTTCTGTAAAGAGCATTCATCAAACAACTCACTTTCCCACAAAACAGTTTTCCTAGGCCAGAGCTTGCATTCGAAAGCAAGTATCCAGACACTTTCTTCACACAATGTAGTTAATCAAGCAAACACTTTGCAAACATAACTGCACTCAGGTTGTCTTGCTCTATACATTCCCAGGGTTTCATGAGTGCCATTTTTGGAATATTAAGGTGCATCTCAAACTTTAAACTCGATGTATAAGTCAAACATTGAACACCAAGTCTATATTTAATAAATCATCTGTTGAAAAAAGTCTAAAATCCGACCCCTTTATCAGAAGAGTACTCATGTGGCCAAACCAGTCAATCACATCAGTATCGCGATGGTTTGAGCTAAACTTTCACAGCCCAACACAACACTCGAGGTCAAGTATTTGGCGAGCACGTCTGTAAAAGAAGTATTGCATTGAGATCACGGAGCACGGGCGTACGGCGAACACGATCTGCCACAGGGTTCTCAGATGGGGAAGAGAGAGGAGATCGATTGCACGAACCTGGCGAGGCGGGTGTAGAAGAGCTGCTTGGAGAGCTCCTGGCACTTCTCGATGGTGGGCGGCTCCACGACGTACTTCTTGTTCTTCTCCACGAGGGACCGCTGGTACTCGCACCCGTGCCGCGCCACGAACCTTGTCGCCTCGCACGCCTTGGCCTGCAGCTGCGCCAGCCTCGACGCCAGCGCCATGGATCTGCTCCGGCCGCGAAACCTGCGGCGATGACCACCACCAAGATCAGGGGAATCGAAACAGCGTGGTGAGATCGCGGGAGGAAACCCAAAGAAAGTTGATCGCCGTTGAGGGTGGTGTTTACCTGGAGTCTGGAGATCAGAGGGGAAGAGGCGATCTGAGACGGCGGCGACTTGGTTTGTTCCCTCACACAACCTGTGTGTTCCTTTGGTTTTTTTTCACAACCTTTGCGTTTCCTTTGGGGGTTTTTTTTTTTTTTTTGGCCCAGGGTGATGAGGCTCTACAAGACTTACAATAGAGTCCCAGACTCCCAGCCGCCGGCGCGTTGGTTTGTTCCCTCACACAACCTTCGTGTTTCCTTCCTTTCCTTGTCAAAAAAAAAAAAATCGTATTTCCTTTGCCTTTTTTTTGGCCGGGGTGAGGCTCTACAATAGAGTCCCAGAGGTCAATGCTGCTTAAGGCCCCTTTTGGACAAAGAAAATGATTTTTTTATATCATTCAAAGGAAAGGATTTTAATTTTATAAGAGAATTTTTCAATGTCTTTTTAGAACATGGATTAAATAAATTTATAAAAGTTATTATGATTTATATGGGATGTGTAAAATCATACAAACTTTGAGGGAAACAAAGTATAATGTTGGACCTCATCGAAACTTTTCTTCATGTCTCTCTCCCACATAATTTATGCATTTTCCTCTATGTTGCATTCAAAGGTCACAATGAAATTTTCTTGCATTTTTAATTCATGTAGGATTGTAAGGTCCGCAAGTTCAATCTTGTGTTTTTCATATTCCTTAAGAGAAATGTGTTATAAAGAGACTCTTGGATTAGGGAATCACAAGTTGATGATTCAGATTTTTTTCTCATTGTATGGATTTCAATAATCCATTACACACAATTAAGGCATTTGCATGTTCAGTTGTGACAATTGATAAGTATCTCATCAAATCTCTAATTGATACTTTGTACTTGGAGATAGGGTGAGATAGTCTGTCTAACTTACGTCGCTCCTAACTAAGGCCTTGTTCAGTTCGCGAAATATGTGGTGAAAAGTTACTGTAGCATTTTCGTTGTTATTTGACAAACTTTGTCCAAACATTGACCAACTAGACTCAAAAGATTCGTCTCGACATGAGCAGACCAAAAATACAATTAGTTATTTTTTTACCTACATTTAATGCTCCATGCATGCGTGTAAAGATTCGAAATCACTGTTACTATGCAAAATATTTGGGCAAATGTGGGGAACTGAACATGGCCTAAAAAAAAGTATCAGCCGACTGAAAGTCAGAGTTAGGACGAGGTTGAAAGAACTTAGGAAGCTTCCAACTAGTGCGTTTGAATGAAGCATTTATTGCCTACGAGAAGTCAAATGATAAGATAAATGTTGATGATAGTGACTAGCAGACTGAAGTACAAGCCTATGTCTAATATAGTATCAGGGTGCGAACAATACCTCTCATGCCTACATTGTATGCCAGTATGCTACCTAAACAGTATTGCTACTAAACATTCATTTTCAATGTGTCCTGTCATTACTGATTTTAAGTTTCAGTTTGCATCGACGGTGATAATCGATTCAAAAAAAATTAAAAATGGTGTGTTTACAATGCGCCATACGTGTTGGCCTATGCTTGTGCTATTGTTGCCTACAAAGATAAAAGAGTTAGGGAATAGAGAGAAACAAAAAAAAACAAATAGAGAGATACACAAGCAGTGCCCCTCCAACCATAACTTTTCCTCCGCATGCTTGGTGTTTTCAAAGTGAAGGTACTCTTTCCTAAGGAATCCTGTTCTTTTGCCCTCATTAGCCGGCTTATCAGTCGTATTTCGGCTTATTCTCTTCCACAAAACGTTATTGAAACAACCAAAATCAACCATAAAAACGACCAGCCAAATAACACCAGTTAACGATGAGATGGGACAAAATCTTAGTTGAGGACATCTTAGGCCCCGTTTGGCAGAGCTCCCAGAGGTGATTCTCTGTTGAATCCAGCAGGAGCTCTGCCAAACGGTTTTTCAGAGAGAAGTGATTCTCTGCTGATTCCGTGAAGTGATTCTCTGAAATGAACTAAGGGGCTGAGAGCTGAAAAAAGTAGCTTCCCCTGATTCTGTGAAGTGATTCTCCATGCTGATTTTAAGAGTTTATGCTAAAGAATCAAAGAGAATCACTTTCAGCTACAGAATCACTTCTCTAAGAGAATCAGCTTCTATAGAGAATCAGAATCAGATGGAGCTCTACCAAACTGGCCCTTAGACATGGGACTAGATGTTAATTGAGCCTGTTTTCTAGTTGTTTTGACTTTTCTTTACATTCACTTTACTATGACCTATGACATAATTACTATATATCTAGACATATATTATACCAATTTTTTTTGTACATCCACTTTGCTACATATCTAGATTACTATATATATCCAGATATATATTATATCTAGATGCATACATAATAAAGTGGGATGTACCAAAAGAAAAAAAAATCAAAATGATTCATAATTGGGGATGGACTTATCATTCACCCTAAGATAATGTAATCAGTGCATTGTTTATACTCTTCCCTCTTCTCTCCCAACGAAATAATCATATACAATATATAAAAAAAAATTCTTTAGTATATTCTATGACCTATACGGCTATACCACCACCTCTCGTCTTAAACGATACATTGCTTAGACAACAGACTTCGCACTGGTCAGAGTATAACTCACACAAATTTATGAAATCGTCACGTGAATAAACTATATAAATCTCTCAATTCAAAGCTTGGTAGAGCTGAACAATCACGTGTATAACTGGGTATTTGTTCGCCCTGGCATCCTGATCTCATATGTGATATGTGCTTCTGCACCGACAGTAGCTGCAGCACCGAACATCCTGATATCATGTGTGCTTCAGAAACTATCCGCTCTGTATTTCTTGTATCTCTTTGCTTCGTTGGGAACTGCAAGTAGCGCCACGTCGCCCTTTGTACACCCAAGTAGGGACGCACCGTGCTTCAGCAGATGCTTAATTCAGGGCTGATACAGCCATATTTCTTTACCATACGGTTAAGCACAGCATCTAGGAGACTTCATAGAGGCAGGGAACTGTCTCTGCTATTTACGCTGCTGCCCTGGCTCGAGCTGCTGCTCTGTGATAGATTTCTTCGTATTGGGAAGCTGAAGTATCCCAGCTGAAATCTATCTTCATGTCTTTCTGCACCAACTGTTTCCAGACTTCAGGTTTTCTATGGTAGTAGTTGAAAGCTCTTTCTAATGCACTATCAAAACCCTATCAAAGTGAACATCACACATTAGCTGTACTGCAGACACCAAAATATCTTAAATTCCAACACTTCATCTTAGGATGAACACAGATATAGCAACCACCTGCTCATCAGCCTTCAAAAAGGTGAAACCATTTCGCAGCTCCATGGGTATCGTTTCATCTTCAAAATCAAAGACACTAAAATCACAAAATCACATCAGCACGGTATTATGGAAACATGTTTGAAGATAACAATAACCTTTTGGTGAATGGCTGGTTTAGGATTTACCTGTCATTCAAACCACCAGTTCTCCGAACAACTGGCACAGAACCATATCGCATAGCTATCATCTGTGGATGAAAAACAAATTAGAATTGCACATCAGAAGACTAGCACAATCATCAAGGCATGAGTTGCTTAATCACAATATGTATACATAGGATGAAGATGGTAAAGGCTGTTTGTCAGTAAATGGCACTTCCTATGTTCCAAAATATGTCACATTAGTTTTACCATAAGTCAAACTTCTCTAATTTTGACCAAGCCTACCTAAAATGACCTACATATCATACTGAAATCAACAGGAATTTCCAGTACATATTAAGACAGGGGCAAGGCCCTAAAACTCTAAAAAAAATCAACAGGACTTTCCTGTACATACTAATTAATAAGCACTATGCACGATGCTAATCACTAAACCATTAGATCAAATTTGAAAAAGCATACCTGAGTGAGGCCACATGGTTCAAACATAGAAGGAACAATGAACATGTCTGATGCTGCAAAAATCATATGTGACAGAGCATCATCATACTTCAAAAGCAGCCTGACAATGTTGTTGTTATGAAATTGGTCTGCAATACCCTCGAACTCTCTCTGTGGAACAAATGAACAACAAATACATCAAGTGTTACAACCATAAACAAACAGCTGTTCGGCTGAGAGAGCAGGGAGCAGAGAAATACGGTGTTTCAAACAATCAGGTCATGCTACTTTCATGATTAATTAGCAATTCACGAGGAGCTGAAGGCTGTTTTCCTATATTTCAAGATTCCAGATTGGCCAAATCTAACTGCATGAATACTCCATCAAGAAAGCACACCTGGATATGCTGTACTGGACTTGAACCCAACAGAACAAATTGTCCACCCAACTCAGCTGTTTTATATATTGCATGCCTGATGAGATGTACACCCTTTTGAGGAACTAGTCTCGTAATGCATCCAACCTGCTTGAGGAAACTTCAGTTCTCTAGTAAATCTTGGAGAGAAGAAGATGCTCAAATCAAGTACATGGTTGTGAGGATAGAAAACATACTAGTGGCTGGGAAGCATGTGTGGAAGACAGCTTCAACTGCTTCCTGAGAGCTGCTTTGTTTGCTGACTTTCCATATAAATCATTAGCACTGTATTGAACCTTGAGAAACCTATCTGTAGACGGATTCCAAGTATCTGTGTCGATGCCATTAAGTATTCCAACAAATTTCTTGGAGTGCACTTTGAGTGTATCTTGGAGCCCACGCCCACCCTGAGCAACACAGTAACTTCGTCAGAAACAAAACACGGAGACACTTTATTTCACAAAGGGATAAAACTCAATGAGATTCACAATAATGACGAAGCTTACGACAGATTACATGGTTCTAAACAAATATTACTGTGGAATCAAAACACCAGAACCATTTCTGGCCTTATGTAAGATAGTGTACCTGAATTAGGAAAGTTTCAAGCATTCAACCTCTTTATCTAACTCCTTAGGATGTTTCAAAAAAAAACTCCTTAGGATGCAAAAATGGAGACACCGATGGGTAGTTTTGGTTCAGTTCATTTCTATCTCGTTCCCTTTGCTTTTAAGTCCACATTAGTTCAACAAAAATGAGTTTCAGGTAAGCAAAACTTGAACCCCTAGCAACTTCCGTGAAATGATCTACAATAATTTTAGCCCATGAAGAAATATCAAGAAAACAGTGGAATTTTGCACATGTCGATAAATTACATGGATAAATCCTAGATCTCGTGGGAAATATTTTTGCATTTTATCTCTTTAGTTTTTAAAAATCTTTTTAGAGTTTATTTATTGCACTTTGTCAGTTTAGTTTTCTAAATATCTTTACAGTTTTTTACAGTAAGAGGGTTAGGGGAGATAGGGGTGCTAACACGTTTCTATTAGACAACAGACAAGAGAAAAGGCCAGAAATCAATACATTAGTCGCAATGTTGCATCCAATGGAAGACACACTGAACCTAAAGGTCAGAATATTACCTCTGAGCGCACCTCTTGAGCATATGTTGGTGATACAGTTGTGACAATGTTGGAATACACAATTGCACCCTGAACACAATAAGTGCATAAAAGCATTAGTGATACACTGATACCATAAGGCTGAACTCTAGTTCCAACTCTCCTGTTACACATTTTTGGTAGGTAAATACCTTAACAACATTTATTCTGCCATGTGAATTATCCCGCATCCTGTCTGGTCTATCCAGGTGATCAACATCAAGGCCACAATATGCTAAATCCTGAGCTGGAGCAACTCCTTGATATTCAAAATTGTGACAGGTAAAACAAATTCTAGCTGAGTTGAAGCCCAGATTTGCGTAAACATCCCAATAAAGTGGTGCCTGGAATTTACAATGTAAGGAAAAAAAACATAATTTAATACCTAAAACTTTGTAACTATAAATGAACAAGATCTATTTTCAGTTGGAACATGATCATTTAAATCTTACAACAAATGCAGTCTGCCAGTCATGACAGTGAATTATGTCAACTTTCTTCCCAGATTGGTACAGCAATTCCAGTGCAACACGGCTAAAGTAGGAAAAGCGTTTGAAGTCATCATGCTCTCCATAGTATTGCGCCCTCCAGAAGAACTTACCTGGATGCTGTGGCTCAATAAAGTAGACAGGAAGACCTGGATATGCAAATTTAGTTAGGCAACTGTAGATCAAATTTTATACGATGGTTGAACCGAGTGTTGATTGGAACCTTCAACAGTCCCAGTCCATATCTTGTTGGCAAACATATTTCCTTCAAAGTAAGACTTCACCACAACATCTAGAACCTGTACAATCACCAAACAGCAATCTTAATCTTAACCAAGTAAAAGATAAAAATAAAAGTATAGTAAGAGTTAACAAAAAATACATACCTTCAGATTATTAATTTGGTTATGCTGCATGCAATCATATTTGGGAAGAATAATCTCTACTAGGTGCCCTTTTTTTTGAAGTGCCTTCCCAAGACCAGAGATCACATCTGCCAGACCACCAACCTAGTCATGCACACCAAAAAGCTATAAGATAACCAACAGGGATGAAAATTAATCAGCATAGACACCAATAACAGTCTAAAATAGTTAGTAAATCGTCATATTGGTAATTAAATTTAAGGAACCAATATAATATACATTATATACTCCAGTAGATGGAGATCAATACAACTCAACTTATAAGTTATAGCCTGTTTTTACAGTTTCAGGCAATTTAGCACTGAATCAACATCAAGTTTATTACTTTGTGGACAACTACTTAACAGCAGCACACTTTCAACTGTATCAGATTTTTTTTGGGGAGAAAAATGGCAGGAACTCTGCCTTGCATTATAGTAGAGAGAAAAAAACATAAAGTAAATTCCGAAGGGCAAAGAGAAATACCACACACACCAGAACTATCAGACTACAAATGCCAATCACCAAAGGACTAAATCGCCCCCATTACAAGTTCCCAAAAGCACGCCACCGTTGCTCTATGTCTTCCTTAGCGCGAGTCGCCACAGCTAGTGAGGGGGATCCTTCATTTTGAAAAAATATGCCAGTTTCTTTGTTTCCACAAATTCCATATGTTGCAAATGACTAAGCCATTGAAGTCACGCTTCTTCTCTTTTGGCACGGCTTTAGTTGTCGTTTCTTACCAATCCGCAATGGAGCTGAAATTTTCTGCCTGGATATGCTAGGGAAAAGAGAGATGCTCCCACACAAGCACCTGCTTCTGAATTTCAGCCGCAAAGGGACCTGTATCAGATTTGTTCTCTCCAATCAGCCCTTAAGATTCTCAGGCTGGAAAATACTTGAGGGGAAGCACCTCTACACTAACCCAGCCATTCCCATATCCAATACCTGTGTATGCGATACTTTGCTACTTGGATACTTTCTCTATATTACCATAGTGTTGTTTTTTCATAGTCGTGTATTGCTGTAGCCGTACCTGTACTGGTGATACATAGGTGCCCCTGTTAGAACTTACTCTAGTTCAAATGGGGGACTGGAAGAGTGATGCTTTACGATCAACACTTCAACAAGACAGCATTACCTAGAAAAATATGGCAGCCCTACACTTCCATCAGCAAGTGCATAAGGAGGAGGGAGAAAGCAATATGGACTATGGAGATCAGAAAATCAACCAACATGTAGCAATCTTTGTAGGAGGGTTCCTTTGGTTTCCAGCCTGTGCACTGAGACAGCCAAGCTGGGCTTGTATCAAGGAGTGATCGTTTAGCTGGTGTGCGCGTTAACTTTGGCAGTTTGCTTAAGGTTTGGTTTGGTCGCTTGACATTTAAGTGGTTTTGGGGGGCCTCTCCGGGACCCTGGGTGTCCAGGGAGGTTAGCTTTTAGTTCTTAGTACTGTATGCTCTACGTCGTATCGAACTTCTGTAATTTCGTTGCTAGAAGGTAATTAGATTCGGTTTCGACCGTGGTAGGGAAAAAAAAGACAGTGTTACCTAGAAAAGTGTCTTTTTTCTGTTTGCACCTAGTTTTTATGCAACATATTACAAAGAAACTTATCAAGAAAAGATATAATGGAAACATGTACACTTGACGAAAAAACTGAATTAATAACAAGGAACCTTTGCGACAGGAGCCATCTCTGCTGCTATGTGGACAATGTGCAAACCAGAACTGCATTGAACAATAATATTCAATCATACCAAACACAACAGACTGATATTTTCTGAAACAAAGTTGTTGTATAAACAAGTTTTTCCTCTTATTGGCAAAGAAGAAAGTGGTACCTTGTTCCTGGTAGTGCCATCTTTAAAAAATTATCTATCAGTTCCCTCTCTTCCATTCCTCTGGATGACAAGTAAGCTTCTTGAAGGCGACCATCCCTTTTCCAAGCCATTTCTCTCAACATACTTGCATCATTGATGGATATTTTCTTCTCAAGTGACCACCCATCAATCAGAAGAGAGATCCTACTCCAGAACTCTGACGGCATGCCTTCTGCATAATGCTCCATTGACATTTTCTCACTTTCATTTATTAATTTGCTGAGAGTATCATGAAACTCCACTATGGAGTGTTCATAAAGTTCAATTTGTGAATGCATCTCATGATTACATGCTTGAAAGCGCTCTTCTACTGATTTTACCCTTTGCTGCAAAATATCAACCAAATAAAGACAGAAATCTGATACGTTTGTTGCTCCCAATGATGCTTTTAGTTTCTCAACCTTATCCTGGAAATCACGATAATCATCTAGCGTCAGAGAAGCATGCTCCACTTGCGTTGCTGTGGAATCAAGCAAGTCTTCCAAATTTTCTACTTTCTCCCACCAGGCATCTTGTTGCAGAGGACCAAGTTTCAACATATCAGATTGGGCAGAAATGAATGTACACTCGAGCTTCCGAAGGGAAGCATCTAAAAGAGCACGCTCTTTCTCCAACTTGAATAGACTCTCCTCTGTCTCTGTTATCTCAGTAAGCTTTGCTTTTAGAAAATTCATGTCATCCTTCAGTAGCATATTCTCTTCCTTTACGACATCAAACTCCAGACCCTCTGCATCAGACTTTACTTCACTAGACAGCGCAGATTGTGCACCCGTTTCTGATAGTTTCATCTCTAAAATGTTTATCTTCTGTTGCAAAGCTTCCTTCTCTTTAAGAATTTTGTCAGCACGTCCCAATGCTTGAAGACGAGCTTGATTCAGAAGCAATATATCTAACCAAATAATTTTGAAGTTAGAGTTCATCATATGCACACGTCTACATATCTTGTAAGAATAATCAGAGGAAGGATTCTCCTACTCTTCTGGGTATTCTGTATCATTCCTACCAAATCTTCCAGTTGAATGTTTAGTAGTTCATTTTCATCTTCAGACTTCTGCTGCAGAGAGATCAAACAGAAACGCTTAAAAGAAACAACAGTGAATAAATAAATAAGGACAAGCAGAAAAATACTGATATTTCCTAATGACGTTAATTTCAAATTTGATAAAATGCAGTGTAAGAGTCTAAGGAAAAAAAAAACATATGAAACATGGAAAAAAATACTCGGTATCAAGCACTATAGATTAGAAAACATCTTATGGAAGACACAATTGCTAAAGAATTTGCTGCAGTACCTGTTGCTGTTCTTTATCGACGGAAGCTGCTGCTCTATCTCTCTGAATGCTAGCCCTGTTACGATGGTTAGCACTGGGTGTACTCCTCTGATAAGGTTGTACGCCAGTCCTACCACCAGAGAATAGAAGTTTGATCATTTCTACATACATGATAGGTACTTTCCAAATGCTAACAACTAACTGTTGTATATAACATACAGCAATGTTTAGAAATGGGTAGAACAGCGATCAAACATGAGCCTGCACCTCAGCGTCAGATTGGAGCGAAGATGGTTCAATCATGTTTTAAGAACAACGATTATTTTGGCACTAATGTTTACAAATGGATAGAACAGTGCGATCAGACATGACAATAGTGTTTATAGAGACTGGAAACGGCCATTTCTTATATTATACATTAAAAAAGAAAAAAAGCAAGCACTGCAAAGTGTGCAGAAAACGTAGTACAGCAATACGATTCCATCCACGAGACCACGAACCCGGGGATCGATCGGCAAGCCCACCCCAACGCTCCAATGTCACAAGCAATACCCCGAACACATGAGGATCGCCTTCCACGCGAAGCTCCTAAACACAGACACTGGCGCGTAAAAGCAACTGACCTGAGGTTTCGGCGCGGAGTCCGGCGTGACACGGCGAGGCGGTGGCGCCCCGCGATCGTGGACGGAGCGGGGCTGCGGAACAGGAGAGCGGCGGCCTCGGCGCCCGCCGCAGCCGAGCACGACATGGGAAGCCGAGGAGGATGGGGGGCAGGGTGAGAGGGCGTGGTGGAGTGGAGCTCGAGGCGGCCGCGTCGGGGTTCGCGTGGGCGGCGGTTGGAAAAAGGCGGCGGAGTGGAGTGAGTCGGAAGCCTGGGCTGGGCCGCGTGGCCGTGCAGTGGGGGAGTGGGGCGGTGGGTGTCCCGTGCGCTGCGCGCGGAAGGCGGACGAAGGAGAGCCAAACAGAGGCGGGGGCTAATCTGGCTTCTAGCCGCCGGGGCCCGCCTATCGGGAGGCGTGGGACCATGACGGCAGCGGGTAGTACTCTCCTGGCTACAGAAGCGGTCAAGCGAGGACGCCTGTACTGTGATTGCGAATTGGCTGCAAAAAGCGCCCGTGCCACGCCACTGTTTCTCTTTCTCAGCGCGATGCGGTTCATAGCCTACCACCCTCTTCCTCTCCCTAGTGAGTAGTGACTAGGGTTCCCATTGCGGCAGCGACTAGGATTTCGACAGTGGTGGCTCTTTTTCTTCGTGTTAAGGCCCTGTTTGGTTGAGCTGTGGCTGTGGAAAAAAACTGCTGTGGCTGTGAGCTGTGCAAAATCTGTTGTGGGCTGTGAGCTGTGGAAAAGCTGAAAGCTGTTTGGTTAAACAAGTATAAAGTATATCTTCTATTTTTATTTTTTAAAAATAATTATAAAAACGTTTTTTATTTTACCTATTTTGAAAAGCTGAAAGCCAAAAGCCAAAAGCAGGGTCAAAACAGCTTTCAAAAATGTACCACGGAAAAGCTCCAACTTCTGCAAAAGCTGCTGCCAGCAGCACCCCTTTGGTTAAGCTTTTGGCTTTTGGGGCCAAAAGCCAAAGCCAAAAGCTCAACCAAACAGGGCCTAAACGAACCTAGAAAGAAGGGAGCTGAAAGGAGGCAGAGTCGCCAGACGGCAGGGATGGCCGGTTGGACGGCTTAGGGGCCCTGGCGATGCCGGTGGCGGCTGCGCCATGTCTAGGACGGGGAAATCACGCCATGGTGGCAACGGCGGGAGTGGAAGGCGGGGAAGGGAAGAGGAAGACCGCCGCAAGCGCCGTAGGGCCTTGCCGGCTTGGAGCCCCAACGGTTCACATGTGTTAGGTTACTCATTTTTTAAAAAAAAACATATAAACTTAGCATATATGCTTATTTTATTCCTATATCCACCATCGTCACTATTTAGTCAAAGCCTCGTGGTCACCTAGTCCAGTATTCATACCCAGTTCAGTGACGGAACTTGGCTAAACAAATAGGAGGGGCCAATTTATGTAATTGAGCTCCAAATATCAATAAACAATTTTAAAATTATTGTTCACATAATGAAGATTGGACAGGGGGCCATGGCCCACCATGGCCTTTAACTAAGCTCTGCCAGTATCAGTTAGCGACTACATAAAAATTACAAAGATAGGAGACTCTATGGTCCTATTTATTTAAACTTATCGACTGGCTTATTAGTCATACTACGACTTATTTTATTTTACGCTTATTTTATTTAGCAAGATACTCTCTTCGTCCCAAATTTATAAGTTATTTCATGCATCTTGAAAAGTTAAGGTTTTCTAAGTTTGACCAAATTTATATAATAAGATAATAATATTTATGATACCAATTAAGTACTATTAGATTATTTATTAGCTATTTTTTATAGTATACCTATTTGATATCGTAAATCTTTATATTTCTTTTTATAATTTTAGTTAAACTTGAATATTATTGAAATAGTTAAAATTAGACATGAATAAACTTAAGCCAACGGGACCAAATATTTCTATAGCACTCGTAAGTTGATATTTGTAGTCCTTGCTACATGCTGATGTACACATGATCTTGTCTTCCCTGCTTCAAAATGAAGGAAGGAAGAAAGGATCTTCTGACTTTAATGCACATACAAGAAAAAAATTGTTTTTATAAATAAAAAAAAATATTTTTAATTATTGTGCATGTTGGTCTTGCAAAGGCATTGTTTCTGTTCAATCCCAAGCAATTTCATAGAGCGGCTGAAATATAAACGAGAAAACCTCAGATAGCGTCATTGATGACTCATCAACAGAGTCTTTTTCTAGCGCAAGACAAATTTATTTACCTTTTGTTTTCTGTTTGTGCGAGTAAAGTTTAGTGCCATCTTCATAAGTTGCTACGTTGCAAAGTTTCACTTGGCTACTACGTAGTACTCCTAGTTTTTTTTAACGAATGCAAGCTGTTGCCGTTGGGCAATCGGTTTTAGGGAGAGGATAGGGCATTGACAGTAAGCCTGGGCAAAATACCCGCTACCCATTACCCGTACCCGAATTACCCGAACCCGGACCCGAATTACCCGAACTCGAGGTACCCGATCCCAACTTCGGATACTGATTTTGATTACCCGAAATTAGTTTGGGTAATTCGGGTAATATCGCCCGGTACCCGAACTACCCGAATTACCCGAAGTTGTATTTTTGTCTTTGTATTTATCATGTTTTGTTAGTTAAATCAATGAATTTATCATTTAATTAGTATATTATTCTCTCCGTCTGAACAAGTGACTGTAATATGTTATTCTTTGTAAATAAGTGTTAGAATTCTATACAAGATGTTGCTGAAATTATATATGAATTTCTACTAAAATTTTGTATAATTTGCTCTTTTTATGAATTCGGGTAAATCGGGTAATACCCGAACCCGAACCCGAATTATCGGGTACCCGAAGTTGCGGGTAGTATTTTTTCAGGACTAAATTCGGGTAGCAATTTTCATTACCCGAACTTTGAATTACCCGAATTACCCGACCCGGAAAAAACGGGTAACCCGAACGCCCAGCCTTAATTGACAGATATAAGCACTATACATGTGTTGTGGCCTTGCGGGCATTATTTTGCAGCCTTTTTCTGAAAAATCTTTACACGTAAAAGTATCTTTTGTCGCATTCATCAAAGTCAGGGGATTATGAGCTTATGAGTTCCTGTTTAGTTGCTCCTAAAATTCTAAAAGATTTTGAATTTGGGCTACTTTTTGAAAGTTTAGATCTAAACAGAGGTCTGTAAAGTTTGAGAAAAGAGTCTGTAAAGATTTGAAATTTGGAACCTTTGAGACCCAAAATTTTGTAATTTTGCATTGGAGCTTGTGTAAGCCAATTATACAGTCTTGTTTGCAATAATCCACGTAAAAGTTTACAGCCAACTAAACATCTACTTGTAAAGTTTTAGGTTGTAAAATTTACAGCCAAAAAAATTTGGAATGTAAAGTTTGGGATCTAAACAGACCCTACATGTAAAAGAAAACCAACTTTGACATTTTTTTAAAAGGAAATCCAGCTATGTTAAATGTGTAGGAGCAACACAATTGAAGCTAACCAAAATTATGGCTTTACATTATTTTTTTCGCGATCATGTTATTTCGTTAAAGGAAAAGAGTTACAACGATGTAACTACAAGAAAATCATCATAGCGTATAGTTACATAACACCATAAGAAAGGTGGCAAAGCAACCAAACAAGCAGATCCAATACGTGTTTAGATGTGAGCCGATGCTAGTTACGTGCTAAACTACTGGTTGTGACGCATCGTTGCTGCGGTGAACTTTTCGAACGTCATAGTTTATGACAAATTTTACACTGAAGGATTCTGTGGCTGCCTAAACTATGTATCTAACCAAACAACTATGTCAGAATCTTGTAGCTCGCCATAACGAAGCGAGGTTTGGCTGCAAACTAAATAGCCTCCTATACAACAAGAGAGAGAAAAGATAACAAGAAGAAACCGTGGCTTATAGATATTAAAAAAATACAAGTTGGACACCAATATATCAACGATTGTATGTTCCCCTCATCTAGTCCAGATTCATAGCCACTCCAGAAAAATTACAAAATTAGTACTAGTAGAAGATTTCATTATTTCTGTGCTGCGGTACTCATGGTTGACAATGAATTTAGAAAGTACTCCCTTCGTCCCTAAATAAGTGTCACCGTTGGTGTGCGTGCCACGTGTTTGACTCAATTTGTAGAAAATATGTGCAATATTTATATCTCCAAATAATTTTGTTAAAAAACTAGATGTAAAGATTTTTCCGATGATACTAATTACTTAGTATAAATATTAATATATTTTAATATATAATTGCTGGCAACTTTTTCTCGGAAAGCGAGAACGACACTTATTTAGGGACGAAGGGAGTAGTACAATAGAAGATTACATTGTCTCTGTGCTGTGGTACTCATGGTTGACAATGTAGGGTACGTGCGTAACGTGCTGAACTCCTGATGCAACACGGTCTTGCCTTCCCTTCCTTCGAAGAAAGGAACCGTGAGGCTACGGCGCAATCCGAAGCCCATTGATCTTGCCACGAGGCTGTACTAGCACTAGCCCACACTAGCCCACTAGCAGAGGCTGCCTGCAGCGCACGCGCCAACCTGTGACCTGTCCGTGCTCGGCATATATACCCTGCGCCACCGGGCACCGGCCGCAGCTCGCAAGTTGCCCGCGTTCCTCGCCTCGCTCCGCCCACCCCTCCCCGGGTCCCGCAGCCCAATCCCTCCGCGCGCCCCGCGATGCCGGCCGGCCAGCCGCACGCGCACGAGGCTCCCGCCGCCGCGGGCGGCGGCGGCGGCGCGAACCACTCCAACCACCGCCTGCCGGCCCACCCGCCACCGCCGCTCCACGCGGAGGTGGTGCCGGCTTACCCGCCCCCGGAGTCGGAGGACGACGAGACCTGGGTGTGGACCCAGATCAAGGCGGAGGCCCGCCGCGACGCGGACACGGAGCCGGCGCTCGCCTCCTTCCTCTACGCCACCGTGCTGTCCCACCCGTCCCTGCCCCGCTCCCTCTCCTTCCACCTCGCCAACAAGCTCTGCTCCTCCACCCTCCTCTCCACGCTCCTCTACGACCTCTTCCTCGCCACGCTCACCGCGCACCCGTCGCTCCGCGCCGCCGTCGTCGCCGACCTCCTCGCGGCCCACTCCCGCGACCCCGCCTGCGTCGGCTTCTCCCACTGCCTCCTCAACTACAAGGGCTTCCTCGCCATCCAGGCCCACCGCGTCGCGCACGTGCTCTGGGCGCAGCAGCGCCGGCCCCTCGCGCTCGCGCTCCAGTCCCGCATCGCCGACGTCTTCGCCGTCGACATCCACCCCGCCGCCGTCGTCGGGAAGGGGATCCTCCTCGACCACGCCACCGGCGTCGTCATCGGCGAGACGGCGGTCATCGGCGACAACGTCTCCATCCTCCACCACGTCACCTTGGGTGGGACTGGGAAGGCGGTGGGCGACCGGCACCCCAAGATTGGGGATGGCGTGCTGATTGGAGCAGGGGCCACGATCCTTGGGAACGTCAAAATTGGTGCCGGGGCTAAGATTGGGGCCGGATCCCTTGTGCTGATAGATGTGCCGGCGAGGAGCACGGCGGTTGGGAACCCTGCCAGGCTGATTGGTGGGAAGAAGGCCGAGGGCGAGAATGACGAGGACATGCCGGGGGAGTCCATGGATCACACGTCCTTCATACGTCAATGGTCGGACTACACCATTTGAGAGCAATTTTCCAAGGTCGATTACTCTTCCTCTGTATCGCTAGTAATAATGGTGATGTACCAACTAGTGATGTGCTCTTCTTTGTTGTGTGCTATGGTTTGTCTGCAATGAAGTGTGCCATGCTTGGATACTGGTACATTGTGACTGATGAATGAACAAATCTGTATATCCATAGGGGAGTTGGTTGGAATCTGTCACATTCCCTATGAATCAAACTCCAAGGACAGAGTTAAGTGTGTAAAGCGACATCTTATCTCATGCAGCCTTTGACCCTTTGTTATTCGTTATTATGCTATTTAGTCTCTGATACAGTGAGGTTTTGGGAATTGAATAATAGATGAATGTGGTGCATTGTAACATCTAGATGAGTTTGTTTTGCACGTCCACTCTGTAAATTAGTATGCTTTACTACCACAAATATTTTCATCAAACGTATTTTTGGTAGTCAGTCTTATCCGAGAAAAAATCATTTGCCGAGAGGTGATGCATGTCTGTACTACATTTTTGTTTGGTTGGAACACTCACTAGAATTGCCCCTGTTCCGTTGAGAAAAAAGTTCTAATGTTAGTATATTATATAAGCAATTTTCTCTGCCAGTAACGGATATGGATGTAGTTTGTTCTCATCAATTTCCACATGTTTTCTTATCCATTCATTTCTAGAAGGACATCTGGTATGATTTTGCCATCATTCTGTCTGTCCAGAGGGAGTATTTAGTTACCAAATTGGCCAGTTCACATTTTAGTAAACGTTTTCCTTTAGATGTTTTTCTGTTTAACTTTAGTTATTTGCTTTGCCGATTAATGTCCAAGTATCAAACAGTGTGGAGGGCAGCGGTTGAAATCACATGACATCACATGTGATCTTTTGAATCTCAAAACTAGGGACTTCTTTATCTGAAAAGTAACTCTCAGATCTGATTATTTTTTATGTAACAAATTCTGTTCTTTCAGGTAAACACTTAAACCTTGGTATCTGTTATTAAACAGAATTATATGGAACAGGGTACAAATAGTCAGTGTTATTCTTGGTTAGCTTCTGTTTTGTGTTTATTTGTTCATTTTTTTGGCACAGTTTCGTATAAGTAGTGTTTATTTCTTACACGAGGGTATTGACTAAGGAGAATGAGAGTAAATCCCCGATTCTAAACTCTAAAGACTATTTACTCAGAACTAGAGATGTCAACGGGGAATTCCCCGTTGGGGCTTACTACCCCATCCTCGTACCCGCGGGGGAAAATTTTCTCCATCCCCGTCCCCGTGAAGGCTCGCGGGGAACAATTCTTCCCCGTCTCCGCTCGGGATTTATCCCCGCAGAGATCCCCGTCCCCGCATCAGCACTATACTACATAAGAACAAAATAGACACTTAGCAAAGCAAGACAATAAATCTCAAATATAGATAAGTAAATAACACATGATTTTAAATAATCAATAGATATATGTATCCAATAATTTATTATAATTCGTATTCACATAAGATATGGTATGTATTGTATATGTAGTTTCTTACATGGGCCTTAAGCATTTCGGGTCCCCGCGGGGAACGAGGACGGGGGACTGCATACCATCCCCGTCCCCGTCATGCCCGATGGGGATGATTTTCCCCCATTTAATTCTCCGTGGGGACAAGATCTGTACCATCTCCGTTCCCTAATGGGTGAATTCCCCGCGGGGAATAGGGGAACGGGGCCCCATTGACATGTCTACTCAGAACACCCCTCACTCTTCTAGACTCTAGCCATCTGGGCAGTACTCCATCTCTGATTCAAAATACATGTCGTTTAAGACATCAAAATGGTCTACATGGACATGGTGAATTGATCAACTTCTTTAAAATTATGACATTTCAAATCAATATAACTAAATATTTTGAAAGTACTTCTCATGATGAATCTAGTAACATATATCTTAAAAATTTGTCAATCTATCTAGTCTTTTATGTCTTGATTGATAGTTAAAGTTGAAAAAGTGAATCTTAAAACGACATATTTTGAATTAAATCAGAGGGATTAGATGTTCAAGACTTATTGTGCTTTTGCATTGTAAGGATAATTCACCAAACATAAATTTATCTTATTTTCAGCATGTATACCAATAGTTGGTTGGCTAGCAGTATTCAATTCAACACAGGTAGTTGCATTTTCTGCCTATCTGATTTGTGTCTGCAGTTCTGCACCTTGAGCCTCAGGGCTGCAGACTGTGTCAGGCATTACTGTGAAGGCAGTGAAGTTGGCAACCAAATTAGACCATATTCTTCTATCTGTTAGTAATAATTTCTGGAACCAGAGGTCATCCCTCAAACCACTGAATAATCGGTTACAGTTAGAACCTGATCATAACCTTCTGCTAGTAATTCTTTGAACTAAAAGTCATCCCTACAATGATCATTAAGGGATATAATCTTCAATGAATATTTGATACAAAGCTAGTTCTTCCTCCTATCCTAAGGGATTACCGGATTAGCTTAGTTAATTTCCTTGGAGATCTTCTAGTAAGCCGTAATCTGCTATAAGTTCAGCCTGATTGCATCTTTCCTGTTGTCGAGTGTATGTCCTTTTTTCTGTTATGGTAAAACAGGAACTTGGTTGTTACTTACCACTCAGTAAAACAGGAACTTGGTTGCCCATAGTAACTGTCTGTACTTGTGATTTTTGAATGGTCTGTAACCACCACTCATATATGCTCAAATTAGGTCGCTGTCCTGGGTACAGCAGTCAAGGCTTGTTGATTTGGATATTGCACCTTGTTTTCTCAAAGCATTAGATCTTGTATGTTCCAATGGGCCTAGTTGCTTAAAAAATAAGCATAGAAATTAGTGGTTCTAGAACATCTTGGTGTCTGTACCACTCTAGTTGTGCCAAGTTGACGTATCACAGACATTATGCATTATTCTGACTTGAAAAGTACTAATGATTTGCTTAGATTTTATACAATGGAACTGAAGCGTTATATTTTCTACCATTTGGGATCAATATCAACAGTCCGATCCTACTTTTGTGTATTCCAGTTGAACTACAGAATCTGGTTTTGCTGACATGTGATTTCAAGTCTCAATTGAGGTTTTATTTTGCCAGCCCAAACTCCCTGTATATCTGTGCTACACAGCTACTGTCTGGTGTCTGCTGAGATTAGCAGCAGGTCAGCACGCTGCAGGTCCTAAAGGCGGAGATCCTCGTCACACGGACACAGCAGCAGATTCTCCAGACTCCAGGTGTGGTTCTCACTTCTAAGGGCAGCTCCAGTCCTTCGTTCGAACCGAACTGACAAAAGTCTGACGAGATAGAGTTTGGTTCAAGTGCTCTAGTGTAACGTTCGATCTTTGCACAAGAAAACAATAAAAAATTCAGAACTAGTGGACTCCTGAAGCTCCACGTTGTGGCCTACACCAGTGCCCAGTCCTCTTCACCAATATTTTAATAAGTATGTTTGGAATGGTTCGAACCATCTGTTCGATTCGATTTTAACTCTGACAACCAACATCCGATCGCTCCAATGGTCTTGGTTCGCATTTTTCATCCCACGGTTCGACTTTTGAGCAACACTGGAGCTGCCCTAAGTAGCAGATTGGAAGGAAGACATTGCTTTTGTAATGGTATAAGAGTTTGATTTGTTACATAGTATTGTCATAGTTTGACAAAATGTTGCTCAACTTTTCCTGACACGAAATGTTGCGGCAACTTGATTGGGCTACTTTTTCATCATGTGGAAATAGGCTTAACTACTTTGTCAACAAGTTGCCCGGTGAGCGTTGCTGTACTCAGCCCACCAACACTCGGGCCCAGAGGCGTCATCAACTTTTGGATCCTTGGTTGGCAGGGCATGCAAAAGTCTTAGCAGGCTGCACCTCGATGGCATGGCTTGAACAATATTATATTGATCAGTCTGGAAAATCAAGCGATGAGCTCAATCAGCACCGAGGTGCGCCCCTCTGCATTCTAGAACAACTTTACAATATCAGTTTTATTCGAGTATTTCTGTGCTCCAGGCAGTGATGAGTGATGACAGGCAGCGCGTTAGTAGCGGTATGATTTAGAGTTTTACACACCAAGGACCAAGGAAGGTGTATGCTTGTCAGGAATAAGGCCTTTGGGCATTGTCGTGCATGCCTTTTGGAGATACATGATCTGGTTCTTCGTTCCGCATATTCTTGCTTCGCTTTGCTTTGCATACAATTCGATAGGAAGGCATGAATACTGTCTGTCACCCAGCCTGTCAGTGACCATACGGGCGATGAGCCGATGACAAGTATCAGAGGAGGATACAGAAGCAGGAATGGACAAGGCCGGGCCGAGTCGCAGGATGGGCCAGCGGACCAGAATACGCGTACGACGGGTCCTGAATGGGCTAATAGGGGTTAGCTTGTGCTAAACGCCACCTGCGTGTGAATAAATGCTGAGACCATCCGCAGTGTCGTGCGGTAAAGCATCCTGCAGGCTCCTTTAGGGCGTCCGCAATGGTGTTCAAATCGCTAGCTATTTAGTCTCTAGGAAGAATGCTATTGGTTCTCAATAGCAACTTACAAATAGCTAGCTAGATGAGACATATAAATAAATACTATTTTGATGAAGCAACTTATAAAAGTAGCACTCTTATTGGCTATCGAGAAGAGATATCAAATAGCTAGCTATTGAGAAGTCGCTAGCTATTTGATCTCTCTCCTCGATAGCCAATAAGAGTGCTACTTTTTTATTATTTTTATACGTCATCTCGCTAGCTATTTGTAAAGTGTTATTGAGAACCAATAGAATTCCTTCTAGCTAGTTATTTGACAACCATTGCGGATGGCCTTAGCGGAACAAAAACCTGCACTGGTGCACGGTAAACGACCCACGCGTCCAACCCGGCCTTCTGTGTGAGAGATAGAGGAGAGAGTTGATAGCGGGCCCCACTATTTAACTAGCTAAAAAAATGCTATAACTCACAAACTAAAAAACCAAATTAAATTGTGATTGCACCATTAAATTTGTTACAATAAATTCTTCAAAACAAGATCTCACATGAATATATATAGATAAAATTTATAAAGGATGACAAGTGAGGGCCGTTGTTGGAAGATGATAGAGTATGAGATATAGAGGATGAATGAGTGCGAGAGAAAGTGATATAGAGGAAAGAATCTTGATAACTAGGATAAAATATTCTTTTTAGAGAATAGATATAGAGGACGATGAGTGCAGATAGTCTGAACCGCAGCTCCTGTAGAGAGTAGAGTTACCCTGTAACAGAATCCTTCCTCGCTACTCGTTCCCCTCTGCTCCTCTCCGTCCTGCCTATCCTGTTGTTTGCTACCTGATCCCATGTTAAGACCGCTGCACCGGCGTCCGCCAAAACAACCGCTACACGCGTTTAACGGAAGCAAACGAGCGGAAGTGGGTGCAGCGGGGAACGGTACTTCTTCCTCTATACGCATGCGTCCCGTAGAACAAGCGTACGCAGCAACATATAGCGGAGAGAGCTCGCGCGCGCCTGTGAGAGGGAGAGGAGAGAGTACAGGTGGCCCCCACCCAATTTTGTTTTAAAAAAATGCTATATCTCACAAACGGAAAATCTAAATTAAATTCCGATTGCATCATTGAATTTGTTGCAATTAATTCTTCAAAACTAGATCTCTCATGGATATATTTAGTTAAAGTGAGAAGTGGGCCCACAGTAGATAGAGGATGATATAGAGGATGGATGGATGCGGAAGAAATGAGTATAGAGGAGAGAATCTTGATGATCAGACAGTATAGAGGATGAAAATAGAGGAACGTGAGTGCGGATAGTCTAATAAATACACTCTGCACGTTGTGGATCAGTACAGTATCTATGTCCTGTAATAGGCCATAATAGTGCAACATGAGTGGCATCGAATTTCTTGTCTATGGCATTGAAACCACGCAATTTTACTCGCTGGACCGACCTTCACGGGGATGGTGTTAGGTCATTATTAGTTTATTACATCAAAAATATCAAAATCTACTATTCAGAAAACAGCAACTACTCAGTAAATTTGATGTTTTGCTCAATAAATCCCAAATGTATTCATCAGTATAGGAACAATTTTTAGAGGTGTTTCCATTTTGATGTAAATGTACAAGTGGCTCTATAAAAAAAAACCGTCCCTATAAATGGCTTCTATTTAAAGAGGCGGCTAGAAAGCCTAACTGTCTTTATAAATGATGTTTCTAGAGGCGGATAGAAATTCCATCTGTCTTTATAAATGGATTTATAGAGGCGATCTAAACATAGTAAAATTAATATTTTTTGAATAAAGATAAATTTTATATCAAAGTTGTAGTAATTGAAGAGATCTACAAGTTTTACACTTGATGATTTTATATTTAAAATCATTAAAGGCCAGCAAATTATTTTTTAAAGCTTTCAAATCATGCGGTGGTGGGTCCGACCTTCATCGCTGTGGATTGATGTTGTTACCTACTAGATCGTTATTGCATCCAAAATGTCATAATGTAAACATGAGGCCTGCTAAAATCTACTATTCAGAAAACTGTAAATTTGATGTTTTGCTCGATAAACCTCAAATATAACCCTAGTACAAAAATGACTTTTAGAGATGCCTCTATTTTATAATGTATAAGTCTCGGTCTGGCTCTAAAAACATATTTCTTGAAATGGCTTCTATTTCAAGAGATGTCTATTTCGGGAGACGGCTAGAAAGCCAAACTGCCATTTCTAGAGGATTTGTAGAGATGGTTGGCAATTTGGCCTGCCTCTAAGCATAGTAAAATTCATTTTTTTTCAAAACAAGTTGCATGGTATTAAAGTTGTAGTAATTGAAGAGGTATGCGAGCTAGTTGATGATTTTACATTTAAAATCATTAAAGGCCAGCAAATTCCTTGTGTAAGCTTTCAAATCATGCGGTTTGGCACTATTGATTGGCAACATATCATATGCAACCCAACTTCATGTGCAACCTATGCAACCACCAATTAAGGCCACAGAATTTTTTTTTTTAATACTAAGGCCATCACTCTAGATCCTGTGGAGGGGTTCAAGTGAAAAGAACATCAGATGTTGAATCTAGATCCTGTGGCCTTAATTGGTAGTTGCATAGGTTGCACACGAAACTGGGTTGCATATGATACGTTGCCTTATCGATTAGCTAGTCTTTCCCTCAACCTTTTTAAGAGAGTATAAGTAGATAAAACCACCGTGCTAGCAAGCACAGCAAACGCAAGATCACACAGTGCGGCTAGCTTAGCTCCAAGAAGCACTCAAGCACACGTGCTGTCCCGAGCTCCTCCGTTTCTCCTGCCGAGCGAAGTGCGGGGTTCGCAATGGAGGTGCTCTCCAACGCGGTGCTCGGCGAGCTCGTGAGCCGGTCCTGTTCTCCAAGTTCGACAAGGAGACGACGGCGGCGGGGCGCCACGCCGCCACCTATGCTGCCGAGGAGCGCAAGCAGCCCGGTGGAGTTGCAGGCTGTGGTCCGCAGCCTGGAAGCCATGGTGGGGGGCGACATGAAGGAAGTTCGTCAACTTGTTGGGGACCTACCCGTCCTTAGACTACCCACACTCATATTCCTCTATATCTCTCCTCTAAAATTAATATTTCGTCATGGTCATCGATATTCTCTCCTCTATATTCAATTCTTCCGCACTCATCCATCCTTTATATCTCTCCTCTATATTGAGTAGGACCCACATGTCAGTTTTTTTTATTCCATTTTCCCTCCCCATTCTCTCTCTCCCTTGTCTTCTTCTTCTGCAAGCGGCGGCCGAAGCGCAGGCGGTGAGGAAGGAGGATGGGGAGGAGATTAGACCTGAGCATTTTGCGGGCCGGGCCGAAAAAAAGCCGGGTTATGTCGGGCCGAAAAAAACCTGTCAATTACTGTCCATTGGACGAGTCGGGCCTGCTATTTTCGGGCTGGGCCCGGGCCTGGGCGGGCCGCCCGCATAATTTATAGTGTAAAACAGCTAAAATAAGCATTTCGGGCCGGGTTCGGGCCGAGAAATTTTTTTCTGGGTAGCAAGATCTCTGCCCAGGCCCTGTCCAGTAAGGTTCGTGGGCGGGCCAAAACCCGGAGGGCCCGGGCCGGGCCTGCGGGCCGGACTGAAAATGCTCAGGTCTAGAGGAGATGCGGCGGCCGGCGCTTCCAGGCGCGGCGGCCGGCCCTTCCCGGCGCGACGAGCACCGGCTTCTTCCCTGCACCTCGTCTCTCTCCGCTCTCCTCCCTACCTTGATTCTCTCCGCCGCGGCCAGCGCGGCGGCCGGCGGACCAGCGCGCGGCGCTCCGGGGAAGCAGCACGGCGGCGCTCCGGGGCGAGGTGGCGCGGCGGCGGCGCATCCCGGCCAGCCATCCCCTTCTCCTTCCCCCTTCCTGCTCATGAGCGGACGAACGGACGCGCGGGCTCCATGCCATGCTGGCTGATGGCGGACGTCCAGGAAGCCCGATATCGGTAGCGGACGCGAGATCGTCCACTTGCGTAGCGGACGCTTCACAGTACGCCGGTGCGGACAAAATTACGCTATATGATTCCTCCAGTTTCGTTTACAGGTTGCCGGTGCGGATGGTCTTACCGGCAGCCTTACAGCGCCGCCCACACGTTCGTGGACAGGTCCATGTTCGGCCGCCACATGGAGAAGGCAGGTCATGGAGTTCCTGCTGAAGACCGACGAGCGTCGCGGCGGCACCCAAACCGAGACCCTCATCGTCGGGCCCCTGCACATCGGTAACGGCAAGAGCAATCTCGTCGTCGTGGAGTGCGTCTGCAGCGACGACAGGGTGCGCGGCCACTTCTCCCTGATCTTGTTGTACACCGGTCACCGGGAACAACCTCAAGGACGAGTCCGTTGAAAGCTTCACGGACAACTGCGTCATCAAGCACCGTCACACCGACAATGCTCCGGTCTGGAGGAGAGGCTGCTGGTCATCATCGCGCTCCTGGACGACGTGGCTGACGAGACATGGAGCAAGCTCCTCCCTCTCCCAGAGAAGCGTAGCACGGGGGCGGGGATACGGAAGATGATGATCGCCAGCAGATCGGAGATGATCGCGAGGTTGGGGACGACGCAGCAGGCCATCACTCTGAATGAAACCCTTTGCCCGCGAGGGTCCTTCGTGCTTGCCTAGTTGCCTTCATAGGCGCCGCGCTGCTGAGACTGAGAGTTTCAGTTCACCGCGCAGAGGGTCCTCACGAGGTCAAAGCAGTTGTTAAAGAACATCGTATGTTTATAGGTTTTGAAATTTAAAATTTAAAATTATTTTTTTGAATACTAAATGACTTTAAATAAAAAAAATTATATACAACATTGCAGATTGTATTGAGAACTATAACTTTTATATAGATCATGTCAATATTCAAGATTGTTAGATAATTTAAATTTTAAATTTCAAAATCTATAGACATACAATAATATTTTGGGACCCTTAACAGTTTTAAATCAAAAACTTTTCAACTACAAAGTTGTAGATCACATCGACGGCTATAATTTTGATATAAAGTTTGTCTCCATTCGAGTTTTTATGAAAAGTTATGAATTATTTGTTAATATAAAATTTTTAAATTGTCATGTTTAGATCTAGATAAGACTCAAAACAAAGTTTAGGCACCAGGATGACACAATTGAATAAGTTTGAGGACCTAAACAAGCAATTTGTAAGTTTTTGGACCGAGATAACACAACCGAACAAGTTTAGAGATCAACATAACACAACCGAACAAGTTTAGAGATCGAAATGACATAACCGAACAAGTTACCTAGACGGTCGATTTGTGAGTTTAGGGACCAAGATGACACAACGACACAAGTATAACCGAACAGAACAAGTTTGAGGACCTAGACGGTTGATTTGTGAGTTTAGGGACAAAGATGACACAACGACACAAGTTTAGGGACCAGTGATGGACTTTACTCTTTATTTTATATACTGAACATGCAATATATGTGAGCTGGTGGTGTGTGATCTTACCGTGTACTGTGTCGTATACAAGTGCCATAGAAAGAGACACGAAATCACAGTTCTAATGATTTTTCCACAGCACATTACTGTTAAGACAATCGATAAAGGGGGACTCCAGAAAAGAAAAAAAAACTGCAAACATAACCACAAAACTGAAGCAAACCTGGTAACTCATGACTGGTTCTCGAGTAAAACGGGCAAATAGCCTAACAAAATTCTGACAGACAACTCTGATATACAAAGTCGACTCACAGTGCAGAATAAACAACATGAGACACCATTATGTCTGATTAGCAGTGCATCAGTAATCTGCGAAACAGAACCCAGACTTTGACAGCAAAGATGATATGCGTTTTCTGGTACCAGATGTGTTTTCACTTCCCACCAAGCGAAGGGAATTGGGATTGGTCTTGAATTGCAGGAGCAGCAGGTGGAGCGTGGTAGCCCCCACCATATCCCCCTCTGAACCCTCCACGGTCTCCACGGCCCCTGCCACGACCGCGCCCGCCATAGTACCTCTCTCCTTCAGCAGGTTTCAGAAACTCGTTGATGCTCACCGACTGGGAGAGAAAAAAAAATAGATGAATAATATTCCCTCATTATCAGTACACACACACACACACAATTATACAGTAAAAAAGGAGTGTGAACCCAGTGATCTGGTTGAATGCACAAGCAGGACAAATCACTATAGCACAGTTACAGCCAAAGGGAAAAGGAATGGCCAATGAATCCAAGAGAGTAAATTTTAGTGTGCTCCTGGAGTTCAAAAAGACAGTGGGCTACGCCATGATTAACTGGCTATTGTCAATTTCACCAGTGTGGAAATCAAAAAAATTAGCATTTTCAGTAGCTTGATAAGAGGAAATCAGAACAATTAGAGAGATCCAAGACCTTCTTAGCGCGTTCATCACGTTCAGCATTTTCCTTCTTCTTCAGAGCATCCTTATCAGAACCCTGCCAAGAAAACAATAATCAAGCTTGGACATCTCCATTGACATTGTAGGAGCAGAAAAGATTAAGGCATAGTGACAATTTACCAGCTTTACAAAAATTTCATCATTTCCTTTCTTGTTGGAAAGCGGCTGCATAGACTGCAGGTCCCTATCAACTTCAACCTTCCTCTCTTCAGTCTTAAGGGCAAGAAGTGCCTTCCGCTTTTCCTCCCTTATTTTCTCAAACTCCTCAAGAGTCATCTCCTACATAAAAAAAATCAGTCAGACAATCATAAACATGGAAACACATAAATACAATAATGAATAAGGAAAGTTAATTATGGGGAACAGGTGTCATGATTACAAAGCTTAAAACTGCCTATAGAATAAAAGGCACAGGTACGAAAATACTAAACTGTTGCAAGTTTTTAGTCAAATAAGTGCACTGGATTGAGTTACTTCAGCTGCTGCTAATACCTGTTATAGCAACTCATAGGGCTATCGAGTCTACCTTACTGATAAGAGCCCTATACAGTATATCACAAGCAATCTATAAATGAGTGTTCACTAAGATAGGTCACACATGAGAGGAGGAAAGGAACCCTCAGAGTTTCCAGAAAACTTGTCTGTTACACACATTTTTCATCAGATCCATGAAGACAAACCAATATGCACCTCATGAAGCCATAGAAACTCTATGGCTGCTGTAAATTTAATCACATAAATTGAGTATGACTTGCACAATTGTTGTAGAGCATTCCTGAAGAACCATTACCAGATACCACTGATTGACAGAATAACCAGAGAAGATCCACATGTTAATTTCCAATTAAATAAATATCAGACAAAAAAAGCAAGTTATAACAACAAATCATAGCCTATAGGTCACAAGAGACAAGATCAAAGCAGAAGTATACCTTATCCTCTTCCTTCTCTTCTTCCTCATTAGCTGTGGCATCCTTGTTTTCCTTGTTCTCCTCCGCCTGTGGAGTATCCTCCAGTGCACCCTGCTTCTCAGGAACAGGGGCCTTCTCATCCAGCTTCAGGCCTTCATCAGTTTCCCTAGTCATCCAAACAGCACAACGTATTAGCTCTATCTTCACAAATGCACCTTCAACAGCTAATACAGCAAAACATAGCTATCTTACCGGGCGATAAATTCATCAGTGGTAGTTCCCCAGTTCCCACGGCCTGAACCCTCGCGCTTCATTTCAAACCCACGGCCAGTACCGCTATGGCGTTCATAGGGCCTCCGAAGTGGCCTCTCAGAATCATCACCAAATTCACCATCACGGTATCCACCCCGCCGGCCTCCACCGCCACCACGGTATGGTGGACGAGGGCCCCTCTCTCTGTCCTGGGCGCCTTCTTCGCCTCCAGCTCTGGCACCTCCTCCAGCACCGTATCCACCCTGAAACCCATTAGCATCTTCGCTGCCATATTCAGCGTACTGACCATATCCTCGCCCTCCTCTGCCACGACCACGTTCGCCGCGCCCATAACCTCCACGGGAGGGAGCACCACCACCACGGGACTCCTTCACTGAAACATTTAGAGCATATAAGCATCCCATACACGAAAAGAAAACCTTCTTTTGGAGACGGAGATGGCCTAAAATCGGACTAACTGTTTCGGACATCACAGGTACTACTATTTTATAATGTGTCGTCTATGATAATCAGCAGGATATCCCAAAATTGTTCAAGAAAAAAAAAACAATATTTTCATAGTCCACGCCTCAGGATGAGGATAAAACCAGTATTAAACCCCAGATCCAACAACCACGCAACCGAACCCGAACTCACCGGCCTGAGCGGGGGGAGCAGGCTTGGTTGGCAACTTGGCGGGCGCCTGCTGCGCGCCCCTTCCGGGGGCCGCCGCCGCTGCTAGCTTCTTCGCCTCGGCCTTCTGCTTCGCTGCCGCGGCGGCGGCCAGCAGCTGCGTGGGGTCGTCGTTGTCGTCGGCGCCGAGGAGTTCGAAGGGATTGATGGTCGACATGGTGACCGATTGTCACACTACACTCCCGTACTTGTTGGTGGGGACTGGCGAACTGACCCTTCTGACTACAAGACTCGTCTGCAGCACCTCATCGCCATGGCTCGTCCGAGGTCAAGGAGCTGGAGGCTAAGGTTTCGGCGGCGGCGGACCGGCGGCGGCGGCGACAGCTGGTCGAGACGAAAAGAGGGGGAAATGTGTGAGGATGTACAAACCCTAGCCGCACTTCTAGTCCCCAAAGTCCTACTGCGCGAGCCCATATCCTTTCGCCATCGATTGGGAGCCCTAAATGACCTTCCTACCCTCGATTCGGAGGGCGCTGGATCTCCGTTAGCTGTGTGACCGATGGGCACTTACGGGATTCCGGGTTTCGTGGGTCCGCGGGATTGATTCTGCACCCGTGGGCAAGTGGCGGCTGTTGCCCGCGGCCGTGAGATTGCAATCGAGCGGCTGAGATTGCTCGCCGCGTGCCGGAACGGGGTTTCGCCTGTCGGTGTGGAGGGATTCTCTGCGGCCGTGCTTCGTGATGACGGTATTATGGTGCTAGTCCCTCTTTACCATAGAACATCGGTTCTTCCACGTGAAATTCTAAGTTTCACACTGCGAGTCGACGAGAGAAAGACAATATAATCCTGGTCAAAAGGTTATACAAAGAGTCTAAAAGCATGATTTAACAAATAGCCACCATTACTTTCGTTGAGATGGTCCATAACCCAATAAATCTTACTATACATGTATAATATATTAGGCCATGTTTAGTTTCCAAAATTATGGGGGAAAAGTTCTTGTAGCACTTTCGTTGTTATTTGATAAATTTTGTTTAAACATGGACTAACTAGGCTCTATGCAATTAGTTATTATTTTTATCTACATTTAATACTCCATGCATGCATCTACAGATTCGATGTGACGAGAAATCCGAAAATTTTGGCAACTAAATATGGCCTGGACTAAATATCTAAATTTGTCCCACCCCTCAACTTATTCAAAGTTGTGAACTGAGTGTAGCTCCGCTTTGGATTCCTTGTACCTGTCCATCCAGGTTTAAGTCTTCGACTTAACACGGGCAGAGGCGGAGCTCCCTATGCGACAGGGTGGGGCAGCCGCCTCACCTACCGCCGGAGTAGCACCACAAGTACTCCCTCCGTCCCATTAAGAGTGTCGCCCGGGAAGCGTGTTTGTGAGGGGGACACGGTTTTCTAACGACACTTTCAATGGGACGGAGGGAGTATGCCTCTATCTTCCTCCCTTCCGGCTAGCGAAGAAGCGGCGGCGTCCAACGATCGTCGTGACGAGAGCACAACCAGCAAAACGAATAACAGGGAAAGAGAGGGAAATAAACCCAATAAGCCCACCCGTAGGGATGCAAGTGGGTACCCAATGGGTATTTTGGGTCAGCTAACTATTTACGATTGGATGCCATTCTAGTTCATTTTTTCACTTTCCTCAAACTACAAAAACGCCATCCTAGTTCATTTGATCAATTGCGGAAACAGAAGAACAAGACGAAAATGCATATCCCTCCCGACTCGCTCCCCGCCTAGCGTCTAGGCCGCCGCCGCTCCCACCGCGCGGAGCACCTGAAAGCCCTAGTTTGGTTTTGGTTAATTAATGAAACCTATTTGGTCTAATCCTATTGCTAAGCATGTGTGTAGCTTATAAGAGAGGATTGTGACCAAGCCTAGTGATGGAGCTAGCAAGGTGGCAACCACGGAGGATGGTGATGGCCACACGCACTCAAGAAATCAAGTGCTCTACCATTGGTGAAACTTGAGAAGAAAAGAAGAGGTGTAGCAAAGAGCCCCGAAAACAAAGGTATATCCTATAGGGCCCTTTGTTTTGACAAAGGTATATCCTATAGGGCCCTTTGTTTTAGTGATCAAGACACTTAGCGAGTGTGATCACATTTAGGATACATAGTCGTACTATTAAGAGGAGATTATTCACGGCTTATGCGGTGTTCAAGTGCCACTAAGTGTTCTCAAACATATCGATGCTTTAGACCTAGTGAGTGACTAACTAAACCCTTGGTAAATGCTTTGAAAAAAAATGCTAACGCACAAGCACAAGTGGTGAAACACTTTGGTGTTGGCTCATGGGAGCAAGGGTAGAAGTTAGAGATGAAAAGATGTCAAGTTAGGGGCATCGGACGCTGGCGTCGGCAGCATCGGACGCTGGCCGAGCGTCCGATGGCAAACCCTAACTACTGTCAGAAGTCCAGGTAGCATCGGACGCTGGCGAAACACTGTTGCAGAGTCCGATGGTCATGACGTGGCGCGAGCTAGTTTTCCAGGGAGCATCGGATGCTGGCCTGCGTCCGATGCAGGACCATCGGACGCGTCCGATGCGTTTTGGCCCTCTCTGGAACCTCTCTGCATGGTCATCGGACGCTGGGGTTGAGCGTCCGATGTGATAGTGCTGGAGCGTCCGGTGTGACGCAGAATAGTGCTGAATCGAGCAGAGGCATCGGAGCGTCCGGTGCTAGGCATCGGTGCGTCCGATGCCACATTAACCAGCGCGGGAAAGAATATGACCGTTGGGATCTAACGGGCTGAATTCATAGCAGGGGGACACGTGGTGCTCATCGGAGCATCGGACGCTGAGGAAGCGTCCGATGGCCCCGACACCGGCGCGTCCGATGGTCTTGTTTCGACCCCAACGGCTAGGCCGACTTGTGTGGCCTATTTAAGTGGGCTTGGCCGGCTTGCTAGGGATCTCTCTTGCACATTTTGATTCCTAAGTATACTAGTGAGCATTGGCAAGCCTCTCAACTCATCTCCCAAGTTGATTTGATCAAACCAAGTGAGATTGAGTGATCTAGTGCGTGATTTGATAGAGTTCAATCTAGTGGCACTAGTTCTTCGCATCGGCATTGAGTTTTCTTGTTACTCTTGGCATTTGTCGGTGCCTAGACGACTTGGAGAAGTTGAGGTGGTTGTTGGCAAGATTGGTGATTGTTCTTGGCCACCACCGATCGAGATTGTGAGAGGTTTTGGAGCCTCACCTCGCCGGAGCGGCAAGAGGCATCCTTAGTGGATTGCTTGTGTCATTGAACTACCTCACTAGTGGTAGATTCTTGTGGCGCTATTTGTGAGCTTGGCTTTGCGCCGATTAGCCACCGAGTCACCTAGTGTTGGTCGACACAACGGGGAGTAGCGTGTCGGCAAGCACGTGAACCTTGGGATAAATCTTTGTCTCCGAGTGCTTATTGTGATTGGTCTCCATCTACACATCCTTGGTGATTGGCTTCACAAGTGGATTTCACCGGTGATTGGCTCTCTTCTCGGCGATCCCAAAGGCTCGGTGAAATCCCCTCTATCTTGCTCATTTACTTTGTGTATTTACGTTGAACTACTTCTTTTGTGTAGATATCATTACTTGTTGTATATCTTTTGTCATATACCGTTGTGTAGCTAGTTGTGATTAGCTCGCTTAGTTTGTCTATTGCACATACTTGTCTCATATACATTTTTGTATATCATACTTGTACTAGAGCTATATTGTTTTATTCCGCATTTGTTATTTAGCTCTAGTTGATTGTGTGACATAGAAATATTAGGTAGAATTGTTGGATAGGTGGCTTGCAACATACTATTAGGCTAGCGCAAAAAGCTTCCCCATTTGTTATACTAATAGTGTTTGCCTAAGTAATTTTTGTAGATTTTAATTAGGCTATTCACCCCCCCCCCTCTAGCCAATTTGGACCTTTCAGCGCCGCCGCCGTCCTCTCCATTGGTCCCCCTCTCTCCTCCCTCCGGCCTATGCCGGAGGCTGGAGAGGGTGGGGATCCATCCGCTTTTAATACTTTTTACTAATAGATCGAGTTTTTTAGGGTTTGAGTCTCTCCATGCCAAGTATTGTGGTATTGGAGATTTATCTTCTTTTTCTCCTCTTCGGTGACGAAGAAGAGAAAGGATGGAATTGTCTTCTCCGTGGCGGCTTCATTGAAGATGGGGGCGACAACTTCGGCGTCAGCATCTTCACCAGCATGACGACATGGAGATTTGTGTTTCCGGATGGCGGCATCAAGGTGGAGATGATGTCGTCATCATGGAATAATTTTCTCCGGTCTCTTCTCTGTTTTGTTGTGGTTAGATCTAGCCACAATGAAGGACTAGGGAGAGTAAGTTTCAGATCAGTCTTCCTCACTCTTCGGTGGCAGAAAGAAGAAGAAGGAAGACACGAGAAAGAAGAAGTTTTTCAACTCCACCTGCAGAAATGTTGGCCGTCCGTTGAGCATCTATTGTCTGGCCTAAAACAATTATTGCCGAGTATTTGCCTGTGCGGTCATCCATATGAAGCGTCAAATAGGTTTGGATTTGAGAGTTTGAGCTATTCACAGTGTGGGTGCAATATAGATAAAAATCAGTTTCTGGATATATGTTTTTTCCAGAGTACTTGTAACGTGATGGTGTACCCAACTATATTTTAATATAATTCTTCTTTCGTCTCAAAAAAAAAGTTCATTTGATCAATTTTTTAGGGTCGACCCAATGACCCAAAATATTTTAAACTTGCATCCCTCCCCACCCGGCCCAGGTGCAAGTGCCCACAAATCCCTGATTGGCTAATTCCCAATCGTAACCTCCCCTAATTCCTCCTCGCCTCCTTCTGTTCGCATCCACGGTCCCCCGACGCTCGACGGCCGCATGTATGCTGTGCCGCTTGCTACAGGCCTGCAACCGCTCCGGCAGGGCAGCCGGTCAAGAGTTGTGCGACGCTCGCTCGGCGCTTGCAGCGGCGCGGCGCACCCGCCCGCCGGTGCAGGCAAGTTGCAGTTGTTGTATGCTCTGATGGAGGAGGTTGGTCGCGGCGACGCCGGCGAGCGGACAATAGGCGCTGGCCACGGGTGTGGCCATGGTCGGGGAGAAGGAGAAGCTGAAGGAGAGCGAGAGGGAGGAGCAAGCCGAGGCGCAAGCGCCCCCAACGGCCAAGACTCTTCTGCAATTGGAAAGAAAAAAATATGTAAGAAGAGGTATAATTATGATTTGTCAATTTGTGAATTTGATAATTGAGATTTAAGCCTCTTCTTCAAACATGAAACATTCATCCTTTACATGAGAAGAGTTGAAATATTCAAGGCTTGTCATGATTTTAGAAGCTTGGCTATACATTGCCTATTCATGTGTGTGCTTGCGTTGTCATTAAAAACTCGTGTTTGCAATTCGCCCCACCTAAATTTATGTTTGAGCTCCACCACTGAACATGGGTGTTTGTATTTTTTTGAATTTATTTCAGGGTTTAACAACGTTATTCTTCCAATGGTAGACGACGTGTCCGTCGACAGCGAGGCGCCTGACTTCATCAATCTCGAGATTTGATGGTCTAACTCGATTCTTCGCAAGTGCTCATAGGGGTAGGATGTGCATGCGTACGTTCATAGTAGGGTATGGTATGTTGAATGTGTGCTCGTGTTTGTGAGCGTCCGCGTCTATAACTGGGTCTTGCAAAAAAACAAAGTTGACTACTTAACCCCTCATCAATGAAACTATATCTATCACAAAATATTGTAAACAACCTTCCTTCATAGGGTTTTAGAGGTGATAAGCAAACGTGTTTGTGAATTCCAACTGAACATACAATTTGTTGCACAATGCCCATACCAACAACAATGAAATAATTATTCTTATTAGATTTATTTTTATATTGGCCCAATTTCTTCGTGTAACCTTTTATTAAATGGTCTAGAGTTATCCCCAATTTTAGAGAATTATTTGTATATTAAAAGAGTTATGCCCAATTTTAGAGAATTATTTGTATATTAAATGTCATCAATGCGATAAAGAATTAACCATGTATACGAAACTGACTATGTAATAGATAACTATTGTGTGCATTTATTGTGAGTTAAACGTGAGCTATACGTCTACACGCATGCCACAAAGCAAATGTGGTTCGGGTGTTGCTAGGCCATCATAACATGAGTGGTTTTGCAGCTCCAAGCTCTTAGACAGAAGACTAAGTGAGAATGACGTAGTGGGAAGACTGTGGTAGATAAAAGAAATAATTTTAACTGCACACTATTAGAAGATTTGGGCTTGGCCCAAATGAATATTTCAAATAAATCTCAAAGGCTCACTCACACATACATGGTATGATGGGTGACTTTAGTCCCACATCACTACTCTAGAAGGAGGGAGCCCAACTTATATAGTTGAGTTATGTCCACCTAGTTGAAGCCATTTGGGAGAGGTAAAGTTGAGTTATGTCCACCTAGTTGAAGCCATTGGGGAGAGGTAAAGAAAGAAACCCACGCGCGCTCGCTCGCCTCGCGGTGGTGACTCAGCAAGTAATTATTCTTGTATTAATGGTGATTGACTAGTACACTAATGATAGATAAATGGGGACGAGACGTCATCCTCTACACATAACATTTCTCCTCCTCCTCTGTTGGACGTCTTCTTCCCTCTACGTCGAACTTCGCCGGTCTTCATCGACGGTCTGCTTCGTCTACTCTTGCGCTAGTTCTTAGTGCCGACAACCCCACTGTAAGCATGTCTTCAATCCCACTGTTCCTTTATTTCATGTTCTTCACGTTATTAGCGATGCATAGTTTGGTTTTGTCTCGGATCATACTGCTAGTATTACATTTCACATCTACGATACATGTTATTTATCTTTTTCTCATTGTCGGAATTAATTTATGCATCACTAAATTGCTATTATTTCCAACAATCCAAAAACCTTATCGACATTTAGTGATGGTTGGATTTACTGGTGTGAATTTTACGAGATGGCAGACGAGAGCTCAGTTGCGGCTCACGGCTATGGGCGTATTTTGGGTCGTTAGTGATCCTCCCGCACTACCTCTCGGATCTAAGAAAGAGGTGCAAGATTTCACTGCGGTATATGAACATAAAAGGTGTTGTTGAACTGTGGGAGGCACTTGAACATAAGTTCTCAGCCTCAAACGCTGGACGCGAGCTGTACGCGATGAAGCAGTACCACGACTTTAAAATGGTTGATAATCATTATGTCGTGGAACAGGCTCATGAGTTCCAACTTATTGTGAGGAAACTTGAATAGTTTGGTCATGTCTTGCCTGATAAATTTGTGACGGGTGACATTATTGTCAAGTTGTCTTCTATATGGAGGAACTTTGCCACAGCTCTGAAACATAAAAGACAGAAAATCTTCGTTGAAGATTCGTTGGGTGGTCTTGATGTTGAAGAGAAGGCTCGGGCAAAGGATGCTCCACCAAGAGCACTTGAAGGGCAGTCCAGCGCCAACGTGATGCGGCACGCTGGTAAGAACAAACAAAGGCCCAACCAGACTACTCAGTTCAAGAAAAAAAAGGTGAACATGGATGAGGTTGTGTGCTTCGTTTGCGGTGAGACTGAGCACTTCGCGAAGAAGTGCAAAAACTGCAAAGGAAAGAAGAATCAGCAAGGGCAAAAATCTGCCAACGTGACTATTCGCGATCCTAGCGGATCTGGGTATGGTAATCATTTAGCTAGTGTATTTTCCGTATGTCAATCTAATGATTGGTGGATAGATACAGGGGCCAATATTCATGTTTATACTGATATCTCTATGTTTTCATCTTGCCAGGACGCACAAGATTCAACCGTCATGATGGGGAACGGCTCGCATGCTACTGTTCTTGGTGTTGGTTCGGTCGATCTGAAGTTCACTTCGGGAAAGATCGTGCGGCTCAAAAACGTGCAATATGCCCCCTCAATAAAAAGAACCTCGTTAGTGCATCCAAAATGTCATAATGTAAACATGAGGCCTGCTAAAATCTACTATTCAGAAAACTGCAAATTTGATGTTTTGCTCGATAAATCTCAAATGTAACCCTACTTTCACTGGTAAAAAATGAATTTTAGAGATGCCTCTATTTTATAATGTATAAGTCTCGGTCTGGCTCTAAAAAAACATCTCTTGAAATGGCTTCTATTTGAAGAGATGTCTATTCCAGGAGACACCCCTCTATAAATAACATTTCTAGAGACGAAGAGAAATACCAACCGGTCTCTAGAAATAGATTTATAGAGATGGTTGGCAATTTGGCCTGCCTCTGAGACCAATCTCAATGATGAGTTTTATTTTGTTATTTCCAAGACTGCAATGTCATATGAAATAAAATGAAACTCTTCATTGAGAGCGATAGTTTCATTGTAAAGTTTCATATGCATTAAATTTCATGACTCACGGAGAGTTGGTATTCGTGCCAAGAGAGTTTCATCGAGATGAAACTCATTTCTTCTCTCACTTCTTAAATACACCGTCATGTCATCAACAATGCCTATGTGGCAACCTATTTAATGCAAATGAAACTCAAATGAAACTCCCATTGAGATTGACCTAAGCACACTAAAAATTTATATATTTTTTTAAAACAAGTTGTATGGTATTAACGTTTCTCCTGCCGAGTGAAGAGTGGAGTTCAGCAATGGAGATGCCGAGGAGCGCACGGCGCCGAGAGGCGGAACGTCCCGCGCTTGGCCATGCTGCTCAAGGCCCTGAGGGACGAGTCTTTCAGGGGCTACTACGTCCTCGACGTCATGGAGAAGGCAGACGGTCGTGGAGTTCCTGCTGAAGAACGACGAGCGTGTCGCGGCGGCGCCCAAACCGAGACCCTCGGCGTGCTCCCCATCGTCGGGCCCCTGCACATCGGCAACGGTAAGAGCAATCTCCTCGTCGTGGAGTGCGTCTGCAGCGACGCACAGACAGGGTGCGCGGCCACTTCTCCCTGATCTTGTTCTACACCGGTCACCGGGAACAACCTCAAGGACGAGTCACACCGACGTGGCTGACGAGACACAGAGACGGAGCAAAAGCTCTTCCCTCTCCCAGAGAAGCGTAGCACGGGGGCGGACACGGAAGATGATCGCCAGCAGATCGGAGATGATCGCGAGGTTGGGGACGACGACGCAGCAGGCCATCACTCTGAATGAAACCCTTTGCCGGCGAGGGTCCTTCATGCTAGGCTAGTTGCCTTCATAGGAGCCGCGCTGATGAGAGTTTGAGTTCACCGCGCAGAGGGTCCTCACGAGGTCAAAGCAGCTGTTAAAGAACATCTCCATGGATTGGTGAATACCAACTGTAGCATTTTCGTTGTTATTGATAAACTTTATCCAAATATAAACTAACTAAACTCAAAAGATTTGTCTCGACATTACAGAAAACTGTGCAATTAGATATTTTTTTACCTATATTTAATACTCCATGCATGCGTCTAAAGATTCAATGTGATGGAGAATCTTGTAATTTTTTGAGATCTAGACGTGCCCTAAGTCCATGTCTCAGCCCCGGCTAGCTTAGAGCATTCTCAAACCAGAGCCTGACAAATGTTGTTATTATTGGGTTATGCTTTATTTTATTTTATATATACTGGACATGTAATATGTGTGTGCTAGTGGTGTGTGTGATCTTACTGTGTATAGCCGATCGCGTGCCTGTGTCGTATACAACTGACATAGAAACAGTCACGAAACCACAGTTCTGCTACTGATTTTCCACAACACATTACTGTTAAGACAATCGATGAAGTGGGTTTTCCACAAACAAAAAACTGCAAACATAACCACAAAACTGAAACAAAGCTGGTAACTCATGACTGGTTCTCGAGTAAAACGGGCAAATAGCCTAACAAAATTCTGACAGGCAACTCTGATATACAAAGTCCGACTCACAGCGGGGAATAAACAACATGCGACACCATTATGTCTGATTACCAGTGGAGCAGTAACCTGCGAAACAGAACCCAGATTTTGAAAGCAAAGATGATATGCGTTTTCTGGTACCAGATGCGTTTTCACTTCCCAACAAGCGAAGGGAATTGGGATTGGTCTTGAATTGCAGGAGCGGCTGGTGGAGCGCGGTAGCCCCCACCATATCCCCCTCTGAACCCTCCGCGGTCTCCACGGCCCCTGCCACGACCGCGCCCGCCATAGTACCTCTCTCCTTCAGCAGGTTTCAGAAACTCGTTGATGCTCACCGACTGGGAGAGAAAAATAAATAAATGAATAATCATTCCCTCATTATCAGTATACACACACACACACACACACACACACACAATTATACAGTAAAAAAGGAGTGTGAACCCAGTGATCTGGTTGAATGCACAAGCAGGACAAATCACTATAGCACAGTTACAGCCAAAGGGAAAAGGAATGGCCAATGAATCCAAGAGAGCAAATTTTAGTGTGCTCCTGGAGTTCAAAAAGACAGTGGGCTACGCCATGATTAACTGGCTATTGTCAATTTCACCAGTGTGGAAATAAAAAATATTAGCATTTTCAGTAGCTTGATAAGAGGAAATCAGAACAAATAGAGAGATGCAAGACCTTCTTAGCGTGTTCATCACGTTCAGCATTTTCTTTCTTCTTCAGAGCATCCTTATCAGAACCCTGCCAAGAAAACAATAATCAAGCTTGGACATCTCCATTGACATTGTAGGAGCAGAAAAGATTAAGGCATAGTGACAATTTACCAGCTTTACAAAAATTTCATCATTTCCTTTCTTGTTTGCAAGCGGCTGCATAGACTGCAGGTCCCTATCAACTTCAACCTTCCTCTCTTCAGTCTTAAGGGCAAGAAGTGCCTTCCGCTTTTCCTCCCTTATTTTCTCAAACTCCTCAAGAGTCATCTCCTACATCATCAAAAAATCGGTCAGACAATCATGAGCATGGAAACACATCAGTACAATAATGAATACGGAGAGTTAATTATGGGGAACATGTGTCATGATCACCAAGCTTAAAACTGCCCATAGAATAAAAGGCATGGGTACGAAAATACTAAACTGTTGCAAGTTTTTTTTTTTTTGACAACAAAACTGTTGCAAGTATGAAGTCAAATAAGTGCACTGTATTAAGTTACTTCAGCTGCTGCTAATACCTGTTATAGCAACTCATAGGGCTATTGAGTCTACCTTACTGATAATAGCCCTATATATCACAAGCAATCTATAAATGAGTGTTCACTAAGATGGGTCACACATGAGAGGAAAGGGACCCTCGGAGTTTCCAGAAAACTTGTCTGTTACACACATTTTTCATCAGATCCATGAAGACAAACCAATATGCACCCCATGAAGCCATAGAAACTCTATGGCTGCTGTAAATTTAATCACATAAATTGAGTATGACTTGCACAATTGTTGTAGTGTATTCCTGAAGAACCATTACCAGATACTATGGCTGCTGTAAATTTAATCACATAAATTGAGTATAACTTGCACAATTGTTGTAGTGCATTCCTGAAGAACCATTACCAGATACCACTGACTGACAGAATAAATGTGGCAGGTTGTTCTTGCGATGGTAAATAACCGGAGAAGATCCACATGTTAATTTCAAATTAAATAAATATCAAACAAAAAAAGCAAGTTATAACAACAAATCATAGCCTTTAGGTCACAAGAGACAAGATTAAAGCAGAAGTATACCTTATCCTCTTCCTTCTCTTCTTCCTCATTAGCTGTGGCATCCTTGTTTTCCTTGTTCTCCTCCGCCTGTGGAGTATCCTCCAGTGCACCCTGCTTCTCAGGAACAGGGGCCTTCTCATCCAGCTTCAGGTCTTCATCAGTTTCCCTAGTCATCCAAACAGCACAACGTATTAGCTCTATCTTCACAAATGCACCTTCAACAGCTAATACAGCAAAACATAACTATCTTACCGGGCGATAAATTCATCAGTGGTAGTTCCCCAGTTCCCACGGCCTGAACCCTCGCGCTTCATTTCAAACCCACGGCCAGTACCGCTATGGCGTTCATAGGGCCTCCGAAGTGGCCTCTCAGAATCATCACCAAATTCACCATCACGGTATCCACCCCGCCGGCCTCCACCGCCACCACGGTATGGTGGACGAGGGCCCCTCTCTCTGTCCTGGGCGCCTTCTTCGCCTCCAGCTCTGGCACCTCCTCCAGCACCGTATCCTCCCTGAAACCCATTAGCATCTTCGCTGCCATATTCAGCGTACTGACCATATCCTCGCCCTCCTCTGCCACGACCACGTTCGCCGCGCCCATAACCTCCACGGGAGGGAGCACCACCACCACGGGACTCCTTCACTGAAACATTTAGAGCATATAAGCATTCCATACACGAAAAAAAACCTTCTTTTGGTGACGGAGATGGCCTAAAATCGGACTAACTGTTTCGGACATCACAGGTACTACTATTCTATAAGGGTGCAAATTGGTGACCCTAAGTAGTACAAATATTTGAACTAAAGAGGGGCGGAGGTGCCCCTAAAGGTTAGGCATTTGCACCCTTGCTATTCTATTTATAATTATAACTAGAGGTAGATGACATCCGAATTAATGTGTCGTCTATGATAAATTGTTCGAGAAAAAAACAATATTTTCGTAGTCCACGCCTCAGGATGAGGATAAAACCTGTATTAAACCCCAGATCCAACAAACACACAACCGGATTCGAACTCACCGGCCTGGGCGGGGGGAGCAGGCTTGGTTGGCAACTTGGCGGGGGCCGGCTGCGCGCCCTTTCCGGCTGCCGCCGCCGCTGCTAGCTTCTTCGCCTCGGCCTTCTGCTTCGCTGCCGCGGCGGCGGCCAGCAGCTGCGTGGGGTCGTCGTTGTCGTCGGCGCCGAGGAGTTCGAAGGGATTGGTGGTCGACATGGTGACGGCGGCGGCGAAGGTCACACTACACTACACTCGCGTACTTGTAGGTGGGGACTGGCGAACTGACACTTCTGACTACAAGACCCGTCTGCAGCACCTCATCGCCATGGCTCGTCCGATGTCAAGGAGCTGGAGGCTAAAGTTTCGGCGGCGGCGAACCGGAGGCGGCGGCAGCTGGTGGAGACGAAGAGAGGGGGAGAAATGTGTGAGGACGTACAAACCCTAGCCGCACTTCTAGTCCCCCCAGTCCTACTGCGCGAGCCCATATCCTTTCGCCATCGATTAGGAGCCCGAAATGACCTCCCTACCCTCGATTCGGAGGGCGCTGGATCTCAGTTAGCTGTGTTGCCGATGGGTACTTACGGGATTCCGGGTTTCGTGGGTCCGCGGGATTGATTCTGCACACGTGGGCAAGAGGCGGCTGTTGCCCGCGGCCGTGAGATTGCAATCAAGCGGCTGAGATTGCTCGCCGCGTGCTGCAACGGGGTTTCGCCTGTCGGTGTAGAGGGATTCTTTGCGCCCGTGCTCCGTGATGACGGTATTATGGTGCTAGTCCCTCTTTACCATAGAACATCGGTTCTTCCACATGAAATTCCAAGTTTCACACTGCGAGTCGACGAGAGAAAGACAATATAATCCTGGTCAAAAGGTTATACAAAGAATCTAAAAGCATGATTTAACAAATAGACACCATTACTTTCGTTGAGATGGTCCATAACCCAATCAATCTTACTATGCGTATAATAGATTAGACTAAATATCTAAATCTGTCCCACCCCTCAACTTATTCAAAGTCGACTAGTCAACCTCTCATCAACGAAACTATATCTATCACAAAATATTCTTAACAACCTTCCTTCATAGTGTTTTAGACGTGATAATTAAGCAAACGTGTTTGTGAATTGCAACCGAACATACAAATTGTTGCATAATGCCCATACCAACGATAATAAAATAATTTTTCTTATTGGATTTATTTTTGTATTTGCCTAATTTTAGACTCTTCGTATAATCTTTTCTTAAATGTTTAGGGTTATCTCCAAATTCAAAGAATTATTTGTGTATTATATGTCGGTGCTATAAAGAATTACCCATGTATGTGAAATTGACTCAATGTAAATAGATAACAATTGTGTGCATCTATCTATTGTGAGTTAAAAATATATAACATGAGTTATACGTTTACATGCATGCCAAGAAGCAAATGTGGTTGGCGTGTTGCTAGACCATCATAACATGAGTGGTTTTGCAGCTCCAAGCTCTTGTACAAAAGAGTGAGTGAGGACGATGTAGGTGGGAAGAGGGTGGTAGACAAAAGAAATAAATTTCACTGCACACACTGAGGATTGTGACACCAAATGATTCAAGATGATGTATACAAGTCAATCACCACTATATCAAGGTTAGCAAGGAGAACAAAAGGGACGGTAGTTGTTTTACTTTTTAACAAAGGTTAAGACCAGCACGGGGGAATTGAAGGTTTATCAAGCTCATCCTATCAAGAGCGAATGAGCCCAAGTGGTTGGATTCCATGTGGATTTAAATTCTTAAGATGTACTTGACATAAGTGCTCGTATTTTTTTGAATTTACGTTAAGATTTCACAATATATTCTTTCGATGATAGTCGACAATGCCCATTGATAGCGAGATGTACGTGGTTACTTCGTCAATTTTAAGATTTATAGGACCAACTCAATTTTTCAAAGATGCTTACAAGACTTGGGTATATGTGTATGTGTTTATAGGGACGAGTGTATACTCGTGTATATGAATGTCTGCACTGTGTCTTGCAAAAAAAAAACCCCATCTTATCAGGACAAGAGAGATGTTGGTGGCAATAATAGTTTCGTCAGTAGAATTGTGAATGAAGAAATTTGATGTAACAATTATAGGTGAGCAAAACACCGAACTATGGCTCTCTGCATGATGAGGTGTGTACTATTATCGGGCCATCATCATGATTAGTGCTATGTAGGTAAGCCATGTTTGAAACCAGTAAATGGGGGTATATCAATGGTTTTGATACTCAGGGGGTAGAATTCTTTGATTTCATAGGCAATGAGTTAAGCCAACCTTATGAAATTACCCGATGCTGGAGACATCAAAGTTATCTGAGCTGGGGATTCAGTATAGTTAAATTAACTAAAACTGAGCACAAACACATCGAAGTTGCTGTGGTGTAGTGGTTATCACGTCAGTGGTCTCCACTTCGATCCTGGGCAGCAACATTTTTTTTTTACTTTTTTTATTTGTCTTGAATTAATAATAATAATGACCTATATATATACTACCTGTTGACTTTTTTTCAACAATCAAAGAAATAGCACATCCGTTGTCAAAAAAGAAAAAAAAAAAGAAACAGCACAACATCTCGATCGACGTTCAGGGTCTTCTTCATCGTTTGGCTGCCCACCGGCATCGCGCGGTCGTGAACCCACCCACCCACCCACCCACGGACTCGCACTGCACTAGTCCGCTGTCCAGTTCAGGGAAACTGGGAGGGATCAGGGAATCCAACCAGCATTCTTTTGTCTTCTCAGGTCGACAGGAGCCCAGGCCAGGTGCGCGCGTCCGTGGCGGCGATGGGCGCGGGCGGGAGCCGGGCGCGGCAGAACGCGATGCGTTCGGGCGTGGTGGTCCTGGGCGCCGTGGCCTTCGGCTACCTCTCCTTCCGCGTCGGCTTCAAGCCCTACCTCGACGAGGCCCAGAAGGCCATCGACTCCGCCGGCGACCGCGACCCTGACCCCGGCGCCGGCCGCACCGGGGGAGACGTCGCGCCGTCCAAGGACCCTGCCGTCGTGCTCCGTGACTGAGAGGCGCAGGCGCCGGGCCGCGAGCGGCGGATGCCTCGTTGCGTCATTTTGGCAAACACCTTGTACGCGGGCCTTTGCTTCGACTGTTTTCGTACCATATGTACCCTGGACAGTTTCATTCTGACACCTTGTGTCAGATCTTCCTTCCTGCTGTTTTGAACTGAGGCCCGGTTTAGTTCCTTCTATTTTGCAAAATTTTCCATCACATTAACCATCACATCAATGTTTGGACGTATGCATGAAGTATTAAATGTAGGTAACAAAATAATTAATTGTACTTTTCATATGTACATGTCGAGACGAATCTTTGGAGTCTACGTAGTCCATATTTAGACACAGTTTGTCAAATAACAACGAAAGTGCTACATGAATTTTATTTTTTTTTTGCAAAATTTCCTAACTAAACACACCCTGAGATTTCTGTTTGCCCACATAAAAAAGCTTGCCGTTCGATCCATCAGTATGCATAGCGAAGAAATCGCTACAAGCCTCCGAGGCTTCAAGCTGTGGTAGCGTTGGGTGACCCGAGGAAACGACGGTGGTCACTTGTAGATAGACTTAATGTAAGTACCCCATTCTAGCTGATGAACTCTACCCAGGAAGATAAGAGTAGAGTAAGGTGAAAAGCAAAATTTCCCTCGGATGATCGAGAAAGTACTATTAATCAATGTCGTGAAATTGATCATAGAAGATGTCGAGGACATGCTTATGACGCTTAGAACTCAGAAGTCACACCGTCTGTGGCTCTGTCAAGAAGAACATAATTCTCATTTTTTGAGTCACTAAATTTTAAGTTTTATTTAATGTTAAAATTACTAATATCTTAATCCTATTTACAGATATATTCTTTTTACGGAAGATCTAATATGTGACCGCCACATTCTTACGCGACGGCGCGACCCCACCGCTCTCCTCTCTCTCCTACGCGACCTTGCTCTCCCTCTCCCACTTGTCTGTGCTCGACTACACCCGCGACTAGACTAGAGTTCTTACGCCTATGTGTGCGCCTGCGCCACAACTAAGATCCTAGTGATACCTCGCCGAAATCAGAGACGACCTTGCCGTTGTGAGGTAAGTTTAGCTCCTTCTCTCTCCAGCCTCTCTCCCTCTTCTTCTCCATCTCTTGCGGACATAGAAGGTTCAAGGAGAGGAAGACCAGGTAGGCGGTGGGACAACAGTCGGGTGACTTAGGGGCCTTGGCGACGGTGGAGGCGACCAAGACAGGTCAGGACGAGGGTGCCATGGTCCAAGCTTGCCGTCACGGGAGGGGAAAGTGGAAGAAGGCGACTCTACTAGGGTCGACAACATGGCACAATGGGGCAGTGGAGGGTGAGGATGAGGGCGAGATCATGGACGAGCGTGGGGTGCTTGACGACAATGGAGGGGCGACAAAGAAGGGACACTTGTAGGGAGAAAGGGGCGGGGAGGAGACAAACGTGAGTTTCCTGCTCTCATGATTTCTCCACATCTTTGATGCAATTTTAGCAAATATAGCAAAATTCCAATGCGTACATTGCGATAAAATCAGCAGCAAACTTCTTCTAATCTGAATTTTTTTCACTCCATTCATAAATCGTAAGTATGCGGTACCTTCAAATTTTGAGTCGTCAATCCTTTAAATAAAACTAAAACCCGAATTTTGCAGAATTTAAAACGTAGACAAAGAAAGGGTGAATGACCATACATAAACTAAACCATCGAACTTTTCCACAGAAATGTCACAGTGAAAAAGTTAAGGGGGTGTTTGGATTCATTGCCCGACACTATAGCGACCTAGCCAAGCAAGACAGCCTGAAGGTTGGACGTTTACTTCTACACTCACCGAGGGCTCGCAGCGCGCTCGGCCGGGCCACGTCGCCCCAAATTCTCTCATTGGTCAGCTCGGCGACGCGCTGGCACCACTGCCTTCCATTTGCTCGCGCCCGCTACTCGGTTTCTCTTCCCCTCCCCACGCATCTTTCAGTTGGCTTCCTCTTTTCTTTCTCCTCCGTCTCTCCTTCCCTCCCTCTCTCTCTCCAGTGCGCCGCGCTCTCCCTCCCTCGCTCCTCATCCCGGTCGTCAGCGCTCCCTACCACGGCGCGCCGGCCACCACGGCCCGCCCCCGACTCTCTCCCCTCCCCCCCCCCCCGCTCCGCTCTTCCCTCGCGCGGGCTCCTGCAGCCGTTTTGCGGCGCCGCATGGTGGTGCCGGGTGATGCAACACCACGCCTCCACCGGCCCCCGACGGTGCCGGGCGTCACGCCACCTCTCTGCTTCGCTCCCGACCGCGGCACATCGACTGGGCATCGCCGCCATGCCGAGCTAGGGTTTCGCCTACTGTTCACCGGCGGGCGGATGCGAAGGTGCCTCACCCTCTTGTCCTCTTCCCCTCCCTCTCCGTCTCCCCCTCCCTGTCTTCCGCCCCGACATCGCCGCCGCGACGAGCTAGGGTTTGGCGCGGCGCCACCGGGCGGGGCGGTGGCCACCCTGCGGTGCTCGCCCTCCAGCGCGAGTCCTCCACGCCCCGCGCGCGCTGCACGCCCGCTGCCACATGGGGTCCCGGCACGGCGGCCGCAATGACCTAGGGTTTCTTCCTCTCCACTCTCTCTCTCTCTCTCTCTCTCTCTCTCTCTCTGGCGGCGCTGCGGCGACCGACGACCGCGGCGGTCTCCCTGCGCGGCGCGTGTTCAGGGCCCTGGCGCCAGGGAAGGCCGGCACGGTGCGCCACACCGTCCTCTCTCTCCCCTCTCCCGGTGTGGCGGCCCACCGTCCGCCACCAGTGGGGCAGTGGACCTTTTCCGCCAAAGTGGAGCGTCATGGCCGCAGTGCAGTGTGAGCGCCTCCCCTCCCTCTTTTCCCCATCTCCCTCTCTGTGCCTGCTCATGGTGCATATGCCCGCCGCTGGTCGGTCGCTGCATGCCGCGGTGGGCACAGACCGTTCTCAGGTGCTCTCGTTCCTCTTATATTTTCGGATCTTGCTTTTGCCTCTCTGATTCTTGACTTTGATGACTACGATTTCTGTCCTAGGGTTTGGCCTACAATGGTTGTTGTTTCAATGTTTGCTTTCTCTGTTTCATCTGTGAGAGGATGCCACAAATTGGCAATCGCATTGGTAGGTATCTAAAAGATAAAAGGTATCTAGTGGTACTGACATTGCTGATTCTATGTTCATAGTTGCTTGCTTCTTAGGTGCCCTTGATGGTGTGTTGTCGATCACCAAAACTATGCTAAGGGCCCCTTCGCTTATGATATGTTGCTTTTGGCATTGCCCACTTCATGTGATGTGTTCCTCATTGGTTAGGATATGATGTTGTAGGCACTTGCCATTTGCAATCCTGTTTGTTTTTTAGCCTGTGATGAAAATTCCATACCTATTCCTCAAAGATATGCTCTGATGTTCATCGCTTGTGAGGTACTGGGCATGACCTGTTACTTATATATGTAGTTCCTGATGATAAACCAGTTGTGAACATGCCTTGAAGCTCCAAGTTGATCAACAAATGATGATTGCTATGGTTCTGAGGCCTCCAAAAATGCAGTTTTCGTTCAAAAAACAATTGTAGCCTTCGCATTGCTACTGCCATTGTTATTTTACAGGATTCTTGTCATTAAGTGATTCCTCTCTACAAGCACAGGCAGAACATGTTCTCACAGTTTCTACATTTTGTTTTCATACATGACTATCTCACGGTTCCTTATATTGATTTACAATACTATTTGTTATGGGAAATAGCTTTACATTCTGTCCTCGCTATTCTTTATTTCCCTGCTAAATCTGCATGCAGTCACTATCATATATGCGACATCTTGATAGTGTTTCGCAACGCGTTTTTCATTCGATTTTTGACATATTTTGTACCTGCTCAATGATAATTACGACAATGATCAATTGATCATTTCTGGTTTCCCATCTCTTGCGACCTATTCTATTTTGTGTTCAATGGAGCCGTTCATAGTGTTTCACAGCGCGTTTTCCATTCGATTTTAGGCATATTTTGTACCTGCTCAATGATAATTACGCCAATGATCAATTGATCATTTATGGGTTTTCCATCTCTTGGCACCTATTCTGTTTTCTGTTCAATGGCATGTGATAATTTCCTTCGCTCTCAACTTTGATCATTGGTATAGGTTTACCTCTCAGGCTTGCTTATGCTCATTGCCTGTGAAGTTAGTGATCGCATAATTGCGCACTGTGAGTTTGTGTTCATTGCCTGTGAAGTGAGAGATATTCTTGCTGATTCAAGGATTGTCATCATTGTCGATGATCATTTGTTCAAATGACAAATTATGGAATGCTGATTTTAGGCACATGCCCTATTTCCAAAAAAACAAGTTGTTGAGGTTTGGGGTCACATGGTTGAGGTTTCACGGGCGACGTGGCCATTTTGAGCGATTTTAGGGTGGCATGTAGTTTTTCCATATGCAGGGTATGCTGAACAACGATGCATGCCTCAAATTCTTGTACTCATCGAATTTTATTTTTTATCTGCATTATGGAGTTTATGGAGGTTGACACATTTTAGCCCAGGTATCCCTGTGGACGTGTCGCCTGATCTATCCCTGTCCTCGCTTTTTCCCCTTTTTCTCTCTCGTGTGTGCTCTCCTTGCAGGCCGACGGGTCTCACCACATGTGTCGATCTGCCTTGTTGGCATTAATTGCTGTAGGAGCCCCACATCATTGTGTCTGGTCCGTTGCGCATGGCGGAGGTGCGCCCTCTCCTCTTCCAAGCCTCCTATTTCCACAGCTCCTTGTCCTCGCTGCAAGGATCATGGCAATACTTCCCTGTGACCTTGTTTGCTCCTGTTTTTTGGTTTCTAAATATGTGGATCATGTGAAGAACTGATATCCTCCATTGTACGAGCTGATTGTTTTTTTCCAATTTGGATGTTACTTACTGAGGTTTTGGGGTTGTGGGATGATGAGCTTTTTAAGACTGAGACGATGGAATTACGCAGTGATGTTTACTTCTTCCATTTTTCCATAATTCTTATTGTTTGCACAGGTTACATGCTGATTGGCCTATCTTCAGTATTGATTGGCGAACTATGTGTTCAAGGAGCATCAGTGCATTATGCCTTTAGCCCTTTACTATGTGTGTCATCCTACCTATGATCTTTTATTTAACCTTGCCAGCTGATATTTACTTTCACCGAATAACATGTTTTTGCCATGCGCACACGTAACAATGGCATGTCTCCTGTAATAATATATTATGTCCATACTAGATTATTAGTGGTATTATATAGTAGATTAGCCATCTCATAGTGCTTCTCCTTTGGCATGTCAACGTGGACACTGGTACTCACGATGCATATAGTTGTTATGAGCTAAATCTCTGCATTGGATTGTTTTCAGGTAGATTGCAAATTTCATTGCATTGCTAAAACAGTGTGTCTGCATCAATTAGCTTTCTCGGTAGCCTATGATGCTTCTGGTTGCCTATATTTAGTAGTTGATTTTTTTACTCATCTTTAATGGTATTTTAGGGATTCTAAATTTCATTACAAATTTAGTGGGTGTATCAAGACAGGTTGCCACTAAAACTAAAATCATGACAACTGGCAGCAGTGAAGTAATTTGTATTGACTAAATTTAGACCATTGATTCTCTTTGTTTCCTAAAACTTTGTTTGCTATATAAATTGTGAACACTATTTCCTCTCCTTCGTTTGGAATGACCGAATGATGTGTGCCCACGTTGTGTTGCTTCATTTTTGGAATAAGAAATGTATTCCTGGCCGTGCATACATTCAGTCCTCTAATACATGTTGTGTTGGTCTGCTGCTTATTTACCCTTTTCAACAGTGGATAACTTTCTAATACAGAAAATTACGTGCAGTTACCAGAAATTTATTGTTTGGAATTTAGTGATCACCAAAAATGATCCATGCTCATAGCCTGTACAGGTCGAAAAAAAGTCAACTCATCTCCGAAAGAGCCAAGGTACTACCCCACTGGAATGTCTTTTCCTTACAGTTTATTTATCTCTTTCAATGAAAAGTTGGAGTGCAATGTTTTTGTCTTATAGACTACAATAGCTATACAGCTACATGTAACCATCTCACATACATCATGCAAATATGGGCCATATGAACTGCTAACAGATTCTAGATATTGACTGCAATAAAATTCTAGAGTCAATGACACACGGATTCAATGACGTATATGTATATTTCTAAACTGATGCTATATGCATTCTTACAATGTGTTCTTTTACCATCTGTAAAGCTAGATCAACACTTCCCTCCTGATGCTCACACAACATCACCCACCTAAAGATATACAACAGACTCCACGGGTATGCAGCACCAACAAATTGTTTGACAGTAACAGTTACCATCTGCAAAAAAAATATGTGTTTGTTAGGTCTCTTCTATTTTTACTATTAAGTTTCAGACCTCCATTTTAATCTGTAAATAGACATCAATTGCTTTAGGCGGAGAGAGAGAGTCGATTAGCTAAGCATATGTATATCTACTGTCATCGTTTTGTGATTATGAGACAGTTTATATCCAATAATTGCTATTAACCTTCCTAACAACTCTTTTACCGGTTGATAATAGCTTGCTCAGTTATACTTTCAATCTATTTTGCTCCTACTACCTAATAAAACTTGTTACAAGCTCCCTACCCAAACACCCACTGAATTATTTTTTAAGTAAGATGTGTTTGTTAATCTCTTTTGGTTTAACTATCAAGTTTTAGATCTCCTTTTTAATTCGTACATAGGTACCATTGCTTCAGCCGAAACGAGGAGATTTCTGCGTTTCTGCTCCACCGCATATCCATCAACAATTTTCGATCAAACTGTCACAATTTTTTACTTTCATAGTTGTATTCTCCCTATCCAAAAAAAACTTGACAATCCACTCCTGCTATCATCGCTCCTAGCTACCGTCTTAGTGCAATGGCATCTCCAGCTATTGCTTACAATTGGAACAAGACACTATTTTGAAACTCATTATTGTGTATATTATATTTATCAGTTTTCTACTATTTTACACCTATGCTTTTACTTTGTGAATAACAAATTACAATACTTTCCGGTTGGCGCGCAGGAGCGCGCCATCCCTACTAGTTTGGTTTATTTGCTTATGTACGTGGGAGCTTGTGCAAGCGAAGATGCGCTAGCTTGTGCAAGAGAGTCGAAATGGCTCGCCGGCCTGGGTGCTTGCGCCAGCTGTAGCGAAACGAGGCCAGACGATGTGTTCGTAGAACCAAACACGCCCTAACACCAATGTCAATGGTGATTTCATTTTGTTCTTTTCAAGACTGTCATGTCATATAAAATAAAATAAAACTTGAATAAAACTCTTCATTAAGAGTGAGAGTTTCATTCTAAAGTTTCGTAAACATTAAATTTAATGACTCATAGAGAGTTGGTATTCGTGCTAAGAGAGTTTCATCTAGATGAAACTCATTTCTTCTCTCTTTTCTTAAATACAATGTCAAGTCATTAAAAATGCTTATGTGGCAGCATATTTAATGCAAATAAAACTCAAATAAAACCTTCATTGAGATTGGCCTAATGTACACTTGAGCCACAATGACAGACTCCCAAGGCACCAATCTTTAGGCAAAAAAAAACAGAAAAAAAAATTACTGCCGGCTCGGGCTCTGTGTCTCTCTGTCTCAAAACATTTCTTCCAGAGCACACGTTCAAATTCCCCATCTCCAGACTTCACCAGAGCCTTCCCTTCCTTCCCGACCGTTGCGCTCCTCTCTTCCCCCAATGCAGAAGAGCCTCGGAGCCAACTCGACGGCGCGGCGGCGCCCGCTCACCGCCCTCTCCAGCAACAAGGCGCGCCCGGCGCTGGAATCCCTAGTCGGCAAGCCCCCTCCTCCCGCTGCCCCCGCCACCCCTGCTGCCCGGGCGACCGCCGCCGAGGTCGACGCGGCGCCCGACCGTCTGGTATTTGCGCTTGTCTGCACTATTCACGATTTGGGTTGGCAAATTTGTGGTGATATGCTTGACTACTTGTGTACTACTATGCAGAAGAGCCTCGGAGCCAACTCGACGGCGCGGCGGCGCCCGCTCAGCGTCCTCTCCGGCAACAAGGCGCGCCCGGCGCTGGAATCCCTGGTCGGCAGGGCCCCTCCTCCCGCTGCCCCCGACACCCCTACCGCACGGACGACCGCCTCCGAGGTCGACGCGGCGCTCAACCGCCTCTTCCTGGCCCGCTCCGACCTCGCGGGCATCGTCTCCCAGGTCGACCCCTCTCCACTCTGAACCCTAGCTCTCTGATCTTCATCTCCTTTGGTACTTCGTGATTTTGTGTTGTCGGAACCTGTGTGTCCTTTAACAAATTGAACTGTCGATCCAACTATCTGGTCAAATTAGATCGGTTTCGCGTTGCCTGCATTATTCGCGATATGGGTTGGCGAATTTGTGGTGATTTGCTTGGCTACTTGTGTACTACTAGTTTCATATAGCTTCAGAAAGGTAGTGCTTAAGAAACCTACCTCCTGCTCTATTGCTGTGTTTTTGTAGAGTTTATCTGTTTATGTCTATTCAATTTTTTTACCAGCAATTGGAATATTGCAGCTATAAAATAAGGCAAATAACATAATATCTGTACTAAACTAGAACGTAACTCATTTGCTTGTGCACAAATCAATTAGTGGCTTGCTGATCCCTGAATCAGTTCTGTGTGATATAAACACACTCTTCTAACGTTTTCACGTTCTTTTTGTTTGTCAGATTGATGAATTGATCTCTGATGCCCTTAAAGGACAAACTGTGTCCAAAAGAGCAACAAAAGAGATAGAATCCTTCAATGGCTTCTTATCGGACACTAAGGCTTCTTTCAAGGTGGGTACTGTAATAACATCTTCATTATCCTCTATGTATGAATGAGCCCCTGGTATTGCAATTCTCTCTTTTTTTTTCCGGCAATTCTCTTTACCATCATGTTTTTTCTTTGTAAGCAGCAATGGTCTTCAAGACTGAAGCAAGCACTAGAGACTGGTCCGGTGAAAACTGAAGCTGTATCAGAAAACACTCCAGGGACGTGCTTAAATACTGCTGCAAAAGGGAATGACAAGTTGATCAGCAGCAGCAGCAAGCTACCTGATACAGATCCAGTAGCTTGCAGCAACTTTGCTGAGGTCGACATGATTGTCTCACCTTCACCACTTGTCTCATGGCACACAGGATCTTGTATGGTCGAGAGCGGAAAGCAGTTGTTTCTCTTGACACCATTGCCAAAAACAAAACCATGCTCATCAAGGTGCCCAGCATCAAAAACCCGGATGAAGACAGCTTCTAGCATTGATCAGTCGAGTAATATTCTCAGACCTGTTTCAAAGCTAAGCATTTCTGATGATAGTCATCCTGATCTAGAGCAGAGTGTGAAGGTAAAGGAATCATGGACTGGCACCATGACACCTCATGTTGCTCCAGCAAACAAGGTCTCACTAGAAGACAAGCTCTGTTCGCCTTGCACTTCCTCAATTCAGAAGAGCAGAGCACTACCTAGATCATGCCTGAAGACAGCATTATGTAGCAAGCAGCAATTGTTCTCTCCGATACCGGAGGACTCGAGGAAGGAAGATATTGACAGCAATGGTCCAACTGGGGATGGCACACGTTCTGGGTCATCTGATGAAATCTTAAAGGATCTGGCATCAAGGTATGACATTTATGGGCTCAATCAATACACCAGACAAGCCGAAGATCCTCCAGCTGGGGATGACAAGCGTTCTGGATCATCTGATGAAATCTCAAAGGATCTGGCATCAAGGTATGACATTTATGGGCTCAAACGATACAACAGACAAGCGGAAGATGATCTTCAGTGGTTTCTGTCACCGCTCAAGACCATGGTGTTAACAAACCCATCAGACGATAATCCACTTCCAACTCCAGCTTGGAGTAACATGGAGGAAAAACTGAATGTTCCAGATGACAAGCCCATCCAAACCCCTGCTGTGCATAGCAAGGCCTTGCTTGGTACCCCCTGGAAAAGCATGGAAAGCACGAACCTGAAGGGAAGGTTGGCCGGAGAAACTACTCTCAAGAAAGAACTGTGGATTCGATTTGAGGCGGCTTCAGCCAATGAGGTGCACTTTGATAAGGCGCGCTTGGAGAAGACTGACGCAAAATGTTTCCTAGACATGCTTGAAGAAGAGGCCTCGTAATTCTAGAATGTAGAGTAGCAGGTCGGTTGGCACTTGGGTTAGGCTTTTTTGGTTGTAACGAGTTGCCTGGGACTGTACACTGCGATCAAGACCCTCTTGCCCATGTCTGAGTGTTTAAAGCCGAACTGAACTGATCAAATGCAACATCAGTGGCCATTTGTTATTGCGGCAGAGTGCCCATGTCAGGCTGAGCTCTCGAAGCTTGTGCTGAATGGCCTCAAAGTGTTGCAACTACTCCTGTTGGCCCTAATGTTTTTTGTTCTATCTAAGCTGAAGATAACACTGATTATCTTTCTGCATTTTCTCGTGTTCAGTTTGTACTCCTCAAACCACAATGATACCACGCTATGTAATCATGGCTGCTGTTAGTTGCCTTGTTGCTTGCGGTGAAACGCTGCTGATACATAAGGATGCAAGTGGGTACCCAATGGGTATTTTGGGTCAGCTAACTATTTACGGTTCAATGCCATTCTAGTTCATTTTTGCACTTTTCTCAAACTGCGAAAACGTCATCCTAGTTCATTTGATCAATTTTTTGGGTCGACCCAATGACCCAAAAATATTTTAAACTTGCAACTTATCAGTCTCTGCAGCTCTGCATGTCCATGTTGCTTTTCACCTGTTTGCTTCCAACTCCCCCATGTAGGGTGTGGGTACCCAATGGGTATTTTGGGTCAGCTAACTATTTACGGTTGAATGTCATTCTAGTTCATTTTTTCACTTTTCTCAAACTACAAAAACGCCATCCTAGTTCATTTGTTCAATTTTTTGGGTCGATCCAATGATCCAAAATATTTTAAACTTGCATCCCTACCCCCATGGCTTTGGTTAGCTACAGCCGCGGGGACATTGTTTATACTCCCTTTGTTTTTAAACATACAACTTTAGAACATGATAATTAGTTCAGTCATAAAAATTTAAACTGGAGGATGGTTTACTCCATTTTCACACATGCTACCATTAATATACAAAACATTCTCTAGACATGCCATTAGTTAAAGGCTGAGTCTCTATCCAATGGCCAACAAGAAATTTATCTAGCACGTAATTTAAATGTTACAGTACTTATTACTGAATTCAATGTCCTTAATTTCTCTTATATATAATTTTTAAAGCATTTGTTGTTAAAACAAAACAACCAGCCCGTCTAGCTCAGTCGGTAGAGCGCAAGGCTCTTAACCTTGTGGTCGTGGGTTCGAGCCCCACGGTGGGCGAGTTTTTTAATTAACTTTTATTTTTTTTACTTTTTTGTCTGGTAGTTCTTTTAAACTTTTTTTAAACTTCTTGGTAACCCAGCGGCACGTTTGGCTGCAGTGAATGTGGGCGAGTTTATAATTATCTTTATATTTATTACTTTTTTGTCTGGTAGTTCTTTTAAACTTTTTTTTAACTTCTTGGTATTCCAGCGGCACGTTTGGCTACAGTGAATGTGACTGCGGGCCTGCGGCACGTCTGTTGTCTGGTGTGGCGCAAATCTTTTAGCGCACTGGTCCACACCCTCACCGGCTGACCCGTGACTGTGAAGGCATGGGCCGAATCGGCGCCTGGCTCGTCTGCGTGTGTGGGCCTGGTGGGTTCATGTCGTTGTGGTAGCACCGGCATTCACCAGTTCCAAATCCTGCAATCTCTGAAATCTCAATTCCCAATGCAGCTACCTTTAGGTCTTGTTTAGGCCTCGTTCACGAAACCACCCAAAAAAATATTGGATAGTAACCGTCACATCGAATCTTTACACGTATGCATGCATGAAACATTAAATATAGATAAAAAATAACTAATTGTACTTTTAATATCTACATGCCAAAACGAATCTTTTGAGCCTAGTCTATGTTTGGATAAAATTTGTCAAATAATAACGAAATTGCTACAGTGTGTTTCCTAAATATTTCTCAAAACTAAACTAAGCCCTAATCCTACTTCTACCTAGTACAGTACATACTACAAATTTTAGAAAATAATAAAGAGAGAGCTGCTTAGGCAGGGGCCACTGAGACGAGCACAAATAACTGAACATAACATCAACGGAACTGAGCATAATACTCAATAAACAAAATTGAATATTGGTCTGGCGCTGTTATGTACAACAATGACGAAGAATAACTATGAACAAATTTCGCCGGGGCACGATTACAAGCCCCATCCCTAATGGAACATCGTTTGTATTCCGGTACACGCTGTATATGTGGCTGTGTGGGAGTATCCAGACTCTGCTACCGAGGAAAACCTTACGTCACAACGAACCCGACCCCAACCCCACGGCCATGGGTTTCGGGAGACGCCGTCGCGAGCTCGATTTCTTCTCCTTTTTCCGCTTCACGGAGGGCTTCTTGGACGGAGGAGCTTTCCTGCTACCTGACCGGACTTTCCGAGATGGTGGTGCGTCGGTCACCACCTCCGAAGAAGGGGGAGGCATCCTACCGGACGCAATCATCTGCTCCAGTAGCTCCCTGTGGTATGCCTGGTGCAATGTCAACAGCAACAGAGGTACAGTACTTGTGAGCTTAACATGTGCGGCCGGTAGGAGTACACCCAAATTAAAAGTGCCACTTGGTTTTTAGTTTATTTGTGCACTAACTGTCAGGCAGCCGTGCAACGAAAAAAGGTGGGGGAGGACCGAATGACATAATGGGTTGTGGGTCAGCGGCAATACCTGAACGACAAAGTTGCGCCTTTCACAGTCCATGAACATTTCGGGCATCCAGCCAACTCTAGCCCTGATTTTGTTCCGGACGGTGCTGAAACTTATTTGGTCCCTGGAGGTGAAGCGGTCAACTTCATTGAACCATAGGCACGTGAAGAGGTTCGTGATGGGGATGTGTTCTCTGATGATCACACAGCCTTCAGGGACATCTGCATGCGAAGCAAAAGAGGGCAACATTAGGATTTTCAGCAAGAAACTGAAGTGACGTTACAATAATCTGATGAGAACACTGACCACTTGTGATGGGAAGCTTAGCAGGAGAATAATGTGTTAGGCCCTCATTTCTGTAAAACTCTATTTGGTAATCAATTGACGCGTTGTCATACTTTCCAGCAGCTTTATTAGCTTCTGCTTCTTCAAACACATCAAAGCGTTTGTAATGTCGAGAGATTGCAAAAGTGGTATTCTTCCTCCACAGGAACCTAACAGGCAGAGTAAGAAATCAGATTACCCATTATCACTTACAACAGGTCAATTTACGTGGAACACTCAAATTAATGGCGTACTAAAATGATAAGATACAAATATAAGAACAACCCGCCACAGATCCAAATTTGATGTAACCAGTTCACAATAGTATCGGTTGTAAGAAATTAAAGTGAAGTTGCTAGGTAGCAGGACAGCCCCAAATTCATTTAGCTTTCCTCAATTTGACAGGCCGTATATCTTTTCCAGATTTTTCTCTCTAAGAATAGAACCATCAAAATGTAGGACATTACAAGTAAAGCTCTCTACATCAAGAATACCTCTCAAGCAGGAGATACGGATCCGCAACAAGCTCCAGTTTTGCATCTATCCAAACTGAAAATCTCACATTTGGAAAAAGCCTATGGAGCAGAAGTTTTGGAATCTGCACAGATAAGTATTTGCCCATTTAATTTGATCAAAACAGTGTACACATAAGGAGGTAACCATGAAGATGCAAATAACAAATACATTTCCTGTAATCAAACTACTACTAAACTCAACAGAACTAATAGCTATATATAGAAGGATTTTTAGACACCTGGAAGGAATTACTTCAAACAACACCTAGAAAACACATAATAGGTGAAATTTGTGCCTTCTCCCATGATGAGTGGCCTCGACTACTGAATCATATAATAGTTACCTATTTGAAATTAATTATTAAATGTTACAGCAGCTAAGCCAAGGCAAAAGAGTCTCTAATGAAAATCAGTTATATAGGCCTGCATATGTTGAGTATATATGAGACAGAAATGATGGATAACACGAGCATAATTTGCATAGTAGCTCACTCAAAAAGTTTGACAAGCATACAGACTATCATTTCATCCATTTTTTACATAGTGTACATTTGAGCATTTAAGTTGTCCTAAATTTCTTATGACGTTTGTTTTTTTTTTTAAAAAAAACTTATGATGTTCTAACATATGGCTATAATTAAAAGCCTAGTGACATCAATGTATAAATTAGGGAAGAGATTGTATTAGATGGTAAGGGTACAGGTACATGTATATAGGCAAGGGTCACAAGGGTTTATAGAAACACCCAATCAATGTGATCCCTGCCTAATCTACCATCTAGACAATCAGGGCAGTCCAGCCTCCATGGGCTTGGACACCAGGCCCAAGGCCTCTATTAGGCACATAATCTAACACTCCCCCTCAGTCGCAGCGTCAACCACTTTGCACGTTCAGACTGGACCGGAACTCCGTGAACACTGAGGAGGGTAGCCCTTTGGTGAAGATATCTGCGTACTGGGACGAAGTGGGGACATGTAGCACTCTAAGGTCACCAACAGCCACCCGCTCTCGGACGAAGTGAAGATCGATCTCAATGTGCTTTGTTCGCTGATGTTGAACTGGATTGGAGGTCATGTAGACTGCACTGATGTTGTATCAATACACCAATGTAGCGCGCCTAAGAGGGCTGTGAAGCTCCTGAAGCAGCTGACGTAGTCAGGTGGCCTCTGCAACTCCGTTTGCCACGGCTCGATACTCAGCTTCGGCACTTGATCTTGAAACAGTGTTCTGGCGCTTGGAGGACCAGGGGACAAGGTTGTCGCCAAGGAAAACAGCATAGCCCGAGGTGGATCTGCGGGTGTCCGGACAACCGGCCCAATCAGCATCAGTGTAGACCACAAGATCAGACGACGAGGATGGCCACAGCAAGAGACCAAGGTGGAGGGTGCCTCGGACATAGCGAAGGATCCGCTTCAAGGCTGCAAGATGAGGCTCCCAAGGATCATGCATGTGAAGGCAGACCTGCTGAACTGCATATGCAATGTCTGGCCGAGTGAATGTCAGGTACTGAAGGGCTCCAGCAAGGCTGCGAAAGTCTGTAGCATCAGACACTAGGGCCCCCTCAGTTGCAGCAGCCTTTGGATTGGTGTCAACTGGAGTGGAGCATGGCTTGCACTCTGTCATCCCTGCACGGTCCAGAATGTCCAACATATACTGTCGCTGTGATAAGAGGAGGCCATTGCCACTGCGCTGAACCTGCATACCGAGGAAGTGGTGCAGTTCGCCAAGATCTTTCATGGCGAATTCTCGCTGAAGAGCAGAGATAATCCGTCGGAGGAGACCCGGCGAGGAAGCGGTGAGGACAATGTCATCCACATAGAGCAACAGATAAGCTGTGTCTGACCCACGCTGGTAGATGAACAGGGAGGTATCTGACTTAGCTTCAACAAACCCAATGGATAGCAGGAAGGAGGCCATCCGGCTGTACCATGCGCGAGGGGCTTGTTTCAGACCATAGAGAGACTTCTTCAGCAGGCAGACGAAGTCTGGGCGAGTGGTGTCTTCGAACCCGGACGGTTGCTGGCAGAACACAGTCTCGGACAGGGCGCCATGCAGAAAGGCGTTCTTCACATCAAGCTGGTGTATGGGCCAGCAGCGGGAGAGTGCCAGGGAGAGCACTGTACGGACAGTAGCAGGCTTCACCACGGGACTGAAAGTCTCATCGAAGTCAATTCCAGGCCGCTGAGTGAAGCCACGGAGGACCCAACGTGCCTTGTACCTCTCTAGGGAGCCATCGGACTGGAACTTGTGCTTGAAAATCCACTTGCCAGTGACCACATTGGCGCCAGGAGGGCGAGGTACGAGGTCCCAAGTGTGATTTTGCAGCAGAGCACTGTGTTCCTCCTCCATAGCCGCTCGCCAATTGGGGTCAGCGAGGGCGCTACGGAAGGCCTTCGGCACTGGAGAGAGTGAGGCAGTGTGGAAGGCAGCAGGCATCCGGAATCCACTCTTGGCGCGTGTAGCCATGGCGTGCTGGTTGGCCACAGGAGCCACACCGACGGCGCCCTGCGGTAATGGTGCAGCTGGGACAGGAGCAGGAGAAGGTGCCTGTGGCCGAGGACGACGGGAGTAGTGCTGCTCGAAGAGCCGTTCCGGGCGTAGAGGAGGGAAGCCGGGTGGAGGACCAGTACCCGCGCGCAGGGCAGGCGGGACAGAGGCCGGCGAGAACACTCCAGGTGCGCTAGGCAGCGCCGTGGCCGCGCGTGGCGCAGTGGGAGTCCCCGGAGCCCGAAGCGCAGGCGGGATGTAGAGCGCGGGCACCGGAGAGGCATCGGCGTCGTCAGCAGGCGAAGAGGGCGCCCCAGGCACAGTCTCAGAGGGACCGGCAGGGGCGCTGTGGGCAGCAGACGTGCTGGGAGGTGTTCCTGCAGAGAAAAACTTGTGCATCGATCCAATAGGAGGGAGCACAGGGTCAGTAATATCATCGTCAAGGAACTGAAGGTCTGCGGGAGCACTAGGACCATGGCGCTCAGCAAAGGGAAAGGCCGTTTCATCGAAGATGACGTGCCGGGAGACGATAATTCTGTTTGTGGAGAGATCAAGGCAGCGGTACCCTTTATGATGAGCAGAATAGCCTAGGAAGACACACATGACAGACCTAGATGCAAGTTTGTGAGGGGCGGTGGCCGACATGTTTGGGTAACATTTGCAACCAAAGACTCGTAAGTGATCGTATGTTGGTGGCTTGCCAAAGAGGGCAAGGTGAGGCGTGGAAAACTGGAGAGTCTTGGTGGGCAGAATGTTGCGCAAAGCAGTGGCTGTGGAGAGTGCCTCAACCCAGTAGGGTGGAGGCATGGACGCCTGAAAAAGTAAGCAACGAACCACATTATTTATGGAGCGGATAATGCGTTCAGCTTTACCATTTTGAGACGAAGTGTAGGGGCAAGACATGCGAAGGTGTATTCCTTGTGAAAGGAAGAAGTGGCGAGAGCTAGAGTTGTCAAACTCACGCCCGTTGTCGCACTGGACGGCCTTGACGCGGGCACCAAACTGGGTGGAGGCGTGAGCGAAGAAGTGGGTAAGCGTGCTGAAAGTGTCAGATTTGAGACGTAAAGGAAATGTCCACAGGTAATGAGTGCAATCATCAAGAATGACCAAATAATATTTATAACCAGAAATGCTGACAACTGGAGAGGTCCACAAATCACAGTGTATGAGGTCGAATTTGCTAGACACACGGGAGGTGGACACATGAAAGGGTAGACGAACATGACGTCCTAACTGACAAGCATGACACAAATCTGAACAATCCTGAATATGACAAGACACGCTAGACCCAAGTTTGGACAAAGCCTCATGACCAGGGTGTCCGAGACGCTGATGCCACAGAGGAGATGACGCCTGGGCAACGAGAGAGTGCGCTGGTGGAAGACGAAGAGGATATAGCGGCCCGGAGCTATTGCACCTGACGATCTCGGTCCGAGATGGAAGAACCTTCACAGAACAACCAGCGGGGTCAAACTCAACAGAACAATTATTGTCGGTGGTAAACTGACGCACAGAAATGAGATTCTTAATAATTTGTGGGGACACAAGAACATTATTAAGACGTAAAGTGGGTGACAACTGTGTAGAGCCAGTGGCAGTGACAGGTTAAGTGGAACCATTACCGACGATAATAGAAGAAGGAGTAGGGTACCGCGGGGAAAGAACATGTGAAAGGGAGGAGGACCGAGATGTCATGTGGGAAGTAGCACCTGAGTCGAAATACCATTCGTTGGGCGTAGAGGGAGGAGCGTTCAGCGTCATCGTGCTGAAAGCGGAGGCGAGCGCCGTTGGATCCCAGGAAGGGAGGCCAACACCGGGGCTGTAGAAGCCTGGGGTAGTCCACGGTGCCGAGCCATCGGCGGTAGGGGCAGCACCATGCTGCTGGTGTGCATGGAGCGCTTGCTGCTGCTGCTGGACGAGTAGGGCGTGCTGCTGCTGCGCCTGCTGCTGCGCCTGTTGCTGCTGCTGAACAAGCAGAGCGTGCTGATGCGCCTGTTGCTGCGCCAGGAGGTGAGCCGGCACAGGAATGGGTGCCAGCGGTGGCCGAGGACCCCCTGGCCACATCTGGATGGAGCCTGTCCAGGGGCCACAGCAATGATCCACGACTTGACGACGCAATCCATCCTGGACCAGTCGGGGGAGACGGGATCGGGGGCGTCCTGGTGAACGTGGTCCTGGAGGGAGAACTTGCCGAGGATGAGAAGGAACTGATCGCGCCACCAGTTGAAGTTCCCTGAATCGACGGCGAGGAAGGTGGTGATGTGGTGTCGAATGTTGCTGACGGCGACGGCCTGGGCGTGGAGTTGCAGAAGGGCGACGGCTTCATGGTGGAGCAGGGCCGCGCGAAGATCAGGGGGCGGCGCGCCTCCGGCAGCCGGCGCAGAGGAGTCGGCCGCGAGCGCGGTCGCGGCGGCCGCGCGCGCCTCGGCAGCCCGGGCCAGGGCATCGGTGGCCCGCTGCGCGGCGGCGTCCCGTTCCTTGGCGGCGGCGGCGGCTTCCTCCTCGGCCTGGCGGGCGCGCTCCAGCGCCGCGTCGTGGGCCTGGGCAGCGGCGACGGCGTTGGCCTTCTCCTTGGCGAGACGCTGCGCCAGCTCTGTGGCCTGGGCCACGGCAGAGGAGTCGCCGTCGTGGGACTTGGGAGAGGAAGGGTGCGACGATGTTCCAGTCATGGCGCGCGGGGAGGAGGCGGGCGCAAGCTGGCGCGTGGGGAGGGGCGCGCGCGAGGAGCGGCGGGCGCACGGGGAGCGCGAGGAGGGGCGGCGCGAGTGGCGCACGGGGGCGCGCAGGGAGGGGCGGCGCGGGCGGCGCACGGGGGCGCGCAGGGAGGGGCGGCGCGGGCGGCGCACGGGGGCGCGCGATTCCCGCGCGCTCGGCGGCGCGTGCGCTCGGGTTTAGGGCAGCGGAAGAGGAGAGATGGCTGATACCATGTAAGAGAGAATTAGGGAAGAGATTGTATTAGATGGTAAGGGTACAGGTACATGTATATAGGCAAGGGTCACAAGGGTTTATAGAAACACCCAATCAATGTGATCCTTGCCTAATCTACCATCTAGACAATCAAGGCAGTCCAGCCTCCATGGGCTTGGACGCCAGGCCCAAGGCCTCTATTAGGCACATAATCTATATATGAACAATGTAGTTCTTTCTGTTCCAAAAGAAGCTTTGTTGTGTTTAGATTAGGTGCTATGTTTGATACGAGATTCATATTCATTAGGTATATATGACAAAGCCAATGGTTTTTGTTGATCCTTAAAATGGGTGCTCATAGTAGAAGCACAATCTCAAGGAAAAAATGTCGATTATCGCAATTCATAAGATAGGCACCTTTCCCGTACGCCTTGAGTCTTCATAAGGGAGGTTTCGGACAACCACCAGCCTCCACAATCCAACTTTATTATTATTGTACAGAGAACTGGAATTCTTGACATAAGCCTCTGTTTCTTCATCCACAAACATATAAAAACAAGCATTTGCCTTTGAAAATTCACTAATGTTCCTTGGATGTTGAATCATATCATAATTTCCTGAAAGGTATATAAATAGTGAGCAGAGAAATTCAGTACAATCACAGTGAAGACACTTTTTTAGGGCACCTGCGATGCATACCGAAAATAGCAGAAGCTACGACTAGCTCACGGCATTGCTCCATCTCTAGCAGATCATCATCCTTGATATCGAATCCAGTACCTTGGCCAGGCTTGTTTCCTCTGACAAAGCTGATAGAAATAGTATAGAACAGTCACTTCAGTATTCATGCCTGAAACGATATTTATTTTGTATAATTGCAAATTTAGTCTGGACAAGGGACACATGTAACCTACCCACAGTGAACAGTCATTGATTCATTAATGTTGAAAGATTCGTTTCTCTGCTCCAGGGATGGATGCCCTCCAAATCCAGATCCCTGATTTGATAAATTTGCAGTAATACCATCTTCTGATACATAGTTTAAGTTCTTTAGGACAGGTGATGGTGAAGCTTGTAGGGGCATCAAGGCAAATGCCTGATCCACAGAAACATAGCAAACAGGGCATGCTACAGGGGAAAATGAGAAACAGATAACATGATCAGTGATTATTTACAAACTAATTTGCAATGGAAGTTCAGAAAAATGCAAATAATAACTCTTACGCCTGGGTCCAGTGCGTTTCTTATCAACCAGGGGAGGAGGAACTGAGAAACCTTCACAAGGATGTGTAAAGTTTGCATATGAAAGATGAAGCCGATTTGGAAGCTCAATTTTGTTGACAACACTGGTGGAGTATTGGTTTCCAGACATCATTAGAGGCCGCGTTGTGCTGGGAAACACTGACTTCTGTATGGCATTTGGGACTTCGTAATTATTTACAATACTAATTGAACTTCTGTCATCTGAAACAAGTTATGAGGAAAACAGTCAGTGGCCATACTACTTTGTAGCGACAAGGCACATTCCAATAGAAAACATCTGTTTGACAATTCCTGGGAATACTGCACATTTTAACAAAAGGATACAAAACGAGCAGCAAAGTAATGTCCTGGTTTGGTCATCTCAATTAGCAACAAAATCTATTGCTAAAGGTCATGCAAGATGGGCACAAGCACAAACGAGCTCAGCTCAACTGCCATGTGATTTCTCAAACAAAAATAATAATAACGAAACACCCAAATCACCTCAGAGCGAAGTCCCTAATCATTCTAGATATATCCATCACCAACAGCAGTTCAGCACCATGAAACACAATTTACCCAAACCAAAAATTGTACACTACCTTGCAGTAGACCAGGTCATTACCTACAATATATCCAATTATCCACGACGACACAGGACTACGACGTGAGAAGTGAGAAGGGGTCATCACACAATCAGCGCGGTGAGTATGTAACAGGTGCAAGCATTTGACAGCATCCTCTACACGGAGTGGAGTAGGCACACACGATTGTTCCCCATTGTTTAAAACATACAACAAACCAGTTCAAATTCTGTAAACGCCAGTGGCATGACCCCAGCACACTGCTCTAGTACCTTGTAAACTAAAAGGCACTCCACATCACAAGGACCAGGCCGGGAAGCAGAGCGCTAAACGGGCTGGCGCAGAAGCAGGCAAGCAGCATCAGCAGTAGCATTAGAGGAGAGGAGACGAGAGTGGGGGATGGGCGCACGGACCTTTGACGACGGCGAAGAGGGAGCAGAAGACGGCGGCGGACGCGACGGCGAGCAGCAGGAGCACGCCGGCCCTGCGGCGGCCGACCAGCCGCAGCGCGCGGTGCAGCAGCTGCAGGCGCTCCTTCTCCCCGCGCAGCGAGCGGCACGCGGCGGCGCCGGACTTCCTCCCGCCGCTGCCGCCGACTACGACGGCGGCCGCGAGCGAGCCGTAGCTCCCGGACCGCAGGCCCAGCGAGGCCGCCGAGCCGGTCATCGCCGGCGCCCCACTCTCATCCCAGTCGCCGGATCGTGGTGCCCGGGGCCCCGCGAGATCCCGCGCCGCGCGCGCGAGAGAGATTTCGGCGGCTGCGGCGGCGATGATGGCGATGCGGTGCGACGCACGCGGGTGTGGGAACCAGATCAGATATCCAGATTCGGGGCGATTGCAGCGGATGTGGATACTTAACGCGCGGGGCGCGTGGGATCGGAGGCAGAGGCAGCAGAGTTGGGTGGGGGTTAGAAGCGCGGCGGGGGCGGGGCGGGATTTGCCTGTTGGGAATCGGAGAGCGAGCGGGCAGCAGAGTGCGGAGCCGGGAAGGTAGGTGGTGGTGCGCCGGCCGAGCGAGGGAGCCGAGCGAGGGAGCTCGTGACGCGCGATGTGATTTTGCGCGTGCCAGTGCCAGGCGGGCCGAGGCGAGGCGAGGCGAGAGAGCGGCCGAGACGGACGACGCGCTCGCGGCAGTCGCGCTTGGGGGGCGCCCTCCGCGCTGGTTTCCTCACCTCGCCTCGTCTGCTTCCTCCGGCACGGCCCACGGGCGACTGGGGCTGACTGCGCCGCGCCTGACACTGACTCCCCCGCTAAGCGGATGGTTACCAATTAAATAAACGCGGACGCCGGGTGATGTGGGGACGTCAGCGGAGACGACGACGACGTACCGCCCCGATCTGGGAGCGAGAGCGACCGAGCCCGAACGCGAGCGTGGGTCGGCGCCGTGCTTGCCAATAAAAATAAAAAATGGCCTCCCCGCTCGGTTGGTGTGGTGCCATCTCCATTTGGCACTTCGCGCAGGCAGCAGAGGACGGGCAGGTCCGTTCCGTTCCGTTCCGTCGGTGCGGTATGGCGAGGAGTAGTGAGTGCTCCGCATGGCAGGTGAGGTGAGGCAGCACACGTTTACATAAATACGGAGTACGTACACGTCTGATTGATGGTGCCGCCGTGCCGGAGCTGAAAAAAGCGGTTTAATAGCCAGAAAGGAAAGTGATGAGAGGGCCTGGGGGGTGTGGTGCCGTGCATCCGCGCACCGCACAGCCGTCGACGTCTCGTGGCTTTTCCGTGGAGACATCGCGTGCCTTTCTCTGAAACGACGTTTCAGCGGCCGGCAGTTTCCCCGTTTGGTCCGTGGATCCATCGGGGGCTCGGCGTCGACTGCATCTGGACTAGTAGTAGTACTACTTCCGAAGCTTCTTCAGCTAATCAGCTGTTGCCCCGCGCGTTGTGTTGGTGTGTCACTCAATCGTTGGACGCTTGGTTCAGATCGCAACGTTTGAGCGAGCAAGGATCATGCACCTGAGGCCTGATTTGGTGACCTTGGTACGGTACACAGGCTCTGAAGAGTGGCTACAGCTATCACAAGTCTGGTTGGCACTTGGCAGAAGAAACAGCTGAGCCTATGACTATGCTCGAGGTCGAGGAGAGCTGCTAATTAAGGTACGTGCGACGAAATCGTCTCCGGTAGACTGACTATACGTTCGTTTAAACTTATTCGCTCAGTATATCGGTTATGATATAATGTTTCTTTCGTAATAAAATAGTATCAGTCAGCTTATTAACCCGAAGACAATGGTCGAACAGGACCATATATACGTGTACTGTACCTACGTTGAAGGCGGTACCACAAGGCAGATCAGCCACTAGAGAGGCTCACGCGACGGTCCCTAACGTACACAGTACATGAGTACAGATCTGTCGTATACGAACCAAGCAACAAGCGATAATCTTATCTTGTTCCGGCATAAATGCGTGCACGTGTACGCTCTCCACAAATGTGAATACGTGATGCGAGCGGAGATCATGCATCTTCATTTATAAACCATGTTGAGTACGGAGTATGTTCTTGGGTATCTCTGTTTCTTGCAACCGTCCACTTTTTTGTCCGTTCCGAATTTCCGATGATCCGTACCACTACTAGAGAAATGGCCTTTGGGCGATAGACAGATTCGGACATTAGCCTCGAATATTTTTGTGTCCGGGGCTAAAAGTTCTTTAGTCCCGGTTGGTAACACCAACCGGGACTAAAGGTTCCTTTTCCTCGAGGCAACCGAGAGGCAACCGGGGCTAAAGGGTCAGTGTTCTTTAGTCCCGGTTGGTAATACCAACCGGGACTAAAGGTAGGACCTTTAGTCCCGGTTGGTATTACCAACCGGGACTAAAGGACCTTTTAGTCCCGGTTGGTAACACCAACCGAGACTAAAGGTCCTTCCAGACACAATTTAAAAAGAAGGAGTATCCTATTCTGTTAGATGTGTAGTGTAGCTCAGTTGGTAACGCGCGCACGTGAAGGCTAACTGTGCGGTCTTGAGTTCGAATCTCCACAGCCACAACATTTTTTCGTTTTTATTCCAAACCTTTAGTCCCGGGTCGAATACTGTAGCAAACCTTTAGTCCCGGAACCGTAGTCCCGGGTCCAGAACCGGGACTAAAGGTCCCTAGGACCCGGGACTAAAGGCCCATCCTCTACTAGTGTACGTTCTGATGGTTATGACTTAGGGCCTATTTGGTTCACGTGACTAAATTTCGGTCTATGTCATATCGGATGTTGCGGCTGTAATTTAGTCTATTAAAAATGAATTAGTTAAAAAAAACTAATTTGTTAGCCGGAGACTAATCCACGAGATGAATCTATCTATTAATCCTAACTAGACCATGGTTTGACAATGTGATGCTACAGTGAAAATTTGTTAATGGTGGATTAATTTAACTAGATAGATTCGACTTGTTAATTACAATATGACGGTGTAGTCAGTTTTATAATTAATCTATTTTAATAGACTAAATTAGTACCACAATATTCGATGTGACACGGACTAAACTTATCTCTTAGAGCAACTCCAACAGCTAGGCTATTCTGGCTTTGGATGCTATTTTAACATCTGTATAGCAAAAAAAAACCAAGCTCCAATATTCGAAGTTGAGAAATAGCAAGACTGTTGGAGATCTTTTATTTTTTAAAAGCCTTTCTATTTTACAAACTAGCTAAACCATATAATATGACTACTAAATTTAGCCAAGTTGTTGGAGTTGCTCTTACAGGACGCATCGAGGCTTTTTTTTGTTTTTTTTTCAAAAATTTCTTAAAATTAAACGGACTCAACGAAACAAGTTGGCTCATTTAGCTATGGTTTGTTCTATACAGTTATTATTACAGCCAGGTAGCTTATCCCTAAGCTATGCCCATCGCTTTTGGGCTTTGCACTTCCCTTTCAACCATTTCAGGTGGCCTGAGTCGTGGGTGTACAGGCTGGCCCAATGACCAAAGTGACGTTCAAAACAGTTTTTCTGGGCTTACAGAGATTACAGCGTTCCAGGCTGAAAACAGAAGCCGTTTGTACCAAAGTCCAAAAAAAAAAAAACATCGCGCTACGTCACTTCGCCTCCAGGAGGCTGATCTCTCTTCTCTGTCTCAAGGGATTTAATAAAGCTATATATAGTACTGTATAACCTTTGTGTTATTTGTTTTTATTAAGAAAAAATGGTAGCCATGCAGAGTAATTCACAGTGCAAAAAACGAGCAGGTGCTCAAACATTCTTGGTTCTTTATTACATCAAATCTATTCATCCAATCGACCGAGCAGAACTAGCGTGCAGGAAGAACTAGTTTCCAGCCTACTGTATATTATAACAACAGAAGAAACGGTTAAGCACCAACCAAACACTGAAAAAAAAGCTAGTAGCCTAGTAGTACAGTAGCTTAACTAAAATTACCCGATTTCATTTATTTTTATTCATGTCCCTGGTGGCATCAACAGATCGACACACGTACGACGACGACAAATGGAGCATGGCAGCAGCCTCTGATGGCTGGGTTTCGGCGGTCGGTCTCGGTCTCATCACTATTCACTAGCACTTGGCGGGTTTCTTGGGGCGGAAGAAGCGGTTGCCGACGGAGTAGATCCCCTGCAGGCCGCCGTCGCGCTTGACGAACTCCTGGAACTTGAGCGGCATCCCCCTGCGGCCGGCCGGGTAGTCGGGCACCCCGCAGGCGCGCACGGGCGACCGCGGCACGTACACCCGGCACTGCTGGCTCGTGAACGCCGACACCTGCTGCGACGTCTGGATCAGGAAGTAGCCGCCGGGCCCCGACTGCCCCGCCACCGTCAGCGCCCGCCGCCCGTGCTTGCACCGCAGGTACACCTTCGCGCCTGCAGTGCATATGTGTATGTCAGTGTCGCATGCATGGGCAAAAGGTCGGTCAGCATGCATGCATGTCGTTTGCACTGTCGTCGTCGTCTCGACGTTCAGGAATCAGGACCACTGGCAACAATTGCATGGACAATAATACTGATGTGCTGTACCGTACCTGGGAGCGGGGACGCGTCCATGGGAGCGAAGTAGCCGGGGTACCTGCACGACTTGCACCACACCACGCCCTGCACGCCGATGCTGAAGTTCACCGCCGGCGGGGGCGGGGGCAGGCTGCTCAGCATCGCGGAGGCGCCGCCGACGAGGGAGAGGGAGAGGAGCACGGCGGCGGCGGAGAGGGACAGGAGCACGCGCTTGTTGTTGGCGAGCAAAGCCATCGCCGTTGTCTCGTCCTGTGGTGGTAGCCTAATTCCTTTCTTACTTGCCTACACAAAAGCTAGTTAGCCAGCCAATGCCCTGCTGCAGCGTACATGCGCTACTACGCAGTACAGTAGCTAGCTAGGAATAGGATACGATACAGAGCAAAAGCAGGTTGCGAAGACCGGAAGCGAGATGGCTGCAATTTATAGCAGTAGATAGCTAGTAACTCCGATCCTCTGATTTCCTAGCAGCATGCAGCTAGGCGCGTCGCGTGAGATTACATTACATTACATTGCTCTCGTCAGCTCGTGATTGCCGTTTTGGCTACTTGTGGATCAGCGCAGGAGATCCTTCAAGTTGCGCGGAAATCAGGAGGGCGCTCGTCGGGGAATCGAGGGCCACACACGATGAGCTCTCGCATGTGCGCCTTTGGAGTGCACTGCAAGCGAAACTGCTTCGTTTAACAACACCATCAGTCGATCAGCACAGTCCAGTCCAGATCGATATCTTCCTTAATTGCGGAGTTCCAGGTGCGCGCGTTAGATTTTGTGTGTAATCCCTAGCTTAATCAGCAATGCATGTTCGTCTAGCACGAGCGATCTAGTCAGAATTGAATGTCAGTGTCAGTACATACGGTGTCTGCATGCATGCTATATGCTGGGAAAACTATGCATGGTCAAGTAAACACAGCACCAGGCACCAGCGTCGACGTCCCGGTTTCTGCTCTGCCCACGCTAGCACCATCCTCGGTTGAGCTAGCTTGAGCATCCGCGGCCGCGGGTCTCTGCAGATCGAGGTCTCGTATGGGGTGAATACACAAGAGGCAGAGTGATCGTGTACTTAGGAGTATGCAACAGAATAATGCAATCGAGCTGAGGATACGTAACGTTCAAGGCATCGGATCCATTTCGATGGGGAATTGTAGTATAAACTGCTGAATGTAATATAAACTGCTGCTGCGTAACTGAATACTGGTGTTCAGTTCAAGAGGAATCCGTTTGGGTTTTGGATCTCGCGTAGTGACTGTATGGTAAACCGCGGCAGGATCGAGTGAGCAAAACGGTTGCAATTCCAATGAACCTGCAAGTAAATGTAAATCCCAAGCAAGGGCGGGTGGCTTATTTGGTAGAGTTACACTTATGCCATGTTTGATTGTACACAATACACCACAATCCACATGGTTTGAGAGAGATTGAAGTGTCCAATTCGCTTTAATATTAATTCAGGTGAACTAGAGTGTATTTGTACGTAGGTGAAGAGCGGTGAGGAATAGTGTGTGTTTTTAGCTCTCAATGAAGAGCGGTGAGGAATAGTGTGTGTTTTTAGCTCTCAATGCTCCTGATGTAAATAGAGAAATGACTCTTATCTTATTATAGACAAAGTCTATTTTTGTGTTAATGGTGTGTTCGTTAGAGCTCCACTCTTCGACTCATAGCTCTAGCTCCTTGGTTTTATGATGTATCGATTTTGGCGGGAGAGCAGGTGGTGGGTGATTCCGGTGAGAACTCAATAAGAGCAATGACAAACCTTACCGGAATTTGTCTTCTCTCTTTTTTTTCCTTTTTTTTTTGCTATATATGGCTAAAGTGGATCGGAGTGATTCTCATAATAAAAAAACTGCTCCAAAGTGCATTGCCACGACCCCTCCTTACCCGTTTTGGAGCAATTTTCATGAAGAATCTGGAGCTAGGAGTGCTCCCAAACAGCCCAAAATTAGCTGTATTACTCCCTCCATAAATAATGTAAATCTTAAGGAGTTCATCCATATTAAGTTGAACTAGATTCATAGAAAATAAACTCAACCTTTATATTTTTAAATATATTTATTATTATGATAAATTTAATAATTAATCTAGATATTTATTACATATTATAAATATTTATGCCTTTTTTATAGATGATAAATAACTTGAGGTTTATTGACTATTCCAAAAACGAAATTTATATTTCTTTTGGATGAGAGGAGAAAGCTCACAGGGGAACCATATATTGACTGCACTCTTTCTCCCTCTTTGAGGCCGGTCTCCGATTTCATATGGAGGGACAAGGGCCTTAAAGTTGGGCCACGACAAGGCCGTCGAGGCACGGACGAAAATAGTGGACGCAAGTAGGCCACAGCCCAAGTCTATTGCAGATAAACCTTCTCCCTCCACTAAAAAAAAAAAGGAAAAAGTCTACTTTTCCTCATTCAATTTTTGTAAAAGTCTAATTTTCCTCCCTGAGCTCCAAAACCAGACAGAACGCCTCCTTTAACTATTGAAACAATGCAACTTACCTCCCTGGATGGTTTTGAACAGTGGTTTTGCTATAGTTAAGGCGGTTTTGCTACAGTAACAGTGGTTTTATCTTTTTATTTTTTTTATTTATTTTCGTTGAATCTTTTAAAAAATCATAGTAAATCACAGAAAAATCATAAAATGAAAAATTAAATTTTGTTGAACTCCACATGAGTAGATCTACACAACGATTATATAATATGGTATGCTTTAGTACAAAGTTTTTATTATAGCTTTATATTTATGTTTTTTTGTAAATAAAATGAATTTATAATTAAGTTATATATGATCCAGTGAGTATGAAATTTTTACAGTTCAAACATACAATAATTAGTCCACCATAAAAATTTCATCATAATTGGACTATAAAAACTACAACAATTAATTATTTCAATTAATTCCATACAATTATATGCTTTTCTATAATTAATTAGAATAATTCATAGTTGTAGTTTATATAGTCCAATTATGGTAAAATTTTTATGGTAGACTAATTATTATAATCTTAAATTGTAATAAAAATTTTATACTCATTAGATCATGAATAACATAGTTATAAATTTATTTTAATTACAGAAAAGTATTTATCTAAAACTGTAACAAAAATATTGTACTAAAGTATATTATATTATATGTTCATTGTGTAGATCTACTCATGTGGAGTCCAACAAAATTAGATTTTCTATTTTATGATTTTTCTGTGATTTACTATAATTTTTTAAAGATTTAACGGAAATAAATAATAAAAACAAAAGACAAAACCACGGTTACTGTGACAAAACCGTCTTAACGGTAGCAAAACCGCTATTCAAAACCACCCAGGGAGGTAACTTGCATTGTTTCAATAGTTAAGGGGATGTTCTGTCTGGTTTTGGAGTTTAGGGAGAAAAATCAGACTTTCGCAAAAGTTGAGGGATGAAAAGTAGAATTTTTCCAAAAAAAACCCTTCTCCCTCACCCCTGCACAACCCATCAAGCTACTGCGGTAGTGCCATAGTCGTAGTGTAGCGATCGAGTTAGGAGACTTGTTAATTGGTTTTGATCATTTTAGATCTTAGCATTTGGTGCATTAATTAGAGGAAGTAGTTAGGTTGACTTTTGATATGACAATCTTAACTTCTTTTTTTTGTTTGTTCTAGGTACCACTAAGACAATAGGCTTTGGACGATCTATCAACTGAGGTTGGTTGACTAAAGATCAACCTTTAGTCCCGGTTGGTATTGGTATTACCAACCGTGACTAAAGGTCCGGGTTGTTAATAGCAACCGGGGTTAAATGGTGACCTTTTAGTCTCGGTTGGTGTTATCAACCGGGACTAAAATACATTTTAGTCTTGGTTCATGTTACTAACTGAGACAAAGGTCCTTCACGAGTGGATTCAAAAGGAAAACGTCCAAAATTATATCATGCAGGTTGTGTAGTTGAGTTGGTAGGTGAGTTGTGCGCGAAACGAGAGGTACTGAGTTCGAATCTCACAGACCAATAATTATTTTTTATCGTGAGAGTCTTTAACACTGTGTTACGATGGAAAATGCTAAATCAAACTATTGAGTAGTTTCAGAATGTTGAGTCGTCAGCAATTGACAAAAATATTGAGAAATATAAAAAATATATTTTGTCGACAATTTCATTAACGTTGAGTCAACAAGTCGTAAAGGTTAATAGAAAGAAAAGAAAGCCACGTCAACAATTTACAAATGATGACTCAACATAAAATATTGAGTTATTTTTTAAAATTATGTGTGATAAAAAATGAATATTTTTTTTGATAATTTATAAAAATGTGTCAGATCAATAAATATAAAATGTTGAGTAAACAATCCTAAAAAATGAAGTCATAATAATTTAATAACTATTAAACTATATTAAAAAGTGGACTCAAATAAATGAAAAGGTTTAGCCAACATTTTCATAAATGTTGAGACAATAATAATTTAAGAAAATAACTCAAAAAATAAAAAATATGAAGAAGAAAATATTGAAAACCAATATATCTTGCAAAAAAATGACTGAGAGAAAACAAGTAAAAGAATAAAAAACACAATTGCCTCATTAAAATCATTATAGTTTTGTATCATTTCGAATGAGGATATAAAATAAATAAATAAATAAATAAGGAAGCTTTGAAGAAAGAGATGCAAATACTTTAATATTGAAAATTATACTCTGAAGCGGCGTCGTTTTCTAGAGGGTTTTAAGGTTTTAGTGTTGTCCAGAACGGCGGGAACTTTGAAACTTGCCGATTTTTTTGGAGTATAAAATGGTAAACCGGATCCTTGATCCAAACTGTCGGTTTTCCGATCCTAGAACATACAATAAATCTCTCAATTGTTTGTCTGCAATAACTTTTCAGTTTGCGCACAACAAAGGGACGCCCAAACTCTTTCATTTGTCCAAAAACAAGGATCGACTAATAAGAAACGGTTACACAGACGAGCAAATTAACCACTCTAGACTCAACAAACAGCGACGACAGTCAACAGATCAGACACTCCATCGAGCATCGACTAAAACGATGACACAATACGCGATAACAATCACTACACAACTTCTCCTTATTTTTGCCTCTGGTGCATCTCGTCGTCCTCTTGACCAAACAAGCATCCATGAGACCAATGACGACTGGCAATCCATGCATGCATGCCTCCCATGCCCATGTGTGACCATGTCCATAGCGCCCATGACGCCGGCCGCTCCCGACCACCACCACCACCGGTCATGATCAGTACGGCGGCGGGCACTTGCCGGCGGTGGCCGGCGCGTACATGAGCGCGGTCTTGGGGTGGAAGACGCCGCGCGCGCCCCTGGGCGCCGTGGCCGCGCGGTCCTTCACGAGGGTGAGCCCCAGCTTGGGGTTGGACGGGACGAAGGGCGCGGCGCAGAGCCGCGTCGGCGACGAGCGCAGGTACAGCCGGCAGCTGTGCCGGTCGAACATGTCCACATCGTACACCATGATGAGGAAGTAGCCGTTCTTGTCCGCCGCCGTGCTCGTCTGGTTCAGCACCCGGTACTTGCTCTCCTCGTCGCCGTAGCACACCAGGCTCGCCGTCGCATCTGCAATGTCAGCTTCAGTTCAGCTCTGCCAGCGTGTGAGTAGAAACAAATGAGAACTAATGTTAGTTGATGCATGTTTCGAGACTCACTGGGGAGAGGGGACGCGTCCATGCCGCTGTTGTAGCCCCTGAGCTTGCAGGACTTGCAGTAGATGACGCCTTGGACGACGATCACCGGCTGGACCGGCGGCGCCGGCGCCGGCGCCGTGGGCTTATACTTAGCCGGCTCGTCGACGGCCGTCGTCGACGCGTGGGACGAGAGGACGGCGGCGGCGAGGAAGATCACCGCTACCATTGCCACCGCGGCACCATGGTCCTTGTTGGAGGAGGCCATCGATCGATCGATCCTTACCGTCGGAATTGCAAAGCACTGATGAAACTGGAAAGCAACTGAGTGTGATGACTGATGAGGCGTTGTTGTACGAACAAGCATGCGATAATTTATAGAGACCAGAGAGGGAGACGTAGCTAGCTAGGGTTTTTCTCTCCTGGCCGTTTGCTTTCTCATCAAACAAACTGGAACCTGCTTAGCTGCTAGTGCGGTCAGATAGATTCCGTTTGAAGTTATTGCAGTTTTTGTCTGGCATACCGCAACAGATTGCGTTAATTAGGCTTGTAATTAAAGAAATGCAGTGCATGGAAGTGCAGGTACGGTTAATTTCAGAAGCATGTCTTTTGACGACTGCTGCAAAATACAAGTAGTACAGTATACAGCGAAGGAACATGCATACCAGAGCTATCTATCGCCAGTTCGACACAAGCCTGCAGCATCCGAGCACCGGCCTGTTACTCTGATGAGAGACAAAATCACAAAAGGGTAGCAGAGACCAGTCTGAAAGTTTACTCTGAGCACATCCATGCCTTTTAACCATCTGATGAGTAATAACTGAGTTCAGTCTTAACGCCCATACATGCCCATGTGCATGCAATTAACCATCTAGTTTTTACAGACTGTGGTTCTCATCCTAGTGGCACTCGGATGGACATGTGTTTTTTACCCTGAAATTGAACGGCGCTCGGAGTTGGTAGTAGCTGAGGTTGGATCTCTGCGTTTTGGGGAGCATCGCATCGGGGAGTGTGGCTCGGACCTCGGAGATTTGCGCGGAACGGCGGGCGACCCTTGTTGTTACTCATCCTGACAGACGACATGGGATTAATTTCTGCAGTGGTATGTGTGTTGCGTTGCGTCCCTGCTACGACAAGCAAGTGGGCTCCCAGGATTTCCGGCCTCGGAAGCGTCCGTCCATCAATTGTTTTTCGGCAAAGCAATCCATCTATGCATTTGATTAATCGGTTTTTTGTTCAGGTTTTTTCCCCTCCTCTTCTCTTCCTGGGGGATGCCACTTTTGTTTCAGTTTTCTTCACGGACCTGCAGAGGAGAGGAGCAACGCGAGCGCGGGAAGTGGTATTTTGTTTCAGTTTTCTTCACTTCTGGCAAAGTGGGCTAGGCCTAGCACTCGCAATAAAGGCCATGCGGCCAGGTGACTTTAACGTTAGGCCACGCGGTATGGGCCTAGCCCACGATGCCGCAGGCCGAAGACCGCCCAAATTTGAATGGGAAGTGTTACAGCGTGTGCGTGTGACAGCAGCTGCTACAATTCTTCTATTATTTTTTTAAAAAAAAAACTCGTTCAATTCTTCTTCTTCTTTTTTTTTTTAAAAAGACGAAGCCTTATTTGAAAATTGAAAAACGCTCGTACGAGTTCATGGCATGATGATTAATGACATCTACGTACATATATTCCAATTCCTATGGAAGCGCATGCGTACCCGGTTGCTATCGGAGGAGCCCTGACTTTTTCCTCCGGGCTCGCGGAAATGCATTCCTTCAATCCATCCATCACTAGTGCCTCTTGTGCACGCAAGCTGCCCTAGCTTGGCTGCCCAAATTATCACCCAACCGAATCAAATTGGAGAGAAGGAATTGCACGTTTGTTGTTGTTGCACGTCTGACGACTACCTCCTTCGTCTTAAAAAATACGATTTATGTTTTCCGAGTGTACACTACTAGAGAACAGGTCTTTGGACGATCCACCAACCGAACCGAGCTTTAGTCTCGGAAAAAATTTGCGTCCGGGACTAAAGACTTTTAGTCCCGGTTGGTATTACCAACCGGGGCTAAAGGTGAATCTTTAGCCCCGGTTGGTATTATCAACCGGAACTAAAGGTCCTGGACCTTTAGTCCCGGTTGGTAGCCCCGGTTGGTGGTACCAACCGGGGCTAAAGGTCCTTTTAGCCCCGGTTGGTGTTACCAACCGGGGCTAAAAGTCCTTCCCGAGTGGATTCAAAAGGAAAACGTCTAGAACTACATCACGTGGGTTGCGTAGCTCAGTTGGTAGACGTTCCTGAGGCGAGATGTGCTGAGTTCGAATCTCACACAACACACATTTATTTTTTCCTCTCTGGACCTTTGGCCCCGGTTGAAAGCACGGCCTTTAGTCCCGGATTCTTAGCCCCGGTTGACATACCCGGGGCTAAAGGCCCATTTCAACCGGGGCTAAAGGCCCTTTCTCTACTAGTGGTATATTTAAACCTGGTTATATAAATGTTACTATTCTTTTCTATAAATTTAGTTAAATGTAGAAATATTTTTGACTTATGACAACGGAAAAATTTACTAATATATTCTCGAACTGAGGAAGCAGCTGCATAGATACTTTAAGCAGAAAAATAATTTTTAAGTGGATCTTTGTTAATTAAATTATCGGTATATTTTGTATAGTCTCATTCTGGATATCAACGTGATTTACAAAATACTAACTTATAGTCATTGGTATTTTCTGCGGTTTGAACTATATATTTAGTGGTATCTACTTTAATTTACTTAGCTATTTTTATAGAAACATGACAAATCTCAATTAAGTATGTACAGAAACATGGAACTAAAAAATTCGTGAAGACAAGTACTCAAATGGCAGTAGGGGTGGATCTAGGCCTGACGTGATTTAAGGACCAGTTTGGTAGAGCTCCAACTGATTCTGATTCTCTATAGAAGCTGATTATCTGAAAGAAGTGATTATGTGACTGAAAGTGATTCTCTTTGATTCTTTAACATAAATTGTTCAAATCAGCATGGAGAATCACTTCACAGAATCAGGGAAAACTACTTTTTTCAGCTCTCAGCCTCTTAGTTCATTTCAAAGAATCACTTTACGGAATCAACAGAGAATCACTTCTCTCTGAAAAAGTGTTTGACAGAGCTCCTGCTGGATTCAGCATAGAATCAGCTCTGCCAAACAGGGCCTAAAATTCCTATACACTATTTTAGCCCTCCCATTGAGGTGTTTCCGAATCCGTCACTGAATAGCAGGATATGACGACATTTGTTCATTACTCCCTCTGTCCATAAAAACATGCAATTATAGTATCCGTGCCAGTCAAATTAGTTTAAGTTTGACCAAAATTATAATAGAAAGTATTAGTATTTATATTGTTAAATAAACTTATTATAAAAATATATTCTATTAGTAATCTAATGTTACTTTTTGGAATCAAGAATGTTAGTACTTTTTTGTATAATTTTTGTCAAAGTTCGAATTGTTTGACTTCTCGATAAGCGAGAATTGCATGTTTTGTTGGACGGAGGGAGTACTTCATATTTGTTCAAACAAACAACATATATACTCATGGATAATCAACATTCAACAATAAAACATACTAATTAGCTATTTAATGATTAAATGGATCACACATCAAGCAAAAAAACACAATGGAAAGACATAGAATGTAGTCATATATAGTAGAGAATGAACATTTGTCCCGGTCATATATAAGAGAAGCGAAATAAATTCACGGCTCAAATAGTAGGGTTTTGTGGCTCTAAAAGGTTCTTTCGATACAATGGTGGAGCAATTGGCAATATTAACATGGCTTTGGAAAAAAAACTATAGGAGCCTATTTAGATCCATGTTTATTATAACATATACCATGCTATTACCTTTACGTATGAATGTCTTTACATATTTTAACTACTTGCTTGAAAAAGAACACTTGTAACCTTAAATTTGAAATTATTCAACACCAAGATGTCACTTAATTATGTGGGTGGAGGTGAGGGTAGCCAATCATGCGTAACTGATGTGCGAATTGAGTGTAGCTAATCTTGTTTGATTACTTAAGGTGGAACCTATTCTTGAGGGCTAAAGTTCTCGACTTGATGCGTAGGGGTAGATCTATGTAGATTTTAGCTAGGGGTTGTGGGCGCACCCATGAAAAAAAATAGAAAAAAAATGATTATGATCAATTTTTCATCATATATGATAAAATAATATGTATCCACAAGGTAAGCACATCCATCTTATATTTACTCTAGCTCTGCACCCCTATTGATTATTGATATGTTCATATTTTTGTCGACTTATTCTATAATTTAACGATGCTACTTTTTGTAAGCTTTAACTTCAATTTGTGTCTATTATTAAATTAAAGAGGTAATTATAATGACTTCGTCGACCTTGTGATTTACTGGTCCATCGTCTTAGGGTCTATTCTTTTCAAGGATCACTATTATAGTATGTAGCATAGTTTCACCTCAGATACTAAAGAGGATCTAATTCGTATAACTTTCATTTTACTAAAGCGAAACCAGCTTACATGTTTTCACGCAGCTGGATTTTTAATTTTCTTCGTGTTACAATTGTACATAGTTAGCGGCCTGCCGGCCTGTACAACATTGATGCAGTACCAATAGCAGCTGGCATTTTAATTATTCTTTCCAACTTTCACCCCCTCGATCAGTTTCTTAGCTAGCTATGTACAATTGTACATGAATTAATTATTACATGAGCTAGCAAATTATCACACGAATGAACAGTTCGTCATCTTCTTCTATCCTTGTGTTACGGGTGGTCGGGTGCTTTGCATTGGCTTGCTGCAAACAAACTTGTCGACCGATCCATGCCCAGTTGCCCACGACACAACGCATATATGCTGCGTGTTCATTCCTCGATGAATCCGGTCATCTTGAGCACGAGGTCCCTGACATCGCGGAGGTCCCTCCCTTTGAGCGTCCTCCCCTTGCCGGCGCACATGGAGTACGCCGCCGTCCGGCCACCCACCACCACCAGCCTCCTCCGCGCGACAAGAACGACGTGCGGCGGCACGATCACCAAACCGTCTTCGTCTCTAGTAGCCGTCCCTTTTGCGTCGTCGGTACGACGGCCTTCTTCGTCGTCGGCGACGTCGGTTTCTTGATCAAACGTGTTGGTGTGGTACTCCGACGCCGGCCACGGGCGGCACCGCCGCTTCCGGCGAGAGATCTCGACCGGCGCGGTGGCAGACGGCTTGGGAGGAACTGGGCAAGGCATAGGCGCCGCCTCGCCGCCGTTGGCGACGACGTCGTCGCCTTGGCCGTTGCCACGGGCGTCGTCGGAGCCGCCTGCAGGCCATAGGATTTCAGCTTCTTCGAACTCCTCCATGATACGATAGTCGATACGATTGATGGCCTCGCCGTCGGGGACGGGCAGGGCTGGACGTCCATGGCTGTCTGAATATATAGCGCGGTGTGCTTCGGAAGGAGGCGGTGGCGTGTCTTGGCGAGCAAGCACTCTTCCTTGGGTGGGAAGACTGCAATGGCAACAGCGGCGCGGCACTGTGTTGGTATACGCCGCAAGGAACGAAGAAAGGAAGGGGCCGGCGGCCGGGCGGTTGATTTGGAGTGCGGTGCACGTGCACCGCCTCTCGTGAGCTGCCACCTGGAGAATTTGTGCAGCGTACACTGTGATACTTGCATGCGTATAGAGTACAGACACGTGTATTAAAATTCGTGACAGGAGGTGTCTCCATGAGTATCGTCTCCACTAAAATTTTTCCATGCTAAATATTCCAACGCCCAAATCGGTAGTCTCCTATGTACTGTACTGATGATTTCCATTTAATTTGATCGTGAGTACAAATCGATCGAGGTAGTACACGGTACACCACACCATCCACCAATCGACGGTCATCCTTCAATGAAGCCGGTCATGCGGAGCACGGAGTCGCGGAGGTGGCGCAGGTCGCGCGCCCGCTTGCACGGCGGGCCGACGTACGCCCGCAGCGTCCACGCCGCGGGCTCCGCCTCCGACCGCCGCTTGCCGGCCCACAGCAGCAGCAAGTGCGGCGGAACGATCGCGCTGCCGCTGTCCTCGTCATGGTCACCGCCGTCCCTCCCGTTCCAGCCCCAGGAGCGGGCGGCTTTGGGGCCCGGCACGTCCACGGGCCGAGAGCGCGCGGCGGGTGGCTGCGCCGCCAGCGCCGGCACAGGTGACGGGCTCCGCGACGGCGGCGGCTCGTGCGTGTGGCAGGTCTCCGGCTCCGGCCACAGCACATCGAACTCGTCGAGCTCTTCCATTGCCATGGCGGAGATGGCGAATGGGCAGAGGCCGAGAGCACCGAGAGAGTGCGGTATGGGCCGTACTTATACCGAGAAATTAAACCCCGGCCCGACGGGATGGATCGGCGGCGACCCGCTAATTTGCTTGTCGTGTCTCGTGTCTGGAGGCTGTGTGAATCGCGACGAATTTCGGCGAGAGCGACCGCGGCGCTGGCTGCGCGAGCTCCGCACGTCTCGCGAAAGGGACGGCGGCGAGCGGGGGTGTGGATCCCGCTGGCGCCATCGCCCGCGGACGCCGGACGCGGCGCCGGGAGCACACGCGTTTCCCCGCGACGCAGGCTACACGCCAACGCGCAGGCGCTCAGCGGTGCGACGCGATGCCCATGCCGTGTTGCCGCGTCGGAAAGGAACCATTGCGTATGCAAAGCAGTGCGGCCACGTCTCAGATGCATGCAGCATGCGACAATGGTTACATCAGGTGTTTTGGGCGAAATTTGGACCGGTTTTCCAGTGATTTTTTTGAAAAATAGTGTTTTATATCTGATATATCTTAAGGAAGTACAAAGGATGAACAAAAAGACACAAAACAGTCTTTTATATATGTTCGGCTGGTTGTTTTTACGGCTGATTTCGACTGTTTCAATAGTGTTGAATGAAAGAGAATAAGTCGAAGTATATCTGACAAGCCGGCTGATAAGCCAAATGAACAGGTCGTCTCTTCTTCTTTTGGGCGTCAACTGCTTGCAGAAGTTTAAAAGATCACATTGCAAAGACCGCAAAAAAATGACCACCTGCAAACAACAACGTCAAGCATAGCTTTTTGAAGATTTTTTTTAGAGTTAAAGGGGTGATGCCCCCGGCCTTTATTAGAAGACCAACAGATAAACGTTATAGCCCCCGGTATGAGCCCACAGCAGTGCGGCCATCCTTCTGGCCTAGTGATGAACCTGGTGAAGGGAGTCCATACCGGACATGCATACCGGACATGTCCGGTATTTGCGGAGTTCTGTCTCGCAGCCTGTGTACGGGCGGTACTACCGACTCTTGCGTCGGTACTACCGTCAGGTACTACCGGTGTTATAGCGGTACTACCGGTAGGCCAAATTTGGCCCAACACAGAGAGGTTGCAAAACCCCCACCTAACTGTCGGTACTACCGACCTGGTGGTCGGTACTACCGAGATCCTATTCGGGGTTTGAAAGATGGTTGGTTAAGGATGGTTCTCGCGCAGTTAAGTCATACCGGACATGTCCGGTATGCATACCGGACATGTCCAGTATTTGCGGATTGGTGGCTAACAGTATCTTTGTGATGAGCGGTACTACCGCCCCTTGGGTCGGTACTTCCGACCGGTACTACCGAAGTTATAGCGGTACTACCGGTAGGCCAAAATTGGTCCAACTCAGAGAGGTTGCGAAAACCCTTGGTAACTAGCGGTACTACCGACCTTATGGTCGGTACTACCGGGCTCATTCGGGATGTTTGAAAGTTGGCCTGTTCAGTGTGTTTCTCTCGTAGCAAAGTCATACCGGACATGTCCGGTATGCATACCGGACATGTCCGGTATGAATGAGCTGACTCAGCCAACGGCTAGAAAACGGCTAGTTTCGAATGTGGGCTTATAAATACCCCCAAGCCTCCACCTTTGGAGGCTGCTGATTCTACTGGTTCCCACACTCATTCTAAGCCTTTTAAAACACTTTCCAACCCTCTCTTAGTGAGTGATTGTCCTCTAATTGCCAAATCCATTTGTGGGTTGAGAGAGATTCAAAATTAGAGAGCAAGCCATCTCTTGAGCACTTGTGCAAATCGTCGACCTTGTTGTGCGCATTCGTTACTCTTGGACTCTACGGTCCTAGACGGTTAGGCGTCGCCGTTGAGCACCCAAGAGATTTGTGAAGTGCCTCGGAAAGTTTGTAAAGGTTCGATCTCTCCTCAAAAGAGATCAATTAGTGGAAGGAGCATTGCGGGTGAAATAGACCGCGGCTAGAGTGACCCGTGGTGTCCTCTAGAGCCCACCTTTGTGGTAGCTCGCAGCCGGCTCAACGGAGAGTAGGACCCGAGGGGGTGCCGAACTTCGGTGAAACAAATACCGTGTCTTTCCTTTGTGCTTTACTTTCGGCTATTTGTTATTCTTCGTTGCGCTAGTTGTTTTGCAAGCAATCAGTTCTATATATACATCATACATAGTGATTGCAGGTTGTGTGAGAAATTGGAGAAGAAAAGGAGCAGTCCTGCTCAACCCGTCCATACCGGACTTGTCCGGTATTGATACCGGACATGTCCGGTATTGATACCGGACATGTCCGGTATTTGTTGACTACGCCCAAATTTGTTTATCGCTTGATCTAATCTTTGTGGTGCAGGGTGATAGCTTCTAGGTGTATTAAATATAAGTCATATACTTTGTGTTTGTCTCTTAAGGGGTTGTTTTACTCCGATTGGGAGTTTCCAAGTAATTGGAAACTCACATACTTATTGCTTCCGCATTATAAGTTGTAAATTTTCAGAAAAGCCTATTCACCCCCCCTCTAGGCGACACCTTAGGTCCTTTCAATTGGTATCGGAGCTTGGACTCACGTTTGAGCTTCACTGCTTGTGAGAACCGATGGATTCGCCTATGGAGACAAACGTGGTGCTTCTCCAAAATGATGGTTCAAACTTTCTATCTTGGTCATCTTATGTACTCAATGCATTTCGGGCTATTAGCCCCATTATTGAGCATATTGTGGATGCGAGCATATCTCTTTCTATAGTTGATTGGAGCAACTATAAGAACTTGACAAAAGAGGAAGAGATATGTGTGCAACTCAATGCTCATGCGTGTTTGATCATGTTGAACTCATTGAGTGCAGAGGTTCTTAAGGAGGCTATTTACAATGGAGATTCTCCACCGGAGAGTGCTCATGTCATTTGGACTAGACTTGCCCATTTGTATGGGAAGTCCAAATGTGATGAAGCATATGATTGTGATTCAATGGAAATGAAGTCCATTGAGTCATCATCATGTGAGGAAGCCTCAAGGAAGACGAGCCGGATCGAGAGGTGCTGGCTGCTGCTGCTCTGGACCCTGTCTGTCCATACCGGACATGTCCGGTATGGGTACCGGACATGTCCGATATCAGCCCAGCAGACAGGGAGCTAGGAGCAGACAGCAACGGCTCTCATGCTCGGTGGCGACCAAGTGATGAGTCAACCTCAGTAGCTCATGATACTCATCACTTGTGTCTCATGGCCAAGAAGAACAAGAAGAAAGCAACCAAGAAAGATCAAAAGAAGATTCTTGGTGAGATCAAGGAGAAGGCATCAAGAGATAATCAAGTAGAGAGCGATGAGGATGATGAAGATGATGAATCGCTTGATTATCTCAAGTATGAAGACAAGCTCTTGTTCGTCAACTTGCTGAAGAAAAATGATGAGCTAGAAAAGGAGGTGGATGAACAAGAGCAATCCCTTCAAAATCAAGAAGAGTTCCTCATCTCCAAATTAGAAGAGCTAAAGGCATTAGAAGAAAGGTATGAAAAATTGTCAATTGAGCATGCCTTAGCTACTAACTCTCTATCTAATGTGGAAAGGCTAGAGAAGGAGAACTACATGCTTAAGGCAAAAATGAGTGATCTCTCATATGAGCACAAGTTCCTACAAGAGGACTTCACCGATCTTAAGTGCTCACATGAGAAGTTAGTGGAATCAAATGCCATGCTTGAGATTGCACATGAGGTTGTTGTTGCTATGGTAAAATCTTCTCAACCTCACACTACTACACTCACTAGTGCACCATCTCAATTAAATGTTATTTGTGCTAACGAGTGTGCCTCTCAAGCAAGCCAATCTTCGATTGAGCAAACTCTTAAAGAAAATGCTAGGCTCATCGAAGAAGTGGGAAATCTAAAGAAGGATGTGATTAGATTGAAGGATGAGGAGAAAGCACAACCTTCTCAAGATAACCGTGATATCATGGTGAAGAAGCTTGAGAAGGGCTCAAATCTTGCTTCCTCCAAAGTCCAACAATCTAGTCTCACCTCAAGTCATGAAAAAGCAACCAAGTGCAAGAAACAAAAGAAGAGATTATGCTATGGTTGCGGATTGTATGGACATGAGTGGGCTAGGTGTCCACACATGACTTGGGCCGACAAATGTGAAGCGGCCGAGCAAAAGGCATCAATCAAATTGGCCAAGCAAATGAAGAATGACGGGCCAAGTCCATGCCTCAAATGCAACAAGTCGGGTCACCTCACCAAGAGTTGCCCCACATACAAAGAGGCAAGAAAGAAGGCTCAAGTTGCAACAAGAAGATGCTATGCATGCAACGAACCAGGACATATGGTTGATGCATGTCCCAACAAGCAAGACAAGCAAAGGGCAAACAATGGGCGCATTTGCTATGCTTGTAGGAGAAAGAGGCATCTAAGCTATGATTGCCCAAATGGTATGTTTCCTAAGCCGAACACATTTGCAAATTATAATGTGCTTAGGAAGACTACAAACGGACTTAGCACTAGTAAGGTGATGTGTTCACCGCATACTAGCTCTAAGGCCACTTGGGTGCCTAAGCACTTGTTGACTAACTTTGAAGGACCCAACAAGAGTTGGGTACCAAAATGTGCTTAGGATGTTGATGTAGGTTCCAATGGTGAGATGAAGGCCTTCGGGGTGTTTGAGCAAGTCAATTTGAAATTCTAACTCAAACTATCAACCTATGTTGTCAATATTACCCTATATGGTTGACCCAAAGACTGTGTGATGATTGATTTCATTTTTTACTCATCTCCACCATTGTTGATAAGTGCCTAAAACTTAGTAATCAAATGAATTTAATTTAACCTTATGATATTTGTCATTCGATGCTCTTAATGGCTCTCTAGCAGAGCATTATCTTAGATGAAGTGCAGGAAAGCGAAATAAACTAGAGTCAAAAGGAAATCTCAGAAATGGTTGTTTTCTGGTTTTGTTTTGCAAATACCGGACTTGTCCGATATCATACCGGACATGTCCGGTATGGGATATTCACTCTGACAGAACCAGTGACTCAGTACGAAGATTTGGACGAAGTCTTTTCATACCGGACTTGTCCGGTATTCCTACCGGACATGTCCGGTATGGCCAGGAAAAGCACAACGTCCTGATTTCAGTAGGATTTCTAAATCCTTGTGATCTAGTCCTATGCTCTAACAAAAGACCTGTGCAATTGATCAATAATTGTGTGTTTGTAAGCTTTGCTTAAACTTAATTCAATTCTTAGCAAAGTTATGTGTCTAGGTCAAGGTAGAAAAGCATTCCCATATTCTTAAAAGGAAAAGCAAAGTGCTTTCACAAGTAATTCAAAATAACTTGAGCACTTATTAAAGGGAAGCTTAGTTTCTACCTTGAACCATTGTGATCTAACAATTTCCTCTAAGTGATGTGATAGTTCTTTAAATGAAAAGAAGATCACTCTGACAAAGGCATGATTACTAGACAAGTCAAGTCAACACGAAGATGATTATGCCATGGTTACTCTTAGTGGAACAAATGTGAGCTCAAGGCCAAGGTATGTGTTTACATACATGCTATGTAAGTGCATATAGGATTCATAATGCTAGTATGTGCATTCAGGGTGGTTGAGCAAGTCAATTTGAAATTCTAACTCAATCTATCAACCTATTTTCATCATACTTGCTTATATGGTTGACCCGCTGGTAATCTAAGTCTGTCTTAATCTATCTCTTCATCTTCACCATGACTTAGAGCACCGAAACTTGGTAGGATAGCCATCATTTCACCACTTATGCTCACATGTTCATTATTTGATTTATTTGTGAAAAGTTGGTTATGGAAAAACATCTTTGAATCATTCTCTGCACTGTCATGCCTACCAGACATGATCGGTATGGCAGTGAGCTGCCTATCATTGCCTACATGAGATTTGAGCTTAATTCTACTTGTGTTATGCTTATTGTCTTAACTTAGATCTCACATGTCATTGTGTCTCAAGTGATTTGTGCTTAGAATTTACTCTCTTATCATATATGGAAAATTACTTTGTGTTGGCCGAAGTTGAACTTTGACTCTCACATTCTTAATGGAATGAAAGTGCTTGGAAAGGAATTCAAATACTTGAAGCACCAATTGAGGGGGAGCTCAATTTCAACTTCGTGCCTTTTATGAGCTGATAAGGTTTATCTAGCATATGTTGTAGTTCATCTTGATCAAATTGACTTCTCGGTGAGGACATGACTATTTGACAAGAAAGGCATCACCATGTCATGATTATGCTAGGTGGAACTTGTGGGCACAAGGCAAAGGTATGTTTTTAATATGTGCATTGAAAGTGCATAATAGGCCCATAATATGCTAGCGTGTGCACTTGTGTGTGATAGGATAGATATTTTTCAAATTCCTTACTAGCATGAGTAGCAAGTGTGCTTTGTGAAAATATTTGACTCTTGGTCTTTGTGACCTACCCATGTCACTTGTAATTATTGTTCTACTTGATTGTTTGATTGACTAATTGCAAGTGACATGGCTCTCTCTCTCAAGTCCTATATCTCTAAAGTAAATTATATTCCTTGATAATCCTCTTGTCAAAACGAATCATGGACATAAGGTTTCTATCTAATCTTTAGTGTGTTGAAAACCATGAATTAAACATAGAGAAAAGAAAACTTGAGATTTGGACACAAGTACTCTTTGTGAAATCATATGAAGAGAAGAAAATAAAATATGATGGATTACATGTTCAAGGAAAGAAAGGGGTTTTGGATGAAAAAGAAGCAAATCTGGAGCTGTTGGACATAATCTGCTAATATCGGACTTGTCCGGTATCCATACCGGACATGTCCGGTATAAGCAGAAAGTTTATGGACTAAACCCGCAAATACCGGACTTGTCCCGTATCCATACCGGACTTGTCCGGTATGAGCGGGGGACATAAGGGCAGTGTACCCCTTCGGGCTCTCTTTCTCTCCCTCACTTCTGTTCTTCCCAAACCGGCCAAGCAAGGAGCCGACCGTCTCCACCCACGGCGACCTAGTGCTCCCTCCATAGAAAAGTGAGAGAGGGAGAAGGATTTGGAGAAGGATTCCCTCAAAAGCAAGTGCTCGGTGTTGGATTTGAAGTTTTCCCTCGTTCCCTCTCATCCCAAGGTATTTCAAATCCCGGACTTGTCCGATCTATTCATCGCTAAATCATTCTCAAATTCCTTCGGTCAAGATGTTGGATTCATGGTCTAGAAGCAATGTATCAAGTTTGAGATGGATTGGTTTTGAATTGGTGGTGAACCGAGGAACCCTAGGAAGGGGGATGTTGTGAACGTCCATACCGGACATGTCCGGTATGAGACCGGACATGTCCGGTTTTTCCCAGCAGAACAGAAAACTTTCTGTTTTTCTCGATTCAGGCCCTCTCTAGTTGATGTTAGGGGTATTATTAGATGTCTATAATTGTGTTATAAACCTAGTGATCGGTTTGGATCTAGGTGCTTGCAATTCATGAGGCATTTAATCGTATCTCTATTAATTCAACTACTTTTGACAAATCCTATGAATATGCTTCTGAGACATCTTTGTGGTTTGTTTGGTCACAGGGCAGCAGCTATGAGTGACAGAAGAGTTGAGCCTCGAACCAAGTCGAGACATGATCCAGCAGGGGAAAGGCATAAGAAGAGGAGGCATGATTCTCACCCTGGCTTGTCAGTTGGAGGCAGCAGTGGCAGTGGCAGTGGTAGTGGCCGTGGCACTACTAGGCCTCCGAGGGGAGGTGCTTCTAGAGCTCCTCAGCAGTTTGCAGCTCGTGATGACATAGAGGAAGAAGAGGAAGAAGAGTAAGAAGAGATTGAAGAAGAGGAAGAAGGAGAGGAAGAAGTGGAAGAAGAAGAGGAAGAGGATGCACCTCAGCAGCAGCAGGAAGGACTACACTTTGGGGCTCTTGCGATTTGTCCTGCCGCCCTGATTCCTGCTTGGGTGGCTCGTGTGGACTATCGGGAGTCCGGTGGTACACAGAAGGCCAGGAGAGAGCGGAGGAGAGACCCTAGGGGACAGGAGAGGAACATCTATGACTACAGGTTCCACACCTTGTTTCACATTGACTATTATGAGAAGGTGCTTCTGACCAGAAACCCAGTTATCATCAGAGCTCAGTACGTTGAGTGGCAGCATGCTAGAGATCATCATCGTCCTTCAATTGAGCATGCTATTGCTATTTGCCAGCAGACAGGCCTCTACCGTATTCTGGAGTTTCAGCATGATTGGTGTGATGAGGTGATAGCTCAGTTCTATGCCACCTTATATGTTGAGGAGGATGACGAGATTGATGAGAAGCGCATGAACTGGATGACCGAGGGTGTCTGGTACTCTGTGACTTACAGGGAGTTTGCAGGATATCTAGGCTTTGGCGAGGAGGACCTTCAGAGAGCTTGTATTCACGATGAGGTTGTGCTTCCTCCAGAGCAGCTTGGGTACATGTACCCACCACCTCTTCCTGCTGAGGCAGTTGTAGGGAAGGTGAGAGGTATTCACCCCACCTATGGCTATCTCAACAGGATGCTCAGGGCCACTATTGACTGCAAGTCAGGAGACAGAGGGACACTTGCGGATTATACGAGGAACCTCCTGCACAGGTTAGCACCAGGAGCACAACCTTTCAGTATCTTTGATTTCATCTGGTGTGAGATCAAGAGAGTGGGAGAGAGGTCACTCAAGGGATGTGGATTTGCAGTTCCAGCAGCAGCAGAGCCACAGCCAGAGGACCCAGTTGCAGGAGCAGCGGGAGGAGCAGCTGGAGCAGGCTCGCCACAGCCACACACTCGTTCACACTCCACCTCTCAGGGACGTGGCAGGCAGCGCTCTCTCTTGCGCAAGGTTCTTAGCAGTATTCTCGGCGTGTGCAAGGATGTCAATGTGATCAAGGCTCAGTAGCACCGTGAGAGGCAGGCTAGGAGAGAGGACTCGAGGACGCTGAAGATGCTTCACGAGCACTACAGGTTTCAGCCCCTGAAAGGACCTAAGGTGTCGCCTAGAGGGGGGGTGAATAGGCTTTTCTGAAAATTTACAACTTATAATGCGGAAGCAATTAGTATGCGAGTTTCCAATTACTTGGAAACTCCCAATCGGAGTATAAACAACCCCTCAAGAGACAAACACAAAGTATATGACTAGAAATTAACCACTTAGAAGGCAATACCCTGCACCACAAAGATTAGCTCAAGGATTAAACAAATTTGGGCGCAGTTAGTAAATACCGGACATGTCCGGTATCAATACCGGACAAGTCCGGTATGCACGGGTTGTGCGGGACTGCTCCTTTTCTTCTCCAATTCCTCACACAACCTGCAATCACTATGTATGATGTATATATAAAACTGATTGCTTGCAAAACAACTAGCACAACGAAGAATAACAAATAGCCGAAAGTAAAGCACAAAGGAATGACACGGTATTTGTTTCACCGAAGTTCGGCACCCCCTCGGGTCCTACTCTCCGTTGAGCCGGCTGCGAGCTACCACAAAGGTGGGCTCTAGAGGACACCACGGGTCACTCTAGCCGCGGTCTATTTCACCCGCTATGCTCCTTCCACTAGTTGATCTCTTTTGAGGAGAGATCGAACCTTCACAAACTTTCCGAGGCACTCCACAAATCTCTTGGGTGCTCAACGGCGACGCCTAACCGTCTAGGACCGTAGAGTCCAAGAGTAACGAATGCGCACAACAAGATCGACGATTTGCACAAGTGCTCAAGAGATGGCTTGCTCTCTAATTTTGAATCTCTCTCAACCCACAAATGGATTTGGCAATTAGAGGACAATCACTCACTAAGAGAGGGTTGGAAAGTGTTTTGAAAGGCTTAGAATGAGTGTGGGAACCAGTAGAATCAGCAGCCTCCAAAGGTGGAGGCTTGAGGGTATTTATAAGCCCACATTCGAAACTAGCCGTTTTCTAGCCGTTGGCTGAGTCAGCTCATACCGGACATGTCCGGTATGCATACCGGACATGTCCGGTATGACTTTACTGCGAGAGAAACATGCTGAACAGACCAACTTTCAAACTTCCCATATGATCCCGGTAGTACCGACCACAAGGTCGGTGGTACCGCTAGTTATAAGGGGAATTTTTACAGCCTCTCTGGAAATGGCCAAATTTTGGCCTACCGGTACTACCGCTATAACCTCGGTAGTACCGGTCGGTAGTACTGACCCAAGGGGCGGTAGAACCGCCCATCGCCAAAGAACCGTTAGCCACCAAGCCACAAATACCGGACATGTCCGGTATGCATACCGGACATGTCCGGTATGACTTTAACTGCGCGAGAATTATCCTTAACCAACCAACTTTGAAACCCCGAATAGGATCTCGGTGGTACCGACCACAAGGTCGGTAGCACCGGCAGTTAAAAAGGGGGTTTTGCAACCTCTCTGTGTTGGGCCAAAAATGGCCTACCGGTAGTACCGCTATAACCCCGGTAGTACCGGTCGGTGGTACCGACGCAAGGGTCGGTGGAACCGCCCAAACACAGTCTACGAGCCAGAAATCCGCACATACCGGACATGTCCGGTATGAATACCGGACATGTCCGGTATGGACTCCAGGTTCAGATTGAGCGCCGAGGCCGAGGCCTGGCTCTTGAGCGCCGAGGCCGAGGCCTGGCTCAGAGGCTCGGGCGAGACGGACTTTGTGCGCCGAGGCCGAGGCCTGGCTCAGAAGCTCGGGCGAGACGGACTGTGAGCGCCGAGGCCGAGGCCTGGCTCAGAAGCTCGGGCGAGACGGAATTTGAGCGCCGAGGCCGAGGCCTGGCTCAGAGGCTCGGGCGAGACGGACTCTGAGCGCCGAGGCCGAGGCCTGGCTCAGAGGCTCGGGCGAGACGGAGTGGCCGCACTGCTGTGGGCTCATACCGGACATGTCCGGTATGCATACCGGACATGTCCGGTATGGACAGACAGTGCAGCAAACAGTTGGAAGTTAGCTCTAGCTCTCTCATGTCTCACTTAGGTTGGTTTGAGCACTTATGAAGAATCATCTACTATATGTTGCACCCCTCTTAATAGTACGGCTTTCCTATTTACTCAAGATAAATTGAAATAAGAATTTTAAACCTCTTGAGTAGATCCCCATTTGAACCAAAGCCGCTTGTCTTCATTTTTCATATTGAGAGGAATGGTTGTCGTGTTTGCAAGTAGATATCCCTCGAGCATAGCCATCTTGATCATGTGACTTGACTCCATGCAAGTGATATAATGAAGTTTCAAATGTGCCAAGTCACTCCAATCAATATTGTTGCTAGGAATGTTGATTCTCCACTAAATGCGATCTTCAAGCTTGATTGATCCTTCGACTAAATGCAAGTACTTTCTTCTTCACTCTAGCTAGGTTCTTCGGCCGCCAAGTCGTCGCTTGCCCTTCACCCTTGCTTAGTACCTCGAAGACTCTTTCCTTGCTATCTTCACCATCTCAAGCCATTCAACCATACTTAGTTTTGAATCCTTTCTTTGCAATCATAAATAAACCATGATTATCCCACAATATGATAGTCCTTTATATCAATATCAATCTCATTGTTGTCTTGTGCTTGTGACATGATCTTCACACAACAATCCATCATTTTGACTTTGCATTATATTTCAAGTACATAGTGAGATAACCTTTTCCCTGTGTCACACTTAGTAAACACATTAGATCCTTAATCAATATTGTCATCAAGTCATCCAAAACATACTTAAGTGCAACATGCACTTTCAGCCCCCGAGGTCTCCACCGTCAGATGATGAGACTGAGCAGCCTGAGACGTTTGAGCAGCAGCAGCAGAGGTATGAGAGGGAGTTTGACGACCTTTCAGTGCGTTAGAGACAGGGAGTAGAGACAGAGCAGCAGAGTCAGAGGCAGGGAGCAGAGGCAGAGCAGCAACCCCACGACACTCTTCCTTCAGCTCCCAGGTTCTCCACAGACCCCCTTCTTCGTCCTAGCTCAGCTGAGGAGTTT